>CM050894.1:10325000-11525000 GCA_027726005.1 Juncus effusus | reverse complement strand
ATAGCATAATAATAAACAAAACCACTACCGATATTCCAATATCACAATCCAAAAACAAACAGTCCAGACTCAGATAACAAATTAAAAAAACACAAACACAGTTCAGGTTCCCAAAAAAACTATTCTTACTTAAAAAGAGAAAACACTACTTTAAAACTCCCTTCACTTCTTTCCCTTCTTCGTCGTCACCCTACACACCCCAAAACAAAACAAAAAAAATTAATTCACATATCAAGCTATATAAACATACTACCAGACATAAATAATACAAAATAAATAATTAATTAATTAAATAAATAAATGAACTTACTCTGCTGTTTGCGGAGCTGCTACTGGTGCTGCTACCTTCTCACCACCTGTTGGTCCCTGTTTCACAAACCACAAAATAAACATTAAACACTAAACACAAAATATCAACATAAATATTAATCACCAGAAAACAATCAACTACCTGAGCGAGCCTCTCCTCACGCCTGGCATGCTTCCTCTCCCTGCTCGCCTTGCTCTTCGCCCTCTTAGCCTCAAACTGATCCGCGATCGTCTTCTCACGCGCTTTCTCAGCCTTGGACTTGTGGATGCTCTCCATCAAGACACGCTTGTTCTTGAACACGTTTCCCTTAACCTTCATGTACATGTCGTGGTACATGTGCTTGTCGATCTTCTTCGCCTCGCGGTATTTCCTCAGGAGACGGCGAAGGACGCGCATCCTGCGCATCCACAGGATCTTGGTGGGCAGACGCGCCTCCCTTGTTCCGCGCCTCTTTCCTGTAGGAAGTAGTAGGAATTAGAGGTAGTACAAACATAGGAAGTTATTACTGTGGGAAATGTTCAACTTACCATAGCCAGAGTGACGGCCCTTTTGCTTGGCTTCATGAGCGCGCCTGGCGCGGGACCGGGAGTGAATCTTTTGTGGCTTCTTGATGACGAATCCGTCCTTCACAAGCTTGCGGATGTTTTGGCCTGGAATTGTAAAGGTAGTTTTGTTAAATTTTATAAATTATGAAATAGTAAGGTTTTGGAAACAAACCACAAGTTCTTACATTAACTGTTGCTAAACTACTGAAATGAGAAAATTATAGCTAGAAAGAAGTTAGATGAACATAATGGCACAATCTAATAGTACAGAAATGAATTACTATTTAACAGAAGAATGACCATTATAGTTCAGAACTGATACTACATCAATTTTGTTTATACTGATAAACTACACGAATTATTATTTAAGCAAAACATCAATCTATCTTGTTCATCGATCTAATATTTCATCATTTCTATCAAATTCTACACACCAAACCACAGATCGGAACTAAACCCATAACCAAACACAACAAAACTCACAACAAAACCCAATCAACAAAAAACACAACAACAAAAAGAGGTTTAAAAACCATACGAGAGTTAGCCATGGAGATCTCGTTGACCTCATTAGGGTCAAGCCAGACCTTGCCCTTGCCGCACTTGAGCACGCTGGCGGCGAGCCTCTTCTGTAGCTTCAGCGACACCATTTTCTCTCTTCTCCTCTCTCTCCTTGGCGGCCGCCTTTCTAGAATTCGCACAGAATGCCCAGCGCTGCGTTTTATAGCTAGGTTTATAAGGATGAAGGATTAGGGTTCTGCGGTTTACATTCATCTTCTTACGGGCCGGCCCAACATATATAGAACTCAAAGCCCAAATGATTTGCAAATCAGTCGAATTTGGGAATTGAAATCCTGGATTTATATATTTCGGAAATATAAGTCCAGTTTTCTTAAAGGGAAATGATATTTTGAGAGCGTATTTCTTGTTCTGAGAGCAGGAATAGTATCTTTATTTCATACCCCCAGCTCTTCGAATAGGAAATACGCTCTCAAAATATCATCACCTTTTCTTAATTTCTCGAGTCAAAATTGATCGACATGGTGCATTATTGACCTTTCTAAAATCATGACCAAACTATAGAATAATACAACCACATGACTCTTCTTTTAATAATAATGACTATTTGTACAAAGTTTCCATCAACCAAAACCAAAACCAAAACCAAACTCAATTTCTCATCTTATTAACCCCCAATTACTCACACAAAAATAAACAAAACAGATTAATCATCGTTAGTTATAGTTATAGACTCATCGGGCGATGAACTCCTCCGATCAGATCGCCGGCGAGGGGAGCAATCGGTACTTCAAGATGCAGTCGGAGCCGCCGCCGTCGTCCGCTCCCTCGCCGAGGAGTTTCCGCACGCAGAGCATGGAACTGGAACGGGATAGGATCTTTGAGGAGTTGCCCAAGTGCACGATCGTCTCCGTTTCGAGGCCCGACGCTGGGGACATCACGCCCATGCTCCTGACTTACACGATCGAATTGGAGTATAAACAGGTGATTTGATGATTCGATTTTCATGTGAAACGTAATTCTGTTGGATAGTGATTGTGTTTTAAGTGATAATCTATTGGATTAACTAATTGATCAGGCTGCTTATGAATAATAATTGTAATTATTTCATCAGTTCAGATGGACTCTAGTAAAGAAAGCTTCTCAAGTTTTCTTACTCCATTTCACACTGAAGAAGCGAGCATTTTTCGAAGAACTACACGAGAAACAAGAACAGGTCTGTTTCATTCATAAATTCAAACTAAACCCTTCCTCATTACCTTAATAAAATGATTTTCTATATAAATTGTGAAATTGAAATTTTATTTTGGGCCATATTAGGTGAAAGAATGGATTCAAAATCTTGGAATTGGGGAGCATTTACCGTTCATACACGATGACGATGATGTGGATGACGATCCGATCCACATGCACCATGACGACAGTAGTTCCGTCAAAAACCGGTACCGTAAAAACAACATAAAATCATTTTATGCATGTAAGCCCTCTATTTCTGAAAAATACATTTTTTCGTCCATTTTTGTAGAAATGTCCCTTCAAGTGCAGCTCTCCCTGTAATTACCCCTGCATTGGGAAGACAACATTCTATTGCGGACAGAGCCAAAGTGGCCATGCAGGGCTATTTAAACCATTTTTTAGGCAATTTAGATATTGTAAATTCTCGCGAGGTACTGATTTGAAATTTCCTTTACCAGACAAATACAATATTTATTATTTATTTTTTAAATTGTTGGATATGTTATGTTTTTTCAGGTTTGCAGGTTCTTGGAGGTGTCTAGATTATCATTTTTGGCCGAATACGGACCTAAATTAAAGGAAGATTATGTAAACGTGAGACATTTGCCCAAAATACAAAATGACCGATCCAAAAGATCCTGCGCTAGCAGCTGTTTCTCTTGTTGCAAAAGCAGTTGGCAAAAGGTCACAATACAAAAAATCGCAATAATTTATCACGCTTTTTCAAATTTAAACCTCAAGTTAGTCATGCATTGTTTTTTTTATATTTAACTAGGTATGGGCGGTGTTAAAACCGGGATTTCTGGCGTTACTTGAGGATCCACTTGATTCAAAGCTGTTGGACATAATTGTTTTTGACGTTTTACCCTCTTCCGACGGAAATGGAGAGGGCCGAGTCCTTCTCGCCAAAGAAACCAAAGAGCGCAATCCTCTCCATTCCGGCTTCCAGGTCCCAAAAAAATCATCTCTCTTTTAAAAAAAAAAATTATGCAGAATTTCATGCGTGCCCCTCCAAAACCTCAAAATTTCATGTCTGCCCATTTTTCAATGGTTTTATTTTCAAAACAACCCTATATTTTCTTAAATTATGAAATAAAACCTAACTATTTGGAATATCAAAATAACCTATTTCTGATTATTCATTTCCTAAAAAAACACTGAAAATAAAATATTTAAGTCAGGGTGTTGTTGAAATAAAAACTTAACGTTAGGGGGTTCTTAGAAAATGGGAAGTTCAAATTAGTTATTTTTTAAATATCCAAAATATACAGGGAGTCTTAATCTTAACATTTTTCTGCACAGGTGTCGTGTGGGAGTAGGAGCATAAAGATGCGACTCAGAAGCAACAACAAAGTGAAAGACTGGGTGGCGGCCATAAACGACGCGGGGCTGAGGCCGCCGGAGGGGTGGTGCTACCCGCACCGCTTCGGGTCCTTCGCCCCCCAGCGCAGCCTCACCGAGGACGGCACCCGCGCCCAGTGGTTTGTTGATGGTGAGGCCGCGTTTGCTGCTATTGCGACTTCGATTCAAGAAGCCAAATCCGAGGTCCGTTTGTTGTTGTTATTTTATTTGCAAAAAAAATGCCATACATTATACCGAAATTGCAAAAAAGCCCCTGTGTTATTGGAAATTGAAAAAATGCCCCTCCATTATTGGTAATTGCAAAAAAAGGCCCTAACGTTAATTAGGAGTTTTTACTTTAATTTCCAATAATGTAGGGGATGTTTTGCAATTTCGGCATAATGTAGGGGCTTTTTTGCAAATTTCCCATTTTTAATTATTATTGGGTAAATTTCACTGTAGGTTACCTAACTTTATAATTTGACCAGATTAAACATGCAACTTTGCCTTTCGAGTCGGCCAACTTTCGAATTGTCCGAATCAGGTCACTCCATTAGTTAAAAAAAAAAAATTCATAACTGATGATGTAGACATGCCACATCAGCAGGCCGTAAAAAATTGGATGGAAAACTAAATGAGGGACCTGATTTGGACAATTGTAAAGTTGGTCAAATTGTAAAGTTGGGGGTGACCAACTTATTTGGTCAACCTGAAAACATGAGCTTTATTACTTTACGCAACACAGATATTCATCACGGATTGGTGGATGTGTCCCGAGTTCTACCTCAGGCGTCCGTTCGACCTCCACGCTTCATCCCGGCTCGACTCCCTTCTGGAAGAGCGGGCCAAGCAGGGCGTCCAGATCTACATACTCTTGTACAAAGAAGTCACGCTGTATCTGAAGATCAACAGCATTTACAGCAAGCGGATGCTTCTCAACGTGCATGAGAATATCAGGGTGCTTCGCTACCCCGATCACATCTCCAGTGGGGTCTACTTATGGTGGGTTACCACTAATGTTTGTAAATGTAGTGTATTATTATTATTTAATGTTTATTGATTATTTTGTTTTGATTTTGTGTTAAGGTCGCATCATGAGAAGATAGTGATAGTGGATAATCAGATATGTTACGTGGGAGGTTTAGACTTGTGTTTCGGACGGTACGACAATCCTGACCACAAATTGGGTGATTTTCCTCCTTCGATTTGGCCCGGAAAGGACTACTACAATCCACGGTAAACTTTCTTCTATCATTACGAGGGGCATAACCGTAATTTCACTCTCAACCATGGTTTATTTTTTATTGTTTTAAGGGAGTCGGAGCCGAGCTCTTGGGAGGACACGATGAAGGACGAGCTGGACAGGGCGAAATTACCGAGAATGCCCTGGCATGACGTCCAGTGCGCTCTGTGGGGCCCGCCCTGCCGCGATCTGGCCCGGCATTTTGTCCAGCGTTGGAATTACGCCAAGGTCTTAATAAATAAATAAATAAATTTACTTATTTATTTATTTAATCTTATGGGATAATGCACCTACAGTCTCTGTACTTCAATTGGATTCCAATTTAGTCCCTGTACTTTGATTTAAACATTTTGATCCCTGTACTTCATGAAAACATGCGGAATTAGATCTTCAGTCAGGGACTAACCGTGCACAATTCTATAAAGTGCAGGGACTAAAAAGCCAATCAAAGTACATTACAGGGACTAACCATGCATTTATCACTATTTATGACTTGTGCTAACATATTGCTATTTTTTTTTACTATTTATTTTATTTTTGTAGAGGAATAAAGCGCCGAACGAGCCAGCGATACCGTTACTAATGCCACAGCAGCACATGGTTTTAACAAACCACGCCGTATTTTCAGAGGAAACAATTGCAGAGGATAATATCCACGCCCCGTTATTGCAGAGCAGAAGTAACGGGTCGGAAATCGACCTTGGTTCCTTGGCCGCCAGCAAGACAAGAAACCGAAAGAATAAAGGAGGCGAAAAGAATTTAGAGCAGGATTTGCAGATGCATTCTTTTGTGGATGAGCATTTAATGGGGAATAATTTGAATTTGAGTTTGAGGGAAGATGGAGAGAAGGATAGGGAATGGTGGGAAATGCAAGAGAGAGGGAATCAAGTTGACTCGTTTGAGGAGAGCGGACAAGTGGGGCCCAGGACAGCCTGTCACTGTCAGGTATTTAAATATAAATAAATTAATTAAATAGTCAATGAAATAATTAATATGTGAAATGCAGGTTTTGAGGAGTGTGGGTCAATGGTCAGCCGGTACGAGTCAAACAGAAGAGAGCATACACAATGCGTATTGTTCACTCATTGAGAAATCAGAGCATTTCATTTACATTGAGGTTTATTAAAAAAAAATTCATATTTTTGATAGTCTCATTAACATGTTATATCAACCTAAGTCGTTATATTTATCTGTCTTCTAATCTTTTTTTTATTTTTTGCAGAATCAATTTTTTGTGTCAGGTCTGTCTGGAGACGTAATAATAAAAAACCGAGTTTTGGAAGCGCTTTACAAACGCATACTCAGAGCAGAAAATGAGAATAAATGTTTCAGGGTTATTATCGTCATTCCTCTCTCACCCGGCTTTCAGGTCAATTATTTATTTATCATTAATTATAATTTCCATTTATTTTTTATTTTTTAGACTTTTAATTGATTTATTTATTTTAATGACAGGGTGGAATTGACGATGGTGGAGCCGCGTCAGTCAGAGCGATAATGCACTGGCAGTACAGAACTATTTGTAGAGGCCCAAATTCCATATTGAAGAATTTATTTGATATAATTGGTCCAAAAGCGCATGATTATATTTCGTTTTACGGTCTTAGAACTTATGGCCGGCTTTTCGACGGAGGCCCTTTGGTCACCAATCAGGTAAAAAGAAAAGAAAAAAAATAATGGTGATTTATTGATTTTATTTTGTTGTTTTTGTTTTATTTTTATTTTATTTTTGGGCAGATATATGTGCATAGCAAGTTGATGATAATTGATGACCGTATTGCGTTGATTGGTTCGGCTAATATAAACGATAGAAGTTTACTTGGATCTAGAGACTCAGAGGTACTGAAATAATATAAATATTTGTTTATAATTTATATACATCTTGAATAGGCTATTTCTTTATTTTATGAAGCTTGTATTTATCTGTGTATGTGTGTTTGTGTGTTTAGATTGGTGTGTTAATAGAAGATAGAGAGATGGTTAAGTCAAAAATGAATGGAAATTCATATAAAGCTGGGAAATTCACTCTTAGTCTCAGACTTTCTCTTTGGTCTGAACACCTTGGCCTTCGTCAAAAAGAGGTTTTTATTTTTATTTGTTTATCTTTTTCTTTTTTTTGGAAAAACATCTAATATGCCCTTGCAAAATAAAAGTATCTCATGTTACGTTTTATTTTTGTTTTAATCCAGATTGATCAAATTATAGATCCTGTTTCTAATTCAACATATAAAGAAATCTGGATGGCCACTGCAAAGGTGAGTCAGCTCAATCAAATTAGTATATTATATATATATTCAAATTTTCCAAGAGACATAATTTAGCTTAATCGAAGGTTTGTTTTAAAAATATCGACAGACAAATACCATCATATACCAAGACGTATTTTCCTGTGTTCCAAACGATCTCATCCACACCAGGTACATTTACCTTCTCATTTCATCACTTTTTACATCCAAACCCTTGAAAGCTTGACAATTTACAAATACACCATTTAAATTTCACAGAGTCGCATTCAGACAAAGCATGGCGCACTGGAAGGACAAATTAGGGCACACGACCATCGATTTGGGGGTGGCTCCAGAGAAACTGGAGGTGTCCAGTGAAAATGGAGAGAATGGAGGGGTGGATCCGATGGAGAGGTTGAAGCTGGTGAAAGGACACCTCGTTTCTTTCCCTCTTGAGTTTATGTGCAAGGAGGATTTACGGCCCGTTATCATGGAGAGCGAGTATTATGCTTCTCATGTTTTTCATTAGAATTTTATTTTATTTTATTTTATTTTATTTTTTTTGTTATTTTTGTTATTTTGTTATTTTTTTGTGAGTGCCGATTTAGATATGGAAAGATATCAGGAAAGACAAACAAAAGGCAGAAATTTATAAAAACAATATAACAGAATTTGATATAGAGGTGTTGAAAAGAAATGTACATTCTTGTACAGATACAAGGATGGGAAGTATAGTAAAGGAATACAATATGTGATACTGTTTGTGTATAGAATATTGCAGGGGCTTTTGCTCCTGTTCTTTTTGTTGAAATTTATATAAATTTTTTTAATGTTATTTAATGTTTAATTTTTTTGGTGACTGGATATGATAGGCTAAGAAATAACAAATTATGAAGTTCATTTTACTCATTTTAACTGAAAGAAAATATAATTAATGACAATAAATTTACATCAAAGCATTAAGTGAACATACTTTATTATTTGAAGGAATATAGACTTCTATATTTCAAGCTGATAAATTTACATCAGATGATCCATAATAACATAAATTATGGAATCAAAACTTTTACTTTTGGAAAAAAGGAAACAATTGTAATTTATTATATACATCACAAATTTCCACAAAAAAAACTAGCCGTTTTAAGACAATCAAATTCAAAATTGTGCTCCAATTTAGTTATTCCGAGCATAAAATATTAAATTTTAAATAAACAGACTAATTTTAATCTTCGGAGGGGCCGATCATTTTTTCGGGCACCACATACTGATGGAATTCTTCTTCCGTCAGAACTCCCAAACTTAGAGCCGCCTCCTGAAAAAATAAAAATAAAAATTAATTAATTAATTAATTAATTAATTAAATAATCATATCTCAATTGTGAAAACATAAATCATAATGAGTGGAAACTATAAATAAAATTGTTTACAAAAAAAATAATCTTGTTTTTAAATTATAAATATTAAATATACCTTGAGAGTAGTACCCTCTTTGTGGGCCTTCTTTGCCACAGCAGCGGCCTTATCATATCCAATTTTCTGAAATAAAGATAATAATAAATATTAGTTTTAAAATATGCAATAAAAATGTTTATAATGTAAAACATTATAAAAGATAAAATAGTCAGTTAACTTACAGGATTGAGAGCGGTCACAAGCATCAGTGACTGCAATAGTAATAGAATAGGAAGACACAAGAAGTTAACATTTCAATTTAAAATAAAATAAAAGTATTAAAAAAATTGATATAAAAATTAACCTCATGTAATAATTGTGAGATTTTCTTATGATTGGCTTGGATACCCCTCACACAATTCTCCTCAAAAGACGCTGATGCATCTCCCAATATCCTTAAGGACTGTTAAAAAAATTAATAAAATAATATCAGATGTATAATAATCTAACAAAAATGTAACTACAATTCATCTTTTTTTTTAAATTAGTTGACAATACTAAAAAGATACTATTTTTTTTACCCGAAGTAGATTACTGGCAATCAATGGTTTATACGCATTTAATTCACAATGACCATTTGAGGCTCCAAATGTTACTGCATTGTGGTTTGCCATCACCTGCACGAATTGATTCACAAAATTAGGGTTTTGTGTTATATTTCAAATTTAAATTTTGAAAAACAAACCATGAGATATAGTAACAACATTAGTAAATAAAAATATACAAATATATACCTGACCGCAAATCATGCTTAGAGCCTCACACTGAGTAGGATTAACTTTTCCCTGAAAGAATTAATTTTAATTTTAAAAAAGTTAGAGAATTTTCGAAGGATCAAAATATAATTTACCAAAGTGGAAGGTCAATTTAGTAATAATTTCCTTAAAATTTAACAAAATATATTAAAAAAGAAATTACAGGCATTATGCTGCTTCCAGGTTCATTTTCAGGTAGTATAAGCTCGCCAAGGCCGCAGCGGGGCCCACTAAGAAAATAAATACACATTTAAAGTTAAAACAAGAAAGTAAGATAAAAAAAAATTAATATGATTTTAGTTAGACTTTGAAGTATACCTGGCTAAAAATCTGATGTCATTTGCGATTTTATGAAGAGAAGTAGCAACTGCAGTTAGGGCCCCACTTGTTGCAACAAATGCATCATTAGCCGCCTGTAAATTAAAAATAAAAAAATAAAATAATTAAATTATAAAATTGGAGGAAAATGATATATTATTATGATAGAAATGCATAAACAAACAAATAATTGATTAAATTAAAAAATAAATAAAATACGAACAATTGCTTCAAATTTGTTTTCGGCTGTTATAAAAGGAAGATTTGTTTCCTCAGCCACAGCAGCAGCAATTTTCACATCAAATCTGAAAATAAGTCAACAAGTTATTTGATATATAACAAATTGTAATTTCAAACGAAGTATGGAAATTAAGACAGTATGAAACACTAAAAAGAAAGAAATGTAATTAATACCCTTTTATGGTGTTTAATCCGGTTCCAACAGCTGTACCGCCTTGTGCAAGCTGGAAAATTTTAAAATTAGTTAAGATTTTATTATTATTGTTTTATTTTATTGAAACAAGAAAAAAAATATTGAGATAATATTTACCTGGTACATACGAGGTAAAGTACCAACAACCCGCTCAATTCCATATTTC
Source organism: Juncus effusus (assembly GCA_027726005.1). Lineage (NCBI taxonomy): Eukaryota > Viridiplantae > Streptophyta > Magnoliopsida > Poales > Juncaceae > Juncus > Juncus effusus. The sequence continues at coordinate 11,514,457 of CM050894.1, read as the reverse complement.
ACCTATTAAATTTTCAAAACTAAGCAATTACATTTTCTCAAATTTACACAATTATTACAATCGGCCAATTAACATAGCATTAAAAATAGGGAAATGAGAAATCACGACGGGAGTAATGTAGCGACGGATTGAAATTATATACTGTTTTCTCGCGTTTCTATATACGCTATATACTGTTTTCATTTTTTTAAATATATATTGTTTACCGAATGAATTTTTATATACTATTTGTTTTCAATTTATATGTTTTTTATACTGTTTTCATTTTTTTAAATATATACTATTTTACCAAATAAATTTTTTATATACTGTTTGTTTTCAGTTTATATTTTTTTCAGTTTTTATATACCATCACTACAGAGTCGCTACAATACCGTCACACGGTATCAGCTCCCTTAATATTGACACAATTCAATTCAGTCAAACAACTTCAGAATTATTGACCAAATCAGACATTATATAAGAAAAATAAAAATAAAAGAATAAATTACATAAATACTAAAAAAAAAAAAGAAATTACCTGAGTTGTGTAACCACTAAACTCTTGACCAAGTGTGAGAGGAGTTGCATCTTGCATGTGAGTCCGCCCTATTTTGACAATATCTTTGAACTCCACTGACTACATTATACAACCAAAAAATATACATTTAATTCAAGAAATCATGCAGATTTGTATAAAAATACTAAATAGTAAGAAAAATAATCAATACCTTTGAAAGAAGAGAAGCATGAAGTTGCTTTAAACTTGGGATAACTCTCAAATTAATCTCGATAGCAGCAGCTATATGCATTGCCTAATTTTTTAAAACAAATAAAAAGATATTTTATTTTCTAATAATAAAAAATACATATGAAACTCTTGAGGGCCTAAAAAGTAAAAAGCTTACAGTTGGAAACGTATCATTGGATGATTGAGACCTATTAACATGGTCATTTGGATGCACAAATTTGCTCTTTCTTTTGTGCCCTAAAATCTCAGATGCTCGATGTGCTATCACCTGTTATAAAAAAAAATTAAAAATACAAGAAAATTGTTCATAACGTGAAAAAGTATATAAAATGGTATTAAATAAACCTCATTGACATTCATATGGGTTTGGGTCCCGCTTCCCGTCTGCCAAATTACAAGAGGAAAATGGTCGTCTAATTTTCCTTGTGCCACCTCATCAGCCGCTTGCATTATAGCTTTTCCAATTGTCGGATCCAAACCATAATCCAACATATTAACCTTTTTAAATTGAAAAATTAAATAAAATTAAACTACAAAATTGATAAAATTTGTCATTTTACATTTTTGAAGAAATTAATTTAATACCTTAGCTGCGCATTTTTTAATCACCCCAAGTGCTCGAATCATCGGTTTGGGCATTCTCTCTTCTTCACCCCCAATTCTGAAATTTTGTACGGACCTCTGTGCCTGAGCTCCCCAATATCTGAACATCAAAAGTTTTAGAAAAAAGAGAATGTTATTAGAAATTACGAAGAATGGCTGGAAAAGTTGATTAAAAAAAAGAGTGAACCGCTCATGTTGTAAGCACGGGCGGTTAGAATTTCTTCTTTCTGATTGATTTACATATAAACCAGTATATTACGAATCAACGATCGAATGATCCATCTCAAAACACGAAAATCAAAGAAAATGTATAATATGGAGAAAAAAACAAAAACTTGTCTGAAGGAACGAGAATGGTGCCTAATGTATCACGCTCCTCCGTGAAACTTGATGCTTGGAGCAACATGGTGAAATTTGAGCTTAAAGTAGCAAAAAAAGTGGTGAAAGAGAAAAGATGGAAAAAAAGTGTTTTAAAATGACTTGATGAAATTGTATTTGCTATTCTTGGTTGAAATGGAAAAGCTTCTGTAATGTATTTATTGAAGAAAAAGGCGGCTAGATTGGTTATGTAACTAACTGTTATATTCTATTATTAGATGATTGGTTTCTGTAACCAACTGTTATATTCTATTATTAGACGATTGGTTCTGTAACTAACTAACTGTTATATTCTATTATTAGATGTGCTATAATTTATATCTATATATTAAATATATAGAATTTAAGCATAGAATTGAATATATACTGCTCATTTTCGTAGTATGATGATTGCATATATAGTACCAAAAAGTGTACAGTATTTTTTCTTTGTGAAGCATCTATTGATAGTCATTTGAAAATTGTCAGAAAAGAAAAACAAAAAATAGAAATTTGTAAAAACAATACAACAAAATAGGATAGGTCTGTTATAATAGAAAGGTATTACAAAATTTTAATGGAGTTGTACCTTGGACAAGGATAAGAAGTATAATAAAAAGATACAATAAATATAAAAGTCCAATTTTACGCTCTAATTATTAAATTGTTTTATTTTTTGTCCCTCAATTTTTACTTAGTCCAATTTTAATCTCTTAACTATTCAATAAGAGCATTTTGGCATTTTCATCCGTTAAGTGCATATTTGTCTGTTAAATCTGACACGTAAGTAATGACGTGGTATATATTCTTCAGACATAAATAATGATGTGGAAATTTTTTTAAATAAAATTGAATATGCAAAAAAAATGCATACTTTCTATAAAAATAATGTTTAATATAATTCATCTATTTTTTTTTAAACAAATGATTCAAGAATTTTTTTATCATAACATATTCCAATTTTTGTTGTATCATTCGGAACATATTAAGAGTAGGGCAGACATGAAACTTAACAAAAGAGAAAGAAAAGAGGGGAATTAAGAAATTTATTATTTTTTCAAATATTTGTCACGTTACAATTGTCGAGAATATACACTATTATTTACGTGTCAAATTTAACGCACATGCAAGCACTTAACGGGTGGAAGAACTTGACTTTTCTCTCCAATATATGATACTGTGTGTAATGTGTTTAGAATGTGTCAAGACTTTTCTCCTCTTCTTTTTTTTAATTTTCTATATCTTTTTGTTTAATTGTTATTTTATGTTTTAACATTTTTGGTGACTGGATATAACAGGTCAAGTAACATTATTAGCAAATTTTGTAGGTAGCTGAGAATTTTTGAATTTAATTCGTTTTTATTTTACTCATAAAACTAATAACAAAATTCAATATCAAAGCCATTAAGAGAAGATGCATCATTATTCGAAGAAATATGCTTCTTTTATCTCAATTCTCAAGTTGTTAAATTTACATCATATGATCCATAACATAACATAAATAATGGAATCAAAAATCATCCTTTCGGAGAAAAGGGACATAATTGTTATTTATTAAATACATCACAAATAGCCAATTTGTGAGAATCAAAATTCAAAACAAAATTGTGCTCCAAGAGCAAATATTATTCAATTTTGATATAAGAAAATAATTTAATCATCAGAGGGGCCAATCATCTTTTCAGGCACTACATACTGATGAAACTCCTCTTCAGTCAGAACGCCCAAACTCAACGCCGCTTCCTATAAAAATAAAATTTAATTAATTAATTAATTAATCAAATTTCAATGGTGTGAATAGAAATTAGATCTTTTTTTTAAAAGTAACACTTTTAAAATGTTTTCCTCCTATTAAATATTAAATATACCTTGAGTGTGGTGCCCTCTTTGTGGGCTTTCTTGGCCACAGCTGCTGCCTTGTCGTACCCGATTTTCTGTAATAAAAAAATTTAATATTAGTTGCCAATTATGCAATAAAACAGGGTTTCTATTTTATAAAGTAACAAGGGTAAAATAGTCAGTTTACTTACCGGGTTGAGAGCTGTGACAAGCATCAGGGACTGCAAGGGAAATAGCAAAACAGGACAAGTTAATATTCTGATTTAAAATTAAAAAAAAATATATTAAAAAATGCATATTTGATAAAATAAAAAAATAACCTCATGAAGTAGCTGTGAGATTCTTTTATGATTGGCCTGGATGCCTCTCACACAATTCTCCTCAAAAGACGCTGATGCATCTCCAAGTATCCTTACAGACTATTAAAACAATAAAAATGATATTTACATGCAATTCATATTTAAAAAAAATAAATAAATGACAATAATAGAAAAAAGTATTTATTTTTACCCTAAGCAGAGCACTGGCAATCATGGGCTTATACACGTTCAGCTCAAAATGACCATTTGAGCCTCCTATTGTAATCCCAACATGGTTTGCAATCACCTGCAAAAGATCAAGAAAATTAGGGTTTTGTTACTTGATTCTATTGAACAGAGTAAATTAAAAATTAGGGTTTGGATTAATAAACGATTATATTTATAAGTACCTGAGCGCAAACCATGGTTAGGGCCTCACACTGAGTTGGATTAACCTTTCCCTAAAATAATAAATTTTAAATTAAAAAATGACTTAGAAAAAGGACTGTAGAAGGATAAAATAAAACTGTAATTTTTAGGGAAGCACAAGGGGAAACTCGTAAGAATATAATAGCCAAAAAAAGGAAGGAAAAATAAAAAGAGGGATTTATTTATTTACAGGCATTATACTGCTTCCAGGCTCATTTTCTGGCAAAATAAGCTCCCCGAGTCCGCAGCGGGGCCCACTGATACATAAAAAAAATTAAATTTTAATATAAAAACAATATTAACAAATGCTTTGTGTTCTTTTTTAGTTATAGATTTATTAAAGTAAAATGAAATGAAATGAAATACCTTCCAAGAAGTCTGATATCATTGGCGATTTTCATAAGAGAAGCAGAAATCGTGTTGAGGGCCCCACTTGTCTCGACAAACGCATCATGAGCCGCCTGTTAAATTAAAAAAATAAAATATAATTAAAAAAATAAATAAATAGAGAAAAACGAATCCTTGATTTATATATTTCAAAAAAAATAAAAATATGAACCAAAGCTTCGAATTTGTTTTCGGCTGTGATAAAAGGGAGACTCGTTTCATCGGCCACAGCAGCGGCTATTTTCACATCGAATCTGAAATTAAATGAAAATGTTGTTAATTTGATATAAAAGTTTTGAAAATAGTATGAAATGTGGAAAGAGATTGAAAATAGTTAGTACCCTCTTTTGGTGTTCAAGCCGGTTCCAACTGCTGTACCGCCTTGCGCAAGCTGGAAAATTAAAAAGTTAATTAAACATCAGTTAATTAATAATAATAATAATAATAATAATAATAATAATAATAATAATAATAATAAAATAATAATAATAATAAATAAATAAAACAAGAAAATGAAGAATTATTTTTACCTGGTACATACGAGGTAAAGTACCAACAACCCTCTCAATCCCATATTTCACCTATTATATTTTCATAAATAATTTAATTAGTCAGCATTTTTATTTAATTACACCAAACCAAATCGACCATAAAGAACTACCATACTATTAAAAATATCGAAATGGTTCAACACAGTGAAGTAAAATAACGTAAATACTTAACGACTGATTCATAAATTCGAACAAAAAAATTAAAAAATTAAAGAAATACATAAATACCCAAAAAAGAAAAGAAATCACCTGAGTTGTGTAACCACTAAACTCTTGGCCAAGAGTGAGAGGAGTTGCATCTTGCGTGTGAGTCCTTCCTATTTTTATTATGTCTTTGAACTCCACAGCCTACAAATATACAACCAAATGTATACATAAATATATTTAATTTAACATATAATATAATTTCTAAATAATACAAATTTGTACAAAATTAGTATTCAAAAGTATTCTACCTTTAAATGGAAGCATTCACACAGTCGAGTTAAACTTGGGATAAATTTTGAATTAATCTCAGTGGCCGCAGCAATGTGCATGACCTAATTTACACAACAAATAAAAGAAATATTTATTATTTTTTACAACAAAAATGTTTTTTTTTGCAATTTTTAAGAGATTAAAAAGCTTACAGTCGGAAAAGTATCATTGGAAGATTGAGACCTATTCACATGATCATTAGGATGCACAAATTTGCCCCCTCTTTTGTGCCCTAAAATCTCAGCCGCTCTATTTGCGATAACCTGTTATAAAAAAAAAATTAAATCTCAAACCTTTTTTTATAAGTTCCAAAAAGTATAAATAATATTTATTTATTTATTTACACGAACCTCGTTGGCATTCATGTTGCTTTGGGTCCCGCTTCCAGTTTGCCAAATTACGAGAGGAAAATGATCATTCAATTTTCCTTCCGCCACCTCATCAGCGGCTTGCATGATAGCTTTTCCAATTGTCGGATCCAATCCATAATCCATATTAACCTAATCAAAGTCCAAAATTAGAATCACAATTAAAAGAACTGATAAAAGTTTGTGTTTCCATACTTTTTTTAAAAGTTAATTTTAGTACCCTTGCAGCGCATTTCTTAAGCACTCCAAATGCGCGAATAATCGGTTCGGGCATTTTCTCTTCTGACCCTCCAATTTTGAAGTTTTGTAAGGACCTCTGTGTCTGAGCTCCCCATAATCTGATCATCACATATTTTTCACACAAAAGAAAACATAATCAGAAACTTCAAAAACGAACCCAAATGTTGATAAAAAACGTAAAGAGACATAAAAATATGTAGAATGGAAAGAAATATTATTGTATCAAAAGTATTGTTTTCCCCTTATGTCTAATGTCTATATAGTAGTCATTCATTTTTGTTTATTTTTTGTACAAAGTACAATACAAAGCAGAAAAAAAAACTTTATTTCGGACCAAAAAATCTAAAAGAAATAATCATTCCATTTTACAAAAAGGGGGTGAAAGTGAAACGTACTTATAAAAAAAATATACTTTTTTATATCTTTTCGAAATATTCACAAAGCTGGGTGTAATCCCAAAACATTAAAGTAAAGACTTGATTAATCATCAGACGTATACTTTTCTAATCGATTCGCCAAGCCAACAGATCGATATCTCTCTCAAAATACGAAAAGGAAGCAGAGAAAAAATGAACGAAAATGGAAAGTGGGAAAGGAAAATACGAACTTGTCAGAAGGGACTTGAATGGGGCCGAAAGTATCGCGCTCCTCCCTGAACCCAGTCGAGATCGACCGGATCACAGCGAACCGAAAAAGACCGGCGGAGTCAGATCGGCCGGCGAGCTTCCTTGACGCGTGGAGCAACATGGCGAAGTGAAGTGGGAGCAGTGAGTTAGCAAAAAAGGAAGGAAGAAGTCGAAAGACGAAAGAGCTTAAGAAATGGAAGAGAAGAGAGGAAGCAGTACAACAGGGGTCTTTTTATGTAAGAAGAGAAAACAAAAGAAAGAGACGATGGATTAACTTAACGGGTTAGAATGTGAGCAGGGATGCAGTGCAGACTGTGTAGTGCAGCTGTGCAGGGCAGGCTGGATTAAGACAATAAAACGAAATGGAGGCGATATTTCATTTCATTTTTATATACCTTTGAAGTTAAAATGTTACACTATAATTAAGCCCCCCCTTCTTTTGCATACAGCTTTGGGATTTGCTGGGGAGCCACGTCGCGAGTGATTTTTGACTGCTCGATGAAAGGATGTGTTTTTACGAGAGCGGTTAATTTTTTTGATCGTGTTGATTTCTGTGTGATATACGGGATTTACTGTGAAATGTGAAATAACGCTCGCTCGGTCTCTCGCCCCTTCCAATCTACTGCCTCTCTCTCTCTACTGCCTTGTTCTCTCGCCCCTTCCAATCTACTGCCTCTGCTGCCTCTCTCTCTCTCTCCCGCCACCTAACAATCCCGCTCCACTTTCACTCGCCTAATCCTGATTATACAAATGGCTTCAGAGCTCTCTAATGGCGAACTCAGACAAAGAGGCGGCGCTCGCCGCGGTTCCAAGTATTATTTAAACACATTTAATTTTGAGACGATTCCAGCTAAAAGTATTCCTTGCTCTCCCGCAAGAGACGGCAATTGAAACTCTCCAGTTCTATTTCCCTCTGTGTATCTCTGTATACCGAGCCATGCAACAATATTCAATCTACCTGTTACATTGTTAGATGCACAGATAATAAATTGGAAATATTTGGACTAGAGAGGTTGGGCCCTGATAATTGAGAATTATTTGGGCTGTTGTGAGTGAAATATGGACCTGTTCCGGAACAGGTGAAATATGCACCTGTTCCGCCACCAGTAGTGGCGGAACAGAGGGTATTTTCACCTGTTCTGCCACTAGTAGTGGCGGAACAGGAGTTTTTTTTTTGCGTTTTTTCAGTCAGAGATAAGAAGTTTATTTGGCCTGTTCCGCCAGTATTAGTGGCGGAACAGGAGAAATATACACCTGTTCCGCCAGTAATAGTGGCGGAACAGACTAATTCTTCAATTTTTAGGCTAATTGCCCATTCATGAGCCATGTTTACCTTTAAGTGGATGTAAAAAATTATTTTAACATGTTCCGCCACTACTAGTGGCGGAACAACGTTTTTTACACTAATTAATCATGTTTAGTGCGTCAAATGGGCCGATTTTGGCAAAACTGAAAATATATCTGTTCCACCACTCGTAAACTGAAAATATATCTGTTCCGCCACTACGAGTGGCGGAACAGACGTTGTTCCGCCACTAGTAGTGACGGAAATGGTAGTTACCACATTATTTTTAAAACAGTGACAAGTATTGATTTATTTTGGCAAATAATGGTACCCAAAAAAAAAATTCAATAATTTATGAAAAATCTTTGAGGCCCATGATATATTCTATTGTTTAAATGCACTGTACTGTACCGTTCTATTACATTTCTTGCCTGTTAGAACTATTTTTAATATATGTATTTACTACTAAATGTATAATTAATATTTTTGAAAATATATGTATATTCATGTATTAAATTTTACATAAATTTAACATAGAAATTATTATATACTAAATATTTTTGTAGTATTATGATGTATAGTATCATCAAAAAGTACATAGTAAGTATAACAAAGTCGTAACATTTTTATTTTGAATGTTTATATTATATGATGGCTACTTTGAAATCTTTAATTCTCTTTTGTTTCGTGGCGTTAAAACTAATTATAACAATTCATGTCCCTTATTTTTTCATCGAAAAAATAAATAAATAAACTTGGCTCATTGACATGGTTACTTCCCAATAACTGCCATGCTGAATTAACTAAATCCGATGAAACATGCACATTTTGATTTGATCTTAACGGGCCTGTTCGGCAACACATGAAATAGAAGAATAGTATAATTATGAATAGCTCTTTATTCCATTTTATTCCATGTATGTTCGGCATCATTATTGAAATAATAAAATTGGTTAAAATGATATAAAACTATTAATGGCCAAAATATCTTTATTCTTAATTTCATCTATCAAATTTGTTGTAGACTAATAAAAGAATATTATTTAAATTGAAATACAAATATAATAATAAAATTAAGAGCTATTGAATCTGTTTACATATCCTTACTTTCTAAAAAAGTTACAAAATTTTCTTAAAATATTCTAATTCTGAATCTTTCCAAAAACAATTAGTTTCATAACTGAATTATTTTAGTTGCCACGTAGACAAAAGATGGAATAAGAAGGGAACATTTTGGTCCGAAATTGGAGTAGTTTTCATGAAATAGAGTATTCCATCCCTGAAATGGAATTAGAAATTCCGCTAATCCATGTATTTATATATTTATGTACTAAATGAATTGTAGAAGATCCGAACATGCTTAATCAACACATCTTTAAAATGAGAAATGAGGAGTCATTAGTCATGGGCGCCCAATTCAGGAGTAGCTCACATTTTAATTGTGATAGTCGATGATTGGATGCATGTCGGGATGAATTTTATAAGCAGTTAAGCACAACGTAATTATATTTTATTAAATTAATTTAAGTAATGAAACATCGTTAATGTTGTGCTTGTTCGGTACCATTGGAATAGAGCAGAATAGTAAAATAACTACTATATTCCAAGTTATTCCAGTCAAACACTGATAGAATATGAAATTTGGCCTAAAAATTATTATAAACTACTCTACGTACAATTTTAAGAACATAGTATTCCACAAATTTTAATCTACAAAAGATAAGAGTTTTCCCCCTTTTCAACTCCAAGTCATTGAGAAAGTATGTTTATCACAACTATTATATGAGGACTCGTATTATATATTTTTTTTAACTCCACTCGTATTTATATATAGCAGCTTATTTTTTATGTGTATCACTATTTTCTTTTTATTATATTAGATGAATTTAACAAAATATATAGTCGAACGATTGTTAGACATGGGAGGAAATAAAAAAAAGAGTGAATCACTCATGTGTTAAAGCACATGCGGTGAGTTTTTTTTTCTAATAGATCTACCAATAGATTATTATATTACCAATCAGAGATCAAATGTTTTCTCAAGACACGAAAAAATATTAATAGATATTAGAAAAAATACATAATAATTTACGAAAAATGCATAACAAGGGGTGAAACGAAGAGCTTATTGAAGGCGACAAGAATAGAGCCGAAAGCCGAAAGTGTCGCACTCCTCTCTCAAACCCGTCGAGATAGGTCGAACCACCGCGAAAGGGTATGAAAGAGGAACAAAGAGATGATAAACATTGGATAATGAGTTATTGGGTTGAGACAATTTCAGATGTACACAGTACAGAGGGATGGCAAGGTGGCAATTAAGAGTAACACAAACTAATAAAATAAAATGTTTTAAATTTATATTGATTATTTTGTGTTCAAATTTTATCTCACAAAATAAGATAAAATTATTTTTAATAAAATTAGGATATTACTTTGTTTAAGTTGTCCTCAAATTATATTTTTTTTAATAGAAACACAATATTATATTTTAAAAGTTTATTATTATTATTATTATTATTATTATTATTATTATTATTATTATTATTATTATTATTTTTGAAAATTTAATAAAAAGACCTGTAATAAACACATTTGACAAGTTTCAACCGGGCATCATAATTTTTACTATTGTTTAAGGAAAATGTAGTGTATATTTATACCTTTGAAGTTAATTTATTATACTAAAATATTATTTAACTACTTTTAATAATAAATTAATATATTTAATTTAATTTAATTTATTAAAAAAAAGTATACTATTAACATATAAAACAACATTCAATAAATTGATAAGTATGTTATAAATTTATAAATATATTAAAAAAAAAGTTGAAGCTTATATGTGAAAACTAACAAACCCCTCTTTTCCTCTCGAATTTCCAATTCCTATTCCTAAAAATTATATATTCCGTAGATCCACACCAAATAGAAGAATACGAATCTTTGCAGGTGGACCCACGCAAAATACGAGAAGAATACAAATGAATTGGTTCCCAGGCCCACAGCCCAAAACAAAAGATATATTCTTTTTCAAGCCTTATTTTTTTTATCTTTTTGGGCCTGATAATAGTTGATTTATTCCATAAAAAAGACTCAAAATCTCAATTTTGAATCACAAATAAAAGCACTCTCAAAATTACAAGCAATAATATTCCACAAACTTTTAATCTACAAAAGATCAGATTTCATGCCTAAGTTGTGGGTTTCATTCAGAAAGTGTGTTCATCAGCCATCACACAATTATTGTGAGCATTTGTGTTTATATATAACATTTTTTTCCTATATGTTTTATTATATCTTCCTTACTCTGAAAGCTTATTACATTTGATGAATTTATCAAAATATAAAGTTGAAATATTGCTAGATTAGATGTGGGAGGAAATCAAAAACACATTTTTTTGCTATATTCAAGAAAAAACTTCAAAGATTTCTTTCACGGATCCAACAGATCAAAATATTTAGGATCTGAGGATGTACCATCTCTCAAAGTACAAACAAAATCATAAAATATAATATTCAAGAAAAAAGGAAATTTGGAGAGAAAAAAAATGAACTTAGAGTGTTCAGAAACATGTCGATAGTCTTGTGAAAGAAGAGGTTTGGAAACTGAAAAAGGAAAAATTGGAGTCCTGTTAATTATATAGAGGAAGAAATAGAATAGATGGGTTAACGGGTTATTGGATATATAGTTAGACAATTTCGGGTGTCCGAATAACGAGTTATTGGATAATATATAATAAGACAATTTCGGTGTCCGAATATGTTGCACACTGTATGGAGTGATGGTGACGCGCCAATCAAGACAAACACAAATTAACATAGAGAAAATATTTGTATCATCCTCTTAACCATCATCTAAATATCCTTATAATATATTTTTAGTTGTTCATTAAATTTTTATAGAGAATTAACTGAAATTAATTCATTTTGTATATCAATATACTTTTTTATATATTTAATCTACTTTTTTATAATTATATTATACATATTTGAAATCTGACGATGCTGATGATAAATAAGCCGGCAATTCGTATCAGTTTCCATTAATATAATAAATTTTATCTCACAAAATAAAATAAAATTATTTATTAGTAATTTTAGGGTATTAGATTGTATGAGTCATCCGAAAATTATATTTGTTTAATAAAAAACCAATATTATATTTTAAGAGTTGTTGTTATTGTCCTATCCTTTTTCTACTCCCAAATCATTGAGATAATATGTTTATCACAACTATTATATGAGCACTATCTATTTAAGTACTCCAACTTGTTTTTTGTGTGTATCGCTAAACTTTTTCTTGCCTAACAATTTAATTATATTCGATGAATTTATCACAATTATTTTGAGCACTTGTGTAAATGTGTTTATATATAATCACAAAAATTAAATATGTTTTTGTTAAACCGTTCATAGTTGACTGATATCACGTTAATAACATGTTTGATGTGTATTTTTAGAGATAAATTATCCGTATACACACAAAGTCATGCTTATAATAACTAACATTTGTCTTAGTGTAATGGTCATGATATTAGGAGCGTATTAAGAAGTCGTGAATCTTATTTCCACTGGACGCTCTTGTTTATGTGTAAGATATTATAAGGGGGGAGAAGAGGTAGAATTTAGTGAAGCCTAATGGCAATTTAAAAAAAATAAACCCATAATATGTTTGATGCGGCTACTACATTTTATATTTACAAGTCATCCTCAAATTATCACCTATTGCGTATTCTAAAAAAAAGTCATCCTCAAATTATAATTTCTAAATAAAAACACAATATTATGTTTTAAAAGTTTATTCTTATTATTATTATTTTAGAATTTTAATAGAAAGACATGTAATAAACACATTTGACAAGTTTCATCCAGGCATAATAATAATAATTATTATTATTATTGTTTAAGGAAAATGTATTGTATATTTATACCTTTGAAGATAATTTATTATACTAAAAATATTATTTAACTATTTTCAATAATAAATGAATATATTTAATTTTAATTAATTTATTTATTAGAAAGAAAGTATGCCATGAACATATATAAAAAGCTTCAATAAATTAATAAGTATGTTATTAATATATAAACCATGAAGCTTATATGTGAATAATTACAAACCCCTCTTTTCGTCTCGAATTTCCAATTTCTATTCTTAAAAAAAAGTTATCTATTCCGTAGACCCATACAGAAGACATGAATACTAATCTGTCTAGTAGGACCCACACAAAATACAAGAATACAAATGAATTGGATTCTAACTCTAACTTCGGCCCACGATCCAAAACAAACAATAAAAATGTTCACAAGCCTTACTTTTTTATTATCTCTTTGGGGCCTGATAAATAGTGAAGTTGATTTCTATCTATATATATATAAACAGAGAGTTAAGGGCTCGTTTGGCATCATTTCCGTTTTTTTATTTTTCGTTTTTTAAAAACAAAAATCAGTTTTCTGTTTTTTTGTTTTTGTTTTCAAAAAAACTGTTTTTTATTTTTAAAACCGATAATATTTTTCCTAGTTATTATTTTATCAAATGTATATTTATAACATTTTCAGCGGCAATATATTAAGTTTTCAGCGCCAATATGCCGTTTATAGTATCAACATAATATTTTCAGCGTTAATATACCATTTTAAATACCAATATATAATTTCCAATATCAATATACTGTTTATAATGTTGATTTATCATTATTGAGTATTAATATCCTATTTTCAGGAATCATTTTTAGAGTTAATATGATGTTTTCAATGTCAATATATTGAGTATTTAGTGTCAATCTACCGTTTACAATATCAATGTATCATTTTCCGTGTCAGTATACTATTTTCAGTGAAAATATATTGTTTTTAATGTATCAAAATACTGTTTTTTAGTATCAATATAACACTTTCAATGTCAATATATCATTTTAGTATTAAAAATGTTAATATATCATTTTTAATATCGGCATATATTTTTTCTAGTGTCAATATACCATTTCAGTGTGAATATAAAGATTTCAGTATTAATAAACCTTTTTCGGTATCGTTATATTATTTTCAGTGGTAAGTTATTTTATTTTTACTGCAATATAAAGTTTCATGGTCAATATTTTTAATTAGTGTCAGCTTACCTTTTTTAGTGGATATAAAGTTTTACGGTCCAAATTTCTTTTTAATATGAATATACTATTTTTTACGCCAACTTACTTTTTTTAGCGCAATACAATATTTCAATGTCAATATTCTTTTTTAGTATTATCATATTATTTTCGTGTGGTTTCGGACATTTATATGTTTGGCAGTGAAAAACAGAAAAGAAGAAACAACTTTTTCTTGTTTCCAAAATCCTGTTTATTTTTTGCCATTTGGATAGAAAAAAATGAAAACATAGTCATTTTGCGAAACACATTTTATTTTTTTTCTGGAGAAAAAAAACAGAAAACAGAAAACGACGGCAACGATACCAAACGAGGCCTAAGATGTTAGGCTGCCTGTTTCTTTTGTCCGGAGCCAATAACAATCAGACACATTTACACACCGAAATAAAAATTGGTTGAACTTGGTGCTCGATGAACCCAAGATATGAAGGAATTGGTGCATGGTCCACTGGGCCCTCCCTCCCTCTAAATCTTCCTCCTCTACCAAATCCCAAAAGAACAAATTAAACTTGCTCACAAGCGGCAAGGCGGTGAGTTGAAGCTCCGCCAGTCATCGCCATGAAGATCACCACTCGCCAGACGTGGGTTTGAGGCTCCGCCAGCCGATACTGTAGGCTCCGTCTGGATGTTGGAGCTCGAGTCCAATTCAACGAAAATCAGGTTTTTTGTTTAATTCTCCTTTGAAATTTCGATTTGACTTTTTCGCAATGAAAAAATGCCATTTGGTTACACATGTGATTTCCTCAATCTAATATGAACATTTCTAACTTTTTTTTCTGCTAAATAACAGTAAGTGAAAAGTTGCTTAAGTTCTGCTAAATTTCTCATTTTCTGAAAGATTGAATTTCTGCAATACAACAACACTCTATTTGAATTGAAATTAAGCTTCATTTTACTCACTTCATCTTTAGTGAAGATTACATTGAAAGGATAATTATGATCTGAAATGATCTTATTGGATAAATTGTATCGAATTTGGATGAATTAGGACTTATTTGCGGTTACTTTCGATGGATTTATGTATAAACTGGATGAATTAGTCTAAAGTTTTCACTTCTTCAGTAGATTTTTCATTTTTTTTCGGGATTTTCAGTTTCATATTTTCAATTATATTGAAATTAATAAATTTAAAATTTTTGCACACATTCAGTTTACGTTTAATTTGATTTCTTTGCAGCACCAGTCCAATCTAAGGTGGAGCTCAATTAGTGAAGAGGTCCATAGAGTAGCAAACCAAATGATTAAATGGAACGCAGATTGATGGTAAGGAATTTTGACACCACTTCAGAGGACTGTGTTACTGGTAAACCATGGTTTACATATACTTTTGTTATTAGCTTTCTTTTGTAATTAATTGAGGGTGAATTGAGTTAAGCATCACTTCAGCATGTACAATTGCAAGATTAAATTTTAATTTATCTTTTTCTTCACTTTGTTATTGGAATTAAATTAAGTTCATATTTTGTGTATAAATATATTAGGCTTAGAAGACACTGAAGGTATTTTTATTTTATCCTATCAATCTCTATTTTTTATTGTTTGTTTTTTTCCAACTTAATTTCAGTTAATTTTAGTTTCTTTTTGCATATATGCGATTGTGATCTTTTGTATATTGCACGAGCAAAAAAAAACCTTATAATTTGCCTCTGAATTGCATCTTTCCAAAAATGAGTATTATATTCTAAGCTTGATAACAATGTTAATCATAAAGCTAATTTGACTGCTTACATTTAAATAGTATAGGATCTAGCAATAGCATGCGATTAATGGAGTGATATGAATAATTTCATTACAGAGAGCGCGTGTGTAACATAATATATAAGTTTAAACTACTTTAATCTCTGATAATTACAAAAATTGTTTTTTGTCACTATTGTTATTTCTAATTTACATTTTTTATACTTTGTAGGAATTCAGCTGAACTTATGAAGCAGTAAAGTAAATTTACAGGTTTGAAGGTTCTTGTCTCAGATATTGTATCATATGAATCCGGGTTTAGTAATATGGGTTCATTCTTGTTTTGAAAAATCCGAGCTGTTTTGCTGGTAGGCTTGGCATTGCGTATTTTTTCATCTTCTTTTAGACTCGCAGAATAATTTTTTGGTTCTTCAAACCAAACGGAATGATGACTTTGGGCTGTACCAAGTCTAAAACCAAGTGGATTTGTTTTTTGTCCCATAATTTATTATTTTATTATTTTTCTCATCCATTTTTTTTGCAATTCTCATCCATCTTTTTAGTGATATCCTAATCTGAGATTGCTGAAAGGAACTTAGCAATGGTTTTGATTCTTCTATTAATACAATTTTTATATGACACATGGTTCTTTTTATGGGATAACTCTGCCCTTTAGCACGGGTCTGAATGTTAAGGTTATGGAAAAATAATTCCATCTCAAATTTCTATAACATAAAGAAAGATGAACCAAGTGAGAGAAATGGATTTATAAAACACATAGGTTGTTTTCTTGATAATGAATGTCTTTTGTATGAGATATATGTTAAATTATATTGTTCAAGATCCAATCCCATGATTGTCTCATCTACTTGATTCAGCTTTTTTAGGAATAAATATTTGATTATAATATTAATGATTTATTTTTTTGCTAATTTAAATTTCACTTGCACATATCGTTTGTTCTCATTCTTTTGCCAAATAATATCATCCTGCTTATTCATGCAAAATTTTCACTCTTGTTTTGTCATTGTTGTCTTTTACATTCTACAATAAACACGTGCAGCGCACGTGCTTAGGACTAGTATTCCATAAAAAAGAGACTCCAAAAAATCTCAATTTTTAATTCACAAATA
Source organism: Juncus effusus (assembly GCA_027726005.1). NCBI lineage: Eukaryota > Viridiplantae > Streptophyta > Magnoliopsida > Poales > Juncaceae > Juncus > Juncus effusus. The sequence continues at coordinate 11,497,310 of CM050894.1, read as the reverse complement.
AAAGAAACGGACACATCCAATTTCTCACAAAACAGAGACGATTCCAGCTAAAAGCATTCCTTGTCCTTTCCCCTCCAACTCCTTATGTGCACCTCTCTATACCGAGCCATACATCAAATATCAAATCGACCTGTTACATTTTTCAAAAAGAAAATTAAAATTAGAAAAATAATCAAAATATTACACAAAATAAAAATAAAATCAAAACTATCTCCTTTTGGTAACAATTTTCACTGACCCTTCAAAGTATAAGACAATACTTCACAAAATTAAAAATAAAAGCATAAAAATATTGATGAACTGTTTATTTTTATTGACCTGAGAAAAAGAATATAGAAAAAATTAATTTAATAAATTAGACATTGGAAATGAGTTCATGCCACATCAAGAATACTTCATTCAATTGAACATTTTTGTTTAATAAGAAAAATTGAATTTCGGAGTTTGCAATCTATTACCGGTACAGGGGAGGGGACGGGGGATTCTAACTTTATGCATGAGTATACCATTAATTTATCCGTTTACTCAAATGTGTTCACTGTTCTACTCTACATGCCCAAAGTAAAAGAAAATTGTCAAAAAAAGTCCAAAAAAAAAAGAACGAGAGGATGTGATAGTTGGGTTCACTGTTCTACTCCACCTGCCCAAAGTCCATTCTATAGAAATTAGTTCGTGGCCTATTTTCCCTCTTTTGGACCTCACTGATAATCGATGAAAAATATTTGAGGCCCATCTTATATTCTATTATTTGATGTACGGTACTATATTTCTTGCCTGTTGAACTATTTTAAATTTATGTATTTACTACTAATTGTATAATTAATTTTTTTGAAGGAAAATATATGTATATATTCATGTATTAAATTTCACAAAATTTTAGTATAGAACTGATTATACACTGAACACTTTAGATTAGATGGATACTTTTATGAAAGGTTGGTGAGAATTAAAAAAGAGTGGCAATACAAATTTATCCAATTAATTTTGTTAAGACTATATTGACAACTAATAACTAGGAGCACTTAGCTCAAGTTTAATAAACAGAAAAATAATGGAAACTATTGGGACTCTAATGATAATTTCATTTAGAACTTCGATGAAGATAAAAGAACTCGTATAAAAATAATAATAACATTTCTTCCATCAAGAAAAAAAACTAATAATAACATTTCTTCCATCAAGTATATATTAAATATTACTAAAATTCAATTCATAAGGACATTTATATGAGAACATGACAAAAAAAAAAAAATACAACTCCTAAGGATAAAAAGTAGCACTCAATGCCAAAATACTAAGAATAAAATAAATTTACCCTTATTAATAGATATTGATCCAATAATATAAAAAAAAGAGATGATGTGGAGCTCTAATATGATAAGAATTTTTTTAGAATTAATAACTTTTAATAATGAGTTTGTTGAATTGGACACAATTGGTGTCTTAGGTGGAATTGTGTGTGCTTGAAGTGAAAATTACTTTGTGAATATATTGTCTCCTTCTACATTTTTTTGTTAAGTTGTGCAAACTAGTCAATATACTTACTCGATTCCAAATTGTCATAACTCATCAGCACCAGCGACTGCAAGAGAAATAGAAAACACAAAAGATTAACACTTCAATTTGAAATAAATAAAATTATATAAAGAAAGCATGTTTTTGTTTTACTTTTTAAGCCATAAAATTATCACTATATGACTAACAAGAATATTTAAAACAATGATTAACATGTAATTAGTAAAATAAATAATAAATAATATATTAATTAATGTGTTAAATTAATATTAATTAATATTTTTAATGTAATTAATGCAGAAGGTTAAAAAGGTCATTTAAAAAATAGAATTAAAAAAATATACTTAAAAATGACTTAATACACTGAATATCATAAGATTTGGCCACAGAAAATCAAAATGTTGACGTGTGTAAAATTTTGTTGGCTTGTGTGGTTGCATGCAGAACATATATTTATTGTAATAGCTAAGTTTTTGATCTTGTATTGCATAATATATACAAAAAGTTAAACACCTCGCAGCGAAGCACGGGTACGCTGCGGGTATTTCCCCAATATGACTAATGGTATTGGTAGGACAACTCAGAGAATAGAATACGTGTTGTGATAGAACGGGGAAGAGATGTACATGGAATAGACGATGGCCATCAATTAAAAGAAAGTTGTTGGACAATGGGCCGAACCGTTTTCGGTTGGATACCTCTTTCTTTCGTCAATAAATATATTTTCCATTTCCATTTCCAAGCAATACCGATTTAGTTGCGCGTAAATATATTTTCGATCTTTCCCGCTCCCCATTTTTTTTGGCTAAGTTAAAAGCTCGAATTTCGTCATCATGCTACTGCAAGCATCAAGGAGGCTCGCCGGCCGATCCGACTCGGCCGGCCTTTTCCGTATGGCCATGGCCCGCTCGATTTCGACCGGCTTCAGGGAGGAGCACGATACGTCGGGCCCCATTCTCGTCCCTTCGGACAGGTTGTCCTTTCTCTCATTGTTATGGATTTTTCTTTCGTTCGTGTTTTCTGTTTCAATCTCTTTTCCTGTTTTGAGATAAAGAGACCATTCGATCTCTGAGTTGTAATATACCAATCTTCTATTGGTAGATCAATTAGGAAAAAGAAACCCTGCGCTTAGCACATGAGCAATAATTTTGCTTTTTTTGCATCCCCATTTCAATTCTTTTTCATAATTTCTAATTACAGTTATCTCTTTTGAAAAAACACACTTTTGATCATCAGGTTATGGGCAGCTCAAACACAGAGATCCTTAGGAAATTTCAAAATTGGGGGCAAAAGTGAGCTCATGCCTGAACCGATTATTCATGCATTCGGTGTGCTTAAAAAATGTGCAGCTAAGGTACTCAAAGCTCTTTATTCCAGAAATAGAATCCTTTAGATGTTGATGCTAATTGTGCAAATTCTTGTCAATTGATCGGATGTTGGTACAATTTTTGGAACTTAATTAGGTAAATATGGGTTATGGGTTGGATCCGACAATTGGCAAAGCTATAATGCAGGCCGCTGATGAGGTGGCGGAAGGGAAGTTAGACGACCATTTTCCTCTCGTAATTTGGCAAACAGGAAGCGGGACCCACACCAACATGAATGCAAATGAGGTTCTTCCCATAAATATTATTTGTACTTTCTGAAATTTATAAAAAAGCTTGTAGAATGTTTTTGTTAACTTTTTTCTCTATAAAAGGTGATCGCAAATAGGGCAGCTGAAATTTTAGGGCACAAAAGGGGCGGGAAATTTGTGCATCCAAATGATCATGTCAATATGTCTCAATCTTCCAATGATACCTTTCCCACTGTAAGCTTTTTAATCCCTCAAAAATTGCATTTCTTTTTTCATTTTTGTTGGTAAAAGTAGTCATTATATATGTTTTTCTAATTTGTTGCATAAATTAGGTCATGCACATAGCCGCTGTTACTGAAATTTATTTGAGATTAATCCCAAGTTTAAAGCAGCTTCATGATTCGCTCCTTTCAAAGGTACTATTGTTTAATGCTAAATTTATACAAATTTTGCATTATTTGGAAGATTGTGTGTTTTTAATTTTAAATTAATTGTATTTATAATGGTTGTATAATATAGTCTGTGGAGTTCAAGGATATCATAAAAATTGGGCGGACTCACCTGCAAGATGCAACTCCTCTTTCTCTTGGCCAAGAATTCAGTGGCTACACAACTCAGGTAATTTGTAACTTTTTTGGGTTTATATGTACTTTATTCTTTTTTTTTCTTCCGATCTACGATTCAATGAACAATTCTGAAGTTGTTTAACGGAATTGAATTATGTCAATATTTGCAATGCTATGCCAGCTGGTCAATTGTGATAATTGTGTTTTTAATTTGAGAAAATTTAGTTAATTATTTTATGCAATTTTAATAGGTCAGATATGGAATTGAGCGGATTGTTGGTACTTTACCTCATATGTACCAGGTAAATATCATATTCTTTCTTGTTCCGAAAAAAATTTAAAAATAAATAAATAAGTTCATAACTAACGTTTAATTAACTTGTTAATTTTGAGTAGCTTGCACAAGGCGGCACAGCTGTTGGAACTGGCTTGAACACCACAAAAGGGTATTAAATATATTTTCTTTCTTTTTCATGTTTCATAGCATCTTAATTTTTGTACTTTGGTTCAAATTTTCAAAATTTATATCAAATGATAATTTGTTAATTTATTTTCAGTTTCGATGTGAAGATTGCTGCTGCGGTGGCTGAGGAAACAAATCTTCCATTTATCACAGCCGAGAACAAATTTGAAGCATTGGTTAGTATTTTTTTAAAGGATTTATTTTTTAATTATATCATAATAATAACTAATTTTTCTAACTAACTAACTGTATATAAATATATATATATATATATATATATATATATATATATATATATAATGATTCTTTTTGGGCCTTTTACAGGCAGCGCATGATGCATTTGTAGAAACAAGTGGGTCCCTCACCACAGTTTCTGCCTCCCTTACAAAAATCGCAAATGATATCCGATTTTTAGCGAGGTATTTCAGTTTTTACTTCAAAATTGTATCACCTTTCAAAGTTGTAGCTAGTACATGATAAAAGCGTATTGTTTAAACCTCTTTTTGTATTTAAAATGTAATTTTGTTGTATCAGTGGGCCCCGGTGCGGGATCGGAGAGATTATCTTACCTGAAAACGAACCTGGGAGCAGCATAATGCCTGTAAGAATCCATCTTTTTCTTATTTTTTTGGAATTTATATTGAGTTAATCAAAGAAATATCCTCATATTTTTTCCAACTCATTATTTTTGTTTAAAATTAATTATTGCAGGGGAAGGTTAATGCCACTCAATGCGAGGCCGTAACCATGGTCTGCACTCAGGTACATATAAACCCTAATTTTTAATTCACCCTATCCAATAAAATCCACTAACAGAACCGTAATTTTTTATTTTGTGCAGGTGATGGCAAACCATGTTGCAGTAGCAGCCGGAGGCTCAAATGGTCATTGTGAGTTAAATGTGTATAAACCAATGATTGCCAGTGCTCTTCTTAGGGTAAAAATGAAAATCTCTTTCAAATTATCATTTACTTTTCTTCAAAAAGAATGAATTTCATTTATATTTTTTATATAGTTTGTTTTATTATTCTTTTTCAATAGTCCGTTCGGATATTGGGAGATGTATCAGCAAGTTTTGAGGAGAACTGTGTGAAGGGCATCCGAGCCAATCATAAGAGAATTTCTAAACTACTGCATGAGGTGAATTTCTTTTATCAAATCTGCATTTTTTAGTATTATTTTTCTTTTTATTTTAAATTGAAACGTTAACTTGCTTGTGTCTTCTATTATTTTAAACTGAGATATTAACGTGCTCATGTCTTGCCTCTTGCAGTCACTAATGCTTGTGACAGCTCTTAACCCTGTAAGTGAACTGACTATTTTACCCTTTATCATATAGACCTTTTTATTGCATAACTTCAACTAATATTTACTACTTTTATTACAGAAAATTGGGTATGATAAAGCAGCAGCTGTTGCGAAGAAAGCACATAAAGAAGGAACTACTCTCAAGGTAAATTTATTACTTATCAGGGCGAATAACAATTTCAAAAGAAGATAATCTTTTTGTAAACAATTATGATGAATTAATTATATTTTCTTCAGGAAGCGGCATTAAGTCTTGGCGTGCTGACTGAAGAAGAGTTCCATCAACTCGTGGTGCCGGAAAAAATGATTGGCCCCAGTGATGATGCCTAATTGAATCTTTATTGCTCTGAAGAAATGAGAGCAGGTGGTTGTATTTTCATTGTTTACAATTTGTGGTTAATTTCGGTTTTCCTTTTCCAAAAAGGTTGTATAACTTGACTTCGAAGCGGTTTAAAGTGAAGAAAGTTATTTATTAAAATAATGAAGTGCGTGCTCTTAATGGCACTTTATCTAAACTCAAGAGCAGTCTTTGTACACTTTTCCACCAATTGAATAGCATAAATGGCTTAAATACAATAACAGAGTATATACTAAATTGAAGAAATCCATCTTAATCAGTACATTACTTTATAAATGTATAACCTTTGCAATGAAGTATATAATAGAAGAATGTCATGCAAATGCCACATCTATAATTTGTTTTTCTAATTTCCTGTCATTATATTTTGTAAATAGCAAAGAAATTATTAAGAACCCAAAAAACAATACAATGAAGTATACAATAGAAGAACAGTGGTGAAGGAAACAAAGAAGGAATATTGGTTTAGTAATGCATAATGTCAAACACTTTTACATTAACTGAGTTATCGAGCTGATGGTTGTCCATGGATGAATCTGGAGCTTCCATGTTGATACCGCTTCCATCCCTACAAATGTTGCAAGCGCATTGGGATTATTATAATTGGAAGATTTTGTAAGCTTGCTGAAACAAAAAATAATTCGATTACAAAATAGCATATCAACTCCTAAAATGCTTTATTGCAAATTCTGATACATAATTACATGAAAACAGGATGGGTGACTAGCGAGAAACTGACATGAAAGGATCAGTACCATTTGACAATATTTAATGTTGAAACAAAAAATATAAACAACAAATTCAACCTAAATTAGCCTTATTCACTCATTACACCCTAACTAAGGCCTAATAGCCCATAAATTAAGACCTAAAAATACAAATTCATTCAATAACCCGAATTAAGGCCTAAGACCACAAATTCAGCACTAAATAACCATATTCAAGCCTACATTTTATCCAATTGAACCTCAATTCAGACTTTAGGCAAGGGGCGAGGGCGAAGGCGGCGAGTTGCTCGCCTGAAGAGAGACGGAGCTTCTGACCTGAAACTCCAGATTCATCGTTGGGGAAGATGATGAGGAAAGAATCATTTAATTGGTTTCCATTTGACAATAGAACCTGAGGAGAAAGAGAAAAGTTGCCAGTAAGATGAATTAATATCCATTCTGTGGATCTGGACCGACGGATTATTATCAAGCGGTTTGAACTTTGAAAACGTTTCGTACCAAATCAGATAATTGAACAGCAAACACAGAAGTAGTCGATGATTTTTAGACAACAGATCAAATTTGCAAAACAGAATCAATGGGTACTGTACACATGTCCATGGATGATTGGCTGTGGACAGAATTGCGGGAAACTGCCTTTTATGGAGGCATCAACAGAGATTTATTATAACAAAAATTCTAAATAACGTGTTATAATTACATCAAAACTTTAAACTTTAAGGTCTAAGTTTAAAAACGGATACCATATTTAATAATTATTCAGATCCGGATCTAATATTTCAAGTCTCGTATCTGGATCCGTATCCGTAAAAACGATCCAATCCGGATACGATTTTGAGCGGATCCGGATTTTTTTATTCGGGTTCATATTTTTTTCAGATACAGTACTGATTCGTTTCAGATATTATCCGACCCATTACCGCCCATATGCGTACCATTCAAACACACCACTATTTATTACTAAACAAAAATCCTTAATATTAATTCAAATAATAACTATGCCACTCATTCTCTACATGACTAATAATATGAGTGGAATAGTTAATGGCATGTATCCCCGAAAGTTAAGGGGTTTTAATAATTGTAGCGTGTAACACTTCAAATGAAAACTTTTATTTTAAGCGATACCTTGAGTTTCCATATGTAATTGTAGCTTGTTTTGCATTTGGGATGTGCAACCAGGAAATTGTAGAATGAACGGCTTAGCAATGAAAATTGCTACAGAAGATACATTCCAGTGAATTGGATGAATGTATTGAAGATAGGCATTACAGTTTGTACATCTCGCATCAATGGAGAGGATCTGAAGTGTTTAATTACAGTCGATACTGGTGTGTTGCCATGAATTTGTCTGGCAAGCATGGACCACAATCCTCACTCGTACCATAAAACTTCCAAGCACATTTTGCTAATTGCGCCATATTCATCAAGGACGGATTATGAATTCATAGTAGGCTTATTAACTCTAATTTGAAAGTTCTCTATCAAGACTAAATCAGTACTAGTGTATTAATCTTTTATTTTTTTAACGAAAGAGTACTATTTAATTGAGAAAATATTCATACCATCTGCTTAAACACATCCCACCATATATTTATGCATTCTTTTTAATTGTCCTTTACAACTCAGTTTAAATATAAGATAGCCGATGATCTGGTAGCAAGCCAATATAACTTGATTAATTGACATAATAAGAAAAATTACTTGATAACAAAGGAGTAGAAATTTGTCTTTTATATTAGATAGATATACTTTTATGAAAGATTGGTGAGAATTAAAAAAGAGTGGCAATACAAATTTACACAATTAATTTTGTTAAGACTATATTGACAACTAATAATTAGGAGTACTTCAGTTTAATAAACAGAAAAATAATGAGAAATAGGTTAAACTAGCAAAATCTTCACGCTTTACGGAACATATTGGAACTCCAACGATAGTTTCATTTAGAACTTCGATGAAGATAAAAGAACTCATATAATAATAATAATAACAACAACATTTCTTCCATCAAATATATATTAAATATTGCTAAAATTGAATTCATAAATTTATGTAATAAAATATTTTCTATAATTAATTCTCTTAAAAAAATTCTAAAAAATTATTTTATGTAAAAATTAATTTATCAAAAAAAATGAATGGAAATTCATATAAAGCTGGAAAATTCGCTCTTAGTCTCCGACTATCTCTTTGGTGTGAACACCTTGGCCTTCGTCAGAAAGAGGTTTTTGTTTTTATTTATTTGTTTTATTTCTGGAAAAATATTTAAAATACCCTTGCAAAAGAAAAGTATCTCATGTTAAATCTTATTTTTCTTTACATTGTTTTTCCAGATTGATCAAATTATTGATCATGTTTCTAATTCAACATACGAAATCTGCATGGCCACTGCAAAGGTGACTCAACTCAATCGAACTAATGTATTATATATTTCCAAATTTTTCATACTTCAGATTAATTGGAGGTTTATTTTGTAAATATTGAGAGAAAAATACCATCATATACCAAGGTGTATTTTCCTGTGTACCGAACGACCTCATCCTCACCACTACACCAGGGACACTTACTTTCTCATTTTATCACTTTTTACATATACACCCTTCAAAACTTCACAAATTTATCACTTTTTACATATACACCTTTCAAAGGAAAGTGTAATTTTTGGAATTTTGTTCAAAACCTTTATATTAGTGGTATTAGAAAACTTAATGTGTTTAAAAGTGGAACAATATTAAAAAAGAAATTATCAAATATCACATCAGTGCGGCTCCTTTGCCCATGAAGTCATGAAGTCGAGCCAAACTTGGCTTGACTGATGACGTGATTTGCGTTGCCGCAGCAACATGCATAATCTAATTCCAATAACAAACACAAATTTACAATTGCTATTTTTTATAGAAAGAAATGCCATTTGTTTTCTAAGAAATGCATTTGGGAAAGTAAAATTCTTACACTTGAAAATGTATAGGTGGGACAGAGTGGCCCATTTACATCATTTTGAGGAATTAAATTCCACCTAAAATTTCTGCTGCCCTGTTACAAATAACCTGTTCACAAAAATAATTTAACAAGTTCAAGATGAGTTTAGAAATGCAAGTTCTGAAATTTGTTACTTCGATTCATAATTCTCATCATGAAAATATCTGTTCTTTAGGAGACTATTGTTCTGAATTTTGACCTAATTAAGTATAGCAGTTAAAATTTGAACTTGTTAAAGCAATGTTGTGGTAAATAACGTACCCATTAACTGTTAAAAGTTTATCACTATTTTTATTTTCAAAAAAAAAAAAAAATTTGTTCCTTTTTTTCAATTTCATAATTGTGATTCAATTTTTTAATGCAAAGGCTTCATCCTCTAAAAGTCCCTACATTCTGTCTAAATTGCACAAAATTGGTACCAATATACACAAATGTGTTTGAATGTGTACGTAATAGTCCCTACATTACGTCTAAATCTAAATTGCAAAAAAAACAAACTCAATGTATATAATCGCAAAAGCTCCTAAATTGTATATAAAACCAAATCTAGACCCTCTTTTAGAAATTTAAAGAAAATATTATTTTTTTATTATTGACCTACCTCATTCGCATTGAAGTTAATGATAGTTCCGTTTCCAACTTGCACAAGACCCAGCGGGAAATGACCATCCAATTCTCCTCGAGCCACCTCATCAGCCGCAAGCATTATAGCGTTGCCGACCTTCTGATCCAACCCGTACACCAAATTCACCTGTTAAATGCGGTCCATCAAAAATATAAACAATATAAAACATTTACGAAGACCCAAGTAATTGTCAAGAATTGATGATTTTTTTAATACCTTGGCAATGCATCTTTTAATATGTCCAAACGCATGAATGATTTGTCGGGGGATTTTTAATTCGCACCCATATTCTATATTTTCCAAAGCCCTTTGCGTTTTTGCTCCCCATAACCTTAATCATTAAGAGATTTTAAAAAAAAGGTACAATTAGAAATTAAAAAAATTCAAATAATTTACTATCTTACTCAAATGAAAAAATTGAAAATGAAAGAAGAAAGAGGAAAAGATCAGATCTTTGGATCTTGCTCAGACGCACTTCGAAAATACAAAACAAATATTAACAAAAAAATGGAAAGTGAGAGAGAAAAATACAAACCCGTCGGGGAACTTGGACATTAACTACTGAAGATATTACCAGATTAATCTAAGAATCAAGATACGTTGATTAACTTCAAACAGATTGATTAACTACTGAAGAAATTACCAGATTAATCTAAGAATCAAGATACGTTGATTAACTTCAAACAGATTGATCAACTACTGAAGAAATTACCAGATTAATCTAAGAATCAAGATACGTTGATTAACTTCAAACAGATTGATTAACTACTGAAGATATTACCAGATTAATCTAAGAATCAAGATACGTTGATTAACTTCAAACAGATTGATTAACTACTGAAGAAATTACCAGATTAATCTAAGAATCAAGATACGTTGATTAACTTCAAACAGATTGATCAACTACTGAAGAAATTACCAGATTAATCTAAGAATCAAGATACGTTGATTAACTTCAAACAGATTGATTAACTACTGAAGATATTACCAGATTAATCTAAGAATCAAGATACGTTGATTAACTTCAAACAGATTGATTAACTACTGAAGAAATTACCAGATTAATCTAAGAATCAAGATACGTTGATTAACTTCAAACAGATTGATCAACTACTGAAGAAATTACCAGATTAATCTAAGAATCAAGATACGTTGATTAACTTCAAACAGATTGATTAACTACTGAAGATATTACCAGATTAATCTAAGAATCAAGATACGTTGATTAACTTCAAACAGATTGATTAACTACTGAAGAAATTACCAGATTAATCTAAGAATCAAGATACGTTGATTAACTTCAAACAGATTGATCAACTACTGAAGAAATTACCAGATTAATCTAAGAATCAAGATACGTTGATTAACTTCAAACAGATTGATTAACTACTGAAGATATTACCAGATTAATCTAAGAATCAAGATACGTTGATTAACTTCAAACAGATTGATTAACTACTGAAGAAATTACCAGATTAATCTAAGAATCAAGATACGTTGATTAACTTCAAACAGATTGATTAACTACTGAAGATATTACCAGATTAATCTAAGAATCAAAATACGTTGATTCACTTCAAACAGATTGATTAACTACTGAAGATATTACCAGATTAATCTAAGAATCAAGATATGTTGATTAACTTCAAACAGATTGATTAACTACTGAAGGAATAAAGATCGACAAGCAAAAAAAAAGAAAAAAAGGTTTCGAGCTGAAATTGGCAAAAAAACATAGGAACTGAGAAGATCTAAAGAATAGTTTTAAGACAGGGATATTGCAAATTGGAGTAAGACCAGAATCTAAGCACGTAAATAAGTTGATTAAAACAAACAGATTGCTTAAATATTGAAGATTGTAAATCACAAACAGGTTAATCTAAGCACATAAATAAGTTGATTAAAATAAACAGATTGACCAGATTATCCAATATCGGGTCAAAAGCAGCTTATCAGATAGATTAGACAGCACTAATCTCAGAAAAATCGGAATCAATACCAAAACTAAACCCAAAAATATTCACACGCATTTCTAAATAAAGATCGACAAGCAAAAGAAAAGAAGAAATAGTTTTTAATTGTCGAGCTCGAATACCCGATCAGAGCTCGAAACTTTAGAGATTTACCTTATAATAAGTAATTCTTTAACGAAATGAAAGCAATGCAATCGTCTTTGAGCTTAGAGGATTCTTTCTGATGAATGAAAGGGCGGCGAACTAAGAGCTGCGCGTCGGTTTTCTGGTTATCGGATTTCGAAAATAATTTCGGCCCAAAACATATCATGAAAATTATTTTATGGGCTTTTACTCTTTTGGGGCCTGATGATGACAGAAATTGAGGCCCATGTTATATTATTTACTCTGATGTACAGGTACGACGTTGCATATCTTTTTCTTAAAAACAACAATGACCCTTCTTCAAAAAATAAAAATAAACCAGGATGCTTCTTTTTCTTAAAATAAAAATTAAATAAACTTAGCTCATTGATATGGATTCCTTCTCCAAAGCTACTATGCTGAAATAACAAATTAATACCACTTAAATAAACTTATTCCAATAAAACATGCATATTTTTATTTGACCTTAATATTAGGGCTGTTTCGCTTTTTTTTAAGCTCTTTTTTTTTAAGCTGATTAGGAAATTTGTAGTAATTAGGATTTGTAAAATCCAAATACTAAGGCTATGTTGGGACGCACAAGGATTTTATAGGGTAGGAAAGGATTTTTTTAAGGGATTAGGATTGTGAAATGATCAAATCTAAAAGGAAAGAAATATGTAGGGTCTATTATAATATTTGTTGCTTGGATGTTATTAATATAGGAATGTCAAAGAGTACATGATGCACAAATACATATCAAGCAAGTTTTGTACTTATTTTATTTTATTTATTTATAAATCTTTCTTACCTAAATATCATCACAATCATTTTGATAAAATCACCTAAATTAATGCAAATATTTTATTTCTTAATTAGCTCTTAAATAATTATTTTGCTCATATTAAACCTCATTTCAAATAAAATGTTTTTCTACTAAAAATATTATATGAGGACACATTTCCATAAGAAAACTATTTACTTAAACACCAAAATAACAATTTGGGTTGAATTAATAATTAAATTGTGTGTTTATAGGGATATGAAAGGGGGCCGAATAGCAAAACATGAAAGTTGTGTATATTTAGAGGTGCAATAAGTTGGAGATGGATAGAAGAAAAGGCAAAAAGCAAGATTCCTTTTTGTCCTGAAAAAATACATTTCTTCAGTTTTCTTTTGGCCCAATATTGTATACAAAAAATCCTAAAAATTTGAGCCACATTTCTCTATTGATACACTTACAAAAAATTAATGGGATGTCATTCAGAAAGTATGTTCAGCACGATTATTGTGGTTCATCACAATTATTGTGAGCACTTGTGCTTATATATAACATTTTTTCCCGATGTGTATCACGATATCTTTTCTTTTTCTGATAACTTATTAAATTTGATGAATTTATTAGAATATAAAGTTGAAGTATCACTAGATTAGATATGGGAGGAAATCAAAAACACATATTTGTGCTCTCAGCTTCCCTCATGATACTCACAAATGGTACCAGGCTTATAAAGGTAATGCCCGAACCAATTATTCACGCATTTGACGTGCTAAAATAATGTGCAGCTAGGGGACTACAATTAACTTTTAAAATAAGCTCCCCATGTCCATAGCGAACAGAAATATAAAAATTAATATCAACAGCTTTTAGTTTTATTTTAGTTATAACTTTATAAAAGTGAACTGAAATGAGTTGCATTATTGGAAAACCTTTATAAGCCTGGTACCATTTGTAATTATGAAATCTTGATTAATGTGCTATTATTTTTTTATTTAATTTTAAATAGCTTGCACTAGGTGGTACCAATGCTGGATGTAACCATGGGTAATTTTTGATTTAAACTTTTTAAAGTCTAGTAATTTTACATTTGTTTAAAATTCAAAGTTAATATATCAAACTAATTTATTAATTTATTTTTCAGTTTTGAAAGGAAAGTAGTTGCAGCCTTGGCTGATAGCATGAATCTTCCGTTCGTGGCATCGGATAATATAAACGTTGCACTGGTTTGTATATATATTTTATCTTTTATATAAGAATAAAGAATAATTATATAATTTCCTCCATTTTTTCAACTTTTACAGGCGGCACTTGATGCCTATGCTGATTTGAAAATGGCTGGTCAGATTTATAGAAGGTATGAGATATTATTTTGTTTGTTTTCAATTTTCAATTTTTATTATTTCAAGTTTTACACTTTTGATTTCTCAGTTGGCCCTGCCCGGGAGATGAAGAGCCCTTCTCGGCTGAAAGTGTACATGCCCTTTTCTTTTTCTTCTTGGTTTTATTACAACAAATACTCATGTTCTTATTATTCGTTTTAATTCCAGGAAAAGCTTGAATTTCGTTTTTGAGATGCTTGGTGCTGTTTGTTGTCAGGTAATTATTGTCCTTAAAACAATGCTCTAAAAACTATAATTTAAAATGCATTAATTAAAAACCCTAAATGAATTTGTGCAGGTGATTGGGAGCCACCAGGGCTTAAACTATTGGTTCTCACACAATGACCTATCCGAATGGACTGCCTACGGACCGGCGATTGCAAAAAACTTGCTTAGGTAAAAATCAGTTTATTTATTAATTTTTTATATTTATTTTGTTAGATTATATTTTTAATCTATATATTTTTTATTTTTAATAGTCTCTTGAAAACTTGGCGGATGCAACAGCCATCTTTGAAAAGCGTGTTGTGAGGGCTATGAAAGCCAGTGAGAGTTAGTTCTTTTAATTAAGAAAAGTATATTGAATGATGGAAGGAAACGTTGAAATGAGACAGAATAATGGTGGAATTGAATGTGAGAATTTTGCAGAAACCCCTTCTCAATTTTAAATTATTGCAATATAGTCCATTTCACTATTTATTTTTGTGGGGTATAACCACATCGCCTTGTTTAGACTCTCAGAATGGCCCTTTTCTTTTGCTCTCATCTTTCTTTCACCTTTTTACCAAAAATGGCAAAAAGAATATTTACTATTTGAAAATTTATACAGAAGCTTTTTTCAATTATATCAGGGCAATGATGCACAAGTTTGTTCAAATTTATGAATGAAACACACTTGCTCTTATTTCTTGTCTAGTTCTTCAAAAAATGCTCGCTTTGCAGTACAAAATCGGGTAGGACATCTTGAGACGCCTTCATTTGAATAGATGAAATTACAATTGCTATTCATAAATAGCCTTGAGACGCCTTCATTTGAATAGATGAAATTACAATTGCTATTCATAAACAGCCTAATCGATTATTAAGTCTTATGATTATTACCAAAGATTCAATCATCATTCAAAGAAATGTTTCACATGTTTCTACAAGAAAAGGACACGCTTAGTAAAGTTTGTAGTTATGAGCTTCACATCTGCATAACATAATGATCATAATCATTGCTAAATACATACACAAAAAATTGAATCAAGTCACATGTTTATACAACAATTCAATTGTGCAAGTCAGAAGTATGGGCGCGATATCTCCAGCATCAGGTCTCGAAACAAAGGCGATCGAGCACTGAGGCAACTCCATGCTTTTCCTACAGAAAGACATGGGCAAAGGAGCCGCACTGATGTGATATTTGATAATTTCTTTTTTAATATTGTTCCACTTTTAAACACATTAAGTTTTCTAATACCACTAATATAAAGGTTTTGAACAAAATTCCAAAAATTACACTTTCCTTTGAAAGGTGTATATGTAAAAAGTGATAAATTTGTGAAGTTTTGAAGGGTGTATATGTAAAAAGTGATAAAATGAGAAAGTAAGTGTCCCTGGTGTAGTGGTGAGGATGAGGTCGTTCGGTACACAGGAAAATACACCTTGGTATATGATGGTATTTTTCTCTCAATATTTACAAAATAAACCTCCAATTAATCTGAAGTATGAAAAATTTGGAAATATATAATACATTAGTTCGATTGAGTTGAGTCACCTTTGCAGTGGCCATGCAGATTTCGTATGTTGAATTAGAAACATGATCAATAATTTGATCAATCTGGAAAAACAATGTAAAGAAAAATAAGATTTAACATGAGATACTTTTCTTTTGCAAGGGTATTTTAAATATTTTTCCAGAAATAAAACAAATAAATAAAAACAAAAACCTCTTTCTGACGAAGGCCAAGGTGTTCACACCAAAGAGATAGTCGGAGACTAAGAGCGAATTTTCCAGCTTTATATGAATTTCCATTCATTTTTTTTGATAAATTAATTTTTACATAAAATAATTTTTTAGAATTTTTTTAAGAGAATTAATTATAGAAAATATTTTATTACATAAATTTATGAATTCAATTTTAGCAATATTTAATATATATTTGATGGAAGAAATGTTGTTGTTATTATTATTATTATATGAGTTCTTTTATCTTCATCGAAGTTCTAAATGAAACTATCGTTGGAGTTCCAATATGTTCCGTAAAGCGTGAAGATTTTGCTAGTTTAACCTATTTCTCATTATTTTTCTGTTTATTAAACTGAAGTACTCCTAATTATTAGTTGTCAATATAGTCTTAACAAAATTAATTGTGTAAATTTGTATTGCCACTCTTTTTTAATTCTCACCAATCTTTCATAAAAGTATATCTATCTAATATAAAAGACAAATTTCTACTCCTTTGTTATCAAGTAATTTTTCTTATTATGTCAATTAATCAAGTTATATTGGCTTGCTACCAGATCATCGGCTATCTTATATTTAAACTGAGTTGTAAAGGACAATTAAAAAGAATGCATAAATATATGGTGGGATGTGTTTAAGCAGATGGTATGAATATTTTCTCAATTAAATAGTACTCTTTCGTTAAAAAAATAAAAGATTAATACACTAGTACTGATTTAGTCTTGATAGAGAACTTTCAAATTAGAGTTAATAAGCCTACTATGAATTCATAATCCGTCCTTGATGAATATGGCGCAATTAGCAAAATGTGCTTGGAAGTTTTATGGTACGAGTGAGGATTGTGGTCCATGCTTGCCAGACAAATTCATGGCAACACACCAGTATCGACTGTAATTAAACACTTCAGATCCTCTCCATTGATGCGAGATGTACAAACTGTAATGCCTATCTTCAATACATTCATCCAATTCACTGGAATGTATCTTCTGTAGCAATTTTCATTGCTAAGCCGTTCATTCTACAATTTCCTGGTTGCACATCCCAAATGCAAAACAAGCTACAATTACATATGGAAACTCAAGGTATCGCTTAAAATAAAAGTTTTCATTTGAAGTGTTACACGCTACAATTATTAAAACCCCTTAACTTTCGGGGATACATGCCATTAACTATTCCACTCATATTATTAGTCATGTAGAGAATGAGTGGCATAGTTATTATTTGAATTAATATTAAGGATTTTTGTTTAGTAATAAATAGTGGTGTGTTTGAATGGTACGCATATGGGCGGTAATGGGTCGGATAATATCTGAAACGAATCAGTACTGTATCTGAAAAAAATATGAACCCGAATAAAAAAATCCGGATCCGCTCAAAATCGTATCCGGATTGGATCGTTTTTACGGATACGGATCCAGATACGAGACTTGAAATATTAGATCCGGATCTGAATAATTATTAAATATGGTATCCGTTTTTAAACTTAGACCTTAAAGTTTAAAGTTTTGATGTAATTATAACACGTTATTTAGAATTTTTGTTATAATAAATCTCTGTTGATGCCTCCATAAAAGGCAGTTTCCCGCAATTCTGTCCACAGCCAATCATCCATGGACATGTGTACAGTACCCATTGATTCTGTTTTGCAAATTTGATCTGTTGTCTAAAAATCATCGACTACTTCTGTGTTTGCTGTTCAATTATCTGATTTGGTACGAAACGTTTTCAAAGTTCAAACCGCTTGATAATAATCCGTCGGTCCAGATCCACAGAATGGATATTAATTCATCTTACTGGCAACTTTTCTCTTTCTCCTCAGGTTCTATTGTCAAATGGAAACCAATTAAATGATTCTTTCCTCATCATCTTCCCCAACGATGAATCTGGAGTTTCAGGTCAGAAGCTCCGTCTCTCTTCAGGCGAGCAACTCGCCGCCTTCGCCCTCGCCCCTTGCCTAAAGTCTGAATTGAGGTTCAATTGGATAAAATGTAGGCTTGAATATGGTTATTTAGTGCTGAATTTGTGGTCTTAGGCCTTAATTCGGGTTATTGAATGAATTTGTATTTTTAGGTCTTAATTTATGGGCTATTAGGCCTTAGTTAGGGTGTAATGAGTGAATAAGGCTAATTTAGGTTGAATTTGTTGTTTATATTTTTTGTTTCAACATTAAATATTGTCAAATGGTACTGATCCTTTCATGTCAGTTTCTCGCTAGTCACCCATCCTGTTTTCATGTAATTATGTATCAGAATTTGCAATAAAGCATTTTAGGAGTTGATATGCTATTTTGTAATCGAATTATTTTTTGTTTCAGCAAGCTTACAAAATCTTCCAATTATAATAATCCCAATGCGCTTGCAACATTTGTAGGGATGGAAGCGGTATCAACATGGAAGCTCCAGATTCATCCATGGACAACCATCAGCTCGATAACTCAGTTAATGTAAAAGTGTTTGACATTATGCATTACTAAACCAATATTCCTTCTTTGTTTCCTTCACCACTGTTCTTCTATTGTATACTTCATTGTATTGTTTTTTGGGTTCTTAATAATTTCTTTGCTATTTACAAAATATAATGACAGGAAATTAGAAAAACAAATTATAGATGTGGCATTTGCATGACATTCTTCTATTATATACTTCATTGCAAAGGTTATACATTTATAAAGTAATGTACTGATTAAGATGGATTTCTTCAATTTAGTATATACTCTGTTATTGTATTTAAGCCATTTATGCTATTCAATTGGTGGAAAAGTGTACAAAGACTGCTCTTGAGTTTAGATAAAGTGCCATTAAGAGCACGCACTTCATTATTTTAATAAATAACTTTCTTCACTTTAAACCGCTTCGAAGTCAAGTTATACAACCTTTTTGGAAAAGGAAAACCGAAATTAACCACAAATTGTAAACAATGAAAATACAACCACCTGCTCTCATTTCTTCAGAGCAATAAAGATTCAATTAGGCATCATCACTGGGGCCAATCATTTTTTCCGGCACCACGAGTTGATGGAACTCTTCTTCAGTCAGCACGCCAAGACTTAATGCCGCTTCCTGAAGAAAATATAATTAATTCATCATAATTGTTTACAAAAAGATTATCTTCTTTTGAAATTGTTATTCGCCCTGATAAGTAATAAATTTACCTTGAGAGTAGTTCCTTCTTTATGTGCTTTCTTCGCAACAGCTGCTGCTTTATCATACCCAATTTTCTGTAATAAAAGTAGTAAATATTAGTTGAAGTTAT
The DNA here is from genome assembly GCA_027726005.1 of Juncus effusus. Lineage (NCBI taxonomy): Eukaryota > Viridiplantae > Streptophyta > Magnoliopsida > Poales > Juncaceae > Juncus > Juncus effusus. Next base: position 11,477,733 of record CM050894.1, on the reverse strand, counting down.
GCAATAAAAAGGTCTATATGATAAAGGGTAAAATAGTCAGTTCACTTACAGGGTTAAGAGCTGTCACAAGCATTAGTGACTGCAAGAGGCAAGACATGAGCACGTTAATATCTCAGTTTAAAATAATAGAAGACACAAGCAAGTTAACGTTTCAATTTAAAATAAAAAGAAAAATAATACTAAAAAATGCAGATTTGATAAAAGAAATTCACCTCATGCAGTAGTTTAGAAATTCTCTTATGATTGGCTCGGATGCCCTTCACACAGTTCTCCTCAAAACTTGCTGATACATCTCCCAATATCCGAACGGACTATTGAAAAAGAATAATAAAACAAACTATATAAAAAATATAAATGAAATTCATTCTTTTTGAAGAAAAGTAAATGATAATTTGAAAGAGATTTTCATTTTTACCCTAAGAAGAGCACTGGCAATCATTGGTTTATACACATTTAACTCACAATGACCATTTGAGCCTCCGGCTGCTACTGCAACATGGTTTGCCATCACCTGCACAAAATAAAAAATTACGGTTCTGTTAGTGGATTTTATTGGATAGGGTGAATTAAAAATTAGGGTTTATATGTACCTGAGTGCAGACCATGGTTACGGCCTCGCATTGAGTGGCATTAACCTTCCCCTGCAATAATTAATTTTAAACAAAAATAATGAGTTGGAAAAAATATGAGGATATTTCTTTGATTAACTCAATATAAATTCCAAAAAAATAAGAAAAAGATGGATTCTTACAGGCATTATGCTGCTCCCAGGTTCGTTTTCAGGTAAGATAATCTCTCCGATCCCGCACCGGGGCCCACTGATACAACAAAATTACATTTTAAATACAAAAAGAGGTTTAAACAATACGCTTTTATCATGTACTAGCTACAACTTTGAAAGGTGATACAATTTTGAAGTAAAAACTGAAATACCTCGCTAAAAATCGGATATCATTTGCGATTTTTGTAAGGGAGGCAGAAACTGTGGTGAGGGACCCACTTGTTTCTACAAATGCATCATGCGCTGCCTGTAAAAGGCCCAAAAAGAATCATTATATATATATATATATATATATATATATATATATATATATATATATTTATATACAGTTAGTTAGTTAGAAAAATTAGTTATTATTATGATATAATTAAAAAATAAATCCTTTAAAAAAATACTAACCAATGCTTCAAATTTGTTCTCGGCTGTGATAAATGGAAGATTTGTTTCCTCAGCCACCGCAGCAGCAATCTTCACATCGAAACTGAAAATAAATTAACAAATTATCATTTGATATAAATTTTGAAAATTTGAACCAAAGTACAAAAATTAAGATGCTATGAAACATGAAAAAGAAAGAAAATATATTTAATACCCTTTTGTGGTGTTCAAGCCAGTTCCAACAGCTGTGCCGCCTTGTGCAAGCTACTCAAAATTAACAAGTTAATTAAACGTTAGTTATGAACTTATTTATTTATTTTTAAATTTTTTTCGGAACAAGAAAGAATATGATATTTACCTGGTACATATGAGGTAAAGTACCAACAATCCGCTCAATTCCATATCTGACCTATTAAAATTGCATAAAATAATTAACTAAATTTTCTCAAATTAAAAACACAATTATCACAATTGACCAGCTGGCATAGCATTGCAAATATTGACATAATTCAATTCCGTTAAACAACTTCAGAATTGTTCATTGAATCGTAGATCGGAAGAAAAAAAAAGAATAAAGTACATATAAACCCAAAAAAGTTACAAATTACCTGAGTTGTGTAGCCACTGAATTCTTGGCCAAGAGAAAGAGGAGTTGCATCTTGCAGGTGAGTCCGCCCAATTTTTATGATATCCTTGAACTCCACAGACTATATTATACAACCATTATAAATACAATTAATTTAAAATTAAAAACACACAATCTTCCAAATAATGCAAAATTTGTATAAATTTAGCATTAAACAATAGTACCTTTGAAAGGAGCGAATCATGAAGCTGCTTTAAACTTGGGATTAATCTCAAATAAATTTCAGTAACAGCGGCTATGTGCATGACCTAATTTATGCAACAAATTAGAAAAACATATATAATGACTACTTTTACCAACAAAAATGAAAAAAGAAATGCAATTTTTGAGGGATTAAAAAGCTTACAGTGGGAAAGGTATCATTGGAAGATTGAGACATATTGACATGATCATTTGGATGCACAAATTTCCCGCCCCTTTTGTGCCCTAAAATTTCAGCTGCCCTATTTGCGATCACCTTTTATAGAGAAAAAAGTTAACAAAAACATTCTACAAGCTTTTTTATAAATTTCAGAAAGTACAAATAATATTTATGGGAAGAACCTCATTTGCATTCATGTTGGTGTGGGTCCCGCTTCCTGTTTGCCAAATTACGAGAGGAAAATGGTCGTCTAACTTCCCTTCCGCCACCTCATCAGCGGCCTGCATTATAGCTTTGCCAATTGTCGGATCCAACCCATAACCCATATTTACCTAATTAAGTTCCAAAAATTGTACCAACATCCGATCAATTGACAAGAATTTGCACAATTAGCATCAACATCTAAAGGATTCTATTTCTGGAATAAAGAGCTTTGAGTACCTTAGCTGCACATTTTTTAAGCACACCGAATGCATGAATAATCGGTTCAGGCATGAGCTCACTTTTGCCCCCAATTTTGAAATTTCCTAAGGATCTCTGTGTTTGAGCTGCCCATAACCTGATGATCAAAAGTGTGTTTTTTCAAAAGAGATAACTGTAATTAGAAATTATGAAAAAGAATTGAAATGGGGATGCAAAAAAAGCAAAATTATTGCTCATGTGCTAAGCGCAGGGTTTCTTTTTCCTAATTGATCTACCAATAGAAGATTGGTATATTACAACTCAGAGATCGAATGGTCTCTTTATCTCAAAACAGGAAAAGAGATTGAAACAGAAAACACGAACGAAAGAAAAATCCATAACAATGAGAGAAAGGACAACCTGTCCGAAGGGACGAGAATGGGGCCCGACGTATCGTGCTCCTCCCTGAAGCCGGTCGAAATCGAGCGGGCCATGGCCATACGGAAAAGGCCGGCCGAGTCGGATCGGCCGGCGAGCCTCCTTGATGCTTGCAGTAGCATGATGACGAAATTCGAGCTTTTAACTTAGCCAAAAAAAATGGGGAGCGGGAAAGATCGAAAATATATTTACGCGCAACTAAATCGGTATTGCTTGGAAATGGAAATGGAAAATATATTTATTGACGAAAGAAAGAGGTATCCAACCGAAAACGGTTCGGCCCATTGTCCAACAACTTTCTTTTAATTGATGGCCATCGTCTATTCCATGTACATCTCTTCCCCGTTCTATCACAACACGTATTCTATTCTCTGAGTTGTCCTACCAATACCATTAGTCATATTGGGGAAATACCCGCAGCGTACCCGTGCTTCGCTGCGAGGTGTTTAACTTTTTGTATATATTATGCAATACAAGATCAAAAACTTAGCTATTACAATAAATATATGTTCTGCATGCAACCACACAAGCCAACAAAATTTTACACACGTCAACATTTTGATTTTCTGTGGCCAAATCTTATGATATTCAGTGTATTAAGTCATTTTTAAGTATATTTTTTTAATTCTATTTTTTAAATGACCTTTTTAACCTTCTGCATTAATTACATTAAAAATATTAATTAATATTAATTTAACACATTAATTAATATATTATTTATTATTTATTTTACTAATTACATGTTAATCATTGTTTTAAATATTCTTGTTAGTCATATAGTGATAATTTTATGGCTTAAAAAGTAAAACAAAAACATGCTTTCTTTATATAATTTTATTTATTTCAAATTGAAGTGTTAATCTTTTGTGTTTTCTATTTCTCTTGCAGTCGCTGGTGCTGATGAGTTATGACAATTTGGAATCGAGTAAGTATATTGACTAGTTTGCACAACTTAACAAAAAAATGTAGAAGGAGACAATATATTCACAAAGTAATTTTCACTTCAAGCACACACAATTCCACCTAAGACACCAATTGTGTCCAATTCAACAAACTCATTATTAAAAGTTATTAATTCTAAAAAAATTCTTATCATATTAGAGCTCCACATCATCTCTTTTTTTTATATTATTGGATCAATATCTATTAATAAGGGTAAATTTATTTTATTCTTAGTATTTTGGCATTGAGTGCTACTTTTTATCCTTAGGAGTTGTATTTTTTTTTTTTTGTCATGTTCTCATATAAATGTCCTTATGAATTGAATTTTAGTAATATTTAATATATACTTGATGGAAGAAATGTTATTATTAGTTTTTTTTCTTGATGGAAGAAATGTTATTATTATTTTTATACGAGTTCTTTTATCTTCATCGAAGTTCTAAATGAAATTATCATTAGAGTCCCAATAGTTTCCATTATTTTTCTGTTTATTAAACTTGAGCTAAGTGCTCCTAGTTATTAGTTGTCAATATAGTCTTAACAAAATTAATTGGATAAATTTGTATTGCCACTCTTTTTTAATTCTCACCAACCTTTCATAAAAGTATCCATCTAATCTAAAGTGTTCAGTGTATAATCAGTTCTATACTAAAATTTTGTGAAATTTAATACATGAATATATACATATATTTTCCTTCAAAAAAATTAATTATACAATTAGTAGTAAATACATAAATTTAAAATAGTTCAACAGGCAAGAAATATAGTACCGTACATCAAATAATAGAATATAAGATGGGCCTCAAATATTTTTCATCGATTATCAGTGAGGTTCAAAAGAGGAAAATAGGCCACGAACTAATTTCTATAGAATGGACTTTGGGCAGGTGGAGTAGAACAGTGAACCCAACTATCACATCCTCTCGTTCTTTTTTTTTTGGACTTTTTTTGACAATTTTCTTTTACTTTGGGCATGTAGAGTAGAACAGTGAACACATTTGAGTAAACGGATAAATTAATGGTATACTCATGCATAAAGTTAGAATCCCCCGTCCCCTCCCCTGTACCGGTAATAGATTGCAAACTCCGAAATTCAATTTTTCTTATTAAACAAAAATGTTCAATTGAATGAAGTATTCTTGATGTGGCATGAACTCATTTCCAATGTCTAATTTATTAAATTAATTTTTTCTATATTCTTTTTCTCAGGTCAATAAAAATAAACAGTTCATCAATATTTTTATGCTTTTATTTTTAATTTTGTGAAGTATTGTCTTATACTTTGAAGGGTCAGTGAAAATTGTTACCAAAAGGAGATAGTTTTGATTTTATTTTTATTTTGTGTAATATTTTGATTATTTTTCTAATTTTAATTTTCTTTTTGAAAAATGTAACAGGTCGATTTGATATTTGATGTATGGCTCGGTATAGAGAGGTGCACATAAGGAGTTGGAGGGGAAAGGACAAGGAATGCTTTTAGCTGGAATCGTCTCTGTTTTGTGAGAAATTGGATGTGTCCGTTTCTTTTATTTGTGAATTAAAAATTGAGATTTTTTGGAGTCTCTTTTTTATGGAATACTAGTCCTAAGCGCACGTGCTTATTGTAGAATGTAAAAGACAACAATGACAAAACAAGAGAATGAAAATTTTGCATGAATAAGTAGGATGATATTATTTGGCAAAAGAATGAGAACAAACGATATGTGCAAGTGAAATTTAAATTAGCAAAAAAGTAAATCATTAATATTATAATCAAATATTTATTCCTAAAAAAGCTGAATCAAGTAGATGAGACAATCATGGAATTGGATCTTGAACAATATAATTTAACATATATCTCATACAAAAGACATTCATTATCAAGAAAACAACCTATGTGTTTTATAAATCCATTTCTCTCAATTGGTTCATCTTTCTTTATGTTATAGAAATTTTAGATGGAATTATTTTTCCATAACCTTAACATTCAGACCCGTACTAAAGGGCAGAGTTATCCCATAAAAAGAACCATGTGTCATATAAAAATTGTATTAATAGAAGAATCAAAACCATTGCTAAGTTCCTTTCAGCAATCTCAGATTAGGATATCACTAAAAAAATGGATGAGAATTGCAACAAAAATGGATGAGAAAAATAATAAAATAATAAATTATGGGATAAAAAACAAATCCACTTGGTTTTAAACTTGGTACAGCCCAAAGTCATCATTTCGTTATTATTATTATTTTTATACGAGTTTAAGGGAATGGCCAAAAAAAAAAAATTAATTAAGGGAATGGCCAAGTTTTAAAAATATTTGCAAAAGTAGCCATTTCGCCCAGCCGCCGGGCGAAACACAAGTAGTTTCGCCCAGTAACGGGGCGAAACAGAGCGTAATGTGAATTTGCTTAATTAACCCTATTTCGCCCAACAGTGGGGCGAAACAAGGAGTTTTTAGTATCGGTTTTTCAAAATAACCGTTACCGAATAACGATTTAGTATCGGTTTTTCTAAAATAACCGTTACAAAATAAAGAGTTTTAGTATCGGTTTTTACAAAATAACCGTTACAGAATAAACGCTTTAGTATCGGTTTTTTAAAATAACCGTTACAGACTAAAGACTTTTAGTATCGGTGTTTAGAAATAACCGTTACAGAATAAAGACCTTTAGTATCGGTTGTTTTATATAACCGTTACAGAATAAGGACATTTAGTATCGGTTTTTATAAATAACCGTTACAGAATGTTCTTTCGCCAATTCGCTGGGCGAAACAGCTGTTTTTTCGAAAATTTTCCAAACAACCAAAAAAAGGGCGACATAGAGGCGAAAAAACACAGAAAAATAAATAAAATAAATCTGAGGACAAAAAAATAATAATAAATAACTTATTTTGATGGAGAATTTCTTTTTCATATTAAAATGACATGTTAGGCTATTAGTACATAAACAGAAAAATAGGGTACTAGAGAATATTAGTACATAAACATTGATTTAACATGCTAGAATATAGGAGGAATCTGATGATTTTTAGGTGTTTAGGGTTCAGATATAGGGTACTAGAGAATATTTACTTTTTCAGATTGAAATGACAATTTGGCTTTTTATTTAGTGGGTAACATTGATTTAACATGCTAGAATATAGGAGGAATCTGATGATTTTTAGGTATATGATTTAGATTTCTATTTAAAGAGTCCTCTTATTATACTTGATCATCAAAAAATTAAATCTCAGAAGTCTCTTTTGCAAACTTCTTCTCTTTATATCTTTCTCCTTATCAAGAAAATGCCACAAAATTCAGAAATATTTCTATATTACAATGGTCAAATTGTTCAAGATTCGAGCGGATACAATTACGCTCCACAACAAGGTGTTCTTCTCCCGTGTAGTAGAAATAGAAATTATTATAGATTGTGTTTAGAAATTTATGCTACCACCGGTTGGCCTAATAGTGACGATCTTAAAATTAGTGGTAGGTTTCCTTACCGTCAGAATGATTGTTTGTGTTTTAATATAGTCAAAATTTCGAATGATTCACAGTTAGCTAGTTTTGCTCAGTACATCAAATATGGTGAACACGGTTGGCCTGAATTAGAAATATACGTTAAACGCATCCAAAGTAGAGAATACTATGTAGGAACTAGTAGTAGATCAAATGTACCTTTTAATGATGACGAGCTTGAGAGGTTAGAACCTGTAATAAATCGTGATGAAGATGAAGTGCCAGAAATGGAAGAAGGCGACGAAGATGAGTTTGAAAATGTTGAAGAGGACGAATATGATGAAGATGAAGTGCCAGAAATGGAAGAAGGCGACGAACCAGAAATAGATGTTATGAACAATTATACGGAAGTGGGTGAGATGGTTAGTGTAGGAACTTTCGGTAATCCTCCGGCGAAAGAGTTTGAAGATACTACTATGTGGGAAGAAGCGAAAATCGATATCTTGTATGGTAAGAGCATGCATGTGAGTAGCGATAATAGTTTGTATGAGGGACAGACGTTCGACACGAAAGCAGAGCTACAATCGGCCGTAAAATTATACAGCGTCATGCATCACCGAGAATTTGTAGTCTCCAAATCGAACAAAACGATCTACACTGTAGTCTGCAAGCTACAAGATGACCGCACTGGCTGTGATTGGAGGCTGTATGCATGCAAAAATAAACGACATGTGTTTGAGATTAAAAAATTGACACAACCACACGTATGTGTTAATCAACAACCTAACAACGACCACAAACAATTAACAAGTGCATTTATTGCGGGGCTAATTCTAGATGTCGTTAGAGCAGATTTAGCAATTAAACCAGTAACCCTAGTGGAAACCGTCAAATTAAAATTTGAATATACCATATCATATTGAAAGGCTTGGCACGCCAAGCAACACGCGCTTAGATTCTTGTTTGGCGATTGGAAGGGGGCATATAATTTGCTTCCTGAATTGATGGCAGCAATATATTCAGCAAATCCTACTACTGCATATGCATTTTGGAGAGGTCCCAAAAACCGTGCTGGTGAGGAGGAGTTCGAAGGTCTTTTTTGGGCATTTGGTCCATCACTTAAAGGATTTGAGTTTTGCAAGCCTGTCATAACAGTAGATGGAACATTTCTAACCGGAAAATATCAAGGATGCTTATTGATGGCAGTCGCTAGCGATGCAAATGGTCAATTATTTCCCTTAGCTTTTGCTTTAGTTGATAAGGAGAGGGTAGAAACGTGGGGTTGGTTTTTTGGGTGTTTGGGTACTTTGATCGGCCATCGCAAAGGTTTATGTGTGATTTCGGATAGGCATGCCGGAATAATTCGTGCAATGAAGGATGACAGATTGAAATGGAAGGAACCTAACAGCTATCATCGTTATTGCATGCGGCATTTAGAAGCAAATTTCAGTAGCGCTGTATCAGACAAAACATTGGTTAAATTGATTGTACCACTAGTTAAGGCGCCCACCAAATTTAAATTTAAGAAGCTATATAAAATATTAAAGGATAAAAATATAAAGGCGTGGGAATGGTTAAATAACAAAGATAAATCAAAATGGGCGTTCGCGTATGATACAGAAGGTCGCCGGTGGGGTATTCCTACTAGTAATCATGCAGAAGTGATGAATTATGTTTTCAAGGGTATGAGGAAGCTTCCCGTTACGGCTATTGTGATGGAGACATTCTACAAGCTGAATAGTTATTTTGTCAACAAGCGCGAGATAGCTGCAAATATGGAAATGAATAATAGAATGTGGGGAAAGGAAGTGATGGAAAAAATGGAGAATAAAACAGTTAAGGCGCGTGCGCATCGAGTCACTACCTTTCATGTCGAAAACGGTGTTTATGAGGTGATAACAGGATCTACTGGTTCCAAGGTAGGGGGAAAGAGCTTCCATGTGAATTTCAATGAAGGCCAATGCAGTTGTCAGAAACCGATGCTATATCACTATCCTTGTTCGCATCTGGTAGTAGTTTGCATACGCAGAGGTGTTAGTCCCGAGTATTTTATACATCAACATTTTTCGCTGGATCACCTTAAACATACATATGAAGGAAGTTTTTATCCGATAGAGGATAGAGAACAGTGGCCTGAACGTAAAAAAGTTTTTAATGGTGGTACGTTAGTTCCTCCTGAGAAACTTATGAGGAAAAATGTCCGTGGAACCAACAAGCGTGGAAGAAGACAGGAGAAACGCTTTCATAATAGTATGGACGTCATGGACAACGCAGATCGTAGAAAACATTGCAGTATTTGCGGAGTAGCAGGGCACACGAAAACAAAATGTCCGAGAAGGTTGTAGTGTTTTATATATGGTAGTTTATGTTTATTTATTGTGGGTTGTAATGTTTTATGCTTTGTATTCTATGTTTTATGTACTGTATTTTATGTTTATGTATTTTAATTTGTAATATTTTATGGATTGTATTCTATGTTTATGTATTTTGATTTGTAAATTAAAGACACATAGTGAGCTCTCTAAAATAGTTTAAATATCAATCTAAATTAACAAAACATAGTCCAAAAAGTAAACATAGTCAGTAATGCCAGCGGCCTCCTCCTCCTCCTCGTGTTCCCCCGCGTCCTCCGTGTCTTCCTCTCCCCCCTCCCCCTCCTCCTCCGCGTGGTACTCCTCCGCGTCCTCCTCCGCGTGGTACTCCTCCGCGTCCTCCTCCGCGTCCTCCTCCGCGTCCTCGCTGCGCCTGAGGCTGAACCTGAGTAATCTGACTAACTCCTTCATCTCCATCTCCTCCTTGGCCTCCTCCTTCCCCTCCTCCGTCTCCTCCTTCGGCTCCAACCTGTTCGATGATCGAACCCCAATCGAAGTCGCCCTCATATTCATTACTTTCCTTTATGCTGCTCCGGATGCACCCTAACAATTTTTTCAATTTCCCTGGTACATCCTGGCACTCGGCTTTTAGCGCTTCGAACCCATGTTTGCAGGCCTCCAAAAGAAATGCATGCTAAAAAATAATATTTGAGTAATGTTAAAAAACTAAAATAATATGAATAAATAATAATATAAATAATAGTCAATTATTTTCATTACCGCTTTCCTTTTTTGCGGAACCATCGGATGATACGATACCGTAGCATGCGGGATATCAGACTGCACATAAGGATCGGTTGCCGTTCTATACCAATTCCAGTATGCATCATACTGGCTAGGGTCATACGGCCGCCATGAAGGAATATTTATTTCACGTCCCAAGCGTTTCTCTTCCCACTTAGCCAGATAAGCTGAATGTACGGTAGGCCAATCATTTCCACGGTAATTTGCGATATCGTGCAATCGTTTGTCGTACTCGCAATTTGGGGGTACTTCCATCGCATACCCGAACTGACGCAACACCCGCTCCGGACGATGCATCTCGACAATCCAAAAATAGATCAATGGCACTGTAAGAAGCCCCATAGTTTTTTCGTGCGCAACTATCGGCGGGAGTATATGACGGAATGCGTCATAAGGTGTCCAAACCACCTGAGTGTCGACCAAACTGTCGAACTGATCGCGATGTGTCGGCAAATGCCGATGAGGTGTTATATCCGCGTATTGAGTACAATCTTTCCACAAAAAACCAACCGTAGGTCTCTCATCTTCATCACCATAATTCGCCATATCCTGCAGTTCCTTGCGTACATCTTTAGGAACGGGTCGTCCGATAGTGATATGTTCCCATGCCCACAGTTGCAGCAACATGATACACCCTCCCATATTTTTCCGTTTCTTATGCGTACCTTTACACAATGCCCTGTAAAGGTACGCAAGAACTCCACTACCCCATGCCCATCTATCTAAAACCGACATGTCCTGTAATAAAAGCAGAGGCAGTGCTGAAACACAATCTCCCGAAGCTTCCGTAAATAATACATCCCCACATAATGCAAGCATGTAGGCTCTACAATACTGCTCGACTTTCTGTTCCGGGGCATCAATTTCCAAATCGGAAAAATTATTTTTCAACCATGTTCTTTTCAATAAAATTTTGCTTCTCCCCTTTCCCTTAAACTCCAATTCCGGGATTTCTTTCCCGAGTAGTTGCGTGACCTTTCCCTTCCAATCAACATCTTTATTATTTAAACACATTGCCTCACCGTCCGTCCGCATTCCCAACAAACACGAAACGTCATCTAGCGTTATGGTCATCTCACCAACAGGCAGATGAAACGTGTGTGTTTCCGGTCTCCAATGTTCCTGCAGAGCGCTTATCAGTCTGCTGTCGTAATCCAGCCAACCCATCCTGGCAGTTTGTAGTAAGGTTGCTTTCTTCAAAAAAGGGGCATACCGATCGTCCCATGGAACCTGCAGAAACATAAATAAATAAAATAAATAAATAACATACATATGATTTTTTTAACTTTCTAAAAAAATTTCTAAGTAATACCCTAACAAAAAAAAAATTACCGGAACTTCATGTTGTCGGTAGCGCATGGGTTTGATAGTTACATCTTCAGTGTTGCCAAATTCGTTCGTCCGATGCATGTGTTGTTGTGACTGAAGCGCATAATTTGGCCGACTAGGTCCCGCGTCAGATGACATCTTTATTTAAAAAATAAAATAATATTAATAAATAAATAAAATAATATTAATAAATAAATAAAATAATATTAATAAATAAATAAAAACTACTAATAAAAACTAATAATAAACATACATACATAAACATACATATAAACATACATTTGATTTTTTAAACATTTGATTTTTAAAAACATAAATAAATAAAAACTAATAATAAATAAATAAATAAATACATAAACATAAACATACATAAATAAATAAATAAATGCATAGCATACATTTGATTTTTTAAACTTTTAAAAAATAAAACTATAAATAATATACTAAAAAATATATCTATAACAAAAAAAATATAAATAAATAATCCTAAACAAGAAAAATAATTTATAAAATAAATATATACATTACCTAAACTACAAAAATTAATTTCAAAAATAAATATGTATCTAAACTAGAAAAAATATTACAAATTTACTTGTAATTATTATATTTTCTTCTTCTTCTTCTTCTTTTTCTAACAATATCAACAAAATCAACCAAATAATAAATCTAATTTCAAATCAACCACACAAATGGAAAACTAATTTTGAGCAAATAAACCTAATTTGAAACTAATTTTGAGCAAATAAACCTAATATGAAACTAATTTTGAGCAAATAAACCTAATTTGAAACTAATTTTGAGCAAATAAACCTAATTTGAAACTAATTTTAAGCAAATAACCAAAATTAACTAAATCTAAAGTCAAAGAAATCAACATACCTTTCCCTCTCCTTTTTTCTGTTTTTTTTCGCCTCTTTTTTCGCCTCTGCGTCGCCCTTTTTTTTGCTGTTTCGAAAATTTGCGAAAAAACAGTCGAAGTAACGGCAGTGGGTTTGAATTATACAGAGCTGTTTCGCCCAGCGAACTGGCGAAAGAAGTTTCTGTAACGGTTATTTGTAAAAACCGATACTAAAAGTCTAAATTTTGTAACGGTTATTTATGAAAACCGATACTAAATTTCTATATTCTGTAACGGTTTTTTATAAAAACCGATACTAAAAGGCTATATTCTGTAACGGTTATTTTAAAAAACCGATACTAAAAACGGCTTGTTTCGCCCCACTGCTGGGCGAAACAGACTTAATTAAGCAAAACGTGATTCCGCTCTGTTTCGCCCCGTTACTGGGCGAAACTACTTGTGTTTCGCCCGGTGGCTGGGCGAAATGGCCACTTTTGCAAATATTTTTAAAACTTGGCCATTCCCTTAATTAATTTTTTTTTTTTGGCCATTTCAGAAAAAAAGTCCTTTTTTATGGAATACTAGTCCTAAGCGCACGTGCTTATTGTAGAATGTAAAAGACAACAATGACAAAACAAGAGAATGAAAATTTTGCATGAATAAGTAGGATGATATTATTTGGCAAAAGAATGAGAACAAACGATATGTGCAAGTGAAATTTAAATTAGCAAAAAAGTAAATCATTAATATTATAATCAAATATTTATTCCTAAAAAAGCTGAATCAAGTAGATGAGACAATCATGGAATTGGATCTTGAACAATATAATTTAACATATATCTCATACAAAAGACATTCATTATCAAGAAAACAACCTATGTGTTTTATAAATCCATTTCTCTCAATTGGTTCATCTTTCTTTATGTTATAGAAATTTTAGATGGAATTATTTTTCCATAACCTTAACATTCAGACCCGTACTAAAGGGCAGAGTTATCCCATAAAAAGAACCATGTGTCATATAAAAATTGTATTAATAGAAGAATCAAAACCATTGCTAAGTTCCTTTCAGCAATCTCAGATTAGGATATCACTAAAAAAATGGATGAGAATTGCAACAAAAATGGATGAGAAAAATAATAAAATAATAAATTATGGGATAAAAAACAAATCCACTTGGTTTTAAACTTGGTACAGCCCAAAGTCATCATTTCGTTATTATTATTATTTTTATACGAGTTTTTTTATCTTCATCGAAGTTCTAAATGAAATTATCATTAGAGTCCCAATATTTTTCTGTTTATTAAACTTGAGTATCCATCCAATCTAAAGTGTTCAGTGTATAATCAGTTCTATCAAGAAAAAAAAACTAATAATAACATTTCTTCCATCAAGAAAAAAAAACTAATAATAACATTTCTTCCATCAAGTATATATTAAATATTACTAAAATTCAATTCATAATGACATTTATATGAGAACATGACAAAAAAAAAAATACAACTCCTAAGGATAAAAAGTAGCACTCAATGCCAAAATACTAAGAATAAAATAAATTTACCCTTATTAATAGATATTGATCCAATAATATAAAAAAAGAGATGACGTGGAGCTCTAATATGATAAGAATTTTTTTAGAATTAATAACTTTTAATAATGAGTTTGTTGAATTGGACACAACTAGGAGAATTTCCGCGCTCCGTCGCGGTTTGTATCATTTTTATTGTTTAATAATTAATACATTAAATTTATTTTATGAATTAATAATCATAAAAAAAATATATAAATTATTTTTAATAGTCATTATGAAAAAACATAATGGTGCGTTCGAAAGTATAACAATTGGGGTCTTGAATGAAAGATTTCATCATCCTTGTTATATTTTTCATTTTTTTTTTAAATTGAGCTATTGAAAAATCATATTTTGAAAGAAAACGTTAGGAAAAAATTACCTTAGAGAGAGTCACACACATGGAGCCCACATTCTTTTTTTTTTTTTGAGAAATGATTTATTTATTTTCTTTTTTTTTAATTATTTAGGGAGAGAGAAAGAGAGGGCCCACATTTTTTTTTGAAAATTATTAATCTATTTTTTTTAATTATTTGAGGGAGAGATAAAAGACACGAGACCCGCATTTTTTTTGATAAATTATTATTTTTTTATTTTTATTTGGGAATGAGTCATAATGTCATTTGACATTGTGATATTCAATCCAGTTGATTGAAGACAGGAGATATTGAAAGTCATTATGAGAAAACATAATGGTGCGTTCGAAAGTATAACAATTGAGATCCTGAATGAAAGATCTCATCATCCTTGTTCTATTTTTCATGTTTTCACAAAAAAATGAGCTACTAAAAAAATCATATTTTGAAATAAAACATTGGGAAAAAATTACCTGAGAGAGAAAGACACATGGAACCCACATTTTTTTTTGGAAAATGAATTATTTTTTTATTTTTTTAATTATTTGAGAGAGAGAGAGAAAGAGGGCCCCACCTTTTTTTTTTATTTTGGAAATCATTATTTTTTTTTTATTTGAGGGAGAGAGAAAAAGAGAGTGACATGTGGGCCCAATTTTTTTTTTGATAAATTATTATTTTTAAAAAAAAAATTATTATTATTTAGGAATGAATTATGTGTAGCGAGTGTTCGGTGGTTATTGATATTATAACTCACAACACATAAGTTACACAGTTTAGTTTTCAAAATAATTAATTATATTTTTATTTTGGAAATCATTATTTTTTTTTTATTTGAGGGAGAGAGAGAGAAAGAGAGTGACATGTGGGCCCTTTTTTTTTGATAAATCATTATTTAAAAAAAAAATTATTATTATTTAGGAATGAATTATGTGTAGCGAGTATTCGGCAGTTATTGATATTATAACTCACAACACATAAGTTACACAGTTTATTTTTCAAAATAATTAATTATATTTGATTTGACATTTCACACTAAATCAGGATAGAACGCAGAACACCGAATTTCGACCAATCATATTCTGACACCATCTAACTACACAGAAACTACACAGAAACCGCCATAAAATATCAGAAACTCTAAACGATCGAACGGTCCATATCAAACCACATCACCCCATCCAACGGTCACGAAAATGGGGTGACGTGGCCTCTTAAAACCCCTCCCTTGGATGCTAGAATTTTTGGGGGGGGGGGGGGGGGAATTGGTGTCTCAGGTGGAATTGTGTGTGCTTGAGGTGAAAATTACTTTGTGAATATATTGTCTCCTTCCACATTTTTTTGTTAAGTTGTGCAAACTAGTCAACATACTAACTCGATTCCAAATTGTCATAACTCATAAGCACCAGCGACTGCAAGAGAAATAAAAAACACAAAAGGTTAACACTTCAATTTGAAATAAATAAAATTATATAAAGAAAGCATGTTTTTGTTTTACTTTTTAAGCCATAAAATTACCACTATATGACTAACAAGAATCTTTAAAACAATGATTAACATGTAATTAGTAAAATAAATAATAAATAATATATTAATTAATGTGTTAAATTAATATTAATTAATATTTTTAATGTAATTAATGCAGAAAGTTAAAAAGGTCATTTAAAAAATAGAATTAAAAAAATATACTTAAAAATGACTCAATACACTGAATATCATAAGATTTGGCCACAGAAAATCAAAATGTTGACGTGTGTAAAGTTTTGTTGGCTTGTGTGGTTGCATGCAGAACATATATTTATTGTAATAGCTTAAGTTTTTCATCTTGCATAATATATACAAAAAGTTAAACACCTCGCAGCGAAGCGCGGGTACGCTGCGGGTATTTCCCCAATATGACTAATGGTATTGGTAGGACAACTCAGAGAATAGAATACATGTTGTGATAGAAGGGGGAAGAGATGTACATGGAATAGACGATGGCCATCAATTAAAAGAAAGTTGTTGGACAATGGGCCGAACCGTTTTCGGTTGGATACCTCTTTCTTTCGTCAATAAATATATTTTCCATTTCCATTTCCAAGCAATACCGATTTAGTTGCGCGTAAATATATTTTCGATCTTTCCCGCTCCCCATTTTTTTTGGCTAAGTTAAAAGCTCGAATTTCGTCATCATGCTACTGCAAGCATCAAGGAGGCTCGCCGGCCGATCCGACTCGGCCGGCCTTTTCCGTATGGCCATGGCCCGCTCGATTTCGACCGGCTTCAGGGAGGAGCACGATACGTCGGGCCCCATTCTCGTCCCTTCGGACAGGTTGTCCTTTCTCTCATTGTTATGGATTTTTCTTTCGTTCGTGTTTTCTGTTTCAATCTCTTTTCCTGTTTTGAGATAAAGAGACCATTCGATCTCTGAGTTGTAATATACCAATCTTCTATTGGTAGATCAATTAGGAAAAAGAAACCCTGCGCTTAGCACATGAGCAATAATTTTGCTTTTTTTGCATCCCCATTTCAATTCTTTTTCATAATTTCTAATTACAGTTATCTCTTTTGAAAAAACACACTTTTGATCATCAGGTTATGGGCAGCTCAAACACAGAGATCCTTAGGAAATTTCAAAATTGGGGGCAAAAGTGAGCTCATGCCTGAACCGATTATTCATGCATTCGGTGTGCTTAAAAAATGTGCAGCTAAGGTACTCAAAGCTCTTTATTCCAGAAATAGAATCCTTTAGATGTTGATGCTAATTGTGCAAATTCTTGTCAATTGATCGGATGTTGGTACAATTTTTGGAACTTAATTAGGTAAATATGGGTTATGGGTTGGATCCGACAATTGGCAAAGCTATAATGCAGGCCGCTGATGAGGTGGCGGAAGGGAAGTTAGACGACCATTTTCCTCTCGTAATTTGGCAAACAGGAAGCGGGACCCAGAGCAACATGAATGCAAATGAGGTTCTTCCCATAAATATTATTTGTACTTTCTGAAATTTATAAAAAAGCTTGTAGAATGTTTTTGTTAACTTTTTTCTCTATAAAAGGTGATCGCAAATAGGGCAGCTGAAATTTTAGGGCACAAAAGGGGCGGGAAATTTGTGCATCCAAATGATCATGTCAATATGTCTCAATCTTCCAATGATACCTTTCCCACTGTAAGCTTTTTAATCCCTCAAAAATTGCATTTCTTTTTTCATTTTTGTTGGTAAAAGTAGTCATTATATATGTTTTTCTAATTTATTGCATAAATTAGGCCATGCACATAGCCGCTGTTACTGAAATTTGTTTGAGATTAATCCCAAGTTTAAAGCAGCTTCATGATTCGCTCCTTTCAAAGGTACTATTGTTTAATGCTAAATTTATACAAATTTTGCATGATTTGGAAGATTGTGTGTTTTTAATTTTAAATTAATTGTATTTATAATGGTTGTATAATATAGTCTGTGGAGTTCAAGGATATCATAAAAATTGGGCGGACTCACATGCAAGATGCAACTCCTCTTTCTCTTGGCCAAGAATTCAGTGGCTACACAACTCAGGTAATTTGTAACTTTTTTGGGTTTATATGTACTTTGTTCTTTTTTTTTTCTCCGATCTACGATTCAATCAACAATTCTGAAGTTGTTTAACGGAATTGAATTATGTCAATATTTGCAATGCTATGCCAGCTGGTCAATTGTGATCATTGTGTTTTTAATTTGAGAAAATTTAGTTAATTATTTTATGCAATTTTAATAGGTCAGATATGGAATTGAGCGGGTTGTTGGTACTTTACCTCGTATGTACCAGGTAAATATCATATTTTTTCTTGTTCCGAAAAAAAAAAATTAAAAGTAAATAAATAATTCATAACTAACGTTTAATTATCTTGTTAATTTTGAATAGCTTGCACAAGGCGGCACAGCTGTTGGAACTGGCTTGAACTCGCAAAAAGGGTATTAAATATATATTTTTTTCTTTTTCATGTTTCATAGCATCTTAATTTTTATACTTTGGTTCAAATTTTCAAAATTTATATCAAATGATAATTTGTTAATTTATTTTCAGTTTTGATGTGAAGATTGCTGCTGCAGTGGCTGAGGAAACAAATCTTCCATTTATCACAGCCGAGAACAAATTTGAAGCATTGGTTAGTATTTTTTTAAAGGATTTATTTTTAATTATATCATAATAATAACTAATTTTTCTAACTAACTAACTAACTAACTATATATATATATATATATATATATATATATATATATATATATATATATATATATATATATATATATATATAAATGATTCTTTTTGGGCCTTTTACAGGCAGCGCATGATGCATTTGTAGAAACAAGTGGGTCCCTCGCCACAGTTTCTGCCTCCCTTACAAAAATCGCAAATGATTTCCGATTTTTAGCGAGGTATTTCAGTTTTTACTTCAAAATTGTATCACCTTTCAAAGTTGTAGCTAGTACATGATAAAAGCGTATTGTTTAAACCTTTTTTTGTATTTAAAATGTGTATCAGTGGGCCCCGGTGCGGGATTGGAGAGATTATCTTACCTGAAAACGAACCTGGGAGCAGCATAATGCCTGTAAGAATCCATCTTTTTCTTATTTTTTTGGATTTATATTGAGTTAATCAAAGAAATATCCTCATATTTTTTCCAACTCATTATTTTTGTTTAAAATTAATTATTCCAGGGGAAGGTTAATCCCAGTCAATGCGAGGCCGTAATAATGGTCTGCGCTCAGGTACATATAAACCCTAATTTTTAATTCACCCTATCCAATAAAATCCACTAAAAGAAACCTAATTTTTAATTCACCCTATCCAATAATATAAAATCCACTAACAGAACCCTAATTTTTTATTTTGTGCAGGTGATGGCAAACCATTTTGCAGTAGCACATGGAGGCTCAAATGGTTATTGTGAGTTAAATGTGTATAAACCAATGATTGTCAGTAATTTTCTTAGGGTAAAAATGAAAATCTCTTTCAAATTATCATTTACTTTTCTTCAAAAAGAATGAATTTCATTTATATTTTTTATATATGTTTGTTTTATTATTCTTTTTCAATAGTCCGTTCGGATATTGGGAGATGTATCAGCAAGTTTTGAGGAGAACTGTGTGAAGGGCATCCGAGCCAATCATAAGAGAATTTCTAAACTACTGCATGAGGTGAATTTCTTTTATCAAATCTGCATTTTTTAGTATTATTTTTCTTTTTATTTTAAATTGAAACGTTAACTTGCTTGTGTCTTCTATTATTTTAAACTGAGATATTAACGTGCTCATGTCTTGCCTCTTGCAGTCACTAATGCTTGTGACAGCTCTTAACCCTGTAAGTGAACTGACTATTTTACCCTTTATTATATAGACCTTTTTATTGCATAACTTCAACTAATATTTACTACTTTTATTACAGAAAATTGGGTATGATAAAGCAGCAGCTGTTGCGAAGAAAGCACATAAAGAAGGAACTACTCTGAAGGTATATTTATTACTTATCAGGGAGAATAACAATTTCAAAAGAAGATAATCTTTTTGTAAACAATTATGATTAATTAATTATATTTTCTTCAGGAAGCGGCATTAAGTCTTGGCGTGCTGACTGAAGAAGAGTTCCATCAATTAGTGGTGCCGGAAAAAATGATTGGCCCCAGTGATGATGCCTAATTGAATCTTTATTGCTCTGAAGAAATTAGAGCAAGTTGTTATATTTTCATTGTTTAAAATTTGTGATTAATTCCGTTCTCCTTTTCCGAAAAGGTTGTATAACTTAACTTCGGAGCAGTTTAAAGTGAAGAAAGTATATTTATTAAAATAATGAAGTGCGTGCTCTTAATGGCGCTTTGCTATCGAACTTGTCTTATTAGTTATTCTCAAATGAGATTTATTAGAGGAGGTTAATTCAACCGTAATTGAGCACAAAACAAGTGTTAATTGAGTAAATTGAGCAACTACATTTAGGGTTGAATTGTGAATGTTTGTGAATATTTTTAATGAAGTGCGTGTCGTTCAAAAAGAGAGTTTGTATTCTTTATACAAAGAAGAATATGTGAATGTGTGAATATTTGATACATGTTTAGATGTGTGAATATATATGTATATGGATATTATGGATGCACTTAATTTATTTAAGTTATTGTAAATGTGTTGGTTTTATTATTATTGTTGAAGGAAAATGCCTTTGAAGTTAATTATTATAACTTTATTTAACTACTCTCAATAATATTTGAGTTTGGTCAATTTATTTATTAGAAAAAAAAAATATGCATAAATGTATAAAAGAATCTTCGATAAATTAATAAGTATGTTATAAATATATAAAAAAAAATGAAGCGTATATATGAAAAAAATGAGAAAACCGAAATCAGGACGGGGTTGAGCACGACCCCGTCCTGATCGTATACTGCTTCTTTTTTGTTTCTGTATATTTTTTGTTTTTTATATACTATTTTCATTTTTCACGTACACATTGTTTCCATTTTCCACTTATGTATTATTTTTTATATACTATTTGTTTTAAGTGTATATATTTTTTATCGTCTCTATGTACTGTTGTGATATACGAAAATCCCGTCGTGATGATATCAGGTTTCATGAAAAATAACAAACCCCTCTTTTTCTCCTACAATTTCCAATTTCTATTTATAAAAGAAAAAACTATTCCGCATACGCACGACCCTCACAAAATACAATACTACAAATCGTGCCATAAGGCTACCTTTACCAAAGGATTCTAACTCCAATTTTGGCCCACGTTCCAAAAGTTAAAGATACAGTTATTCAGAAGGGAGCTAATACAGCGCAACGGATACTGTAGCGACCCTATAATGACGGTATATAAAAACTGAAAAAACATATAAACTGAAAACAAACAGTATATAAAAATTCATTCGGTAAAACAGTATATATATTTTCAAAAATAAAAACAATATATAAAAACATATAAACTGAAAACAAACAGTATATAAAAATTCATTCGGTAACAATATATATTTTAAAAAATAAAAACAATATATAACGTATATAGAAACGTGAGAAAACAATATATAATTTCAATCTATCTCTACAGGGTCGCTACAGTACTCCGTCATGATTTTCTATTTCCCTATTAAAATGATTAAAATACATAAGTTAACTATGTTAAAGAGTAATCTAACGGCATGGATTAAATTTTAAATTTATCCAGAATGCAGGGGCTTTTTTGCAATTTTCACAAGGCAGCGATATTTTTGCAATTTACGAATAATGTAGGGGCTTTTTGCAAATTTGCCATTAAAAATACATGCAACGGACACATCCAAGTTCTCACAAAACAGAGACGATGCCAGTTAAAAGCATTCCTTGCTCTCCCGCAAGTGACGGCAATTGAAACATTTCCCTTCCAACTCCTTATGTGCACCTCTCTATACCGAGCCATACATCAAATATCAAATCGACCTGTTACATTGTTAGATGCACAGACAATAACGGGAAATTTTTGGACTTAGAGCGAGTGGGAGAGTTGGGGATCAAAGGAATCCATCAAACTTTTCAAGATTGTTGACCGACCTTTCTCTGTCGAATAAACAATTTCACAAGGCCATTTCTGTAAAGATGACACATTGTTTCATATCGAGAGAATGCATACGATAAGTCGTGCAATGAGAGCTTTCAGGTTCGTTCAGGCTTTTTGTCAGCGTGACTTTGAGATCCGTGCACATAAAACAAATTAAGGTCCTCTATTTATTATTTTATTCGGCTTACTTGTGATCTTGTGTGTTTATAGATTTTGGGTTTTGTATGTGGTTGGTTGGGGTGAGAGGTTGAACGAATAATAAAAAAGTTAAGAATATGAATAAAATATGAAAGAATTAAACACAACAAAAATAAAAAAAAATTCAACTTACAAAAAACTTTCTATCTTTGAGATTGGATGAAATTTCTTCTTCCAAATATTCATAGAATGGAAGAGAGATATAGTTATAGAAAAAGAATTATTCTCATTTCAGTAGATCATTAAGTTGATTCATCGACCAGCTATTGATACACAATCTGTTCAAATTTCAACAGAAAATACAGAGGCTGTAATTTAATAAGTCGACATCAGCTAGTGGGTGAAATATATAAATGATGACAGATCACATGGTTTTTTACTGATAAGTTTTGAGCTGTCGAGAAAAAAATATTTTATCTCTTAAGAAAGAGATTTTTGAAACTATTTTATCAGACGAAAAAAGTGAGTATTTTTGATGTGCGTTCTATTATTGCCTCCTACTCCAGAGAGAGTGACCATAATTCAGCCGTGATGATACCAAACAAAGAAATTTTCTAAAAGCACATAGAAAAAGAATTTAAAACATGTTTATATTATAGCATAACTATGGACAAACATAAATTACTAACATTTTAAGCATTTTTTTCTTGTCTATTCTCTTGTTATCTTTTGTTAACACTTTATTTTCTAAATTATTTTTATCTAATCACAAAAAGTAACTAATTTTTTGTTAAATTTTTCTTAGTTAAATGAATCACGTTAAAACTATGTTTGATATACATTTTTTTAGATATTTAATTATCCATATATGCACATAATTATGCTTATAATATACAATATTGTCTTAGTGTAATGATTACGACATTAAAAGAGCATTTAAGAAATCATGAGCATTTGACACTGGTTATATATAGAAATTTTTGAACGGGTGAGAGAGGATTAAGATTTAGTGTGACGTGTGTGTGTGTGAGAGATATATTTAATGGTAATTTATAAAAATTATGTTGGTAATATGTTTGATACATATATTATATTTTTATTTATTGTCGACGGTCGTCGAATGCTTCAAAATCTTGAGATGAGTATTCTCTTTATATGATATTATATTATTTTATTTAGTATATATATCATTACTAGTGTTTTTTTTACTTATCCAACAATACTCTTATTTGATTAAAAAATATATAATTATTTATAAATATTAGACATGTAAGTATTTTTTTTTAATTTGTAAAAAACTATATTAACTATTTTGACCTCCAAAATAGAATAAAAAAAAGCCACGACAATTAAGCAATCACCTTAGTTTTGACTTGGACCATATAGTTTACCTATTTTATATTGTTGTTGAATAAACTAAATAGTAAGTTAGACATTTGATTGAAAAGTCTAATTATTAATTCATCTCTCGTCAAACTACACAAATAGCTGTTAATTCCAGCATCACATAAACTCCATTTACATAAGAACATGACGCCCAGTACCTGCCTGTCATGACCCAACTATTATTAGGCCCCCCACTCGTCCAATTCTCTCCTCGTCTCTCTTCAAATTTCTCTCCACTCATCTTATCTCACGAATTAAATTGGTGAAATAACACGAGAGATGGATAGCTTCTAGAAATAGTGAACAAAGCTCGTGAGCCGTGCCGGGAAAAGCAACCCACTCTTTTCAGACATTTCACAGGCTTTTGGTTTGTGTATAATCCTCTCCGGTTTGATCTAAATGATTGACCTCTGTTCGTGTAGAGAGTGATATGTGGGCATTATCCAAATCGGGTTGTGATAGTTTTTCTGTTAGTAAATTAGCGCATAATAATTTTTTATCATTAAATTAGCGAAAATAAGATTGTTTCACGTTAATTTATGTTTTAGAAATTGGAAATATTTTATAATTAAAAATGTTATATTGATTAAGTATTTTACAATAAGTTATTGCACAATTACTGAGCATTAATACTCCTCATCTTGCTTTGCTTGAGATGAAATTAGGAATTTCGGCCTAATAAGTTTTTTTAAACAAATGCCTTATATTTACATTGTTTAAAGTAATTATTTTAGACAGTTAGAATATAATATATATATTCTTAAATTGAATATAAAAAATATATTTATTGATAGACATATAATATTACTAAAATTTATGTATTGGACTAGTCAAAAAAGAAATTCAAGAATGAGATAAACAATTTAAATAAAATTTATGTAATTGATATTAAAATATTTTCATCTCACACTTAATTACTCCTTTCAGTATCAACTATATACAATTATAAATTACATCAATGATTTAAGCAATGGAATGGGTAAGTACTTCTCCAGTCGCCGTTGATGGAGAGAAGTAATACATGGCTAGAGTTGATTTGTCAACAGTTCATTGATAGTTTTATTTAACCAATTTATATTATTTTCCAAAATTGAAGAGCTTCGCTGGCTTTTTTTTTTTTGGAAATGATATGCAAATATAAAATTTATTCTTGCTGTTCTAAAATCAAATAATAACAGGATTATTGTAAAAATCTTAGAGGTGTCTGTCCTTATAAAGACCCGTCCATGAGAAAATATTTGATTTTATTATTCTGGAAACTCGTAAAATACTAAGAAAATATTTTTAACATAATTTCTGCAAATCAAATAAATTTCGTTACTATTTTTACATCTAATATATGATCCAGTAATTAATATCGAATCAAATTCATTAATATTACGAAGTACAAACTATGTAATATGTAGTACACTAATTGGTCCCAAACAAAATAACAACTACAAACTATTATAACGTGACATGACATCAAATTATCATCCAAAAAAATACAAATGAATTTGAGAAGAAAAGTCTTTAATTATCCCAACCCCAACTAACCCAAAGTTCATTAGTCATTACTAGTATATCTCAATTCCCACACGTCGATGTAGACAACTTTGCGTACTTACTTTTTCTGCCATTATCTAATGTGGGGTAGCTTTGTTGTTGCTTTGTGGCTATACATGTATCGACATAATGAATGCATTTTTTTTATGCATTGATTATTATTTTCACACAAGAAAGTTGGATTAAATACTTTTTATACTAAAATGATATATTCAATTCTTATACTTATAAATAATTTTAAAATAAATTATTAGCAATACAAAATTGGGCAGCATGAATCAAGAGGAAAACATATATTATAAATCATTATATTCATATATTCATGTTCATATTAGTCTTTATTGGTGAACTCTTATATTTATATAGAATCATTTTTGTATAATTTCGGCTCATTTTTTACATAAAAATACATGATATAATGAAAATCAAAATGGTTTGAAATCCAATGCTTCATTCTTGATATTCCATAACCATATGATATATTATGAATATATATACAATAAGGCGATACATTTATATATAATTGATAGATATTAAAAGTAATTATGTTGAAGATATTAAACTTTTTCATAAAAGTTAATTAATCGTAGATAATAAATATAAGTAAATGACCAAATAAGCACGTGAAGATAATTAATTATAAAAAATATTTATTATCTTTATTTTTTATAGATATCTTTTATATCCAATTGGGTTGTAATGACATGATAGCTATCAAAAAACCGGTAAAAAAAATAATTACATTAAAAAGAAGCATTATTCGAACTCAAATCTCAGTCTATTAATAGTAAATTATATCTTATTAATAGACACCAAAAATATATTCCTATTGTATCAATAGTCAACAAAATATTATCACCGTCTTTTATACTTGATTAAAAATCAGGATAATATAAAACTAGCCAAAATTATTTTGTATCGAAACTTCGATTCTAAGTACAAAAAAAAAAACACTATCGATCATACAAACTCATTTACTAAGTTTTCAGTGATATTCAAATAACCACCATTACAAGTCTTAACAAATATCTTACATTTTCTTTCAAAAAAACAAAAAACATAAAAATTATACCACACTCAAAACTTAGTAACATACATTCAAACAAACAAACATGTGCAACACAAGATCCCAAAACCTCCGGCTTAAACTTAATGCACGCACGTACCGTCACGCTCATAAAAAATCCTCACTCGTGAACTCTTCTCCTTGATAATCTCATCTCGCGAAATATCTCCTACCCACGTCACTTTCTCCTCCGCCGGATTCCACGAAAACCCCTCACCCGATTTAATCCCCCCTTTCGAATCCGCTGAAAGCGATATCAAATAAACCTCATAACCTATCGAATAAGCCCTCCCCCTTATTCGATAGCCTCTGCGGCTTATCTGATAAGGGGTCGTACGTATCGAGCGATAAGTCGGTGAGAAAGAGAGGACTGCATTGCATTGAAGAAAGCGTGAAACAATTCCCATCTCACAATTTTCACGATTTCTCTCTCTCTTTCCTTCTGTCTTCTCTCTTTCTCTTTCTTCTCTGTTGGAAAACCCTAAGAAAGCTCGATTCGTTCGATTCTGGGCACGAGATTTGCCGTTTGTCGTTGGGTTTGAGGGATAAGTTCTGGGTTTTGAGGTTGAATTGGAGATTAACTTCGGAGTTTCGAGCTGGAGATGTCGTCGCTGAGTCGGGAGCTCGTGTTTCTGATTCTGCAGTTTCTGGATGAGGAGAAATTCAAGGAATCTGTTCATAGGTAAGATCTTTTTTATTATCTCAGCTTGATTTTTCATTTTTTTTTCTGAATTTTTTTGGTGGGTGTGGATTTATTTGCCTTGTTCACAAATATGCTATGCTCTGTAATTTTATTTTTTGAAATTTTTTCGGATTTATTCCTGATTTTTTTGGATTCAATTCTGAATATTTTTAAATTACTTGATTCGTTGTTGGGTCTGGTGACGTGTCTCTTTACTATGACATGTGGGCCCCGCACCACCTATCAAAAAAGGAAAGAAGTAATTGCATAATATATTTTTTTAGAGAAAATAAAAAAAAATTTGGACCATTTCTCGATTTGTGCCATTGCATAATATATTTTGTACAGCTTGATAGAAGTATTTTAGATTAAAAATATATTTTTGCGGGTAAAATTGCTAAGAAAAATAGCATATTTGGCATGTACTGAATTGAATTTAATTATAATACCACAGAATATATCCTTACCTGAATCATTATTTTAGTCAATTTACTTTGAATATTGTAATCAATTTAATTAATGTTGATTTTTTCTCTAAGTGCTGTAAACCTTCTAATTTGGTCTCATGTAAAGTCAGAGTCTCTAATTAAGTCATGTTTAGTTTCAGTTCACCCAATTACGTCGAAAAATGACAAAAATTGCAATGATGAATTATATGTCATTTCTTTACTTTAATGAATTAATTGTCGTTATTTCACACTTTTGAGCATTATGTGATACCGTCCAAATACAGTACAGTTTCAGCATATAAAGGGCAAAAATGCCATTTTACCAAATTTTTTCCGTTTTGGAAATAATTAATTTCCCGCTCTCATATTTTCCTTTTGCATCATTGGTTGATTTGAAATTCGAATTACATTTGAAACGCTCAGTTTTAACGCTAGAAACGGATGATTTACTGTCGTGCTTATCACAGTTTGACTCTTAAGGGTATTTTAGGAAATTGTTAATTTATTGAGGGGTAAATTGCATAATTTTCAGGCTGGAGCAGGAATCGGGGTTTTTCTTCAACATAAAGTATTTTGAGGAGAAAGTATTAAACGGAGAGTGGGACGAAGTAGAAAAATATCTTTCAGGATTTACCAAAGTTGATGATAATCGCTATTCCATGAAAATCTTCTTTGAGATAAGGAAGCAGAAATATCTCGAAGCGCTTGACAAGTATATAATTACATTCCATTTTCTCATTTTTTAAGTTATAATAGTTATTATTTATTGTTGGTAATTATTTATTATATTTTTTTTGATGAATTAGGCATGATAGAGGGAAAGCGGTGGAGATATTGGTGAAGGACTTGAAAGTATTTTCGACTTTCAATGAGGATTTATATAAGGAGATAACTCAGCTTCTCACTCTTGAGAATTTCAGGTTAATTAATTAATTAAAAACAAGAACCCTTTTAATCAATACCTTTTTTAACTTATTTTTCCAAATATTTAATACTTTTTATAATTTTGCAGAGAAAACGAACAGCTGTCGAAATACGGCGACACGAAATCCGCGAGAAGCATAATGCTAATCGAACTCAAAAAACTAATCGAAGCGAACCCTCTTTTCAGAGAGAAACTAATCTTCCCCACCCTCAAAGCTTCCAGACTCCGCACTCTCATCAACCAAAGGTAATAAAAAGTAAAAACCAAACTAAACAAATCATCACATTTACCAACCGATTAATTTAATTTATTTTATTTTATTTTTTTTATTAGTTTGAACTGGCAGCACCAGCTGTGCAAGAATCCGAAACAGAACCCGGACATAAAGACGCTGTTCATAGACCACATGTGCTCGCCGTCAAGCGGGCCCCGGCCCGGACCCGCTTCCGTTCCGCCGCAGCTCGCTTCCGCCGTTCCTAAACCTGGTCCGGCATACGCCCCGCTCAGCTCTCACGGCGTAAGTCATAGCTTTCTCTCTCCTGTTTTTAATAAGGGAAATTTTCAAATAACCCCCTAGCTTTTCTTAATATTACAAAAAACCCTCGCTTTTCAGATTTCTAATATTTTTTTTTACTGAAATATTTAACCCCATAAATGGTTAAATTTAACACCATAGTTTTTTTTTTTTTTTTTTTTTTTTTGAGAAATCTGAAAAGTGAGGTTTTTTTGTAATGTTCAGAAAAGTCAGGGGGTTATTTGATATTTTGCCTTTTATGACTAATATAATGTTTTATTTTAAAATTAAACAGCCGTTTCCGCCGCCACAAGCCGCTGCAAATCCCAATGCATTAGCCGGATGGATGGCGAACGCCGTCGCTTCTTCCGCCGTTCAGCCGGCCGTCATCGCCGCTGCTAATACCTCCATCGGTTTGCCTCCTACTCAAGGTTTGTTAGTCTGCCAATATACTGTTTTATCTATTAATATACCATTTTGTGTTAAGTTAAAATCTGTGTGTTGTTGTTTAGTGCCTGTGTTGAAGCATCCGAGGCAGATGCAGGACTACCAGACGGCAGAGTCTGAGCCGCTGATGAAACGGCTCCGGCCGGTCCCGCATGGCGATGAGGTAATTAAACGAATAGTCACAAACCCTAGATACATATCAAAAACCTAGATAATAGAAGATGTAGTAATTCGTTATTGCTTGATATATTGTTTGTTGGTACAGGTTACTTATCCGCAAGTTAATAATTCGCCGATTCCGCAAGTTAACTTGTCTTTGGATGATTTACCGAGATTTGTTGCTTGTGCGCTCGCTCAGGGATCCAATGTTACTTCCATGGATTTTCATCCGTCTCATCAAACTCTTCTTCTCGGTATAATTAAATCTTATTAAAATTATGATAATATATTTCGTTAAAGTTATGAAAAAGGTAAGATGTGTTATTTATGGTGTATTTTTTGTTTGATGTAGTTGGATCGGGAAATGGAGATGTGAGTCTTTGGGAAATAGGGATTCGTGAGAGATTGGCAACTAAGAGTTTTAAAGTGTGGGAAATGAACAGTTGCTCACCCCAATTCCAGGTTTATTTCCTTATTTTATTTTATTTTTATATATATTTATTTATGTATTTATTTCTGTTTTTGTAGAGTGCATTTCCTAAAGAACCCTCTGTATCAACCACCAGAGTTGCGTGGAGCCCTGATGGAAGTTTAATTGGTAAGTGCATGTTTCAATCTAATAAGATAATTAACTAATATACTATACTATTCAAATATATACTACTCATGGTAACTAAAATTAATATTTTTGTAATTTTTGCAGGTGTTGCATTCACAAAGAATTTGATTCACTTGCACGCTTTCCAACCGCCTACTGAACTCCGCCAAGTTCTTGAGGTACAAATCATACACTTTCACATTTTAATTCCTTTTTAATGTGAATAAATAATACAATATTTAATTATTATTTATTATTAATTTCAGGTCGATGCTCATGTTGGTCAAGTTAATGACATAGCATTCTCCAGTCCAAACAAACAACTATGTGTGATCACTTGTGGAGATGATAAGCTAATCAAGGCATGATTTTATCATCTCTCCTTAATATATCTCAAGTTAATTCTTTTACTAAATTTGTTTAATTAACTGAGTTATTTAATTTAATTTTTTTTAGGTTTGGGATTTGAATGGACAAAGGCTGTTTGTATTTGAAGGCCATGACGCTCCAGTATACTCCGTACTACCTCATCACAAGGAAACCATCCAAGTACTAAACATTCCCATTTCTAAACCCTCAAAATCTCAACATTATATATCTGCATTTTCCTCATACAAACATCTAATTAATTCACACAGTTCATATTCTCAACATCCATGGACGGAAAAATAAAAGCGTGGCTATACGACCTCATGGGTTCTCGTGTCGACTACGACGCGCCAGGTCACTGGTGCACCACCATGCTCTACAGCGCCGACGGCACCAGGTAAAAAAAAAAAAAAAAAAATTAATTAATTAAAAAATATTCTTAATTAAAAAATTAATATTTCTTTTTTTGTCAGGTTGTTTTCGTGCGGGACGAGCAAGGACGGGGAGTCGTTCTTGGTAGAGTGGAACGAGAGCGAAGGAGCAATCAAAAGAACTTATAACGGATTCCGTAAAAAGTCAACTGGAGTTGTCCAGTTCGACACGGCTCAGAACCGCTTTTTAGCAGCCGGCGAAGATAATCAGATCAAATTCTGGGATTTTGATAATACGAACATGCTCACCAGCATCGATGCCGAAGGCTCTCTTCCTGTCAGTAACTTTTTCATATATACCCCTGTTGTTGGTGCAATTACGTGTTTAGTATTTACCCCTTTTTTTTGTTTTTTGTAGAGTTCGCCGAGGCTGAGGTTTAATAAGGATGGGAATATGCTTGCTGTTACAACTGTTGAAGGGGGAATTAAGATTCTTGCAAACACAGAGGGGATGAAGTTGTTGAGGCAGTTTAGTGGCAGCAGGACTTTAGAGGCTTTTAGGGCTCACCAACAACAATATGAGTCTTCTCCTATTAAGGTCAGTTAAGACATTTTTATTTGATGTAGTGAGTTTGTTTGTATTAATTAAGTGTTTTTGATTTTTTTTTTAATTATTTTTTTTGGGTTGATTAGGTGGCAGGGCCGCCTTCAGTTACGACCATCACTCCGAGTATAAGTAAAGTCGAGATCTTGGACAGAAACTCTCCTGCTAGACCATCTCCAATTCTTGTTAGTAATTTTATTTTTTGATTTAATGATGATATAAATATGAGAAAATTTGAGATAGCTAGAATATGAGATAATTAATCGCGTGTTATTTTGTGACCTGAATTTTTGTAGAACGGTGGAGCTGAGCCTTCAAATCCAAAACCTAAATTTGAAGAAGCGGCCGAAAAATCCCACTCATCGGAAATTTTGAACCCACAACAGTGCCGTGTTATTAACATGCCGGAAACGCCGGACTCGGGCAAAAAGGTCATTTCCGTCATTTCATTAAATCTTCAAACTTCCCCTTAATTTTCTTTAAAAATAAATAAATAAATGTATGTATGATTGAATACATGCAGGTTGGTAGATTATTGTACACAAATTCTGGCGTGAGTTTATTAGCTCTGACCTCTAATGGAGTCCAAAGGCTTTGGAAATGGGGCCGCAGCGAACAAAATCCTACTGGCAGGGTACAAATTCAATTCCATAAAGAAACAAACAAATAGAGTAAAATTTGCAAAAATAGCCCCTGCATTCCTGAAAATTGCTAAAAAAACCCCTCTATTCTTGCGAAATTCAATCCTAACATTAGTCAGCGGTTAACATCATTAATCGAACAATTAAATTTGAATATCTCAAGGATACCGTTTTTCTTTTTGCAAATTTTTATAACATAGGTGCATTTTTGCAATTTAGGCATACTCTAGTCTAGTCGCTTTCTTGCGAATTCCCAATTAATTAATTAAACAAATAAATAATTAAAGTTAATAATAATTCTTTTGAATTGTTCAGGCAACAGCGAGCGTGGTGCCGCAGCACTGGCAGCCGAACAGCGGGAACGTGATGGCGAACGACCTATCCGGCGCTCCTCCCGAGGAGGCCATCCCGTGCATTGCGCTCTCCAAGAACGACTCCTACGTCATGTCGGCCTGCGGCGGCAAGGTCTCCCTCTTCAACATGATGACCTTCAAGGTATTTAAACATTCATTTGACTGTTTGTTTGTTTGTTTGTTGAAGTGTTTGGGTTGTGGGATTTGTTTTGATATTGATTTTGTTTTGTTGGAATAGGTGATGACGACGTTCATGCCGCCGCCGCCGGCTTCGAGTTATTTGGCGTTTCATCCGCAGGATAATAATATTATTGCCATTGGCATGGATGACTCTACCATCCACATTTATAACGTTCGCGTCGACGAGGTATGAAATTATGATTTTTTTATGTAGTATTTATGTACGTAAATATATGAAGTGATTTTGATTTATTTATTTATTTTGTTTAGGTGAAAACAAAGATGAAAGGACACTCTAAGAGGATAACAGGACTGGCCTTCTCCAGTGCTCTTGACATACTTGTCTCATCCGGTGCCGATGCCCAGGTAAAATACAAAAAACAAATAATATTAATGTTTTTTATTCTATTCATTTAATTTAATTATGCTTATATGATTTATATTTATTTTAATTTTCAGCTGTGCGTGTGGAACACGGACAGTTGGGAGAAGAAGAAAACGGTGCCGATCCAGCTGCCACCTGGCAAGCCAGCAGTGGGCGATACAAGAGTGCAGTTCAACTCTGACCAAACCCGTTTATTAGTCGTCCATGAAACTCAGCTCGCCATTTACGACGCTTCCAAAATGGAGCGCCTCTTTCAGGTATTAAATAAATCTTAATAATAATAATTAATTAAACACCGTAGTTACTGAATCATTCGTTGATTAAATGTACTTTTGTTTTTCAGTGGGTCCCGCAAGACGCCCTGTCAGCGCCTATATTATACGCCACCTATTCATGCAACAGCCAGTTAGTTTACGCTTCCTTTTCCGATGGAAATATCGCGGTTTTTGACTCTGAAAATCTGAGACTCAGATGCAGAATCGCTCCAACTGCCTACATGCCAAACAGGTTCATATTTTGAATTTTACATCAAAATTCATCGTATTTTTTATTATAACGTATTTCTTTTTATATTTTTGGTTCAGCAATGGGCAAGTATATCCATGTGTGTTAGCAGCTCACCCACAAGAGCCCACTCAATTCGCACTAGGTTTGACCGACGGCGGAGTCAGAGTACTAGAGCCTTTGGAGTCTGACAGGAAGTGGGGCCCACCAGTAAGCACAGAAAACGGACTCTCCATTTCAAACGGCAGACAGCAACAGAATGCACCTCAGCTCGCTCTTCCTTCTCCTGCGACGGCTGGTGCTCAACCGTCGGATCAAATCCAACGATAGATTTGATTTGATCGATTTGCCTGAAATGATTGTAAATTTGTCTGATCTGAATCTGATTGTTTGATTTACTGGTTGAGTTAGGGTTTGTGGTGTTGTATGATGATGGTTTGTAGGCTGACTTGTGGCTTTGTTCGGAATGAATTGGGTGGTGGTTTAGGGTTGTAGAAGTGTAGGGAGAAATTATATGTAGTGTAGAATTGAGGTTTTGATTAATTAATGACCGTAAAAAATGGTTGGTTTGGCGTCGATAGTGATGTAATAAGAAGGGTTTGTTTGGTGATGTTAATTTTTTCTGTGCTGTATTATGTATGCATAAAATTGGAAATATTGGCTTGCTTTCTTAGATTGATGTAGGTTTTATTCTCTGATGTTTCTTTTCTGAAATGTATTTTTTTTTTTCATTTTTTTGATATTAAATGGAACAACTGCCAACCAACACCAAAGAGGTGAGGATCTATCATTATGTATAGGAAACAAAAAACATAAAGAGAGATAACAAAAATCTAGCTTTAATGAGAAACATAATATGAGTAACAAAAAGTACCTTTTTACCAATCAATATACCATCAATTGTACTATGACAAGTGTCAAAAAACTGTCAAATCTAAAACTAAGGCAAAATTTTGATGTTTCTCATTAAATGTATCTTAAAGCAAAAATGGCTCTAAAAAATAGTTGAAAAAAAAAGAACAAAAGAAATAAACACATAGGACCAAATTTGATCTCATGTCTTTATTGTAACATGCCATGCTCAATTGCTCATGCTTCTATGGTTCATGCTTAGATTGTTTATCTCAAAACCTAACTACAAAACAAACAACACAAACAATAAAAAATAAACCCCAGTATTAACTACAATAACAACACAAACAAAACAAAAAAAAAATGAATTATCAGTTCAATACTACTATTACTTTAATAACCGTACAAAAGAACAAGTACAACTTCATTAAAAAAACATAATTTAAAACAACAAATAAAGCAAGAACAAATAAAACAGACCCATCAGTCTCCTAGCACAAAACCAATACTAAATCAACTAAATAAACAAAAAAAAAAACCCAAAAAAATAAATAAAAAAAATCAATACCCCTACGACCTTTGCACTGCTTTGAAATCCGGATGTAAAAGCCCCAACTCATCCTGCACTTCCAACGGATTTCCCGTCTCGTTCCTAATCCTCTTAACCTTCCTACTCGCGAGACTCTTATGACTAAACCCATACATCTGCAAAATCTGATTATCCCCAAAATTGAACGCACGATCCATCTGTTTCAAACACCTCTCAACAGGATAATCCCCAAATTTCCCGCATGGCTTGCAACCCACAAAGTGAGTCACCAACGGCCATCTGTGGTCCCCAAAACCGGGCTTGTAATTCTCTATCATCTCTTCATATCTATCCACCAAAATGCCCCAATATCCGTGCAAATAATACGCGCTTTCTAAATAAACCTTATCTGCCCATTTCTCCTTTTGGGTTACTAGTAAGTAAACCATGGCGGATTGATCGTCCGCCTCGAAAACCGGACGGTCTTTTAGGGTTTTGGTGAGGATTTTGCCGGCCTCGGTTCGGACCGGGCCTTTGGGGCCCATTGGGGCCCATGCGTCTAGAAGGTCGAGCGACCATTGGCAGTTTCGTAAGAGGAAACTTCCCGTGTTTAGCCCGATCCAGTTTTTGTCCTTGTACACCATTTCGTCCCATCCATGCATCACCAAATTATACGGCTCATACCTGTTAGATAATCAAATTATTATTAAAGATCTGAGATTTGTGAAAAAAGAGGAGAAAATATGAGATATAAAATGAGTTACTAGATCAAAGAGGTTGACTTACCGCTCCCAAGGAAGTTCGAAGGCCATGTCGGTAAACATAGCATCCGAATCCATCCACCAAAGGAACTCCGTCTCAGGATGCGCCAACAAAAGCGCGCGAATCAACGGCAGCTTCGCCCAAAACCCGGCCATTTCAGCGTCCAGCAAGGCCATGTTGTAAAAAATCTCAATATTATGAACCCTGCAGTAATCGATCTTGTTCTTGATGGACTTGAGCAAGTAATGATCCCCGACCGGGTTCTCGCACGGCTTCGGCGAAGACCCCGTCACCAACAAAACCCTCGGTTTGGTCTTGGTTAAAAAGTTCGGTCTTTCAGGGTGGTTTCTCACCCAATTAGCCCGCTGGGCGTCCCAACCGGAGATTTTGGGCCCGAGCGAGTACGGCTCGGTTAGAGATCTCAACGGAGGTTCATCG
This sequence comes from Juncus effusus, assembly GCA_027726005.1. Taxonomy (NCBI): domain Eukaryota; kingdom Viridiplantae; phylum Streptophyta; class Magnoliopsida; order Poales; family Juncaceae; genus Juncus; species Juncus effusus. The sequence goes on along the minus strand of CM050894.1, from coordinate 11,441,714 downwards.
TCCTTGTTATCTTCCTTCGGTTTGGGCTCGGCGGTGTGCTGCTCGGCCAATGCGCGGTGCGGGTGGGAGATGAACCGGTGGCGCAGCTCGATGAAGTCTTGCTGCGGCGTGCCGTACTTGCCGGCTCCGATGGTTCCGCGGAGCACCAGGATCGTGAGGACAAGGCAAAGGAAGGTGAGCTTGAGGTTCCTAGCGGAGCGCTGGATCTGGCGGACCCGCCGCTCGCCAATGCAGCGTTCAAGCATTGCTGAGCTCCCTCAGCTGGACGGAAGAAGAATTGAGTTGAACTGAATTGAATTGATTCGGAGGGAGGAGAGGAGAGGGGAAATAGAGGGGAACACGTTGGGAGGTGTTGGGAAATGTTGAGCGTTGTCTGCGGAAGGAATCCGGGGAAGGAAGGAAGGAAGGAAGGGAGAGGAATGGAAGAATGGAGAGGAAATTGTTTATTATTGTTATTGTTATTATTGTTGTAATATTGGTAATGATAATAAGGGGGTGAGGAAATGATATTTGTCTGCGTTTTTGGCTCTGCTTTTGGTTTTGGTTGATTTGGGTTTGTTGTTTGAGTGGGGTGTAATGGGAAGGGAATTCGTTTGGGGTTTTTGGGTATTAGTGTGTAGTTTGGATTCGATGTATTTTTGTGTTTAAGATTTTTTTGTGTTTTAGTGTAGTTTGGATTCGATGTCTTTTTGTGTAAGGAGTAGGTAGTGTTATTGTTTAGCTTTAATTAGAAAGTTAAAAGTATATTTATGTTGGTTTTTGAATAAGAAAGTAGGGTTGTGTTGTTTTGTATGACTTGTTGTGTGGTTTGGTTATTTATTGCTCATTGGAATTAATTATTTATATTTAATTTTATAAAGTTTATGTTCGGTAATTATGTAAAATTTAATATTTTGAACGGTGTCACTGTTAGTCAATATATAATATATTTTTTATTTTATTATATTTTCAAAAAAAAATATATATTTTACATTGCTATAAAATTACTATCACAAAGAAAAATCAATATTATGTATTTATTAACTAATTTTTCATTTTTTTTATAGACGGAGTTCTTCAACATTTTTAAGCATTCTTTTTTGTAAAACATGTTGGAGATCTATATCTTCAGTCCTTCCAAGAAATGAAATAAAGTGTGAGATGCAAATTATGCGGACGTGGGTCATTATTACATTAGAGATGTCTAATTTGGATCAATCTTTGATTACTTCTTGGAGATGGAGTTTGGCGGTGGGGCTACAAAATAGAATAATATAATAGACTTCTACAAAATAGAATAATAATATAATAGACTTGTTGAATAGTGATCGAATTGAATTGTGTTGCCCCTATAAACTATTTATGGGTCATAAAATGATTATGAGAGACATAATAAATGATGTATAGTAGGGAAATGTAATTTAATTATCACATATAATGTAGGTATATTTCTATGTTTAACCTTGATCCATGGTTTTCACATAAAAGCAAAAGTGCACTTTGAAAAGTATAATGTTTGAATTTTGAAATAATCGTAAGACTACTATTATTTTCCCCTCATGATAAAGATGGGAAATAAGGTCCAACTAATTTATTGTGTATAAGTAAGGTATTTGTGGATAATACATGTTGGGGCCAAAGGGATTCAAACATATGAATTATCACTTGTTTTCCTTTTTTTTTTAATATAAAAGAACAAAAGAAGATATATTTCTCAGAACTTCTAACAATGTAAGTCACATCAATTTGAAAGAGAATTTGAAAAAGCCTCTTCAACAACCACAAAACCAGAGTCAAAATCCATTGTATCGTTTAATCAAAGATTGAAGGCTTCATCATATTCTCGGTCTGATGGCGATTAGTGAGATGCTTAAAAGTAAAATAAAAAAATCGGTATATAAAAAGATAAAAATGAAGAAGGATTATATTTCCTCTATTAGATTTCTGAATTGATTTGAAGATTTCTGAGTTTCTAGAATTAATGAAATAGAGTGATTTTATCAACGGTCATAGCAAATGTTCTTTTCATAAGGAAATTTTGCTACTTTTTAGTTCATAACCGAGTAACCGACATAACTTAAATTGACTTGTTCGATTATCTATATATACTTCATAAATTCTGATAATGTAAAAAATTTCAAAGTAGTTGAAGCATTAGCTTCAAAACTTAGGCCCCTAATGACATATCAAGCAATAATTGTATCCCTAATCTAATATTCTATTAACCTCTCACTCAAACTTGCAAAATGCAAGTGAAAAAGCCCAAAAAGAAGAAAATGAAAGGTGAGAATTCAGAACCAGAAAATGCTTGCCAGTTGTCTCAAGCAAAGCATATATTACTATCGTCACTAACATTTGATCTCAATACCCAACTCTCCATTTCATTAAATGAATATATCTCCATTTTCCCTTGTAACCCATTAAGTTAGGGATTTTGCTAAATGTATGCTATATTATGCTTGTTGGGAATTGAATTCGTTATTTCTTGTTACGCATAAATATTTTAATCAACTAAACTATAAATTATTTATGTTGATGTCATTTTCACTTATATTACTTAATTATCCAGAATGCTAATGGAGGTCTTCAATCATATTACAATGGACGAATTTTCAAGTGCTTTTCAGTTTGAGACGCGTCACGCGTCAACTGAAGAACAAACAAATTAAGAGTGTTTTCAAGTGGGTAAAAAAAAAATATGAAAATGTGATGGCATTGGAACTTACTTCCACTCATTCGGAGATTAATTAATTATAATATTTTATAATTAGAGTATGATTAATTTATTAATGGTTTAGAAAATCTAATAAATAGCCGAAAATTCACATTGAAATTTTTTTTACTTTTTTACTTGGCATGTGCTCTCAGCACTTAGAGGGGATCTCATTTACTTGCAAAAAAAAAAGATATATGGGGAATTTTTTTTACAATTATAATAATGTTTCTCCTGCCAAAATATTTGTTATTAACCATGTTTCTGTTTTTGCAAAATAATGATTGAATTAGAGAACAGTTTTAGATGATCTGATATGAACAAAGAATCAACCAAAACAATAAGTATATAAAAAAAGGGTTCAGATATGGAGTGCCAGCATTTTGGAGCGCCCGCATTTTGGCGAGCGCAGTAGCGTCAGATTACAAAATATATGATGAAATTACAAAAAAAATATTTTTGTAAACACAAAAGGTATAGTGAAATTACAAAAATATATATTTTCAAGCATATATATTCGTAAACACAAAATGTATATATAAGTGCAAATATATATATGTACAGCTAAAACTGTATGGTAGATGTTTCTGGACACTCCGAATAATTTCTCATAAAAAAAATAATGAACTTCACTTTTATATTTATCACTTGATTATTTTGACTTAACGGTGTTAATTAGGGGGAGATAAGATATTAACATGCTTAATCCTGTTATTTCGATATATTTCAAATTGATGACTGTTTAATATGCATAACGAGATATTTATGGTTTTATGAAAACAAAATATCATCAAAATATAATATATATTTTTTTGTCAAGCTTTTTATTTTGGAAAAGTTGTTGAACCAATGCCAGTAGATTTTCCACTACATCCAATCATTTTCTCATATTTAGTACAAAATCTGAGAGAATTTTTAATTAATTTCTTATATTTGTTATTATTTGTACAGGGAGAAAATTAATTTTGATAGATTTTGTACAAAGCGAAAATGTGTTTTGTAAGTTCTTAAATGCATGAAATGCCACATTGTTTATAGATCCAAGAATTCCATCACACTAACACTAATATAAAGGCCAATTGGGAGAAAAAAAAACATGATTAGTCAACTTGTAATGGAGGAAAGAAAATAGATTATTAAATAAGCTAACATGCTGGATGCACATCTGTAGAGGTCTGATCTGAAAATTATGATAGTATTTGGTCCATAATGGACTGAACCAATAAGAATATGCCACTGGTTTTGATCATTCCATTTCCAAGTAGTTTTTATTTATTTATTTATTTTCATTTTGAGCCCCTCAATTTTTCCACCGACAAAAAACTATCATAATTTACACAACACAATAGTATAACCAACAATTAAAAATGAAATATTTTTTCTGAAGCTTAAAGCCCATTCATTTTGAAAACTAAAGGCCCTTATCACAATTCACAACACAATAACCAACACTTGAAAATTGAAATATTTTTTCTGAATCTGAAAACTCACCCTGTTTAAAAACTAAAGGCCCTTATCACAATTCACAAGAAATTGAAAATTGAATCTTTTCTGAAGCTTAAGCCCATTCATTTTATACTTAAGGCCCATATCACAATTCACAACACAGTAACCAACAATTAAAATAATTTTCTGAACCTTAAAGCCCATTCATTCTAAAATACTAAAGGCCCTTATTAATTATAGGCCGTTCTTAAATCCAGCCCATAATTTCCCAATTAAAAGCCCATATTATAAAACAACTACAAAAATACCCCTGTAAGTGTACCTAATCATTTATTCGAAATTCGCTTCCGATTGTTCTTGCGGAGATATTGTTCTTGATATTTTGTCATTTTGTAGGGTTACATAAGATAATTTCACCAATAAAAGAGAGAGGGGGGAAGAGGAGAGGTAAAGAAAGGGTTTAAGCTTCTGAAAGAACAAAAAACCTTCTGTAAGAAAACCAGACGGCGCGCCACCTCTTTCCGCCGCCGCCGGCTCTTCTTAAACCCTACAATACTCTTCTTAAACGCTGAGTGATTTCTCTTTCTGGTTTGAAACCATGAGTTCTATCAACAACAGAGACCTTCTCACGGCATTCAGCCCCGGCTCCAATTACTTCGCCATTAGCTCCGGCGACGGCCGTATCAAGGTCGAATTTCCGTTCTTTCACTCATTTTCCAACATGGTATTTGATTTTTGGTGCTATTTTCTAAATTTAATTTTCGTTTTTTTGCCCTTTTCAGATTTGGGATACAGTGAAAGGGCAACTACAGACCGAATTCGCTGACATATCGGCCTCAGATCAGCTCGGTTTGCTTTCTGAGACCAAAAGAGGCCATCTTTCGCTCGATTATACTTGCATGAAATGGGTTCAGCTCGAAAGCACGGTACTTAGTCAATTTAATTTCACCCTTTCATTTCCTGACCTCATGAACCAACTTAAATTTTGCTTATATTTTTGTTAATTGCTTAGAAAAAAAGAAGGGTTGGAAATTCGCTGCTTGTGCTTGGAACAGGAAGTGGAGATATTTTATCTCTCGACGTTTCGGCAGGTCAACTAAAATGGAAAGTCAACGATTGCCATCCCGGGTAAGTTTAACCACTTTTAATAATTCCACATTTTTACTTTTAATGTGTTTATTCGCATAAATGACACAACTTTTTGTTATTTTGAAAATTGAAGGGGCGTAACTGCAATTGCGTACGCTCCGACCCGTTCGTGCGTGTACACAGCTGGCGCTGATGGCATGGTCTGTAAAATTGACGCAATTTCAGGGGCGATTTTGGAGAAATTTAAGGCCTCTAGCAAATCAATTTCCGCTCTGTCCATATCTCCTGGTACTCAAAACCAAATCAAACTATCATTTATTTCTTTCAAATCTGATTATTTTTAATTTCAAATAGTCAGTTTAAACTAATTTTTGATTTTTTTTTGAATTTAGATGGTAAAATTCTGGCGACAGCAGCTGGACAGCTAAGAACCTTCAATCTTTCCAACAACAAAAAATTACAAAAATTCTCTGGCCATCCTGTCAGTCTCTCTCTCTCTCTCTCTCTCTCTAAAACCCACAAATTCACACAATATCTCCAATTAATTAACTAATTAATTAATTTATTAAACTGACAGGTGTCAGTCAGATACATAGCCTTCACTGAAGATGGCTCACACCTTCTCTCATCAGGAGCCGGCGAGAAATCCATCGCGATCTGGAATCTCAGCTCCGGTTCCCAAAGCGCCAGCTGTCTCCTCTCAGTCAACAATCCCATCATTTTCCTGGACTCCAAAGCCGGGATCGATGAATCCGGGATTTCAATTCTCGCCGTCTCGGAATCCGGGATTTCTTACTTCTGGCAGGGTTTGAGTATCGAAGACTTGAGGGACAAGAAACCGACGAGGATTGAGAGTGGTGGGGACAGGGGCGATTTGGGGATTTTTGGGGCGAGGTTTTGCGGGGAGGGACAGGTGGCGGTTGCTTATTCGTCGGTGGTCAAGCCGAGTTTTGAGAGGGCGACGGTGACTTATGGAACGAATTTGAGACTCGAGCCGTCTCGTACCGGTTTTCTCTTGCCGGTACGGAATTATGACGATTCTGAAAAGAACGAGGATTTAAAAACCAAAGGTATGTTAAAGGAAAAAAAGTTAATTATTTATTTCTTGAGAAAAATCAATTACTTATTTTGAGTAAAAAAAGTAATTATTTAGGTATCATTTCCATTTTTATGTTTTTTGTTTTTCATAAACAAAAAACTGGTTTTTATTTTTTAATTTTTGTTTCCAAAAAAACATTTTTATTTTAAAAATGGAAAGTAATGTTTTAACCATATATGTAACATGAGAACTTTAAAAAATACTAATAAATTCAAAGTAAATACAAAGATAAGTTTAAAATCTCGTAGAAACTATCATTATTATTCAATGGAAAAATTATCATTATTTTAAAAAAGAAATAGAACATTCATCATTTTAATATCTTCTGTTCGGTGTGATCTAATACACGCACTCTCGTAGCATACAAAATTAGGACACGCAAAATTATTTTCTCAAAATTATTCAATAAATATATATTTAAAAGTTTATCATAAAAATAAATTCATCAAAAATGAACTTAATATAAACAATTATGAAATAAATAATTCATGAATAAATATTTGTGATTCCAATTATATATTATTATATTTCTTTTTGTCTAAACTTGGAAAGAGGGAAATATCAAATATGTATATATATTCTTAGTTGTTACCATGAGTAGTGAGAAATTGATCAAGCATAGAAGGTAACTTGTAGGCCAGGATTCACACGGCATTAAAAAAAAAAATGAAATCACAAAGTGGAAACCACAATTTTTTAGAAATTTCGTTTATTTTTTGGATTCAAAGCAGAAAAAAATGGAAACCCCTTCTAGCCAAACATGTGTTCATTTATTTTAGCCGAAAAAAATGAAAAATAGGAAACAAAATCGATGCCAAACGAGCCCTTAGTTTTTGAGATTTTTTTTTTTTTTTTTTTGAGAAAAACATAATTATTTTTTTTGAGAAAAAAAACTAATTATTTATTATTTTTTGAGAAAAGAATTTAAGTGTTTATTATGAGTGGAGGGGCTTTTTATGATCTTAGAATAATATAGGGGCTATTTTGCGATTTATGTGTTGATTTTTTATGTATTTTTACAGTGACGGCGCTGGATAGAGCGAATGCAGAAGATGCGATAATTCCGCTTCCAAAGATTTATTCGCACGAGAAGAAAAGAAAACACATCTTAACGGATCCGGGTCTGGATTTCAAACCTGTTACAAATAAGAAAGGTAATTGCTTTGTTAGTGAAAATTCAGTAATTGCGATTAGAAGAAAGTTAAAGTAGAAGGATTAACTACTTGTACTATGAAAATTTTATTTTTATTTTTATTATTATTTTTTTTTGAATGAATTGAGGTTATTATTTTTATTATTATTTTGGATTTTGGAATTTGAAGGAGAGAAAATAACGGTGAAAGATGAAGCGATTTGCATAGAGGATAGAATGAGAGAATTAGGGCTTTTGGGTACCAAATTTGACCTAAATTCTAAAATTGGTACTTTTGGCTTGTCAATTGATGCTAATTTGAACATGAAAAAGGTACTTCATTGCTATTAATTATAAAAAAATTCAGATAGTTATTTGTATTTAAGTTTATTTCATTTTTAACTTTTGTATTTTTTTTTTGAATTAATAAATAGATAAGAGCACAGATTTTGTCGGTGAGCTCTGACGATGCATGCAATTTATTTGATGATTTAGTTTCTGCATGGAAAACAAGGTATTATTATTTATTATTATTATTTTTTATTTTTTATTACAGTTCATATTTGGGATTTTGATTTTTGGGTTTATTTGCTAATTCTTGTCTAATTTCTTTTAATATGCATATTTATGTTTTTGTGAAACTAATTATTTTGGACTAATTTTTTTTTTATATAGGTCAGCTAGTTCAAATAATATTCTTCAATGGATATATTGCTTGTTGGTGAAGCATGGTCGTGTAATATTATCACATAAATCCTCTTCAAAATCACTTGATACTCTACAAAAGGTCATTATTGTTTATTATTATTATTATTGTTGTTGTTATTATTTATTATTATTATTATTTATTTATTATTTCTTTTAATTTTCAGTGGATTGAAAAGAAGTCTGGAAGTACGCAAGATTTACTAAGGCTATCTGGTCGATTGCAACTCATAAGAACACAAGTTAGTTGTCCTGCCAGCAATTTATTTATTTTTTAAAAGAATTATAATTATAATTTTTCATAAAATCTGTACACACTTAATGTGATATGAATATTTGTTTAGATTGATTTGGCTGGAAAAGACGTGGCGAAATTGGATAAAGATGAAATAATGAAAGAAGCGAGTGATGATGAAAATGAATCGGAATCTGATGAAGAGATTGATGAAATGGTTTATGGAGAAGAAGAAGAGGATGAATCTCAAAGCGATTAATTATATATTTTTTTTCTAAATTATCTTCTTTTTTTTTGCCTAGTAAGTTGCCATATTATCCGTTTGTTGTAATCTTGTTAGAAAATTTTGTTTCGCTCATTTTGTTCTGTTTAATTTATTTTTCCATTAAGATAGGTATACTACTATCAAGATTATTGTGCTTCTTTGTCATGTTTTTTTTTGTTAATTTTCATTTTTAATTGTGGGCAAGTTGATCATGCAAAACATACATTTATAGAGCTTGGACTTACGTCCGGTACCAACTCACTGGAGATCTCTCTTGTAGTGGCAGCCGACATGTTCATCTCCAGTAATCATAGAATGGAGAGTAATATTACCTCCAAAAAATGTGACAATGTACACAAAGATTGCTTGAGCATCTTCTCATCATCTTTAAATACCCTAGCCTCTCATCTTATAACAAACCAAAAAAGAAGTTTTTATTTTGCTAAAATCAATTGTGAACAATGAGTTCTAATAGCAGGGTGTATGAGATTGAGTCAGGTGTCTCCGCCTCTCGTCTCTTCAAAGCCGCCATTACAGACTGGCACAATTTGGGTCCAAATCGCCCCTCAAATTATTTTGAGCGCTTCTCTAGTTTTAGGTGATGGAGGTACCGGCACTGTCAGACAATTCAACTTTTTCTCAGGTTAATCTCCAATTAAAAATTAAGTACATTATATATTATTTATCGCAATAAAATTGTCATGACATTTGAAAAGTCACATTGTTACATTCATGTAGAAATGTCGTTTAACTATGTGAAGGAGAAATTAGATTACATAGACAACAACAAATACGAGTGCAAAGCAAGTCTGGTCGAAGGCAGTGGGATCGGGATCAAGATCGAGTCGGCTTCGTCTGAAATCAAGTTCGAGCCCAAGACCGATTCCAGTTGCGTGTGCAAAGTGGTGGCAAGTTACAAACCGATGTGTGGAGCCGAGTTGAAAGAAGAAGAGACTGAAAAGGCCAAGGGATCTTTTCAAGGCGTAGTTAAGGTTGCAGAGGCGTATCGCCTTGCCAATCCTGATTCTTATAACTAATTATTTTATTTTGGATAATAATTTTATAATATTTATGGTGTTTATGATTTAAGATTAAAATGAAGCAAAAAAGAAGGAAGTCACACAACATAATCATTTCTATTATTAGTTCATAAAAGAAGCACGACAAACAATCAACAAGCAAAAACACACAAAAATTCAAAGTTCAAACCACACTCACAAGAGCAGCTTCAGCCGCTTCACAACTCTTATTCTCATTTATTACTTACAAACCTTAACCAAACCACACAATCCACAATCTTAGTTATACACATCAGGATTCGCAACGAGATAAGCCTCAGCGATCTTAATGTGTCCAGCAAAGGACTCTTTCGCCATTTCAACAGCCTTTGCATCAAAAGTCGGCAGCGGTTTGTATGTCGTGCTGATTTTGACCACACTTCCTCCAGCTTTCGGCACGACCACAATGTGGGATGAGCTCGACTCGACGAAAGTTCCAACTGGACCACCCTCAACCATTGTAGTCTTAACCTCACATTTCTCAATGTCGATGAAGTCCAACTTTTCCTTCACAAATGCGAATGGCATTCCTGTAATTTTATTATCAGGTTGTCAATCTAATAACTTAGTTGCTTGTCTGTATTATATTTATGAAATATGAATTATGATAGTATATAGGGAATTTTCCACTTCTACACAACTTAAGATTAGAAATGCCAAATGTATACAACATTTTTGCAAAATTCCCAATATAACATATTCGGCCTCTCAAATACCTAGATTTTATTTGTGGGTCCCACTATAAAAAAAACCTCTCTCTCTCTCTCTCTCTCACCGTTTAGAACATCAAAATAATGTCAACTTTTTTAGTATGGCCCTTATGAAATAATAATTTGCAAAAGAGTACCGAATTTTTTGCATGTATAAAAATTGAAGATTAAAGGCTCCAATTTTTTGTTTATGCATCTATATTTGGAACAAAAAGCTATAAATTTTTTTTTTATCATATATTTCGAAATTTTATTATTTAGAAATATAAAAGACCAAAATGCTTTAAAAAGAATGAATTCAAATTATTTCTATTAAAAAAATGTATGAAAATATTCTATAGCCATCTTTCAAAAAAAATATGAAAAATTTGTTTTTTGATCTAACAAAAAACATTCTCTATAACATTTTTCATATATTTTGTTATGTTTCAAAAATAACCTTTTCAAAAAATGTTATATTTTATTTTTTGTTAAAAATATATGACAAACAATTTATTGCTTATTTCTACATATGATGTATAAAAAGAAAATAGAAATAATATTTTTCCTTTAATCTTCAATTTTTATATATGCAAAAAAATTAAAGTACTCTTTTGCAAATTATTATTTCATAAGGGCCATACTAAAAAAGTGATCATTATTTTGATGTTTTGAACGGTGAGAGAGAGAGCAATTCTTTCTAGTGGGACCCACAAGCAAACTCTCGGTGTTTGAAAGGCCGAATATGTCATATTGGGAATTTTTCTAAAAGGTTGTGTATATTTGACATTTCCAATATTAAGTTGGGTAGAAGTGGAAAATTTCCTAGTATATATTATGCAATGAATAAATACCTGGGGCGAAGTTGAATTGCCTGATGCTGCCTATGCTACCGTCTCCCTCAATCGGAACAGCACTGACTACTTTGTCGGATGCGATCTTAGGGCCGAGATTGTGCCAGTCAGTTATGGCCGCCTTGAAAAGGCGAGGGGCGGGGACTGATGACTCGACCTCGAATGACCAGCTTGAACTCATGATTGATTAATTTAGATTGAATGTGATTAAAGAGATTATTTTTGTTTCAAGTTTTGATGTTTGTGTAGTTGTGTGGTGTTGAAGTGCTTGAGTGGAAGGGTTTAAATAGATGAATAATTAGGGGTAGTTTAGTAGACTGCCATGTTGGAAGGTTATCTCAAGAGTTGCATATTTTTCAAAAAGAATATTAAGGACCAAGAATAAGAGTAATAATATTTTATATTTATTTTTTAGTAGCCATGAATAAGATTATTGACCATCTAGATGGAACTTTCGGTAATGACATGTAAGGTATTGATAAATTAGCTAGGTGAGGGTTCTTTTCTTTTTAAAATTTTATTTTGCGAAAATATAATTTGGTTAGGATTAGCTAGGTGAGGGTTCTTTTCTTTTTAAAATTTTATTTTGCGAAATATAATTAATATTCTTAGTATTATAGAGAAAAATCATTATCATCAATAGAACAACTCATATTCTACTTACAGTGAGACATACAAATAATTATTATTTTATCCATAATTATTAGGAGAAAAACATTATGATTGGTTTTCAGGACATAATTTTCTTCTCCTTCTAGAATATGATCAGTTTCTCAAGTCCAAGGAGAAAAACTGTTTGAGTAGGTAGAAAATTCGGAAGTCCAACACGCAACATTGAATTTCCAATGAAACAGAGCCATTTGAAAGTGACGGTGTTTATTTAAATTTTATATAATTCAGTTATTTCTCAAGTCAATAGTCTTTTTCTTTGTCTTGATGTGACAATAAATAAAAAGCAGAAAATACTAGTCAGCACGTCAAATCTGAAGGAAAAAGTTGTTTGAGGACCTAACTTAAATTATACTAGTAAAACTAGAGCACATCCTTGCTCCGCTTCGGATATGGAAAAAATTAAAAAAAGAATACAAAAAATTCTCGCAAAATGTTACGAGTGGTCCTGTATAGATTTGCTTCTGGTAAAGTATCTTTTTCAATTTCATTAAGGATATACACGATATTTCGAAGCTTTTGAAGATACATTTGAAATTTACCATATGCGATATCTATAATGCAAGAGATTATTGCTTACATATTATAGAGGCATATATTATATTTTTGAGATGATGTATGGGCATAAATTTTTTTGCTCGTTACATATTCTTGTAAGAAAATTTCGAGATTTCAAAGTATGTTGGGGGTTTCTTGAAAATTTTCTCACAAAAAGTTTGAATGCCAAATAGACTTGTTTCTTTCAGGGTTTTTTTTTTTAATTTCATAGAGGATATACACGAATCGATATTTTTGAAGATATCTATATAAAATTATACCTTATAATAAATACATGATGTAAGAAATAATTATTTATACATTATAGAGATATGTATGATGTGTTGATATAATGTGCGGGCATAAATATTGTTTGTCATTTAATATTCTTATTTTTTGTTTTACATGGATGTTTATAAAATGTTCATACTAAAAAGCATTGATCAAGTTCAGGCCTAACTAAAAAATCAAGTAAAGAAAATAGGTAAGAGACTGGACACGTGTCATCTAGAGAAAACATGTCCAAAATTATAATATAGTAAAAAATTCGGAGTTCGTCAATAGTATTCCATTTTTATTATAGAGAGGTAATCGGATGGTCTTGATTAAATTTAATGTGGAGCATCATAGACTAATTTTTTCTTTTCAAATACAAAATAAAGACAAATTTGTAATTTCAGGCAGCCAATTCTTTCCCCTCTTTTTTTTCCTGTCCTTCTACTCCCTCTCCAGTACATCTTATGTACAGAATGAAGGAGAGAGCGAAGAGGAGGTGAAGCCTCTCAAGAAGAGACGGATGAGAAATTAGGGTTTGGACGGTCTTGTTTGAGAGAAGGAACAATTGCCCAAATATGAAATCAAAGTTTTTCAGATTGGACAAATAAGAGATTTTGGAGAGATAAGATCAGGGACTCGTGAATCAAGCATTTCTTGATCAGTACCTATGGCATGGCGCCGTGATGACTTCCACCATGAACAACTTTGTTGAGCCAGTTAGGGTCGTGCCGAGTGGGCACATCGAATGCTACAAGGGAATTATTTACTTCATAAATCTTCATTCTTTCGACCTTCATTCATTCTTATTTCTTCTTTTGTTTTAATTTAGTGTTTGTTGTCTGTTGTAATTCTCCTTGACTGTGTTTTAATTGATGAAATAATTTGGGACATAATGTTGTATACTTGGGTTTCATGTATGTATAGTTTGGGAATTATAGGAATTTCATGCGTTATTCTTGTGAAAATAAATTGGCATGGTATAATATGGACTGAGTTTAACTCTTGCTACTCAGATAACTTACAAAATGTTCAATCCAGGCCTTGTTATGCAACATACAACTAGAACAATATCATCAATTACTGTTATGGAGAAAATATCATTTTTAGAGAACGTGAGTCTGAAGAGAAGGGTGGGAAGGATTGGATGAAATGGAGAGGATGTAATGGAAAGATGAGGACACTCACGTGCGGAACAAGAAAATATGGAATGAGTGAGATGTAATTAATTGTGTATTTAATTATTAAGTACCCAAAATACTCTTTCAATTTGAAGAGTCTTGATTTTAATCTATCACGAAAGCTAAAAATAGAATGAACATATTCGAAGGAATAATTATAACATAATGAAACATTACTAAATTATTAAAAAACAATAAACTTTGACCAAGAGGTTCTTATTGTAGACTTAGAGTGGATAAATTAAACTAAACTAAACAAAACACAAAACCATTGTTTCCTGAAAATGAGACCCTATTTAATATTTTTGACAAATATACCACATTTAATATTTTTTTATATAAGATCACATTAGTTAAGACTTAAAACTGAGTAAGGTTGAATATTTGAATATGTGACAGACGTGTTATTTTCCTTTATATAAAGTTCTATTGAACAAAATCCGAGCAAATCTTATCGAGTTATGAAATAAATGCCTTTAATATTACGTGTCCATTCTGAACAATAGTGTTATGATTATGATGCCAGTGATATACTAATTCTCTTGTAAAAAAAAGTGTTATACTAATTCATTGATTCAAGAGAATCAAGACACTCATTTAATACAATAAAATATAAACTAAACAAGGTAAAATTATATATGTCCTTTTATTTTTTTCTCAAAGATAGTGATTACATATAATTTGAACTACATAAATTATTGAATTATGCATGCTATATCCAAAGATAAGATTATATTTTCTCAACTGCTCTGTTCAAACGTGATATTCAAAGAAAAAAACAGACAATTCATGTGAAGCTAAATAAGCATTTTTATTATTGTGAAAAAAGAAAAGAAATAAGAGTACAACAAGTCACACTCACAACTCACAAGCAGCCTCTTTTCAAGACTACATTTTATTCACTCTTATTATTTTAACTCGAAAACAAACCACACACAAACATATAATTCTAGTTATATGCATCAGGATTCGCAATGAGATAAGCCTCAGCGGCCTTTATGGCTCCAGCGAATGACTGTTTTGCCATTTCTACCCCCTTCGCATCAAAAGCAGGCAACGGCGTGTAAGTCGAGGTAATCTTGACCACACATCCTCCGTCTTTCGGCTCAAACTTGATGTGAGAAGAATCTGACTCGACATATTTACCGAGCACTCCACCCTCCACTAAAGTATTCTTGACCTCATATTTCTCTACGTCTATGAAGTCCAACCGCTCCTTTACGAAGCTGAAGGGCATTCCTGTAATATTCATTGTCGAAAAACCCGAGATTAATTAATCATGAATGTTGGTAGAGTTGAAAATCGTACTGAATTTGCATTTGTATTATATATATACCTGGAGCGAAGTTAAACTGTCTGATGCTTCCAACGCCACCGTCTCCCTCAATTGGAACAGCACTGACAATTTTATCAGATGCAGCCTTAGGAGCCAGGTTGTGCCAGTCAATTACGGCTGCCTTGAAAAGGCGAGGGGCCGGGATGGATGTCTCGACCTCAAATGACCAGCTTGAACTCATGATTGATTGGTTTGGCTTGAATGTAATTAAACGATTAGTTGTTCAATTGTTGATGCTTGTTGTGTTGAGTAGAGATTGAAGGGGAGCTTATATAGATGAGAAGAGAGGATGGTTGGTGTACTAAGGTCGCCACTTTAGAGTTGTCTTCTGAAGGGTTGTAATCAGGTAACAAGAAAATTTGACCATCTAGAATTTGGGTTCTTATGAATGGTGTATTGTTGAACAAATTGAATAAAATATAATTGTTATACATTTTAATCTTATATTATTTTTAAATATTATGTGCTTTATATTTAAGCAGAGTTGCGGTAATCTAGATTAATTCCTCGACTAATCTCTAGTTCTCATCCTTTTCGTCTAGGGTCTAGCGTCTAATTAACAAGTTAACAACTTTTGCAATACTAACAAAATATATGGGTATGGCATGCTATGCATCACATGTGTAACATCTTTTTTAAGAATGTTAAGTTTGTATCTTGAACTTTTTATTATTTAATTGCCTACTGAAGCTTAAAAAAAAGAATGTTAAGTTTGAATTGTGTTATGAGTGATATTTTTATCGTTATTTCTATGTTATATGGACGATATTTATATTCTTGATGATTTTATTATTATTTTAGAATTATTTTAGTAAAACATGATAATATATATTAAATATTTTACCGACTAGTTTTAGTGTGAAAGACCCATCTAATTCCCTAGTCCTTAGTCATCATCTACTCTCAATTCTGGCTTGCGAGTGGCGAATAACGACTTTTACAATATTAAATTTAAGATATCAATAATCATTTATTTTTTGTGGACAGAATAGGTCTCGTGTTTTGGCCAAGTAAGCAGGGGCTTAAGGTCCCAAAAGTACCCCAAGCCTAAAGTCGTTATTTTTCTTTTTTTTTTTATTTGTTAATTTTTTTTCTTTCTAAATTCTCTAAAGTGAAACTTTCATATGATAGAACTTAGTACAGACTTTTGATTATATGTGTGTTTGCATTGATTCTAAAAAGCATATCATAAAAGAATAAATCATTTTTCTATATACGTTAGATTGACCCTAACTCACATTTAACTTAAACAGAAAAGACAAAAGTGCTAAAAATAAATTATTTAACATCTCTCATCAACTAGATATGCCGATCATTTCCAAAAGAGTAATGTTATTTCTAGAGCAAATTTTTTTTCGTCTAAAACGATATATAATTTTTTTACCAGAATTTCGAAAATGTCCTTACATCAGTTCTACACAACATTAATTACACAAATCAATATTTATTTATGTATGATCTCTTTCTTAATTAATTATAGCAAACATGATAATTTAATAATTTTTCCACTATCGTGTTAACTCATAGGCACATTTTCGTAGAAACTGTACTATCAATGGATTTAAAATCCTCGAAAAACAAATGAATAAATAATATGGATGGATAACTCTTGAGGAGAGAAGCATATTTCAAAAGGCGAGAATTTGAAGGCCGGTCCTTGACAAACCTCCTGCATGATTATGGGGGCTCAAATGGGTCTAATTGGAATAATTATGACTTAATTTCAAAATCAATGAAAAATTCTTAAAATAATATATGACTATCTTTGGAAGAGAGAACCAGACTTCGCTCAACAGATGAGAGGCATGAACTGAATGCCTTGTCTAATTAAATTCTTAAAATAATATGTGCTTATGTGTTCACACGACAGTAGAAAAATTACTAAATTATCATGTTCGCTACAATTAATTAAGAAAGAGATGATACACAAATAAATGATGATTTGTGTAATCAATACTATGCATAATTGATGCAAGGGCATTTTTGAAATTTTAATAAAAAATTTAAATGTCGCTCTAGATGAAAAAAATCTATTCTAAAAATAGCGTCACTCTTTCCAAAAAAATAATGTTATGCAGAGTCCACGGACAAAGCTTTATAGTGACGGATTGGACACAGTAATATGTTAGGGTTATAGCGAAGAAAGTTCCGAAATATATGTACTTTCTATATAAATGTAAAATGTCCCATCTTCAAACATTTGTGCAAAATTAATTAATAGTGATGGAAATAATTCAACCCTCCAATATATATTTCTCTGTCACTAGCATTGTAGTGCTAGTGATATATTAATGCAACACAGTTATTACCTTCATTTTTTGAGAAAAAAGTTATTACCTTCATTAAACAATTCAAAGTTTTAAACTAGAACAGGCAAAATTATAATAACAATTTGTTATTATAGTTGAAAAAATTCTCAAATATAGTGATTATCATTTAAACTACATCAATGAATTATCTACTTCTCCTAGACTCCGTTCAAGCAGGATATTCAAAGAAAAAGAAACAAATATATCATGTGAAACTAAATATTCATTTTTAATTTTTATTATTGTGAAAAAAAGAAAAAGACTACAGCAAATCTCACTCCTCTCACACGCATCCTTTTTTCAAAGCTGCTTCACTATTTTTTTGATAAATTCAAAGCTGCTTCACTTTTATTCACTCTTATTTTAACAACTCAAAAACAAACAACACATGAAATATAATTCTAGTTATAAACATCAGGATTGGCAATGAGATAAGCCTCAGCGGCCTTTATGGCTCCAGCGAATGACTGTTTTGCCATTTCTACCCCCTTCGCATCAAAGGTAGGCAACGGCGTGTAAGTCGAGGTAATCTTGACCACACATCCTCCGTCTTTCGGCTCAAACTTGATGTGAGAAGAATCTGACTCGACATATTTACCGAGCACTCCACCCTCCACTAGAGTATTCTTGACCTCGAATTTCTCTACGTCTATGAAGTCCAACCGCTCCTTTACGAAGCTGAAGGGCATTCCTGTAATAGTCATTGTCAAAAATCTTGAGATTAATTAATCATGAATGTTTGTAGACTTGGAAATCGTACTGAATTTGCATTTGTATTATATATATACCTGGAGCGAAGTTAAACTGTCTGATGCTTCCAACACCACCGTCTCCCTCAATTGGAACAGCACTAACAATTTTATCAGATGCTGCCTTAGGAGCAAGGTTGTGCCAGTCAATTACAGCTGCCTTGAAAAGGCGAGGGGCCGGGATGGATGTCACGACCTCAAATGACCAGCTTGAACTCATGATTGATTGGTTAACTTGGCTTGAATGTAATTAAACGATTAGTTGTTCAATTGTTGGTGCTTGTTGTGTTGAGTAGAGATTGAAGGGGAGCTTATATAGATGAGAAGTGAGGATGGTTGGTGTACTAAGGTCGCCACTTTAGACTTGTTGTTTGAAGGGTTGTAATCAGGTAACAAGAAAATTTGACCATCTAGAATTTGGGTTCTTATGAATGCTATATTGTTGAACAAATTGAATAAAATATAATTGTTATACATTTTAATCTTATATTATTTTGAAATATTATGTGGTTTATATTTAAGCATAGTTGCGGAAATCTAGATTAATTCCTCTACCAATCTCTAGTTCTCATTCTTTTCGTCTAGCGTCTAATTAACAAGTTAACAACCAACACAAGATCCTTTCAATCAGGTGTTTAAATCAGATCCTCCCAACACCAGATTCTTTCAATCAGGTATTTAAGTAAGTTAGAGAAGATGGAGAATCGCCATCTGTTAGACAGATTTCCTTATACTTTTTTTTTGTGTTTGGAGGGAGTGATGCAGGAGGATTTTTACAGAGGAGAGAAGAGGATGTTGTGATCTCATAACAGACATTAGAGGAGAGATTGAGCTGTATCAATCAGTAGAGACAAAGAGGAAAAAAGAGCAAGGTTCGCTAATCGCACCATCCTCAAGCAGACTTCACAAAGACAAGGAGAATGAAAGAGAAGATGAGAGAGGTTGAGAGTCTTCTGTCTGAAGATAATCTAATGAAGATATTTTCAAGCAACAAGGAATTCATTTCTCAACTTTCATAATTAGAAATTGAACTACGGGATTTAAAAATCTGATTTGTAATTTCTTATTTCTTAGATTTAGGTTAAGCCGGTAGTCTCTTTAGAATAGCTAAAGGATTTTTTTTTATCTTTTTTTTCTTTTTATTTGCAAATGTATAAGAAAAAAAGAAAACTTATAATTTTTTCAGATTATATATATAATATTTGGAAGGGGGATATTAAGCCCCTCTAAATTTTCTCTAAAACAAAAATCAAGTTAACAACTTTTGCAATACTAACAAAATATATGGGTATGGCATGCTATGCATCACATGGATAACATCTGTTTAAGAATGTTAAGTTTGTATCTTGCACTTTATATTATTTAATTGAATTTCAGCAGGCATTCCCTACTGAAATTAAAAAAAAAAGAATGTTAAGTTTGAATTGTGTTATGAGTGATATTTGTTCGTTTTTTCTACGTTATATGGATGATATTTATATTCTTGATGATTTTATTATTATTTTGGAATTATTTTAATAAAACATGATAATATATATTAAATATTTTACCGACTAGTTTTAGTGTGAAAGACCCATCTTTTAACTAATCCCCATCTAATTCCCTAGTCCTTAGTCATCATCTATGCTCAATTCTGGCAGTTTGCGATTGGCGACTAAGGACTTTAACAATATTAAATTTAAGATATCAATAATCATTTATTTTTTGTGGACAGAATCGGTCTCGTGTTTTGGCCAAGTAAGCAGGAGCTCAAGGTCCCAAAACCTCAAGTACCCCAAGCCTAAAGTCGTTATTTTTCTTTTTATTTATTTGTTTATTATTTTTTTTTTTCTAAATTCTCTAAACTCAAACTTTCATATGATATAACTTAGTACGGACTTTTGATTATATGTGTGTTTGCATTGATTCTAAAAAGCATATCATAAAAGAATAAATCCTTTTTCTATATACGTTAGATTGACCCTATCTCACATTTAACTTAAACAGAAAAGACAAAAGTGCTAAAAATAAATTATTTAACATCTCTCATCAACTTGATATGCCGATCATTTCCAAAAAAATAATGTTATGCAGGGTCCAGGGACAAAGCTTTATAGTGACGGATTGGACACATTAGTATGTTAGGGTTATAGCGAAAGTTCCGAAATATATGTACTTTCTATATAAATGTGAAATATCCCATCTTCAAACATTTGTGCAAAATTAATTAATAGTGATGGAAATAATTCAACCCTCTAATGTATATTTCTCCGTCACTAGTATTGTAGTGCTAGTGATATATTAATACAACACATTTATTACCTTCATTAAACAATTTAAACTAGAATAGGCAAAATTATAATAACAATTTGTTATTTTAGTTGAAAAAATTCTCAAATATAGCGATTATCATTTAAACTATATCAATGAATTATCTACTTCTCATACACTCTGTTCAAGCAGGATATTCAAAGAAAAAGAAACAAATATATCATGTGAAACAAAATATTCATTTTTATTATTGTGAAAAAAAAGAAAAAGACTACAACAAATCTCACTCCTCTCACACGCATCCTTTTTTCAAAGCTGCTTCACTTTTTTTTTTTTGATAAATTCATAGCTGCTTCACTCTTATTTTTCCAACTCAAAAACAAACACACACGAAATATAATTCTAGTTATAAGCATCAGGATTCGCAATGAGATAAGCCTCAGCGGCCTTTATGGCTCCAGCAAATGACTGTTTTGCCATTTCTACCCCCTTCGCATCGAAGGCAGGCAACGGCGTGTAAGTCGAGGTAATCTTGACCACACATCCTCCGTCTTTCGGCTCAAACTTGATGTGAGAAGAATCTGACTCGACATATTTACCGAGCACTCCACCCTCCACTAGAGTATTCTTGACCTCGAATTTCTCTACGTCTATGAAGTCCAACCGCTCCTTTACGAAGGTGAAGGGCATTCCTGTAATATTCATTGTCGAAAAACTCGAGATTAATTAATTAATCATGAATGTTTGTAGACTTGGAAATCGTACTGAATTTGCATTTGTATTATATATATACCTGGAGCGAAGTTAAATTGTCTGATGCTTCCAACGCCACCATCTCCCTCAATTGGAACAGCACTGACAATTTTATCAGATGCAGCCTTAGGAGCCAGGTTATGCCAGTCAATTACAGCTGCCTTGAAAAGGCGAGGGGCCGGGATGGATGTCTCGACCTCAAATGACCAGCTTGAACTCATGATTGATTGGTTAAGTTGGCTTGAATGTACTTAACAGATTAGTTGTTCAATTGTTGATGCTTGTTGTGTTAAGTAGAGATTGAAGGGGAGCTTATATAGATGAGTAGTGAGGGTAGTTGGTGTTATTAAGGTCGCCATTTTGGACATGTTGTTTGAAGAGTTTTAATAAGACAACAAGAAAATTTGACCATCTAGAATCCGGGTTCTTATATGAATGGTATATTGTTGAACAAATCGAAGAAACAATTGCTAAACATTTTAATCTTATATTATTTTGAAAATTTATGTGCTTTATATTTAAGCATAGTTGCGAAAATCTAGATTAATTCCTCTCGAGTTCTCATCTTTTTCGTCTAGGGTCTAATTAACAACTTCTGCAATACTAATAAAATATATGGATATGGCATGCTTTGCTTCACATGGAAATTAGCATCTTTTTTAGAATGTTAAATTTGAATTGTGTTATGAGTGATATTTCTATCGTTATTTTAATGTTATATGGATGATTTTTATATTGTGGATGATATTTTTTATTATTTTGGAATAATTTAATAAAACATGATAATATATATCAAATATTTTACTAGCTCTAGTTAGTGTGAAAGATCCATCTTTGACTAATCCCCATCTAATTCCCTAGTCTTTTGTATTCTGGCTTGCGAGTTGCGACTAACGACATTTACAATCCTAAATTTAATATATCAATAATCATTTATTCTTTACAGGCAGAGTCGGTCTTGCCTTTTGGCCAATAAACAGGAGTTTAAGGTCTAAAATTTTTTACTCCATGCCTAAAGTCGTTATTGTTTGTTTTTGTTTTTGTTTTTATTCTTTTTCCTAAATTCTCTAAAATGAAACTTTCACTTGATAGAACTTAGCACAGACGTACTTTTGATTTTTTTTTATGCGTTTGCAAATGCATCATAAAAGAATTTAACCCTTTTCTAGATACGTTAGGTTGAGCCTAACTCACATTTAACTTAAACAGAAAAAACAGACTACAAAAATAAGTTACTTAACATCTCTTATCAACTAAATATGACGATCATTTCCAAAACATGGTGTTATGCATCTTCAAAAACAGGGTATCATGCAGAGACAAACCTTTATAGTGACTGATTGGGCATAGTTTATATGTTAAGATTATAGTAAAGAAAATTCTGAAATATATGTACTTCAATGTAAATGCCCTCTCTTCAAATTTTTGTATAAAATTAATAAGTAGTGAAAAAATAATTCAACCCTACAATATATATCTGGTCAAACGACCCAAACCCTGTCACTAGCGTTATAGTTCCATTGATATACTGATATAACACAATTATTTACCTCCCATTAAACTATTGAAACTAGAACAGGCAAAATTATATAGTAACAATTTGTTATTATAGTTAAAAAAAATCTCAAATATAGCGATTATCATTTTAAACTACATCAATGACTTATTTACGTCTCCTATTAAAATCACCACACTCTGTTCAAACAGGATATTCAAAGGAAAAGTGAAACTAAATATTCATTTTTATTATTGTGAAAAAAAAAATAAGAGTACAATATGTCACACTTTCACAATCAGCCTTAAATAAGAGTACAATAGGTCCACACTTTCACAAGCAGCCTTTTTTCAAGGCTACTTCATTTTATTCACTCTTATTAGTCTAACTCGAAAACAAACCACAAAACAAGCCACACACAAACATATAATTCTAGTTATAAGCATCAGGATTCGCAATGAGATAAGCCTCAGCGGCCTTCATGGCTCCAGCGAAAGACTGTTTTGCCATTTCTACTCCCTTCGCATCAAAAGCAGGCAACGGCGTGTAAGTCGAGGTAATCTTGACCACACATCCTCCGTCTTTTGGCTCAAACTTGATGTGAGAAGAATCTGACTCGACATATTTACCGAGCACTCCACCCTCCACTAGAGTATTCTTGACCTCGAATTTCTCTACGTCTATGAAGTCCAACCGCTCCTTTACGAAGGTGAAGGGCATTCCTGTAATATTCATTTGTTAAAAAACTCGAGATTAATTAATTGTGAATATTTGTAGACATGGAAATCTCACTGAATTTGAATGTGTATTATATACATACCTGGAGCGAAGTTGAACTGTCTGATGCTTCCAACGTTACCATCTCCCTCAACTGGAACAGCACTGACAATTTTATCAGATGCAGCCTTAGGAGCAAGGTTGTGCCAGTCTATTACGGCTGCCTTGAAAAGGCGAGGGGCCGGGATGGATGTCTCGACCTCAAATGACCAGCTCGAACTCATGATTGATTGGTTAACTTGGCTTGAGTGTAATTAATTACTTGTTCAAGGTGCTTGTTGTGTTGAGTAGAGAGATTGAAGGGAGCTTATATAGATGAGTAGAGAGGATGGTTGGTGTTACTAAGGTCGCCATTTTTGACTTCTTGCTTGGAGGGTTGTATATTGTAATAATATAACAAGAAAATTTGACCATCTAGAATTTTGGTATTTATGACTTGTATATTGTTGAACAAATTGAAGAAATAATTGCAATAGATTTTAATCTTATATTATTTTGAAATATTATGTGCTTATATATGTTTAAGCATAGTTGCAAAAAATCTCAATTAATTATCCGACTAATCTCTAGTACTTATCTCTTTTACAATACTAGTAAATATATGGATATGGTAGGCTACGCATCACATGGATAACATCTTTTTAAGAACGTTAAGTTTGATTGTGTTATGAGTGATGTTTGTATCTGTTATTTTAATGTTATATGAATGATATTTATATTGTTGATAATTTTTTATTATTTTGGAATTATTTTAATAAAACATGATAATATATATTAAATATTTTAACGACTAGTTTCGTGTGAAAAACCCATCTTTTAACTAATCTCCATCTAATTCCTTAGCCTTTGTCTTCATCTAATTCTATTCTGGCGACTCACGACTTTTACAATATTAAATTTAAAATATCAATAATCATTTATGTTTTGTGGACAGAGTCGGTCTTTCCTTTTGGCCAAGCAGGAGTTTAAGGTCCCAAAAACCTGAAGTACCCATGCCTATAAATCCTTTTTCTATATACGTTAGGTTGAGCCTAACTCACATTTAACTTAAACAGAAAAGACAGAGTACTAAAAATTAGTTATTTAACATCTCCCATCAACTAGTTATGCCGATCATTTCCCAAAAAGGGTAATGTAATATCACGGTGGTAGACGGGCTCTGGATATTCTTTTTTTTTTTCACTTTTCAATATATTACTTTCTCTATTTTAGATATATTTTTATTCTTTATGCATTATTTATTTTTGAAAGTTATATATACTGTTTTAATATACTAATTTGTTTATTTTTTATATAATGTTTTCATTGATTAAGTATATATTGTTACGAAAAATGAATTATATATACTATTTGAGGTGGTTCTTTTGACAACGGACTTATTTGGACAATGGTGACAACATTAGTTCTAAAAAATGATAATTCAATTTTCAACCATACGGATGAAATATATATGTTTTGAATATGTTGTGGATCAATTTTCAAAAGAATCGGAAATTTTTATCATGACCACTATCATATATCATCAAAATCTATATGATGATGGTGATATATTTCTCCGATTCTTTTGAAAATTGATCCACCTCATATTTATAATATATATACATATATATATATACATATACATATATATATATATACATATATATATACATATATATACATATATACATATATATGTATATATATATGTCATCCGTACAGTCCAAATTTGAGTTAATACATTAAATTTTAATATATAATGAATGTTGTCACTGTTGTCCAAATAAGTTTGTTGTCAAAAGAACTCACCTCATACTATTTTTTACACTGTTTATTATCGTGATTCAGCATGCTACAAATACCGTCGTGAGGTCTCTTCCAAAAAATAATATTATGTGAGGACAAAATTTTATAATGACTGATTCGACACAATAGTATGTTAGGGTTATAGTAAAGAAAGTTCTGAAATATATGTACTTCTATATAAATGTGAAATGTCCCATCTACAAACTTTTGTGCAAAATTAATTAATAGTGATGGAAATAATTTCAATATATATATATATATATATATATATATATATATATATATATATATATACCTGTCACTAGTATTATAGTGCTATAAATGATATATTAATACAACACAGTTATTACTTTCATAAAACAATTTAAACTAGTACATGCATATATATATATATACCTGTCACTAGTATTATAGTGCTATAAATGATATATTAATACAACACAGTTATTACTTTCATAAAACAATTTAAACTAGTACATGCAAAAAAAAAAATTGAAGCTTCAGGAGGCGATATGCTTCCCTGAGATTTTCATTTGATAGTTAACAAAATTCTCAAATATAGTGATTATCATTTAAACTAAATCAATGAATTATCTACTTCTCCTAGACTCTATTCAAACAGGATATTCAAAGAAAAAGAAACAAATATATCATGTGGAACTAAATATTCATATTTATTATTGTGAAAAAAA
Source organism: Juncus effusus (assembly GCA_027726005.1). Lineage (NCBI taxonomy): Eukaryota > Viridiplantae > Streptophyta > Magnoliopsida > Poales > Juncaceae > Juncus > Juncus effusus. Next base: position 11,415,644 of record CM050894.1, on the reverse strand, counting down.
GAAAAAGACTACAACAAGTCTCACTCTCTCACACGTCACTTTTTTTTTTAATAAATTCAATGCTGCTTCACTTTTATCCACTCTTATTTTTCCAACTCAAAAACAAACAACACACAAAATATAATTCTAGTTATAAGCATCAGGATTGGCAATGAGATAAGCCTCAGCGGCCTTCATGGCTCCAGCAAAAGACTGTTTTGCCATTTCTGCCCCCTTCGCATCGAAAGCAGGCAGCGGTGTGTAAGTCGAGGTAATTTTGACCACACATCCTCTGTCTTTCGGCTCAAACTTGATGTGAGAAGAATCTGACTCGACATATTTACCGAGCACTCCACCCTCCACTAGAGTATTCTTGACCTCGTATTTCTCTAAATCTATGAAGTCCAACCGCTCCTTTATGAAGGTGAAGGGCATTCCTGTTATATTCATTGTCGAAAAACTCAAGATTAATTAATTAATCATGAAGGTTTGTAGACTTGGAAATCATACTGAATATATATATATATATATATATATATATATACCTGGAGCGAAGTTAAACTGTCTAATGCTTCCAACGCTACCATCTCCCTCAATTGGAATAGCACTGACAATTTTATCAGATGTAGCCTTAGGAGCGAGGTTGTGCCAGTCAATTACAGCTGCCTTGAAAAGGCGAGGGGCCGGGATGGATGTCTCGACCTCAAATGACCAGCTTGAACTCATGATTGATTGGTTAAGTTGGCTTGAATGTACTTAATAGATTAGTTGTTCAATTGTTGATGCTTGTTGTGTGGAGTAGAGATTGAAGGGGAGCTTATATAGATGAGTAGTGAGGATAGTTGGTGTTATTAGGTCGCCATTTTGGACATGTTGTTTGAAGAATTGTAATAAAACAAGAAAATTTGACCATCTAGAATCTGGGTTCTTATATGAATGGTATATTGTTGAACAAATCGAAGAAACAATTGTTAAACATTTTAATCTTATATTATTTTGAAAATGTATGTGCTTTATATTTAAGCATAGTTGCGAAAATCTAGATTAATTCCTCTCGAGTTCTCATCTTTTTCGTCTAGGGTCTAATTAACAACTTCTGCAATACTAATAAAATATATGGATATGGCATGCTTTGCTTCACATGGAAATTAGCATCTTTTTTAGAATGTTAAATTTGAATTGTGTTATGAGTGATATTTCTATCGTTATTTTAATGTTATATGGATGATTTTTATATTGTGGATGATATTTTTTATTATTTTGGAATAATTTAATAAAACATGATAATATATATCAAATATTTTACTAGCTCTAGTTAGTGTGAAAGATCCATCTTTGACTAATCCCCATCTAATTCCCTAGTCTTTTGTATTCTGGCTTGCGAGTTGCGACTAACGACATTTACAATCCTAAATTTAATATATCAATAATCATTTATTCTTTAAGGTGGCGTTCGGCAAGATAGAATAAAAGTGAAAGAGTGGAAGAAGTTGGTTATTCATGCCGAACAAGAGTGGAAGTAAATGGAATAAATGGGTGGAAGAGTGGAATTTTCTAATTCCATGGAGGGAGCGCGGGGGGGGGGGGGGGGGAGGGGGGGAGGGGGAGGAGATCTTTATTCCATAGAATAAGCCAAATTTTATGACAAAAATACTCTCATTTATTCCACCATAAGATGATGTGGCATTAATAATTAATGCACTGTTTCTCTTTCTCTTTTCTTTCTATAATTTTTTTGTCAAAAAATATGAATGAAAAAATCACCAATTTTCGATAATAATTTCATAAAATCATAAATTTGAAATGTGCAAATGATTGTACTCATTTTTCTCTATCTAAAGAGATATATTTTCCTATATTTTTGAATAATTTTTTTTTATTATTGTATTTTTAATTGAACATTTATGTTTTTGTATTTTCTATCTTATTTAATTAAAAAAATTAGAGGTTATTAAATAAATAAATAAAATATAATTAAAATAAGGATATTATAGTAATTTGCAATTATTTTTATTTTTTAAATCAACTTTTTATTCCATAAAACTTGCCGAACAATGATGGAATAAAATGGAAAAACCACTCTTCCACTCTTCCACTCTTCCACTCTTTCATCTTTTGCCGAATGGGCCCTAAAGGCAGCGTCGGTCTTACCTTTTGGCCAATAAACAAGAGTTTAACGTCTAAAAAAATTATGTACTCTATGCCTAAAGTCGTTATTTTTTGTTTTTGTTTTTATTCTTTTTCCTATATTCTCTAAAATGAAACTTTCACTTGATAGAACTTAGCACAGACGTACTTTTGATTTTTTTTTTGTGCGTTCGCAAACGCATCATAAAAGAATTTATCCCTTTTCTAGATACGTTAGGTTGAGCCTAACTCACATTTAACTTAAACAGAGAAAGCAGACTACAAAAATAAGTTGCTTAACATCTCTGATCAACTAAATATGCCGATCAGTCACTATAAAGCTTTGTCTCTGCATAATACCCTTTTTTTGAAGATTCATAACACTGTGTTTTGGAGATGATCGGCATATTTAATTTCCTCAAAAAAAAACTAAATATGCCGATCATCTCCAAAACACGGTGTTATGCATCTTCAAAAAAAGGATATTATGCAGAGACAAAGCTTTATAGTGACTGATTGGACATAGCATATATGTTAAGGTTATAGTAAACAAAATTCTGAAATATATGTAATTCCATGTAAATGCTCTCTCTTCAAACTTTTGTATAAAATTAATCAGTAGTGAAAAAATAATTCAACCCTACAATATATATCTGGTCGAACGACTCAAACTCTGTCACTAGCGTTATAGTTCCATTGATATTCTAATATAACACAATTATTTACCGCCCATTAAAATATTGAAACTAGAACAGGCAAAATTATATAGTAACAATTTGTTATTATGGTTAAAAAAAAAATTAAATATAGCGATTATCATTTAAATTACATCAATGAATTATTTACGTCTCCTAAAAAATCACCACACTCCGTTCAAACAGGGTATTCAAAGGGAAAACACAAATAATTAATGTGAAACAAAATATTCATTTTTATTATTCTCAGAAAAAAATATTCATTTTTATTATTGTGAAAAAGAAGAAGAAATAAGAGTACAATATGTCACACTCTCACAATCAGCCTTAAATAAGAGTACAATAGGTCCACACTTTCACAAGCAGCCTATTTTCAAGACTACTACATTTTATTCACTCTTATTAGTCTAACTCGAAAACAAACCACAAAACAAGCCACACACAAACATATAATTCTAGTTGTATGCATCAGGATTCGCAATGAGATAAGCCTCAGCGGCCTTCATGGCTCCAGCGAAAGACTGTTTTGCCATTTCTACCCCCTTCGCATCAAAAGCAGGCAACGGCGTGTAAGTCGAGGTAATCTTGACCACACATCCTCCGTCTTTCGGCTCAAACTTGATGTGAGAAGAATCTGACTCGACATATTTACCGAGCACTCCACCCTCCACTAGAGTATTCTTGACCTCGAATTTCTCTACGTCTATGAAGTCCAACCGCTCCTTTACGAAGGTGAAGGGCATTCCTGTAATATTCATTTGTCGAAAAACTCGAGATTAATTAATCATGAATGTTTGTAGACTTGGAAATTGTACTGAATTTGCTTTGTATTATATATATACCTGGAGCGAAGTTGAACTGTCTGATGCTTCCGACGTTACCGTCTCCCTCAACTGGAACAGCACTGATAATTTTATCAGATGCAGCCTTAGGAGCCAGGTTATGCCAGTCAATTACAGCTGCCTTGAAAAGGCGAGGGGCCGGGATGGATGTCTCGACCTCAAATGACCAGCTTGAACTCATGATTGATTGGTTAAGTTGGCTTGAATGTACTTAATAGATTAGTTGTTCAATTGTTGATGCTTGTTGTGTGGAGTAGAGATTGAAGGGGAGCTTATATAGATGAGTAGTTAGGATGGTTGGTGTACTAAGGTCGCCACTTTAGACTTGTTGTTTGAAGGGTTGTAATCAGGTGACAAGAAAATTTGACCATTCTCGAATTTGGGTTCTTATGAATGGTATATTGTTGAACAAATTGAAAAAAATATAATTGTTATATATTTTAATCTTATATTGTTTTGAAATATTATTTGCTTTATATTTAAGCATAGTTGCGGAAATTAACAAGTTAACAACTTTTGCAATACTAACAAAAATATATGGGTATGGCATGCTATGCATCACATGGATAACATCTTTTTAAGAAGGTTAAGTTTATATCTTGAACGTTTTATTATTTAATAGAATCTCAGCAGGCAATCGCTTGCTGAAGTTTAAAAAAAAAAGAATGTTAAGTTTGAATTGTGTTATGAGTGATATTTGTATCGTTATTTCTATGTTATATGGATGATATTTATATTGTTGACGATTTTATTATTATTTTGGAATTATTTTAATAAAACATGATAATTTATATTAAATATTTTGCCGACTGGTTTTAGTGTGAAAGACCCATCTTTGACTAATCCCCATCTAATTCCCTAGTCTTTAGTGCTTATCTACTCTGGCATGCTAGTGGGGACTAAGGACTTTTACAATATTTTCTTACGATATCAATAATCATTTATTCTTTGAAGGCAGAACAGAGTCCGTCTCCCCCTTTGGCAAAGTAGCAGTGGTGGATCTCAACACACAAATCGTTAGAGAGCCGTAGTTAAAAAATATCAAAAATCTTGAGGGAGTGGGATATATATATAACTTATAAATCTACCTCAAAATACAATCTCATTATCATATATATATATAGACTAAAACTCCAAATGTAAGGAGGGCCGCTGCCTCCCTAGTTAGTTGGACCTCTTTTTTGAAGGTTTGTAGTAACATGAACTAGAAAAATGACTATCTAGTAATTGGGTTCTTATGAATGGATGGTTTATTGATTGGGCTCTGTAAATTCTGGATAACCTGAAGTTCTGAACAAAGTATTTTACATACCCTTCAAACATATGTGTGAAAAGGAAATGTTTGTTTGTTCATCAAAAAAGAAAATTTATCAGTAAACCCTACTTTCAAAATAACAATAATCACTATATCCCTAAAATTGAGGAGAAGTTTCTGTAATCTCTATAGTGCAATATTAGTTACCTTAGGTTGATGGTGACGCACAGTTAAAGTCCATGCAGAAATAGTTTTTTTCAACCAAAAGAAATTAATTATTCCAATTCAAATGGTAGAGAGTGACACAAATGTTAATTCTTTTTGGTATAACAGAATTTTCCACCTAATAATAAACTTCTAACAAATTTCTAGTTCAAAATTTTTTTCTAACAAAGTTGAAACCTGAGGTAGGTTTGAAACCTTATATTCAAATAGATTATATTAAATTAAAAAATCTTACTGGATTTTCTTATTTAGAAAAGTCTTCCTGGGTTACAATATGAAAGCAAGTAAAGAAGTGAAGAATAATTTAAGAGGTTAATTAATTATTAAAAGGGTCTTTTCATAGAGAGGATAAACACAGAACTGTTGCTAACTGTGAATTAAATCACCTTTAATTTAAAATTTGAAAAATGACTAAGACTGAAGAGTACTATAGTAGGCTGCTAGTTAAATCTTGAATTCACCGAATTTTGACATGGTAAGGGGTCCGTGGATTAGATCAGATCACACAAACATACAAATTTGTTTGCAAAATACGTCACATTTTTTATACAGTCAACAATATTTTGGAAGATACATATAAATGCCATACATATAACATATATTATATTTCCTCAAAAAAAAAACATATATTATATCTCTTCATTAAATAACCCTCGTGCCCCAAATTTTGAACCTTGACGAAATAGCTAATGAGGGATGCAACCAGAACTTGGAAGTGCTAGGCGAGCGATTTACTTTCTTGAATTTGGCTATTTGAGTTCTTGAAGTTTGATGTGTTAATAAAATTATGAAAAGAGAAAGAAGTAAATTTTTTTAATTAAAAATTGTTTTAATGAAGTAAAACTGTTGAAGTACAGAGAAATCTATTCTAATATGCTTAAAAAAAATATGCTTCGTTAACTTATTATTACACAGAGATCGTATGACAAAATATATATTAGTTGGGCCTTGGCTTGTGGGTCTTTTATTAGCTAGGCCGGGATTAATTTAAGACCCAATCCTCCATTGAGCCTGATATCTTTTCTCTGTTTTTCTTTTTGTGCTTTTTTTGGCAATCGACACTCACCTTAATTTGCACCACATTACTCAAATAAATAATAAATAATTTAAAGATTTCTTTTATAAATTGAGAAAGTATGTAACCATTTTTATTTCATATAAGCATTGGACAGCGATCATAAATCAAAATCCATTAAAATTATGAACTTGCCCTTAAATAATCACGAATGAAAACAAAAAATCCAGTCATTCTCTGTTCTAGATGGTCAAAATAATCCATCATCACCAACCAAACCTTGGAAAATAAATAAATAAATGGGACAATAATACTCCATATTAATTTGGTCCAATTTTTGAAGACATCAATTTCTCCCCTTTTAGACTCACCAACCCTTTTGCCATTCATCTATATAAACCATCTCAGTTCACCCAATATCTCCACTCAAATCAATACAACACATCAAAACATCAAATACTAAACAGCCATTTAATTTTAGTTACATTCAAACTAAACAGCCATTTAATTTTAGTTACATTCAATCTAAATTAAACAACATGAGTTCAAGCTGGTCAGTCGATGTTGAGTGTGCTGTCTCAGCACAACGCTTATTCAGGGCAGCCGTATTGGACTGGCACAATCTCGCTCCTAAGGCCGCATCTGATAAAATAGTCAGCGCCGTTCCGATTGAAGGAGATGGCAAAGCTGGTAGCGTCAGGCAATTCAACTTTGTCCCTGGTATATTTTTGCTTCAATTTATTCTCACAAATACCATTTTCATGCTAGTTAACAAAAGATTTTTGTGATTATTAATTGCATATTTGATTTATATTTTAACATCTAGACGACAAATTAAATTTTGTAGGGTTGCCATTCAGCTTTGTGAAGGAGCGATTGGACTTCATAGACGTTGAGAAATGTGAGGCTAAAAGTACCCTTGTTGAGGGTGGAGTGCTCGGTATCTATCTCGAGTCGACTTCTAACCACATCACGATCGAGCCCAAAAACGGAGGATGTGTGGTTAAGATGGTTGAGACCTACACACCGTTGCCTGCTTTTGAGCCGAAAGGGATCGAAATGGCGAAGCAGGAGTTTGCTGGAGTCATGAAGGCGGCTGAAGCTTACCTTGTTGCCAACCCTGATGCTTATAACTAAAAATGTTGTGTGGTTTGATTGGAGCTTGTTAAGAGATGGACAATAATTAAGATTGAGTGTAATTTGTGATTTGTGCTACTTTTGTTTTGTGTTTTGTGTTTGGGAGTGATTTGTTCGTACTTTTGTCGAATGAAGATACATTAAAGAATAATTATACTTCGATTTTATTTCTCTTGCATGTGATGTTTGGCATGGTGGTAGACGATAATTTCGTTTAGGAGGAAAATAGTATGTTTATTATCAAATAAACCTGCTAGGATATCAAGAAACATGAGAAAATGAGGACAAATATATTGTTTGTTTGAATTATTTCTTTCTTTGACATGCTACACCTACATGCCTGTTGTTGGACATCCAAATCATGCCGGTCAAATTATTGACTGTCATTGACTTGTTCAGTTTGACCAATTTATCCATTATCTAACTAATATATAATGTCAGGCCGTAGTGTTATATATTATTTTAATTCTATCTTTTAGTATTTTACCGTTACAAGCAAAGAAAATTATCATTTTATTCAGAGTTAAAATATATATATATATATATATATATATATATATATATTAATATATAGGTATGGCAAGTATAAAGATCTGTTTGGGATTGTGGGCAAGTAAATGGGAAAGTGATTCCCATAGGGATGTTAGAGTATTGGAATTACTTTTTCATGTTTGGGATTGCATTGGAATCCTATGTGGCGATAATAGTAGATTGCTATGGGAATGTAATATTACCATATTCATGAAAAAGTGATTCCCACCAAAATTGGTGGGAATGTTACATTCCAATGCAATTTACAAAAATGTTCTTATATTTGATTATTATTATTATTTAAAATTATTTATGTATATATTAATTATAATTATTAAACTAATAATTATTTTTTAGTTAAAATAATATTAAAAATCTATATATTAAAATGATAGTCATATTTTTAAATAAATTTAATGAGCTATATATATTTAATTTAAGAAAGTATAACTCAAGAATGAATAAAATTAGAATGATAATTATATTTATTTTAATAAAAATGATAATTATATTAATTAAGATAAAATAATATAGAAATGAATATTTTGCATAATTTGATATTTTAATAATTTTTAATTGGAAATAAAATGATATTAAAAATAGCAAGAAAGATAAGTAATAAAAAATAAGATATGCATTAGTTTATAATAATATTCCCAAGTATCTCAATTTTTCATCCAAACAACAATATTCCCATCATGGGGTAATCACATTCCAGTCAATAATATTCCCGGGAATGTTATTTCAATGGTAATGTAACATTACCGCGATCCAAACGCACCCTACAAAATAGTATATAAATAATATAAACAGTCTCTCTCTCTCTCTCTCTCTCTCTATATATATATATATATATAGAGAGAGAGAGAGAGAGAGAGAGTATATATATATTTATATATATATATATATATATATATATATATATATATATATATATATATATATATATATATAGAGAGAGAGAGAGAGTATATATATATATATATATATATATATATATATATATATATATATATATATAAACAATATACATGATATATAGGTGAAACAAAACAGAATACAACTATAAAAAAAAATTCTATAAAATGAATTTTTTTATCAGTAAGAAAATATTCATTTTATAGAATTTTTCTAATAATACATAGCAAGTGTTTCAATAGATATGAATTATGATATAAAAAAAAAATAATACATAGCAAGTGTTTCAATCCATTGATGATGAATTTGAATTTAAAATAAAATAAAAATTATGTTAATAAAATTATGAAAAGAGAAAATTTAATTAATTTTAATTAATAATTTATTTAATGAAGTATAATTTTTAAAGCATATAGAAATCTTACTAATATGCTTCTCTAACTTATCATTACACGGAGGAGATCGTACGAGAAAAACATAGAATAGTTGGGCCTTGACAAGTGGGTCTTCGTATTAGCTAGGCCGAGATTAGTTTAAGGACTTTAATTGGGCCTGATATTTTTTTCTCAGTTTATATTTTTTTTGTTCTTTTTGGAAATCGACCCTCATCTTAATTTGCACCAAATTACTCAAATAAAGAAAAAAAAAAGTTCAAGTTTTCTTTTTGAAATTGAGAGAGTATGTAGCCATTTTTATTTCATATAAACATCGGCTAGCGTTCATAAATCAAGATCCATCATAATTAAGCACTTGCCCTTAAATAATCATGAATGAAAACAAAAATCCAGTCATATTCTTTGTTCTAGCTAGATGGTCAAAATAACCATCATCACCAACCAAACCTTGGGAAAAAAAAATAATTTTTTTATTTGAATGAAATGGGAAAAAAAATAATTGGGACAATAGTACTCCAAATTAATTTCGTCCAAATTTTGAAGACACCAATTTCTCCCCTTTTAGACTCACCAACCATTTTGCTATTCATCTATATAAACCTTTTCAGTTCATCCAATATCTCCACTCAAATCAATACAAGACACCAAAACATCAAAAAAAACCACCAATTCTTTTTCAAAAAAAAAAAAACAATTAATTTTAGTTACATTCAATCTGAATTGAACAACATGAGTTCAAGCTGGTCAATCGATGTTGAGTGTGCTGTCTCAGCACAACGTTTATTCAGGGCGGCCGTATTGGACTGGCACAATCTCGCTCCTAAGGCTGCATCTGATAAAATAGTCAGTGCCGTTCCGATTGAAGGAGATGGCAAGGCTGGTAGCGTCAGGCAATTCAACTTTGTCCCTGGTATAATTTTTGCTTAAATTTATTTTCACAAAGACCATTTTTACACTATTTTTGTTTATGTTCAACTCATTGGGTCGAAAGGCTTTCCTAATATATGTTAAATTGTGTTTGGCGGGAATTGAACTCATGATCTTTGACTACACATGCAAATACTTTAACCAACTAGACTACAAGCTATTTGTCATTTTCATACTATTTAACAAAAGACTTTTTGTGATTATTAATTGCATACTTGATTAAATTTTAACATCTAGACGACAAATTAAATTTTGTAGGGATGCCATTCAGCTTTGTGAAGGAACGATTGGACTTCATAGACCTTGAGAAATGCGAGGCTAAAAGTACCCTTGTTGAGGGTGGAGTGCTCGGTATCTATCTAGAGTCGAGTTCTAACCACATCACGATCGAGCCCAAAAACGGAGGATGTGTGGTTAAGATGGTCGAGACCTACACACCGTTGCCGGCTTTTGAGACGAAAGGGATCGAAATGGCGAAACAGGGCTTTGCTGGAGTCATGAAGGCTGCTGAGGCTTACCTCGTTGCCAATCCTGATTCTTACAACTAAAAATGTCATATTACATGGGTTGATTTGCGTTTGTTAAGAGATGAATAAGATTGAAAGTGTGAGATTTTTGTGATTTTACTTGTGTTTGGGAGTGATTTGTTGTACTTTTTTCGAAATAAGAATGAATTAAAGAATAATTATACTTCGATTTTGTTTCTCCTGCATGGTGGTAAAACGATAATTTCGTTTACTTACGAGCAAGTAATGTGTCAATTATCAAATACACCTGCTAGGATATCAAGAATCATATTGATAGAGAAAGTGAGTAGGAATATATTGTTATATATATTTGCATTTTTTTTTCTTTTTTGACTTGCTGCACGCCTGTTGTTGGATGTCCAAATCATGCCAATCAAATTGTTTGACCGTCTTAGACTTGGTCAGTTGAGTCAATTTTAATCCATTATATCTGTAATATATAATGTGTCAAGTAGTATTGTATATATTCTATCTTTTATTACTGTATTGTACCGTTCTATGCAACATAATATTTTTTTATCATTTTATTCAAAATTATAAAAACAATATATAGGCATTATAACAGTATAAAGATCCTATAAAATAGTATATAAGTAATATAAACAATAGTATATGATATATATATAGGTGAAAAAACATCATATAACAATATAAAAAATAATGTATAGATATGAGATATAAGAAATTCTATATATTAAAACTTAAAACACTATATTCTAAATTATATGTATTAAAACACTATTGAAACAAAATTCTATATATATATATATATATATATATATATATATATATATATATATATATATATATATATATATATATATATATATATATATATATTGTTTCATCAAAATCTACGGGGGAGGCGGTCTCTCCTGATCTCTATTAAGATCCGCAACCAATAAAAAAATATATAATATATTAAAACAATATTGTGTGGGGATCACAACTAATTTGGATAGGCACAACCTGTTGAGTCGCCGTCTGCATAATTCATGATCCCTTTATTCTTCTTTTTAATGAGAAAATTGATCCATTTTTCTTTGTTAACATTATATCTTTTTCTGAGGGACCTTTGTTAACATTATTTCAATGCCAAATTTTTTTTTCTTAGTTAAAATAATTACTGCCCTCTATATATCAAAACATTTGGTTCAATATTTCATCTTAGTTAAAAAAAATGATGCCTCTATAAATCGAACAAAATTGAAACACCTCCAACTAATGTTTCTCCTTGTATTTGATATATGAATAATAGCAAAATACAAGGAAATAAATTGTGTGGCATTAAGTGAAGTATTCAATTAACTTTGCTCTTATTTCTTTAATTTATTATATTTAATCATGTTATATTATATTTTTTTTTATTTTCAGAGTAAATCAAAGCACAAAACTATTTATTCGGTTATATAGTTCGATCGTTATACATTGTGGTCGTAATTAAATCATGATCCACTGAAAAGAAGAGTAGAAACAAAACTCCAGTCTCATTGATCTCAAGTCAAAATAAGCCATCACACCAACAACCAATTTTTAGAAAAGAAATAAGGGGGGCATTATTATACTCCAAATTAATTTCATTCATATTTTGAACGTCTTCAAATTTCTCCCCTTTTAGACTCACCAACCTCCTTGCTATTCATCTATATAAACCCTCTCATTCTCCTTACATCTCCACTCAAACCAACTCAACCCAACAAAACATCAAATAGCTAATCAAGAAACCTTAGTTAAATCCAATCCATTAATAAATTATGAGTTCTAGCTGGTCATTGGAGGTTGAGTGTGCCGTCTCGGCCCCTCGCCTTTTCAGGGCGGCCATAATGGACTGGCACAACCTCGCTCCTAAGGCCGCATCCGACCAAGTAGTCAGTGCCGTCCCGATTGAAGGAGATGGCAACGTTGGCAGCGTCAGACAGTTCAACTTTGCTCCAGGTATATAAATTTGTCTTTACATATGTCATTTTCGCACTAATTAATTTAAGAACTTTCCCTAACTACTATATTTTTAATTTACATTTTGAATATCTTGTCAATAAAAAAATTTCAGGGATGCCATTCAGCTTTGTGAAGGAGCGATTGGACTTCATAGACGTCGAGAAATGCGAGGCTAAAAGTACCCTTGTTGAGGGTGGAGTGCTCGGTACCTATATCGAGTCGACTTCTAACCACATCGCGATTGAGTCCAAAAACGGAGGATGTGTGGTCAAGGTCGTCTCGACTTACACACCATTACCTGCTTTTGAACCGAAAGGGATCGAAATGGCTAAGGAGGGGTTTGCCGGAGTTATGAAGGCTGCCGAGGCTTACCTCGTTGCCAATCCTGATGCTTATAATTAAATGTATTGTATGGTTCGACTTGAGTTTGGTTGAGAGAGTTAAAGAGAATAAGATCAAAGAAGTTTTGGAGAAAAACTACTTTGTGAGATTGAGAGTGTAATTTGAGATTTGTGTGCTTTTGGTTGTGTTAGTGAATGATTTGTTGTATTTTGTTTCGAAATGATAAGTGAAAGAATTATTAATTATACTTAGACTTTTCAATGATTATATTAATTGACTTTTCTTTCTCCTATCAATAGTTCAATTAGCCTTGCACCTGCTAGGATGTCAATAGAATATAATATATTGTTATTAATTAAATATACACACAAATATAAATAATATATATATATATAGAACAAAGTTGAAAGCCTACAATATTTCTCTCCGTATATATTTGACATATGAGCAATATTTGTAACTACCATCTACTATCAAACATAAAAAAACTGCAGTAAAAAGAGGACTTCGATCACCAGCATATATCAGCATCACAACGCCCTTGCAAATACATTTTCTTATTATATATTACTCAAAACTAATTATCTACAATACGATACTTCGTCATGTAATATTTACTCAATAAATTAATATTTAATCATGTAATATTTTCTTTACATATTTTTTTTTTCAATATACACTTATGCTCTTGATAGAGTAATTCAATGACATGATCCTTGTGTGTACAAAATGGAGTTGCTTAGTGTATAGGAATGGAGGCATCCATTCAGTACGTACGCTTTGGAATGGGGCTCAGTAGGTTAGTTTAGGGTTTGTTATTCTGTTAAACAAATTTTGATAAGGTGTGCAACACTCGCATGTGAGTGTTGGAATTGTGATGAGGTTTACAAAGTTTAGGATCTTACAGTTGTCCTATAAGTAAATATATTTTGTAAATGTAAATAAAATTACAAGAGAAAATATATTTTTAATTATATGTCTAATTATAATCTTACAATGTTTTGTGAGTAGAAACGAAAAATCAGGTCTCATTCTCAGTTGTCAAAATAATCCGTCATCATGCCAACCAAATCTTTAGAAAACAAACAAACGAGACATTTTTGAATTTCAAATTAATTTCATCATTCAAATTTTGGAGACTTCCAATTTTCCTCCTTCTAGACCCTCTGCCATTCATCTATTTAAACCCTGTCACTCACTCTCCCTTCTCCACTCATACCATCTCAAACCACAACAAGAATCAAGAATCAATCAAGAAATCTTAGTTTAACACAATCCAATTATTCAATCATGAGTTCTAGCTGGTCATTGGAGGTTGAGTGTGCCGTTTCGGCCCCTCGTCTTTTCAAGGCGGCCGTAATGGAGTGGCACAATCTCGCTCCTAAGGCCGCATCTGACAAGGTTGTCAGTGCCGTTCCGATTGAGGGAGACGGCAAGGCCGGCAGCATCAGGCAATTCAACTTTGTTCCAGGTATAATATATTTACTTAAATTCCTTATAAGTTCTAATTTTCAATCAATATAAGAACTTTCTGCAATTTGTTGTGTATTAATTTGAGATCTAAATTTGTAGGATCAATGCCGTTTAGCTTTGTAAAAGAGCGATTGGACTTCATCGACATTGAGAAATGCGAGGTGAAGACTACTCTGATTGAGGGCGGACCGCTTGTCATCTATCTCGAGTCGACTTCTTCTCAAATCACGATTGAGCCAAAAGATGGAGGATGCGTGGCCAAGATCGTCTCGACTTACACACCGTTGCCTGCTTTCGAGGAGAAAGGGATTGACATGATGAAACAGGAGTGTACTGGACTCTTTAAGGCTGCTGAGGCTTACCTCGCCGCGAATCCTGATGCTTATAACTAAAAGTATTGTGTGGTTTAGTTCATAAAAAAAAAGTATTGTGTGGTTTAGTAGTAATTTGGGTTTTGGTGAAAGAGAATAAAAGTGAAACTGGATTTGGTGAAAAGCTGCTTTTGAGAGTTTGTTTGAATTTGAAGTTGTGTTTTGGTTTGTTTGGTCTGTTTTAGTTTTTTTTTTTTAATGAGAAAAGCACTATATTGAGTGAAATTGATGTTACTCTTATTACTTCTCAAGCTTAATGATTCCTCAGTAGATTTCCGCACTTCATACATTTGAACTTGATTTGGAAAGTTTATAGTGAAATGACTTGATGATTAATTCGTAGATTTTATTGTTGGCCAAGTATCTAATCCAACATACAATCTCAACAATGAAATTACAGAATCAAAACGATCGAGAGTAACATATAGAGATAAAACAAATGTTTACTGATCAAATAACTACATAAAATGAACAAAAGAACAAAGAAATCATGCATATTACTTTACAGATAAAACGAATTCTCTGCAAGTGTTATCCTCCTGACTACATTCTGACTGACTTCTTTAAGCAGTGGTTGTTATTATGTTGTTTTCTTTTTTTAAGTGCTTTGTAATTTTTATTTTCTTTATTAATGAAAATTCAGTTTGGTGTCTCGCCGACTGACCTCAAAAAAAAAAAAACATTCTGAATTCTGTGGCATTAATATGGAGTGTGTTATTTATTTAATTTATTTATATGAAGTGTGTGTTATTTAGCTGCTAATAAATCTAGACTTCAAATATAAAAAACACAGTGAGTAGATTGTTTCTTGGTTTTGAACTTTGATAACGAAATTTAGGTGGTTGTTATACAGGAACACGACACAAATCAAAAGTCAATTAGTTTGATATATTATCCATACTAGAATTATGACGAAATACGGAATTATAAATTGCAAAAAAACACGAAATTAAAATACATATATTAAATTGCGAATTTACAATTTCGTTAGAATTTACACAGGTGCATGGGCAAATGAAAAAAATTAAAATACATATTAAAGATCCAACAATGAAAAAAATAAATTCGAATCCAGCGATTTGGTCTGATAATTTGAATCTAATTATTAGTGGTCAATATCTAACAAAATTAATTGGGATCAAATTTGGATTGCCGTCCTTTTTAAATTCTCACCAACCGGCGACCCTTCATAAAAGTATCTTTCTTATCTAAAAGAAAAATTTCTTCCATTATCCAAGTAACTTTTCTTATTATGCCAATTAATCAAATTATATTGACTTGCAACCAGATCATTGACCATCTTATATTCAAATTAACTTGTAAATTAATTAATACACTTTCTGTCAAAATAAAAGATTAATACACTTGTACTGATTGAGCTTCGAGAAAGAACTTCGAAATTGGAGTTAATAGGCCTCCTTTGAGAGCTAAAAGGCCCATTTGGGCCAACATAATTTAATGGGCCAATTACTGAAATATAAAATTAGGTCTAACATTGTAATATATGATTTCAGGTCTATGATATCTTTTTTATTTTTTTATTTTTTTTAATGGTAGATATCTTTTTAATTTATGGCACGATATGGATCTTCATTCTTAATTATTGGCGATGACATTTACGCGGTGAATCAACCATAATCAATTATAATCAACAGTCACAGTTTTTCCTCATTTAGAAAATACAACCTCTTTGATTACAAGTCTAAACCTATTTAGAAACTAGTGTGTAGAAATATGTGAAATCTCTTAGAAACACTTGTTAAAACTCGATTGTAACCCGTCACACAAATGAAACACAACAGCTTTTGTTATGAATCAGTAAACATCTCCAACTAAATTCTATTTTTTTCGTGCGGCTCCAGCTAATTGTCTCCACAAACACACCCTATAAAGTTCAAGCTGATTTCTCATCAATTCATTCAATCTCATCATTTGCAAAAAATCACCATGGCTAACAAAAAGGGTATAACAATAGGAGTCGGCATTGTAGTTATTGTGGCCGTTGTTGCTGCAATTGCCATTGTGTCGGTACAATATACCAAGAAAGGCTCAGGCTCCAGTAACGGTTCAGATGGACCTCAGTTGTCGACATCTATAAAGGCAATTAAGGAATTCTGCAGTCCAACCGATTACCAACAGACGTGCGAAAATGCTCTTCAGTCGGCCGCCACTAATGTGACAAGCTCGACTGATTTGGCCAAGGCCATCTTTAAGGTCACGAGCGATCGTATCACAGAGGCGATGAACCAATCAACCACCTTGAATGCGCTGGCGAATGATAAGCGCACTTCTGGTGCCTTGGAAAATTGCAGGGAGTTGTTGGAATACGCGGTTGAGGATTTAAAGACCTCCTTCGAGCAGCTCGGTGGGTTTCAGATGACCAACTTCAAGAAGGCAACAGCCGACCTTAGGACCTGGCTCTCTGCCGCCCTTACTTATCAGGTACTTTTATCAATCTTTTAGTTAAACCGTCATGTTACCATTCGGTGCAATTTTCAAGCTAATTAATTTTTTATATTATATCATGATCAGGACACTTGCCTTGATGGGTTCGATAACACAACCATGGACGCGGCAGAACAGATGCGTAATGCTCTGAAGGCCTCCGGCGAACTCACGACCAACATTCTCGCCATTGTCGACGAGTTCTCCAACACTCTAGTCAATTTACCATTTTTGAAAAACAAGCGACGTTTGCTTGAGGAAGGAGAAGAGCTGGAAGCCTCCGAGTCTAGTGAAATCCCTGACTGGGTTTCACCTGGCAAGCGTAGGTTGCTCCAGGCTAGCGCTGCAAAGATCAAGCCGAACTTGGTTGTGGCCAAGGACGGGTCAGGCGACTGCAAGACGATCCAAGAGTGCCTTGCCCAGGTGCCACAAAAGAGCAAAGAGAACTTTGTTATCTATATTAAGGCGGGAGTGTACAAGGAGTATATCTCTGTCAACAAGACCACAATCAACCTTGTCATGTTGGGTGACGGTCCCACGAAGACGATCATCACCGGAAACAAGAACTTCATGATGAACATCACCACCAAGGACACCGCCACCTTTGGTAATTCAATAGTTTACTACTAAAGAACAATCTCTTCATTATATAGGGAATTAGTTTGCCTAACATCCATACAACATAACAAACAAATGGCAACATAACAGATCACAAAAAACACCATAGATTTCAATTTGATATATTTCATTATAAATGCTATGATGATGTAAATAGACCATTATTGCATTTGAATTGAACAGAGGCTATTGGAAATGGGTTCTTCGCTCGTGATCTCGCGATTGAGAACACTGCTGGCCCACAAAACCACCAAGCTGTGGCCCTCCGTGTGCAATCCGATCTGTCAGTCTTCTACAATTGCCGCTTTGACGGTTATCAGGATACCCTCTACACCCACACCAACCGTCAGTTCTATCGTGAGTGCACTGTTACTGGCACTATCGATTTCATCTTTGGCAATGCTCAAGTGATCCTTCAAAACTGCCTTATCTTGGTGCGCAAGCCGATGGACAACCAACAAAACATCGTGACTGCCCAAGGTCGCAAGGAGAAGCGTTCTGCGGGTGGTATCGTAATCCACAACTGCACAATCTCAGCAGACCCAACCTACTTCCCGGTCCGCAACAAGATCCCCACCTATCTTGGTCGTCCATGGAAGGAATATTCCCGCACTTTCTACATCCAATCTCAACTCGATGACCTCATCAACCCACAAGGCTGGCTCCCATGGAATGGAGATTTTGGTCTGAACACTTGCTTCTACACAGAACTTGACAACAGGGGACCTGGATCTGACAAGAGCAAGCGTGCCACATGGAAAGGTGTTAAGACCATCGATTATGAACACGCACAGCAATTTACCGTCGAACATTTCATTCAGGGTAGCCAATGGATCCCTAAGACCGGTGTTCCATACATTCCTGGTTTGCTCCCACAAACCGAGGCCGGAAGGATCCATTAAGGATCTTTGTTAAGTTAGCGGGTTTCGGGTTTGGGTGTTGGATTGAGACTGTTTGATCCGCTTGCACGCTTTGTATGTGCTTGGAAATGTTGTATTATTATTTGTTTTAATGTGATGAAGAATATCATTTTTTTACGAGGAAATGAAATATATTGTATAGTATTAGTTCAATAAAGCAAAAATTGTTTCATTCAAAAAATAAATCAAAATTGTAACAAAGATTAAATTGAACTAAATATATAGTGCCCAATCAAATCTGATTCACGAACGACCTATTCCTAGTCCAAATGAACGGCTTGGATTGGCTGAGGATTAGGTGATTTGGTCCACTCAATTAGTAAAGATACTCTCAAATTCAACGACTAATAAAAAGTATAATTGGCATCTTTAATGGCCTTCGGTCCGGCTAAGCACAATGGAATATATCTTATTGAGGGGAATAAATATAAGATTTTTTTAGGCTCCCAAAAAGAGTGGATTGAAAATTTCCATAAAAATACTCTTTAGACAAAAAGTCTCAATCATAGATCATAATCCCTTGTACCAAAAGCCATATTTGAAAATGTGACAAGTTAGGAATAAGCCAACTTAGATCTTTATTATTTGTGAAAATTTTGAACTAAGAATGAGTAAGGATAAACTATAAGTGAGGAAATTAAATTTAAGGAAATGGAAAATCACGACGGGGTACTGTAGCGACTCTGTAGTGAAGGATTAAAATTATATACTGTTTTCTCTCGTTTCTATATACGTTATATATTGTTTTCATTTTTTTTAAATATATACTGTTACCGAATGAATTTTTATATACTGTTTATTTTCAGTTTATATGTTTTTATATATTGTTTTCATTTTTTAAAATATATACTGTTTTACCGAATGAATTTTTTAGATACTGTTTGTTTTCAGTTTATTTAACCCATGCTAGAGTGACAAACACAAACTCATCAATCGTCATAATTTTATCCTCTCATTTTTTTTTTCTAAATTGCCTCCGATTTATTGTTTCTTAGATTAATACAATCTAATATATATATTCTGTATATACTATTTACTAATATATAATTAATATGATAACATATAAATGATACAACAACTGTTTCATCTGTTATTTCTAATAAAATGGATTTATTTAGTTATTTTGACCAGATCCCAGTAATGTCCATTAAGTAAATGTTAAAACTTGACCCCTGAGAAAGTTGAAAATGTAACCATCACTTTCATATCATATGTATTCCATCTAATGTAAAAACAACTTTCAATTAAGCATCGATTTCCATGAACAGCACATAAAATGTATGTGGAACAAAAAAGAAACATTCATGCACGAGTCCAGCCCGTGCATGCGTTGAACCAGTTCCCATCATGAAAACGAAACAAACATTACAAAAAAGGTCCTCTCCATTCACTTTATTTGAGAGAATTGAATTCTAAAGTTACCTCAATGCTCATACAGAGAGATTATTATACAATAATGCAACATAGTTACCAATTCTGAGCTGTTCTTATAAAGACAATCAATTGACAACCCAACTTGTAGAGAAATGACTTCTTTTTGTGGTAACGAGAGATGATTTTACTATGTTAAATTGGTTCACTCAGCACCAAGTGTAAACATATATTTTCTATTTTTTTTTTAATATTTGTCATGTTTTGATGGTCAGGCCAAATCAGCCAATCACAGAACACAGAAAATGCCAATTAAAACTCCAACAAATCATCCATCCACAATCAATGGACAAGTCCAGCTAACACCCAAACAAATACAACACAAGCCACAAAGTTAACACCACACCAATAAACATCAAATTCAGAAACAGAGAACCAGAATCAGAATCATGAAAAATCGACAGATTTTCTCCCGTGACAGAATTCTTCCATCACGACAGTATTACAACAACGACTCGTTCAACCCAAGAAAATTATAATCGTCTACGTGTGCTAGGGTAGGGAGTGACACGTGTCCTCTTGCCTGCATCCGACGGCCCTCTGCATCCGCTGCTCCCCACGTCAGCACCACAGCCCTTCACTATGTCTTCTAGCATCTTCTGTAAATCTTCCAGCGTGTCCGGTTTCTAAAACACAATTAATTATTCCCATAATTAAATTCTTATCAAAATCTTGTTCATTAATATGATTATTAGAATTTTATCAAAAAAAAAAATATGATTATTAGAAAGAATCGCAAAGCATGAGAGAGACATGAAAATATCTACCTCGTTCTTGACGTTGTCCATCATGACCAGCATTTCTTGCATGAAATCAGTGAAATCCTGATCGTCCAAAAGATAAAAAAAAAAAAGCTAATTAGATTTTAATTTATTCTTTCTGTTAAGAGGGCCCACATGTCAGTGAGGCAAAATAAACTGCACGGATAGAGAATGACCTGATCATCGTCTTCTAGCGGATCGAATAACCCGGCGTCGTACATTGCCCGCTTACCTTTGTCGGATAGAACTGTTTCAAAACCCGATCCGTTAAGAACCAAAATAAGATCCGTTACAACTTTCGAATCGTGAAAACAGAAACAAGAACCAACTCAACGAAAGAAAGAATAGGAAACGAAACCAGTTGATTTTCTCACCGGAATAAGCCTCTTGGATCCGCTGGAACCGTTTCTTAGCCTCGGCGGCGCCGTTCGGATCCTTCGCCCACCGATCCGGGTGCCATTTCTGATCCAAAAACAATAGAATTAACCAACCGATCACTTGAAAGAGATAAATCTTGAAAAAAAGGAGGGAGAGGAGTCGTACCAGAGCTTGTTTGCGGTAGGCGGCGCGTACGTCGGAAGGAGAGGCGTTCTTGCGCAGGCCGAGTAGGGAGTAGTAGCAGGAGCCGTTGGATCCGGCGCCTCCTGCTTCCATCTCCTTCGGATCTGTTATTGCATCAGTATATGATCACTGAATTTGAAGAAGGAGAAGGAAGCAGAGAGATTTGATGGAAGAATTATGAAAGGTTTGTTTGGTTTATATGTTTGAGATAGGTTGTATGAATTGATAAATATAACAAGTTAAAATCGAAAATATCTGAAAGGGAGGGACGGTTAGGACAAGTGGAGCGAATTCTTATTAGATGAAGGTTCCAGAGCTTGCGACGAAGCTAGATATTTTTGAGGGGGGTTTACTAGACTGCCACTGAAGTTTCGATTATTTACGAGGGCTTTTATTTTCTTTGGGCTTTTTTGTGCTTTTTGTTTGTGAGAAAGTAATACTGAACTGGGCTTTGAACATTCAGTTGTATATATTAAAGAAAAATATAATGGGCTTACGACTACATTGTTGTCTCCCTTGGGCTTTTTTTTTCTGCTTTTTGTTTACTAAAAAGTAATACTAAACTGGGCTTTGAACATTTAGTTATATATATTAGAATTTTTTTTTAAATACAACTATTTTGGAAAATAATTAAACAAATGCCATCCTTTTGAAAATAATTAAGAAACTACCATTTCCGCCACTATCAGTGGGGGAACATGGTATATTTTTTAATTTTTCTTAAAAAATCTTAATTAGGCTAAAAAACATTGTTCGGCCACTAAGGTTAAAATTTTTATTTTCAGTGATCATTAAGCATATTCTGCAAAAAACAAATATTGTTCACTGTTCCGCCACAGAGAGCGACGGAACAGTGTTTTTTTTATATTTTTATATATATATTTTTTTTGATAAATTTTCAGAGTCTTTTAGGGGCAAAAAATATATAAAATAGGTTGTTTTGCCAAGCTTGTTGCCGGAACAAGATTTTTTATTTGTTTTTTGATTAATTTCTTTTCTAAATTTGCAGTTAACGCTAAAAATTAAAAAAAATTAACCTGTTCCGCTAAGGGTTTTGCGGAACACGCCCAGGCCATTTTTTCTCCTAATTAGGATTATTTAAGGCTGTTAAATGGCCCGGGTGTATTCCGCCAGAACCCTTAGCGGAATAGCCTTTGTTTAGCGGAACAGATTAATTTTTTTAATTTTTAGCGTTAACTGCAAATTTAGAAAAGAAATTAGTCAAAAAAAAAAAAAAAATCTTGTTCCGGCAACAAGCTTGGCGGAACAACCTATTTTATATTTTTTTGCCCCTAAAAAAACTCTCAAAATTTATCAAAAAAAAAAAAAAATTTAAATATATAAAAAACACTGTTTCGCCACATGATCACTGAAAATTAAATTTTTAACCGTGGCGGAACAGTATTTTTTAGCCTAATTAAGATTTTTTAAGAAAAGTTAAAAAATATACCATGTTTCGCCACTATCAGTGGCGGAACAGATTCTGTTCCGCCATAGATAGTGGCGGAAATGGTAGGTTCTTAATTATTTTTAAAATGATGGTATTTGTTTAATTATTTTCCAAAATAGTTGTATTTAAAAAAAAATCTATATATTAATAAAAACATAAATGGGCTTATGTCAGCATTGTTTTTCATATTGTAGTACTGTACATGCCAAATATTTTTTTTACATAATTTTATATTATATATTTTTTTTGTAATTAATATTTTACGTTTTAAAAAAAAATATATTATATTTCAAATACATTGTTTTATTAACATTTTTATTTTTTATTTTTCAATGTATTTAAAGCCCATCAAATTAACTAACAATTCATGTGCTTCTGTGGGCTTTATGGGTCAATGCCGCTTTCGACCGTTGAAATGCAAAATATATATTTATAAACAATTAGAAAGTTTCAGATATATTTAAACATTTTTTACATCACATAAAATTTGTTTATATCAAAATTATGCTTGCTGGTCAAAGAAGACTTGGATGGAGAGTCTTGTGGCTCACTCATTAATTGATCCAAGCAATACTAAATTCCTGTCTCGGTTTCCAGGACTATCTTGCATGTGTAACAATTGTATATGCTGATTCCAAAACTCGCTTCTACCAATCATAAGCTTAATATTCTTTTCCTCATTAAGCCTTACTACATAAGTACATAATTCAAGATATAATATTTGTATTTAATAATTCTTATCTGGCTGTTAATGTTTGATGTAGAAAGTGTTTATTTGAATGTATCCTTCCTGAAAACAAATAAAATTTAATTTTGTATTTTGGAATTAGGGAAGCTTAAGTAAAACTCAATTATTTAAGTAGTTGAATTTGTATCACACCTTTTCCCATGCACTTGGGATCTCCACAATCTCAATAAATAACTAAATTTAAAACACATACTTTTTTCTTTGACCTTAATAATCTGCATCCCTAATATAATTGCATTCATTCATTTAACAAACCTCTCAAAAAACACAACAATAAAGAAAGAAAAGAACAAAAACTGAAAAAACTACACAACCAAACCCAAGACAAGGATGCACGTTCTGAGCTGTCAATCTCGTTCATCGGACGGCCAAGATTCGCTCTCTCTCAACTCTCCAGCTGTCCCCATGGAGCCAGCTCTGAACCATTCCTAATCCTCTGTTACTCTATCTCCATAACTAACTCATGTAACAAATCAGTTACAAATTAGAAATGACTAGCTATACAAATGTTACAAATGTTAAGATTCAGAAGAGCCTTGTGAAGGGAAGAATAAACTAGCCGTACCCACCACTAAGTTGCACTTAACTACTCAATCATAACTAATTTAATTTTATACGCACTATGATACAGTTAAAGAAAAAGGAAATTTTAACCAAAAGAACGAAAAGAATGAGAAAAAGGAGAGAGAGAGAAAAGACAAGTAAAAAAAATAGAGGAAAGAGGTTATAACAAGTCATTTCCGTGTCAACCGCTTCTGCTGCTGAGCCTCTCTCTTCTCTCTCCCTCATCAAAGACAAAGAACAAACAAAACAGAGAAGAAATTTAAAACCGAACAGAACACAGAGCAAGGAAAAGATAAAGAAAACCAAGAAGATACAAGAGAGCCAGCCATGGCGAACTGAGGCAGTGAAGAAGACAAAAGGAAAAGAGAAGAAGAAAGAGAAGTAGAAAAAGGGGAAAACGGTGTGCACCGGGTCCACGCTGAACCGAGCTGTTGATGGATTCTTCTTTTCCCCTTTTTTCCCTATAGAAGCGGTTCCCATTCTAAGCCCCCCTTTTTTTTTCTCTAATCTGGCGGAGCTCAGGGGCAGCATTGTAATTTCTCAACTGGCCGACCAGTTCCGGCGGCGCAGTAAGCTCGGCAACCACGGCTCCGGCGGCGGCGCGGCAGCTATGCTGTGGCTGATGCGCCTCTCCGGCTTCTTCTCCGCGGCATTGTTGACCGTCATCCTCTCCCCCTCTCTCCAGTCATTCCCTCCGGCGGAGGCAATCAGATCCTCGCATTTCGATGGATACCTCAGATTCCCCGGCCAGATCGCCGTCACCGACAGGCATTTCGCTTTCCGGCGAGCCCCGCCCTTCCACAATTCCGGCGAATGCGGCCCCAAATCTTCCACCAACACCAAAACCGGCACCGTCTGCGATCCCTCTTTCGTCCACATAGCAATCACGCTCGACGAAGAATACCTGCGCGGCTCAATCGCGGCCGTCCAATCCATCCTCCAGCACTCCCTCTGTCCTGAAAACGTCTTCTTCCATTTCTTGGTTTCAGACACCGGACTCGAACCTCTCGTCCGATCCGTCTTCCCCCAGCTCCGATTCAAGGTCTACTACTTCGACCCCGACCGAGTCCGCCGGCTGATCTCCACGTCCGTCCGGCAAGCGCTCGAGCAGCCATTGAACTACGCCAGAAACTACCTCGCCGACCTTCTAGAACCCTGCGTGCGCCGCGTGATCTATCTAGACTCCGATCTGGTCGTGGTAGACGACGTGGCCAAACTCTGGCGGTACGATCTGAAAGGAAAAGCCGTCGGCGCGCCCGAGTACTGCCACGCGAACTTCACGAAGTACTTCACGGAGAAGTTCTGGTCGGATCCGAACCTCTCTCGGACCTTCTCCGACCGGAACCCGTGCTACTTCAACACCGGCGTGATGGTGATCGACCTGGAGACGTGGCGGAAGCGGAGGCACACGATCTCGATCGAACGGTGGATGGAGGTGCAGAAGGCGGGCGCTAACGGGTCGGGTCGGATTTACGAGCTGGGGTCGTTGCCTCCGTTTCTGCTGGTGTTTGCGGGACACGTGGCGGCGATAGAGCACAGGTGGAACCAGCACGGGCTGGGCGGGGATAACGTTAGAGGATCCTGCAGGGATTTGCATCCGGGACCCGTTAGTTTGCTGCATTGGAGCGGAAGTGGGAAGCCGTGGGTTCGGATCGGGTCGGGGAATCCGTGCCCGTTAGACTCGCTTTGGGCTCCGTATGATCTGTACGGACCCGCACTTCAACCGCGGTAAAAAAAAAATGAATTGAATGGAGATATAAAAAGATAAAAATTGAATCGATGGAGATTTTTTATTTTTGGATTTATATTTTGATCGATGCCCTTTCTTTCTTGGTCTTCGTGTTCGTATCTGTTCATCCTGGTCTTGATAATATTCTTTTCTTTTTTTACGATTTATTTTTGTGATTTTTTTTGGTATTATAAATGTGTCTCTAAATCTTCTATGTTGTTATTAGACGGTGTTCATGCTGTGTTTAATTAGTGTTCTTTTCTTCTTTTATTATGAGGCGAGATGTGTATGTAACCGTGCTATAATGTTTGTTTGATTTTTTTTTTTCTTTTTTGCCTCTGGAGATAAATAAATAAAATTGAGATAAAACAGAGGAAATTGGATTTTCGATTCATTTTAGCCTTAGATTTTCTCTTGCGTGTTATTTATTGGCAAATCTAATACAATCTATAAACTCTTTATCTGTTCTTTGCATTTGTCGGCTTCCCCGATTTATTTCACTTCTAGATTTTCTTAATTTAGTTAAAATTTATTTCAATACATTCGTACTGAAAAGCTGCTAAATTGCTGAAAATAGCATGAATCCTAATTTTAGGTTTATCCTTGTAGGCATTCCAAGGCTTGAATGGAACCCAAAGAAAAAAAGTAAAATAAATAAATAAAATCCATTTATTTCTGTGTTGCACGAATCTTAAAGCTCAATCCTCTTTCTTCTCCTTTGGTATCTGTTCTGGCATGGACGCCACTTAATTCTTGCCTTCCAACTTGCATTTGTCATTCTCATAATAAATAAATACCATTATACAAACAAAGTCTCTCTGTCTGGGGTATTAATGCATGTATATTTTATACCTGTATTGTATTACTATTATGATTGAAACGTTTTTCGATTATATTTATATTATTTAGTATTTAGGATGGTGTATTAAATCATTTCCCTAGTTATGGTCATGACTCGTGTCATATGATATGGTACAGAAACAGAGAGACGTTGGGCCTGTTTTTTACATCTGCACAGTAATATGTGAAATCTATCATATATTTATTTTCGTGTGGTCCTTATATAGTGTAAATACAACTCGTGACACAGTATTCATAACCAAAACAGTTATATATAATGACTGTATTTAGTTTGGTGAGAGCATTCAAAAGCGTGGCTTACGTGGCATAAAGGACGGGCTTGTGATCTACCGTCCAAAAACTATTATCCTCTCGAGTTGTTTCCACTGAATAAATTCATTCTTTCATGTTATTTAACTATGGTTATGAATAAAATGGAGATGATATGAGTATGTCTCTGTATTTTGGCTGCTTTATGTTGCCCCACCACTTCCTGCAGTCTTTATTCTTCGTATTTTATTCAATTAAGCCCCTTTAGTTCTTGTTTATTCCGTCGTATCTTTGTTTCTAGCACAGAGGGGCCCGAATAGATATTTTTTATTTTCTCGTCGCCTTCAAAAGAGTTAACTAGTCAATTCAGAGTCGTTTTATTTTTAGTTATTGCGAAAATTGTACATTATTATTTCAAAAAAGGGGGATAGAACATTGAAATAAGTAGTTGATTTGAATTTGATTCTCTTGTGTGTAGTCCACATGTGTCTATTTCTGATTATTTTTTTTGAGTGAAGTCTATTTCTGATTTTAAAACTCAAATTGATTTTGGAGGTTTGGTAGATTTTGATATGATTGGGACTCTCTACCCGACATGGCATAGTTTTAGAAGTTTACACTTCCAATTCGATTAACTTTTTATCGAGTTTTGGAATTGTGAATCCTCTCCATTTTCGGACTCCTAAATTTGCGATCTTGAAACAAAATTTAAGCATCCAGTTTTTGGTTAAATTGAGAGATTGAATAATTCATTGCGAAAGCATGATTCACAAGCATAATGAAAAAAATGGTGGTGGCGGTAGTTAGTGCTTCACCTTTTTATTCATTTCTTTGTTTTATAAAAAAAAGGGTAGAGATAACAAATCTCGTGATGAGATGCCATTTTTCATAAATTATATGGTTTAGAAACTTAGTTAGAGAGACATGCATTGTTAAATCAATGTAATGTACTCATGACATAAAGTGGTCCTATTTGGTTCTATAGTGGAAATCAACGGATGTCGATTGTTGGTTGAGACGTCCGTTTTCTTTCAATTTTATGAAAATGATGAGTGTTTTGATTCAGGGTTGGTTTGAACCATAGTGATGATATTGTGGGATAAGATTTTAATTTGGTAATGGTTTGAAATGATAATGTGGGGGTGGATCCAAAATGTGATGCCACCTGTTGGGTGTGGGTCATAATACTGACAACTCAAGTCAATAACAACATGGCCTGGTTAGCTTAGCTCAAACCTGGTCGATCTTATCATTTTAATTTTGTCCTTTGCCTTACAAAAATCAAAAGATTTTGTTATATCATGTGCATTTATGTAGAATTGGAAATATGTTGGAGAAGTATCTGTAATTTATGTCAGCTAGTTTGATAAGAAAAGGTTATGTTAATAATAGCACGTTTATTTGTAAAAGAGAAGGGCAAAAATAAAAGACTTGTGTCTAGGTCTATTGGTTTTAGGTCTATTTCAAATTTGGTATAAATCCTTTTTTTTAGGTATAGGTGAAATGTTTGTTGAATTGAAAGCATTAAAAGAAACAAAATAGAGTACTGAGAAGTTCATAGAAAGACAAAATGTGCCAAGTAAATCAAGATTAAGAAAATTGTTTGTACTGGCCGAGATTACATATTTGGATTAATATAAATTATTTGTATAATTAAAAGTATTAACCTTTTAAAATACTTTGTATGAAATTATTTTAAAATTCGTGTGAATTAATCAATCTGGTTTTAAGAGCCAGTTCATAGCTTGGATGCTAGGCAACATTGCTGGTATATCACATGCATACTGTTGCATGCCAGCTTTATATTACAACTTAACCTAACTTCACATGAAAATTATTCTGAAGAAAAATTCAAAAGAAGAAAATAACCCACTAAATTTTTCGCCAATTTAAACCCTGACCTAAAGTACATTGAACTAACTTTTTGATGTATAGTTTATCATGTGTTATTCATATGATATACTTTTCCATGTATATATGTTTTATTAGCTGCAATATCATTTCCATTTGATATCTTGAATTTGGACTACACAAACAAACAGTCCCAATTAAAATATGCTTATTATATCATACAAAAATAGATTTGAACTTGGTTACTACTTACATGGGTACACATTTTTGTCTAGTAGTAAACCAGCAATGTTATGGGAACTTTGCCATTTTCATGTTGGTTGGTGTAAAGGAAACTCAAATTGAGTTATCAGGTTGAGGTACAAAAAGCTTAGTCCAATGTTTTAGGCCCCCTCTTAGAATAGAAGTCTTGTGTTCTCAGCCTTGGACCACATGATATTTCTTGCTCCAAGTGGATAGATATAAAAGAAGGGTTGATATTATGGATTTGTTAAATTATTTTGACGGTGTAAAACTAATAAAATTTTACATTATTAATATTTAAATTTTGCCGAAAATCCCATCCACCTTATTAAGATTTGGCACTAATTATAAAGGTGTGATATTAACAAAATGATAAGTTACAAACTATTGAAAATTGCAATTTACTACAGGATGTCAAATGTCCAATTAGAGGAAAAACTGAGTGAAATAAGCATAAAATTAGAAATCAAGTCGTGAGTTTCTCTACTTGGATAAATTTTAATAACGTTCCTTAAAATATTTTTAATATATAGATATGTACACAATGCTAAAAAATTAGGCCTATGGAGATCAAATATTTTCGTTTACATAAAATCATAAGTCCATTTTTGGTCTTTAAGGCCCAAATAAAGCCCAGTATGAGAGGATTATGTTATTCGTCTTGGCTTGACTGCCCGACTTTTCTTCGTTTCTCTCCAAACACTGAAATCCCTTCTTCATTTCTCTAGGTTTTATTTATCAGATGGAAATTTCTCACGCCAGCTCAGTTGATTTTGATTTTGGCGTGCTTCTGAAGCAGGGAGCTGAAGCAGTACGTAGTAAATCAATTTTATCATTCTTTTCTAATGGTTTTGGAGCTGTTTGTCATTAACAAATTTGAGTTATGATTATTTACAGAGGGTTTTTGAATCGGATTTTGTGGGAAGAAAGTGTATAGTGAAAGAGAGATTCTCAAAAAAGTACAGGCATCCGATTTTGGACTCTAAACTCTCTCTCAAACGCCTAAACGCTGTAAAAAAAATTCACAAATTTCAGACATTTTTTTTCAATCGGCTTTAAATTGACGTATTTGCGATATAATTTGTACAGGAGGCAAGATGCATGACTAAAGCGAGAAAACTGGGAGTGAGAACTCCAATTTTATACGGAATTGATTCTGTTATTCACAGTTTGACTTTTGAATTCATCGAAGGCCCTTCAATTAAGGAAATTCTACTCGATTTTGGATCGAATGGCGTAAATCAAGAGAAATTAAATGATATTTCTGCACAAATTGGGGTCTCAATCGCAAAATTACACGACGGAGGCTTAATTCATGGCGATTTAACCACCTCTAATATGATTATGAATAAACACACTGATCATCTCGTAAGATTTTAGTTTTTTTGTGAATTAAATAATTCTTAATATTCTATTTTGGGTGAAATTATTTATTATTTTTCTTTTCTTGAAGGTTTTAATTGATTTTGGATTGAGTTTCACATCTACTCTGCCTGAAGATAAAGCGGTAGATTTATATGTTTTAGAAAGGGCTCTCATTTCTATGCATTCTTCTTGTGGCGATATTGTAATTTCTTTCTTTTCGAAATATTTTTTATTTATGATGATTGCTAAATAAATATATGAATTAATGTGCGTTTATTTTGAAAATAGATGGAGAAAATATTATCTGCTTATAGGAAAAATTCGAAGCAGTGGTCTGCTACTATGAATAAACTCGCTCAAGGTTCTTTTACTTATCTTCTCAATTTATTTGTTTATTTATTGAGTTTTTTTGGTCTTTTTTTTATTTATTTGTTTGTTTTCTTAAATTGTAGTGAGGCAGAGGGGTCGCAAGAGAACCATGGTTGGATGAAATGAATGTATTATGTTTTCCAATTAATACCTTTGGTTAACTTGCTATTTATTTTAGTGTATTTTTTTCCAACGTTTGGAAATTTATCTTTTCTTTGTAGCGGTTTGTTTTTGTTTTTCACTACTGTTTGTATAAGATTTTTGCAAATTTTTGGAAATAATTTGAAATAAGAGGGCTTTTGTGATAAAGCTTGCAAATTTAAACCAAAAGTTTAACCACAGATTATTATTTTTTTCACCAAATAGATCTTAGTAAATGAAATAATTCTAAAAGTATGTACTAAATCAATTTAAGTATTCATACCCGTTCCTCTGGTTTCATGGCTTAAGGTCGGATATTTTTTGCTTCGCCGAACAAATTAGCTGAGATTTACCAATATTAAAAGTGATATGATGAGTTTGGAATTTCGATCACCAATCTAAAAGAACTTAAAAGTCTTTTTTCCTTCTAACTTCAATTGCTAAATTTAGGTATCAATGAAACAGAAGAACAGATAGGCCAGAAATTTGCTCCCTAATTGTGAAAGAAAATGAATGTTGTTGTGTGGAATGTTTTGAATCCTTTCGACATAAATGTAAGATGTAAATGTATATTAAACCGCCAACACGTGTCGGGTATCAACAAATAATTAATTTTGTTGTAACAAATCAACTTGGCTTATCGGACAAACTCGCTCCACGAATCTTATAATTATCATTTTGGCTTATCGGACAAAAATGGCTCCATGGATCTTATAAAATAAAACCTGATACGTGATACCGGATTCCTGATTTGAACTGGATTTTGTAATTCTTTTCATATTTCTGAAATGACTGAAGAAGCAGATTCATTAGATTCAGATTGACGATGAGCTTATATATAACTGAATTTTGTAAAACTATATGAGATATAATTTCTAGGATCATATTTACCTCACAATCTCAAACTTGATGGTACGAGTGTTTTGTACTATTTGTAAATGTTATAGTTAATCGTATCCATTAAAATAAATCGCACAAGAATATCGCTTTAAAAAAAGCGCAAACAATATTGCTTTAAAAAAAAGCACACATTCATTATTAAGCTAGAAAACGTAATCTTAATGCAGTAAAACAAAACATCAAAACACATATTTCTACCAAAATATACAAAACCAGTCAACAAAAAATATCATCATAAAAACATAAACTTTCCTAACCTACCAATAAACTCTCCAACAACTAATTCCAACACCCCTGTATTCATTCATTCATTTACTTAATTCTTGAATCACGCGATACAATTTCCGTCTCGACCCGA
The DNA here is from genome assembly GCA_027726005.1 of Juncus effusus. Taxonomy (NCBI): domain Eukaryota; kingdom Viridiplantae; phylum Streptophyta; class Magnoliopsida; order Poales; family Juncaceae; genus Juncus; species Juncus effusus. Next base: position 11,383,383 of record CM050894.1, on the reverse strand, counting down.
CCGCATTTATCCCCATATCCTTCAAAGCCTCTAAAGTGAGCAGGGGCAAAACTGTCAAATCCACCTCAGGGATTTCAAACACCTGCCTGTATTTGCCCAAACCGAGCCGGTCCAGCCAGCCGTGGACCCCACCTTGTTGGTTCAATCCGGACCGTCAATTCTGATTTTGATTCGTAAATTGGTTTTCTGATTCCACTCAGTTTTGATCCGACGGCTCAGATTTGGTTTCTTGTTTTCATTGGTTAGTGTGGCTTGGTTCTTGGCTGTCTGAAATTTATCGAAATCTTTACTTAGCTGCTACAGCTTTTAAAAGAAAAAGAATATGAGAACAGTCACTCACTCTGGTTTCGTGACTGGAATGATTGAATTTTGTTGTTGATCCTTTCATGATAAAGAAGTAAAAAAAATAATATAGAAATTCTGCACATTTCAATGGCGCATATAAAGGTAACTACTTTTACTTATTAATAAAGCTTTGATGAATGATTTATATATTTTGACATTTGGAGGAAGATATGCGCAAAACGGGTCAAGTGAAAGGCCAACTAATTGAAGACATCAAGTTACTAGAAGACCCAATTCACATTAAAACCTCCACAGCCAAATTTGTGCAGAGGAAAGAAAAAGTTAGGGACACAAATCTACAATTCATTCTACTATCTAAAAATACCAACAATGGAAATAAAATATCAAAACAGCAAACTAAAAAAAAAATTGTTCACTACAAAAATTATCAACCAAATTTCACCATGCAAATAATTATTCATATACCAAACCAATCAGAAATTTTATTTATTCATTTAAAAACTTGTCAGAGGATCACAAAACCCTTAAATTTCACTTTTCCAAAATAAATTATTTACTACCAAGTTCCGCAAAATAATTGTGTTGCTCATTAGTCATTACATCACAATTTTACCCCTTCGATTTATCTTTTTGAAAGTAACGTAGTGCACTGCTAAGGCAAGCAGAATGGAACCCGGTCCACAAGAGGCAGCAATGGAATGCGAGATCCAAGCAGGAGGTTTGGTCATATACTTGTAGAAGGCGGGCCAACAGACCCGGCCCCAGCCCAAGACTCACAAGGCCTGGTTCCAGGGCCCAATTGATCATGAGTCCTCATATATATCATGCTACTATTGTAGTATTGTAAGTACAAGAGTAGAAATTTGATTAAATACCCAATTTTTGGCCCATGAAAATGTAAAATAAAGGGGCCCAAATAAAATAGAGAAAATTCATTCACCACTAACTTTTTGTTGTTTAAATTTTTTTTAAGAATTGGTATTTTTACGGGCCTCTTTGAAAATTGGGCCTCGGACCCCTCAAATGCTGGGGCCGGGCCTGCGGGCCAATCAAACTCGTTGGTCGCACGGGCCACGTCTGAAAATATATAGATAAAATTTAATTTAATTAAAAAATATATAAATAAAATGAATATAAAGCTTATCTTATAATTAAGAGTTATAAACTTGGATTTTAGTTTATACCTGTTGGCTTATTTTCCATTATTGCCTCACATTGTTTCTTCTCCTCAAGGAGTTGAGAAATCTTCTTATCCTTCTCTTCAATTATGAACTGATACTCCTGTTCAGATGAAACTATAAACCTCTTTGTCTAGTGATTATGAGAAATATATTTTGGTTTGCCCTTATTTGCCAAATTTCATATATAACCTTGAAAATATCACAAGTTCTTTGTTTACATAGTGATGAAAAAATTGTAATTATTTTTGGAAAAATATAATGAATGTATAAATTTTCCAGAATGTAGTTTAATATTGTTTTCAAATAAACTATTGAGTGGAATACACATGATATTTTCATATTTCAAATATTAGGTCAATACAATACACCTTATTTGTCTTTATTTACAATTTGACCCCTGCAATATGCGATAATTGCGAAAAAGAAACCTAAATTATTGAAAATTGTAATGAATCAGAGAGGAGATGTTACTTACAATACAAAAAATCTAATACCAAATTTGAAATAAAAAGGCCTTCATATTATCTAATGTTTCAAGAAGTCCATATAATCTTCAAGATTTTTTTTTTGATGAACTGAAGTAATCTAAGTCCTACGTCCAATATATTAATTTATAATAGTTTTATTACAAAGTGTAGAGAAATCGAAAAGAGAAATAAAATAATTTACAAACATTTGTGGCCATATATATTAATTTATAATAGTTTTATTACAAAGTGTAGAGAAATCGAAAAGAGAAATAAAATAATTTACAAACATTTGTGGCCAAGATGGCCGCATAATCTTCAAGAAATTAAGAAATCTCTTTGCTAAGTTCTCATACTAGATCAAGATACATAGACCAGCTATTAATCCTATTTTTTCCTTGAATAGTTAAAGTTAATTGTAAACTCACCAAAATGACTTGAAAAACGTAGTGCACCACCATATGTAAGTCTACACAATAAGTATTGTTTTGTTCCAATAACATAATATCACAAGTTAAAAAAAAATAATCACCAAACACCACCATATATAAGTATAAGATACAAAGTGTTAAATCCCCACATATCAATAAGATTCTGTGACAGTAAAACTAACTATTGCTACTACTAACAAGCAATAAAATCATGGTGAATCTACATACATACATATATAATACTCAATGTCATTAAATTGATATTATTTCCCGACAACATATTACAGAACTTGGTAGCATTTCAGCAACTTGGTTTAATTATATTAGTTCTTATATGGAATTTATGATGCATTTGGCTATTATATTGAAGGTTATTGTTTATTTCGTGAAAAGAAAAAAATTGGATGATCAATAGGGAGTAGTGCGCATGAGAGACAATTGATAATAAAAAAGATTTTTTTTTTAATGATGAGTGCTGTTTTATTTATTTGGAAAATAAAAATATTTATAAATTTGCTTAATCTGGATATGTGCATGCTTACTATGCATATGCAGATGCCGATACTTAAACAACATAGAAGGAAAATGAAGAAAAAATTTGCTTAAGAGAACTCTTAAATGCGGATTATCACATATGCAAAAGAGAATTCTTGTTGAATATGAAGAATATTACATACACAGATGTTAAAAATATGTGGAACATTAGGTCGCATAATTGAGTTTCGTTTCGTTGACCATGTTGATCACATTTTTGTTGAAGTCCGGCCATCCTACTTCACTCCTCTCGATTCCGTGGCACTCTCATATCCTCCTTCTCACTCTCCTCCTCATCCTTTCCACATGATCCAGCAAGTATCCGTGCAGGCCATAGTCGCCATGCACGTGGAGGACAATGTCACAAGCGCGCCCGCTGAGAGCGTAGCGGATAGCGAACTTCAGGATGTCCAGCGGGAAGTAGAAGGCTAGGTTGTAGAGCCAGATGACCCCCGCCCAGCCCCACCCGATCCCTTTTATGAACGTAAATTTCCAACCCACGTACACAGCAATCAGCGTCGCAATCTGATAAAAGAGAAGATTTTATGTTTAATGATGGATAGAAATTAAAATTTTGATACTTCTAGATTTTTCTTTCGTAACATAAAATATATAAAATATGTCATTTTCTAATAACAAAATAAAAATATGTGATCTCTCCAAATATGATGTATAAATCTTCTAAATAAATTTTTTTAGATATTTATAAAAAAAAATCATGGATAATGATGGAGTGCCAATTATACATTACGAAATCTTCTAAATAAATTGGAACATAAATTTGTAGAAAAGAAAGAAGAGAAACTTACTAGTTGGGCGATGAAGAAAGCGACAACGAGTAACAAAACAACCCAGGCCGTTCAATGAAAGACCAACTCCTGGGCCTCGTTATGAAAATGAGGGCCTGGCTGATCGTGCCGACTTGCAAGTACACCGCTGATCCGAGCTTTTGGAAGTCGTCCTGCGCTGTTTTCTCTAGACTATCTACATGGAATATCCTCTGAAAATTTATAACAAAGAAATGTTATCACCAAAAAAAGGTCCTATGTTAGCCTATATTCAAAAAAGTCCCTGTGTTACATTTAATCCTCAGTAAATTTAACAGTGTTTTTTGTAATTTAGGCATAATGGAGGAGCATTCTCTTGATTTTGTAAAGAATGGGGTGGACCTCATGCAATTTATTATAATATATGTCCTTTTTTTTGCAAATTTAATGATTGGGGATTTCTTTTCAATTAAGGCATAAAGAGTGGTCTTTTTTGCAATTAATCATGAAAGTTTCTGATGTAGTCTAAACTACTTGAAAAATCCCCAAACTAGAGAAACAGTTGCGTAGGGAAAATATAAACGATGCATTATGTGTGATTTAAAAAAACAAATTGAGTTAAAAAAATTCTAATTGAAACGTAAAAAAATATCCCAACCCAGCCCAGCCCAATTTCTATTTGCTTTTTATTTCAATTTTCGCCTCTTCTTCTAAGTAGCCCAACGTTTGTAATTACTGGCGGCCCACAAGAAAGGATTATTTTCGCCTTTTCTTCTTTAGAGCGAGCTCACTCCGCCGGACTCTTTCTACTCTCCTCTCCTCTCCGAATCTTAAACCCTAAACACTGGATCGCCTCTCTTCGTTTCTCTTGCTTTAATTACATGGACGATAGTCACTCCAGATCAGCTGATTTGGATTTGGGCGTACTGCTGAAGCAAGGAGCAGAAGCTGTGCGTAGTAAATCCAGCTTTTATTTTCTTTGCCAATTATTTTGGAGCTGTTTTTTTTTTTTTTTTTTTTGAGACAACCATTGAATATGCATAAAATGTTGAATATGCATAATATCACATATACATATGTCAAAAATATGCGGAACATCATAACATATGCGCGTTTCTAATATTAAATATATGTGGCTTTCTAACATCACATATGTCAATAAAAATTATATTTCTAATATTAAATATAAAAATGATAAAAAAGATTCTTAATACCATCTTGTCCTCAGTTTCGTTAGTCTCGACAAATAATCGTCCATTTTCAATTACTACAGGAAAAACAGTTATCACCTATGTCATCGTACAAAAAAAATGATGATATGTCACTTCAGCATCGTCGACTTCAATTCCTTCTCTCAGATGAATCCACTCAGAGCGGTTGCTGATAGGGGATTTCCCAATCGTTCTCTGGTTGATAGAGCATCGCCTGTTGATGATTGGACTGATATAGGTTGGTCAGGTCTACCCACTGAAGAGGTTTTGGAGGATTCATCCCCCGTTCTGAACCCTCCGGAGGTTTCACCGGATCCTGTTGCGAACCTGGCTCTTCTCTTGGTTATATCTCCCAGCATGAATGTTGGGAGTGTTCTTGTATGTTCAAAAAATCCAGCACATTGCATGGATAATGCAGCCATACAGTTGGTGGAGAGGACATGTCTCATCTGTTCCGATGTTTATACCAATGAACTCCATCTGATGTGGCATCTAATCCAAAAGCACTTCACCCGACTCAAACAATATCCATTTTGCTTCCGTTGCAATGGTTTGAGAGCTACTGCATCTACTCACATTGAAGATCATGATGTGCTGATCAAGCAAACACTTGAACTTCCACCGTCAATATGTGGAAAAAATTTGTTTCTTGGAAGTACATGCGAGACTTGAAATTCTTAAGCAGTCAGATAATATCTCAACTAAGCTTTTCACGACTAAGCTTTTGCTACGTACTGAAGATTATAGAGCAGCAAAGAGTAAATTTTAGGGTTAGGTTCTACTGAATGTGACTCTTGTTCAGGTTCCTGCCGGTGACTATGTTTGGTTTAGTTTGGTGGATTGTAGGTATTTTTGGATGTGGGGGAGTTTGAGTTAGTTTTTTTGTTTTTGATTTGATGAATTGTAAATATTTTTTGGGATCTGAGTATCATTTCTTGTAGGTGTTTTTTTGGATTGTTGAGTGGATTGTAAATTTTATTTTGGATTGGAGGGTTTTTTTCATGTGAAAAAAAAAGATGATATGCCACGTCATCATATGCCGCATTATCGTATGTTATGTCATGTGTGCATAACGAAATGATGGCGTGGCGTTTATTTATAATTAGAGATATCATTTTTTTGTATTATGTATTCGGTTATACATATTTTTTAATTTAAATAGGGAAATTTTTCAAAAACCCTTTTACTTTTCAGAATATTATAAAAAAATCCTATCTTTTTAGGTTCTTTCAAAAACAACAATTTAATGTGCACAAATAATCCCACAAATGGATGTGTGTCACATGCTAAAAAGTCCAAACTTGATATTTAAGGGTGTTTATTAAAATGAAAATTGCAACACAGAAATAAAACCATCATTATATGGTGATTTGTAAATTGAGTAACATATGATTTTAAAAATGACCCGCTACGTATTGTGAGTCTAATATTCATCACAAAAGATCATAAATTTGGACAGGTGTCAAATGGAGAAAAGAAGTTATTATTATTATATTCTTTTAAGAATTAGTTCGTGAGTGAATTTAATTGCTATACAAACGATATTATCACATTAGCCGATCTACACCATAACAAACATATTTTTGAATTCGGAAATTTGATAAAAGAAAAAAGTTGTGTATAAAATATAAACGTTGCATTATGTGTGATTTAAAAAAACAAATTGAGTTAAGAAAATTCTAATTGAAACGTCAAAAAATATCCCAGCCCAGCCCAATTTCTATTTGCTTTTTATTTCAATTTTCGCCTCTTCTTCTAAGTAGCCCAACGTTTGTAATTACTGGCGGCCCACAAGAAAGGATTATTTTCGCCTTTTCTTCTTCAGAGCGAGCTCACTCCGCCGGACTCTTTTTACTCTCCTCTCCTCTCCGAATCTTAAACCCTAAACACTGGATCGCCTCTCTTCGTTTCTCTTGCTTTAATTACATGGACGATAGTCACTCCAGATCAGCTGATTTGGATTTGGGCGTACTGCTGAAGCAAGGAGCAGAAGCTGTGCGTAGTGAATCCAGCTTTTATTTTCTTTGCCAATTATTTTGGAGCTGTTTTTTTTTTTTTTTTTTGAGACAACCATTGGGTTATTAGACTTGCTAAATATTGAGCTAAATACGTTCGCCGTGATTCGAACTTGGGTCTCGCTCAAAGTTAGCGGGGTGCCTTACCGCTTGAGCTAGCAAGCTTTGGCAATTTTGGAGCTGTTTTTCATTAACAAATTTTGGTTTTGATTATTTTCAGAGGGTATTTGAAGCGGATTTTGTGGGGAGAAAGTGCATAGTGAAAGAAAGATTCTCAAAAAAGTACAGGCATCCGATTTTGGACTCTAAACTCACTCTCAAACGGCTAAACGCGGTAAAAATTCCCTAAATTCACAAAAAAAATTCCAGCTTTCTTTCTCAACCGGCTTTATAACTATGTATTTGCGATTTAATTTGTACAGGAAGCGAGATGCATGACTAAAGCGAGAAAACTCGGAGTGAGAACTCCAATTTTATATGGAATTGATTCGGTTGTTCACAGTTTAACGTTTGAATTTATTGAAGGCCCTTCAATTAAGGAAATTCTTCTCGATTTTGGATCGAATGGCGTAAATCAAGAGATATTAAATGATATTTCTACACAAATTGGGGTCTCAATTGCAAAATTACATGATGGAGGCCTAATTCACGGCCATTTAACCACTTCAAATATGATTATGAATAAACACACCAATCAGCTTGTAAGTGTTTTAATTTTTGTGAAATAAATAGTTTTTAATATTCTATTTTGGGTGATTTTTTTTTTTTGAAGGTTTTAATTGATTTTGGATTGAGTTTTACGTCTACTCTGCCTGAAGATAAAGCGGTGGATTTGTATGTTTTAGAAAGGGCTCTCATTTCTATGCATTCTTCTTGTGCCGATATTGTAATTTCTTTCTTTTTAAAATATTTTATTTATTTATGATGTATGTATATAAATATATGAATTTAATGTCTGTTTATTTTGAAAATAGATCGAGAAAATATTTGCTGCGTATAGGAAGAACTCGAAGCAGTGGTCTGCTACTATGAATAAACTCGCTCAAGGTTCTTTTATTAATTTAATTATCATATTGAATTATTTATTTATTTATATTGAATTATTGAATTAAATAATTGATTGTTTGTTTGTATATATTTTAGTGAGGCAGAGGGGTCGCAAGAGAACCATGGTTGGATGAGAATAATGTATTATGCATTGCAATTAATATTTTTAATTAGTGTATTGCAATTAATACGTTTAATTAACTTGTATTTTATTCGATGTTGTGATTTGTAATTTATGCATGAAATCGTGATTTCCTGGATTTTGTTCTATTTAAGATTTTATTTATCTGTCTCAAAACTTTTCATTGCTCAGCGAGACATAGAGTGATATAATTTTAGCTTGTTATATTATTCATAAATTTTGGCTATTTAATATACTGTATGATTGTTTTATACATCACTTGCTAACTACATAAACTATTTATTAGTTTCTAATTTGTATGTATCATTTTGTCGATAAAAATATAATATGCCATCACTCTTTGGGCCTCCTTTAAGGCCCATACATAGCTCTCATTCGTTTGTTTGGTGTATATGCTATTCTCGCTCATTTTGTCACAATCATAAATAACCTTTCTTTTACCAATTACAGCTGAAAACATAAAAACAAAAGAGAGAAAAATTGCATGGCTGCACGATGTTCAACAAAAGAGCTCAATTATTTGTTCAAATCAATCAACGTGAATTCAAATTAGAACTGGTCCCTACAGTCCATACTTTTATTTGATTTTGACCACCTCAATTAAATTATGAAATTCAAAATGCTCATGTCTCGCTTTTCTGTACCTCTATTCAAAATGAGAAGATGTAGAATGATTACATCTAATAAAAAAATATGCGGTGCTCCAGGTCCACGCAATAAATTGCTCAAGAATCAGTATATCCAAAGGCTGAGATTAAATAAAACACATGGTCCCTGTTTTTTTGAATGGATTTGAATTCAATTGTCCAATCACGATTTCCATGGACTTGTTCTCCTAAATTCGGCGGGACCTGATCCGGTCTAAATTATTAGTTCCACTTCCCACTAAACTTTCTACAACTTGTCACACTACTAAGAACAAATCAGTTCTGATTTGTAACCATCCATTCAGGTTGTGCCAGGTCAACACAAAGTTAAAGTTCGTGAACTGTTGATGTGTTATCGTATTTTGACATCTTCCTTTCAGATCTCGGATGCATAAAACCAAGATTTGAAATCCTTGAATTCAAATCAAAACTTGAGAATTGAAATCCCAGATTTTCTCGCACCGCCAGGTTATATCTATCTGTTGACTCATCTAAAAAATCTCTATATTGCGAGTCATTATATCTAGACAATAATGACACATTACACATATTTATAAAGAATTATGACAGGAGATTAGGTTCTTCACTCCACTTCCCTTCTTCTTCCTACTCCAGCCGGCCTTCCTTTTTTTAAATCAAAAAATTTCAAAACCTTTCCCTCAAATCAAACACTCCAAAAACCTAAAATAAAATACAAAACAAATCACTTTCTTCATTCGTTCAAACACCCAGCTGGGTCCTCTAATTCACACACGCGCTTTCTTCTCCTTCTCCTTCTAAACTCCATCCAGAGCTCGAAATTCATCTCACAAATCGTCAATGGAGGCCTCGAGTAAGTACTCCCTCCTCCTGCTCTTCTTCTTCACCACAGTTCTCCTTCCATCAGCCTTGTCCCAAGGCGCAGTTAATCCTCCGGCGCCGGCGCCGGCGCCTGAATCTGGATGTAACGGAATCTTGCTTTCCTACGATCTATGGGGAGCTCCGACCAAGATCCGTCCGTTCCTGAAGGATCCGACCAACCAAGCGTACAAATTCCAATCGCGCGCCTCAGTTCTCAATTCTGGAACCACAGTGTTGAAAGCCTGGGCGCTTTTAATCAAGTTTCAGTACAAGGAAATCATTGTTACTATGAAAGGCGGGTTTCTCACAAACGGAGCGGATCTGCCTTATAATACTACTGTGGATGTGAATGCCACATCCATTTCCGGCGACCCGAATGCCGATCTGCTGACTCCAATCGCCACAGCCAACGATCAATCTCTGATCGAAGCTGACATTGACTTAGTCGGCACACTTTTCGGCGGTCCTAAGACTCTCAACCCATTTCCAGTCTCCATTTCCTTGGCCGATCCGAGCTACATCTGCCCGCCTTTACCCAAACCCGGGAACTACACCTTCAGTATGAGCACCTGTTGCGTGCCGAACCCTATATTCAACCCGAACAACACCGTGATTTCCAACATAACTGATCCGAAAAAGGACTACAAACCCAATCCGGCTGGCGATCTGATCATAACCTATGACGTTCTTCAAGCTTACCCGTCGAGCTACCTCGCTTCAGTCTCGATAGAAAACAAAGCTCCGCTCGGCCGGCTCGACAACTGGCACTTAACCTGGACTTGGAAAAAAGACGAGTTTATCTACTCCATTAAAGGCGCTTACCCTCTAAAAGTCGACGCGACAGGCTGCATTTACGGCCCTCAAGCCACTTACTACTCAAACCTAGATTTCAGCAAGGTGTTAAACTGCGAGCGAAATCCTATACTTCTAGACCTCCCTTTGTCTCACTACAATAACTCAGAACTAGGAAGAATCCCGCACTGTTGCAGGAACGGCACGATCCTGCCGAAAGCCATGGACCCGTCTCAGTCCATCTCAGCCTTCCAAGTGCAGGTTTTCAAAATGCCCCCTGACTTAAACATCACCAAAATAACCCCCCCGCAAAACTGGAAAATCACAGGCGGGTCCTCCTTAAACCCTGACTACACCTGCGGCCCGCCAATCAGAGTCTCACCAACTCAATTCCCCGATCCGTCAGGACTCGAATCCAACAGCACGGCTTTCGCCACCTGGCAAGTCAGCTGTAACATAACCGCAAAAGCAAACAAACCCAAATGTTGCGTCACCTTTTCAGGGTTTTACAATGAATCCGTAATTCCGTGCAATACTTGCGCGTGTGGCTGTCCAGCTAATCGGGCCGGTTCCACTTGCAGTACAACCCAACCCGCTTTGCTTCTCCCCTCTGAAGCCTTATTAGTCCCTTTTGAGAATCGAACCGCCAAAACCCTAGCTTGGGCGAGTTTAAAACACTTTAATGTTCCTAATCCTTTACCGTGTGGCGATTATTGCGGCATGAGCATGAACTGGCACATCGCGACAGATTACAACAAAGGATGGACGGCCAGAATCACATTATTCAATTGGGGGCAATCGGATTTCGCTAACTGGTTCGCGGCGGTAGAAATGGACAAGGCATATTTAGGGTTTGAGAAGATGTACTCTTTTAATGGAACTTCGGTCGGGAATAATACGATTTTCATGCAGGGTTTGGAGGGGTTGAATTATCTTGTGAAGATGAGTAATGGGACGGTTGGGGGTCCGATGGTGCCGGGCAAACAGCAGACGGTGGTCTCGTTCACTAAGAAGCTGACACCTGGCATTGATGTGATTGGTGGAGGCGGGTTTCCGAGTAAGGTGTTTTTTAATGGGGAGGAGTGTGATTTGCCCACAAGGTTTCCGGTGAGTGGAGGGTTTAGGAGGGGTTTTGGTGGGGTTTGGACGGTTTTAGGGTTTGTGGTTGTGTTGGTTTTGAATTTGAATTGAATGGTGGGAATTGTTTGATTCTTTTTTTTTTGAAGGTTTAAGTGATTTAAACCGAGGGATGACGGGGGATTTTGTTTTGTTGTAAGGGGGGATTATAGGGTTAGATTTGAATTTTGTAGTTTGTTTTTTGGTACTTGTAAAACTCTCCATTTTGTATTGTGTATAATCAATTAGTTGTTATTCATTATCAGTGCTATCTTCTTTTATTTATTTTTTCATTTTTTGTTTGGAAATGAAATGGGTAAGATGAATCAGTCTTTAGTGTATATGGCCTTCTAAATTGAAATTAAGATACATCTTTTCAGGAACAAATTAAAACAGAAAAGCTCATAAAAGTACATGTGAGTTGAGTATCATATGAAGAAAATGCATATAATTTGATGCAAACTCAAATAATACAGAGGCAGAGAAAAGTAAATAGAATTATAGAAAGATATTTTTTTTATTATGTCTCCATAAAATAAATTTTGGCAATAAATTAATGGGTTGGAGTTTGAAAATGTCAAGGACAAGTATAGGTGGAGACTCCACCGTGGAGTTGGCGTAGATATAAAAACTCGTGAGTTATATATTTGAACGTGTAAGCATGTTAAATTTGAAATTTTCAACATGGTTTGCACGTTATGATTTGTGAGGAAATCACATTTTTGACATTTAATTTTATTTTTTCATTTTCTCCCGTGGTGGTTTGAATTTGAATTGATCCAATTTTTTTTTTTTTTTGACAATTCATCAATGTGGTAAGTTTTAACATTATAAAAAGTGCACTTTCCTCAAACCAAATAAATTTCTACATGAAAATAGGGTAAAATCAACTTTCAAAATAAAGGGAGAAATGAAATCTGGTATACTTTATGGGCCTGGGCGTTTTCTTTGATGGCCTGGTATTTTGATGTCAATTGTTGGCCCAACATGAAACGTAATAACAAACTTCTTTGGAACAAATCGGTTAGTTATTACTGAACAATCCAGCCCGTTATTAGTATTGATCCGACCCAATAAAAACTCGTGAGTTCCCCTCACGAACTGGTATATCAAACGTCCCTTCGTGGCAAAACTCTCTCTCTCTCTCTCTACTCTCGCTCATTTAGGATTTTCTTTGTATGTACTGTAGAGTTTGATTGTGAGTGAATTGATTTTTTTTTCTTTTTATGGAAATTATTTTGGACTATCTTTGGTAACTTCAATATCAACAATTGATAGTCAATATTTCGGTCGAAAGTACTAAATTTAGATTTTCTTATTTTTTTACTCTAAAAATTTAATTTAAATGCTCGATTTGAGACTTAAATATCATCATCACTACTGATTTCTTTTGCGTGTTGACTTTATCATATGATTGCTTTCCGTCAACTTCAAACAAATACTGATGAAAAATTTCTATATTCATTAATTACTAAAAGAACACATTAGTTATCTGTTACAATGCAAATTGATTGGAACTAAATCTTCTTTCATTTACTACTTTACAGATCCAACGTCAAAAAATGTCAATGCTCATTTCCGAAAGCCTCCGCCACCTCAAAAACTGCCTCGGAATCCGCGCAAACCTCATCCAACTCCTCCATTCCCACTCAACAAAATCCCTAACAAACAAAATCACACCTCTAGCCCCTCACGACGAACCGCCACACGAAGAGCCGCAGAGTAATCACGAGGAACCGCCCCACGAAAGGACACACAGTAAAGCACCACACAAGATCGACCTCAACCCAAAAAATACTCATATTTCACACCAACTTGCTGAGTCAATCCAATGCTATGAGGGTCCGCATGGTAAATTTAATGGCCCGCGACGTTTTTTGTGTTCGACTTGGAGACGACCGGGCTGAGTCGATTGACTGACCGGATTGTTGAGCTGGCGTTTCGCAATATGAGTGGTGGGTCAAACAGTACTATCCAGAGTCTCGTAAATCCATTAAGGCCAATCACGGATCGCATTTCTAACATTCATGGTATTACAACTTCCATGGTCAGCCAGTCGGGAATCCCCACATAAGTTTTTTCATATCTACGTCTGCACCTGTACTATTCATCGCCACCATGCCCAACACCTCCACATGTTCGGCCAAAACGCCTGTTGGAACTTCAACGCGACCTTGTAATAGGATAGTTCTAGATAATAAGTAATTCTACCGACTTACAATTGTAAGAATTGTAGGACAAAGAACTCAAAACCGAATTGAGTTCTTAACAACGGCTAGTTTTTAACACTAATATAAATAGCCTTGTGAATCCTCTCAAATTAATCAAGCAAAGATAAAATAAAATAAATCTTTTGTTAATCTCTTTCTCAGTTCTATTGCCTTGTTCTCGTTTCCGACACCTAAGTCATTTATTGCGGAGGATTTCCAGGAGGGAAGTTGGATTTGAGCACGCCGGGCGGCACGATGCTTACGGCTGCGTCGGCGAAGAAGGTGGAGCATAAAATTATTTGATATATTTAAAAATATATATAGCATGCACAAAATTTTGACCCTAGCACTTGGCAGTATACCTACAAGGCTAAAACCCATATGATTTTCTACTTATCCTACATTCTATGTAATGGATTTCTAAAGTAAAATGGATAGTCTATATGCAATAATACTAGTACGATTTATTTTCTTATTTGATTTAAGACCACGAAGATTCTAACTTACATCAAAAAGGCACCGTCAGCTTTTTCTTTAGCCTTTTAGGTATAAAACCCATACTTTTTTGTTATTCTTTTAGTTTACCCATATATCAAGTACAAGGGGCCAAATATTATCATACAAGGACTAAAATTAAAATTCTTAAGGGGTAATAATATAATTTCAAATTTATAGGGGGGACCATGGCTCCCCTTGGCACGCTCCTAACTCCGCCCCTAGTTTCAAGTAAAGTTGAATGAAAGAAGAATCCAAGGTTCAGTGATCAAAATGCACCTCCGAGTCCGAATCCAACTCAGCAGAATATAGGAAGACTTATGACAGAACAAGCTTTTTGTAGAATTAACTAAGTAACTAAATCAAAGATTTAGAATCCAAAAGATTAGAGGTTTAAAGATTGAGACTTATGGACATCCACATAATTATATAATATATGTTTATTATACTTCTCATTGGATGTTCATTTTGTTTCAAATGAATCACAAATTTGCCTCATTAAAAACCGTGCCAGAAAAATATAATGGGACAAAAAACTTTGGGTAAGGAAAAAAGGGAGCATCGTGTATTATTACTCCACACATTAAAGTATGTTTCATTAAAACCTTCATAGTTAAAAATCCTATATGCATGTTTGGCAAAGCATGGAATAGAAAATAGCGGCATTCAGCTAGATAAATAGATTAAGATTTGGTTTAAATAATATAATAATTTATGAATTACTTAATAACTATCACAATGAGATTGTGAAAATAACTAATGGTTGGTTAATATACACAAAAATGAATGAACAAATAAAGCAAGGCCCTAAACCCTAAACTTTATTTCAGAAATGTCCAAGCGGAACAAATTTTTTATGGGTATTGATAGTAACTCATGGACAAAATGGAGACATTTTAAATGGGTAAACACTAACTTTTCTTGTACTAATTTCAATTAATTGGACAGTGTTATTTTGCTAAAGATTTACATTTTTACTTTATTACACAATTTTCAATTATCCAAGACACAATTGCAAAAAATACAACTATGAATAACCAAAGAATATAATTACAATTGTCTATTATGCTCTACGTACTCACTAATTAACTACACTGCAAACCTTCCTGATTTGTCCAGCCGAACCCATAAGAGGGCTAATATCTCCCAACTTTACCATCGCATCCGCAAAATCTTTGAAAAACAAACTCCAATCATTACTATAACTTGCAACAATATAATCAGTCTTGCCACCATTAAATAATACTTGGTCAGAGTGCATTAAACCCCTCTTTTTCATCAAGTTTTTAAAATACTTGTTATCAAATGTGTTAGGTGAAGCAGGGTCAAGTGGAGCCAAGTTTGAGTCCCCATTGTTTCGAGGGCAACTGAGCCTCCTGTGAATAGCAAAGCCTGGATCGATGTTGGTCTCATTGTAAATCCTGTCCTTAAATGTCGCACAATGTGCTTGGCCTATTGTGTGAGCACCTGAAAAATGTATCAAGGCCTAGTTAAGTAATGTTTATAAAAAGGAGTGTGAGAAGAGAAACATCGAAATAGTAAATACAATGTTTTGAATAGTCAACTGATTAGTCGAGATTTTCTTTTCAACATACAAGTATTTGATCACAAAACAAAAGATATGGATGTTTCATTTATTATGTATGTGATTAAATTTGATGTAAGAAATTTAGGGGACAAATGAGCTTTTATAATATTGTACACAAATTTAAGTTTATTATACCTGAGAGTGCGACCATTTCTTTTGGGTTGAGTCCTTGCCTAGCAAACTTGGAAATGAGCACACTTAGATCTTCAGAGGCAATCGGTAAATTAGCGCTAGCAAGATCCTTACTTGCAGTGGTAGAGTCTCTTCTCCCTAACTTCACCATCCATTTCGGCCCATTTACCTGTTGATCACATAACTTCTTAATCAACAATCAAAAGATAAAATCACTAGAGATAATTCCAAGTACAAGAAAAGAAATCTTACATATTCGGAAGAATCTCTAGCTGCAAGTGCGAGAATATCTGCGCATGACACAACACCAGGACAAACGGCCTCGACTGCTGACTTGATAGCATCAATGACTTCAAAACCTCTTATGGATCTGTTGTTTTGAAGAACAGTTTGTTCCCCAATGAACCATGGTGTGTCTTTTAGAAGAACCGATCCGTCACATCCCTAAATCATGAGTAAGATAATATATTAGATTTTACACGATAGCATATATACATTATTGAGAGGTTGCGCAATTAGTATTTGAGAACAATTCTTCATTTTAAATAGATAGTTTGAACTTTGAAGTAAGTTTTGTGTTTGGTGGAATAAATCCTTGGGTCCGCATGATGATCACCCCTGCTAGTATTACGAGTCTATATAATGAGATTGGATAAAATATAGAGTAGGGGGTATAAATACCTGAACAAAACAGTCATGGAAATGAAGACGGACAAGAGAGCCAGCCATCCGACGTTCCTTTGCAACTGCATCCTGAATGACTGAGCGAATGACAGGCAGAGCTTGCGGGCATGAGTAGTCATAGTAATTTGTTGTAAGTTGTGATTGTGAGGAATTTGCAGAAAGCAAGAAGAACAATGCAATAGCAATCCATGCATGCCCAGAAGAACCCATGAACGTATTTGTGTGTGTGGTTCTTAGATTGAATGGAAAAATAGAGAGAGAGAGAGAGAGAGTTGTGTGCTTTGGATGAGTTGGAGGGAGAATAGAAGTGTGTATATATAGGGTGGTGATAGTTGAAGTAGTAATTTAGGAAGAAGTCTCCAATAATAATTGAACTATTAAATTATGGAAAAGTGTAAGACACATCTTTGGACAAGTTGCTCGTCTGACTTTGTCACCAGTCCAAGACATGTATTATTTATCTACTTTTTTAGTAGGCTAAACAGTCACGTCAATTGCATCTTATTAAAAAATTTATATGTACGAATTAAATGAATTTAAGCGGAATGGAGATAAACAAACGAGGTGTTTTCTCATTTAATTAGTTCATGCTAAGATTCGGTCTTGATTGTAGGAGGGTTATAATCAATCTGAATTGTACATTTTGGATAAATCAGTTACATATACCATACTGACGTTTCATCATAAATTAGTGTTTTATGTTTTATTCGATATTTATTAGTTAATTTGAAAGATTTTATTGTTTTCTTCCTTTTGGGTAGAAATTAAGAGTCGAAGAAGACAAGAACGGTTGTTATCACCACAACTCTAAAATAAGTAAGAAATTTCTTTGCAATCATCAAAATATTATTCAATAAATGAGTTGTTGAATTGTTCATCCGCATCATGACTTCTAATAGAAAAATAATTATTCTATGGCACAGAAAGGCTGAGTTTAATGTACATTCTGACATCCAAAAATAGAATGGAACGGTTTAATGTACATTCTGCGATTTATATTGAAATGATATTGCTTTGTACATTGATAATATAATATTCACAAAATAAAATTTTCAATTATACATCGGGTAGTGATAGAGACAATTGGTATGCGGATGCTGTCATTTCAATCTGCAAAGCATATATCATATATGACTCAGAATCCTTAATCATTATCCACGTGATAAAGAAAAACAACCGGCTAATTACCTCTCATAACTTGTGGTTCCCCGACTTCCGTCTAAGAAGAAGTCGTCACTTGTCCAAAAATTTTGAGCGATTTGAAATCTATCGGAGCTCCCGATTTTATGCACTCCCGAGCTCCCATATCTTGGTGACAATATTAGAAGCTCCAAAATAATTCCTACGAAATTTAACCGCTAATTGTTTTGTTTAGTAGCTCCTTTTAGCTCTCAGTGAATTTTCTCATGTAAGATAAATTTTTGGTAATATAAAAGTATAATGATTATCATATAAGGTATATTGTTGTGATATAAAGGTATATTGTCTATTTTGACGGAAAGATCTTCTTACTAGTCTCATCTTCTAGATCAGTATGACGAGACTTCTACATTCAACTATTGTTAAGAATATAAAAATATAATGTTTCTCTTATTTAGAATATAAGATATATTATGGTAATATAATAAAGTTATAATGTTTAGAATATAAGGTGTTTTGTTGAGAATATAAAAATATAATGTTTATAATATAAAGTATATTGTTGTAAAACTATGAAACTTTTAATTAAAAGATATAGAAGTCCAGGACAACAATATGGGTCAGTTGAAACTTTGAGTTGAAATATATTGGAGGCACTAGAAGTTAATAAAAAAATATTCAAGTATATGAAATGATTACCAATTTAGACTCTCATCTTATTAGGAGGTAATGGAATCTAAATAAGATGGGAAGTACAAATATTTTTCCTAACGAAAATGTAATTGACCCGACTTCTTTATTGCTTAGATTAAAAAAAGTACATTTTATGCCCGGAACCTCAAACATAACCCCCCGTCAATTTCAAAATCTTATTACACCAATAGTATGTGCATTCACATTAAGCCTGCGAACGAGTTTTTTTCCGTGACTGAGTTTCACGTGTAATTTATCTTCTAACACCAGATGGGTCCATTTTCATTAGCTTCTAGTCTAGGGTCTTAAATATCTGCTATGCTATAGTAAATTTAAATTTAATCACATCTAATTCTTATCATTTGATTATTCCATTCCTCTGGCTCTCTAATATCAAGCTTGATGTTTTTAAAGAATTGAAGATGGCATGACTTAAGTAATGTAGAAAGTTCTTCATTTACAGTTTTTTCAAAGGTTAATGAGGTAAATCTTAGAAACTCATGTAAGAAGCTCTGAATCCAGATGCTTTGAATGGTAATTATTGTCAATTTAGCAAATGATTTTCAAATTCATCGCCATAAAGTCATTTAATCATCCGCGTAGCGGTAGTTGGCTAGGTAAAATGCTAAAAAATGTATGCCTCTTCAAAATCCTTCACATTTTATGAGTCCGCATTGAGATGTCAAAGAAAATGTTGTCAAACTTCCATAATTTTTCTCAGGCCAATTTGATTTTAATCTAGTGACTTTCTTCGAAAACAATTACATAAATGACTGGATTGCTATCTACACCTCAAAAAATAAGCCCCCAATTATTCAAGTTATGGGAAAAAGATGCAAATTTTGATTTCAAACCAGGTCAGGCTCGGTACATGACCAGTGCTTGCTTGCTTAGCTGTACTACGGATGATACAGATTCAGTTTCAGGTACAGATGTACACTGACCAGTAATCAAGATATTTATCTTGAGAATTTGTCAAAAGAAACAACCAGAGAAAAAGATAATTATTAATTATTATAAATTTTTCAAAGACTTTTAATATAGTGCACTTTCCTCAAACCAAATAAATTTCTACATGAAAATAGGGTAAAATCAACTTTCAAAATAAAGGGAGAAATGGAATCTGGTATACTTTATGGGCCTGGGCTTTTTCTTTGATGGCCTGGTATTCTGATGTCAATTGTTGGCCCAACATGAAACGTAATAACAAACTTCTTTGGAACAAATCGGTTAGTTATTACTGAACAATCCAGCCCGTTATTAGTATTGATTCGACCCAAAAAAAACTCGTGAGTTCCACTCACGAACTGGTATATCAAACGTCCCTTCGTGGCAAAACTCTCTTTCTCTCTCTCTCTACTCTCACTTGCCCTCAGTGTTGCACTTACACATATCTATTTTATGAATTAAATCTTCAGCATTGAGGGTTTTGGTTGTTTGATTTGCATCTCTTCTTCTATCCAAGGTAATCTCTCTCTTTTTATCTCTTCATCTCGTTCGGGTTTTTTTGAATTTATGGTTGGATATTCTGCTGATTGTGTGTGTTGTCAAGGGTTGGTTAGTTTGTTTTCACTTTTCTGCGAGGACTTTCGTCGAACGCCTGGTTTGCATTCGTTGGATTATTGGTGCTGTGATGTTTTCTTTGTCAAATCAGTGAGATTGATTTATTGGTTAGGATTTTGTTTGTTTTATCGTATGTTGGATTCTTGGTTGGTTTCGTGATCAAATCGTATTGTTTTCATTTAGGATTTTCTTTGTATGTACTGTAGAGTTTGATTGTGAGTGAATTGATTTTTTTTCTTTTTATGGAAATGATTTCGGACTATCTTTGGTAACTTCAATATCAACAATTGATAGTCAATATTTCGGTCGAAAGTACTGAATTTAGATTTTCTTATTTTTTTACTCTAAAAATTTAATTTAAATGCTCGATTTGAGACTTAAATATCATCATCAGTACTGATTTCTTTTGCATGTTGACTTTATCATATGATTGCTTTCCGTCAACTTCAAACAAATACTGATGCAAAATTTCTATATTCATTAATTACTAAAAGAACACATTAGTTATTTGTTACAGTGCAAACTGATTGGAACTAAATCTTCTTTCATTTACTACTTTACAGATCCAACGTCAAAAAATGTCAATGCTAATTTCCGAAAGCCTCCGCCACCTCAAAAACCGCCTCGGAATCCGCGCAAACCTCATCCAACTCCTCCATTCCCACTCAACAAAATCCCTAACAAACAAAATCACACCTCTAGCCCCTCACGACGAACCGCCACACGAAGAGCCGCAGAGTAATCACGAGGAACCGCCCCACGAAAGGACACACAGTAAACCACCACACAAGATCGACCTCAACCCAAAAAATACTCATATTTCACACCAACTTGCTGAGTCAATCCAATGCTATGAGAATCCGCATGGTAAACCGAAATGGCCCGCGACGTTTTTTGTGTTCGACTTGGAGACGACCGGGCTGAGTCGATTGACTGACCGGATTGTTGAGCTGGCGTTTCGCAATATGAGTGGTGGGTCAAACAGTACTATCCAGAGTCTTGTAAATCCATTAAGGCCAATCACGGATCGCATTTCTAACATTCTATGGTATTACAACTTCCATGGTCAGCCAGCCGGGAATCCCCACGTAAGTTTTTTCATATCTACGTCTGCACCTGTACTATTCATCGCCACCATGCCCAACACCTCCACATGTTCGGCCAAAACGCCTGTTGGAACTTCAACGCGACCTTGTAATAGGATAGTTCTAGATAATAAGTAATTCTACCGACTTACAATTGTAGGAATTGTAGGACAAAAAACTCAAAACCGAATTGAGTTCTTAACAACGGCTAGTTTTTAACACTAATATAAATAGCCTTGTGAATCCTCTCAAATTAATCAAGCAAAGATAAAATAAAACAAATCTCTTGTTAATCTCTTTCTCAGTTCTATTGCCTTGTTCTCGTTTCCGACAACTAAGTCATTTATTGCGGAGGATTTCCGGGGGAAAGTTGGGGGACGAAGGTGATGATGTTGGATTTGAGCACGCCGGGCGGCACGGTGATTACAGCCACGTCGGCGAAGAAGGTGGAGCATAAAATTATTTGATATATGTAAAAATGTATATAACATGTACACAATTTTGACCCTGGCACTTGGCAATATACCTACAAGGCTAAAACCCATATGATTTTCTACTTATCCTACATTCTATGTAATGAACTTCTAAAGTAAAATGGATAGTCTATATGCAGTGATACAAGTACGATTTATTTTCTTATTTGATTTAAGACCACGAAGAATCTAACTTACATCAAAAAGGCACCGTTCAGCTTTTTCTTTAGCCTTTTAGGTATAAAACCCTTACGTTTTTGTTATTCTTTTAGTTAACCCATATATCAAGTACAAGGGGCCAAATATTATCATACAAGGACTAAAATTAAAATTTTTAAGGGGTAATAATATAATTTCAAATTTATAGGGGGGACCATGGCTCCCCTTGGCACGCTCCTAACTCCGCACCTAGTTTCAAGTAAAGTTGAATGAAAGAAGAATCCAAGATTCAGTGATCAAAATGCACTTCCGAGTCCGAATCCAACTCAGCAGAATATAGGAAGACTTATGACAGAACAAGCTTTTTGTAGAATTAACTAAGTAACTAAATCAAAGATGTAGAATCCAAAAGATTAGAGGTTCAAAGATTGAAACTTATGGACATCCACATAATTATATAATATATGTTTATTATACTTCTCATTGGATGTTCATTTTGTTTCAAATGAATCACAAATTTGCCTCATTAAAAACTGTGCCAGGAAAATATAATGGGACAAAAAACTTTGGGTAAGGAAAAAAGGGAGCATCGTGTATTATTATTCCACACATTAAAGTATGTTTCATTAAAACCTTCATAGTTAAAAATCCTATATGCATGTTTGGCAAATCATGGAATAGAAAATAGCGGACTATTCTATTTTATTTCAGTATCATTCAGCTAGATAAATAGATTAAGTTTTGGTTTAAATAATATAATAATTTATGAATTACTTAATAACTCTCACAATGAGATTGTGAAAATAACTAATGGTTGGTTAATATACACAAAAATGAATGAACAAATAAAGCAAGGCCCTAAACCCTAAACTTTATTTCAGAAATGTCCAAGCGGAACAAATTTTTTATGGGTATTGATAGTAACTCATGGACAAAATGGAGACATTTTAAATGGGTAAACACTAACTTTTCTTGTACTAATTTCAGTGTTATTTTGCTAAAGATTTACATTTTTATTTTATTACACAATTTTCAATTATCCATAGACACAATTGCAAAAAATACAACTATGAATAACCAAAGAATATAATTACAATTGTCCATTATGCTCTACATACTCACTAATTAACTACACTGCAAACCTTCCTGATTTGTCCAGCCGAACCCATAAGAGGGCTAATATCTCCCATCTTTACCATCGCATCCGCAAAATCTTTGAAAAACAAACTCCAATCATTACTATAACTTGCAACAATATAATCAGTCTTGCCACCATTAAATAATACTTGGTCAGAGTGCATTAAACCCCTCTTTTTCACCAAGTTTTTAAAATACTTGTTATCAAATGTGTTAGGTGAAGCAGGATCAAGTGGAGCCAAGTTTGAGTCCCCATTGTTTCGAGGGCAACTGAGCCTCCTGTGAATAGCAAAGCCTGGATCGATGTTGGTCTCATTGTAAATCCTGTCCTTAAATGTCGCACAGTGTGCTTGGCCTATTGTGTGAGCACCTGAAAAATGTATCAAGGCCTAGTTAAGTAATGTTTATAGAAAGGAGTGTGAGAAGAGAAACATCGAAATAGTAAATACAATGTTTTGAATAGTCAACTGATTAGTCGAGATTTTCTTCTCAACATACAAGTATTTGATCACAAAACATAAGATATGGATGTTTCATTTATTATGTATGTGATTAAATTTGATGTAAGAAATTTAGGGGACAAATGAGCTTTTATAATATTGTACACAAATTTAAGTTTATTATACCTGAGAGTGCGACCATTTCTTTTGGGTTGAGTCCTTGCCTAGCAAACTTGGAAATGAGCACACTTAGATCTTCAGAGGCAATCGGTAAATTAGCGCTAGCAAGATCCTTACTTGCAGTGGTAGAGTCTCTTCTCCCTAACTTCACCATCCATTTCGGCCCATTTACCTGTTGATCACATAACTTCTTAATCAACAATCAAAAGATAAAATCACTAGAGATAATTCCAAGTACAAGAAAAGAAATCTTACATATTCGGAAGAATCTCTAGCTGCAAGTGCGAGAATATCTGCGCATGACACAACACCAGGACAAACGGCCTCGACTGCTGACTTGATAGCATCAATGACTTCAAAACCTCTTATGGATCTGTTGTTTTGAAGAACAGTTTGTTCCCCAATGAACCATGGTGTGTCTTTTAGAAGAACCGATCCGTCACATCCCTAAATCATGAGTAAGATAATATATTAGATTTTACACGATAGCATATATACATTATTGAGAGGTTGCGCAATTAGTATTTGAGAACAATTCTTCATTTTAAATAGATAGTTTGAACTTTGAAGTAAGTTTTGTGTTTGGTGGAATAAATCCTTGGGTCCGCATGATGATCACCCCTGCTAGTATTACGAGTCTATATAATGAGATTGGATAAAATATAGAGTAGGGGGTATAAATACCTGAACAAAACAGTCATGGAAATGAAGACGGACAAGAGAGCCAGCCATCCGACGTTCCTTTGCAACTGCATCCTGAATGACTGAGCGAATGACAGGCAGAGCTTGCGGGCATGAGTAGTCATAGTAATTTGTTGTAAGTTGTGATTGTGAGGAATTTGCAGAAAGCAAGAAGAACAATGCAATAGCAATCCATGCATGCCCAGAAGAACCCATGAACGTATTTGTGTGTGTGGTTCTTAGATTGAATGGAAAAATAGAGAGAGAGAGAGAGAGAGTTGTGTGCTTTGGATGAGTTGGAGGGAGAATAGAAGTGTGTATATATAGGGTGGTGATAGTTGAAGTAGTAATTTAGGAAGAAGTCTCCAATAATAATTGAACTATTAAATTATGGAAAAGTGTAAGACACATCTTTGGACAAGTTGCTCGTCTGACTTTGTCACCAGTCCAAGACATGTATTATTTATCTACTTTTTTAGTAGGCTAAACAGTCACGTCAATTGCATCTTATTAAAAAATTTATATGTACGAATTAAATGAATTTAAGCGGAATGGAGATAAACAAACGAGGTGTTTTCTCATTTAATTAGTTCATGCTAAGATTCGGTCTTGATTGTAGGAGGGTTATAATCAATCTGAATTGTACATTTTGGATAAATCAGTTACATATACCATACTGACGTTTCATCATAAATTAGTGTTTTATGTTTTATTCGATATTTATTAGTTAATTTGAAAGATTTTATTGTTTTCTTCCTTTTGGGTAGAAATTAAGAGTCGAAGAAGACAAGAACGGTTGTTATCACCACAACTCTAAAATAAGTAAGAAATTTCTTTGCAATCATCAAAATATTATTCAATAAATGAGTTGTTGAATTGTTCATCCGCATCATGACTTCTAATAGAAAAATAATTATTCTATGGCACAGAAAGGCTGAGTTTAATGTACATTCTGACATCCAAAAATAGAATGGAACGGTTTAATGTACATTCTGCGATTTATATTGAAATGATATTGCTTTGTACATTGATAATATAATATTCACAAAATAAAATTTTCAATTATACATCGGGTAGTGATAGAGACAATTGGTATGCGGATGCTGTCATTTCAATCTGCAAAGCATATATCATATATGACTCAGAATCCTTAATCATTATCCACGTGATAAAGAAAAACAACCGGCTAATTACCTCTCATAACTTGTGGTTCCCCGACTTCCGTCTAAGAAGAAGTCGTCACTTGTCCAAAAATTTTGAGCGATTTGAAATCTATCGGAGCTCCCGATTTTATGCACTCCCGAGCTCCCATATCTTGGTGACAATATTAGAAGCTCCAAAATAATTCCTACGAAATTTAACCGCTAATTGTTTTGTTTAGTAGCTCCTTTTAGCTCTCAGTGAATTTTCTCATGTAAGATAAATTTTTGGTAATATAAAAGTATAATGATTATCATATAAGGTATATTGTTGTGATATAAAGGTATATTGTCTATTTTGACGGAAAGATCTTCTTACTAGTCTCATCTTCTAGATCAGTATGACGAGACTTCTACATTCAACTATTGTTAAGAATATAAAAATATAATGTTTCTCTTATTTAGAATATAAGATATATTATGGTAATATAATAAAGTTATAATGTTTAGAATATAAGGTGTTTTGTTGAGAATATAAAAATATAATGTTTATAATATAAAGTATATTGTTGTAAAACTATGAAACTTTTAATTAAAAGATATAGAAGTCCAGGACAACAATATGGGTCAGTTGAAACTTTGAGTTGAAATATATTGGAGGCACTAGAAGTTAATAAAAAAATATTCAAGTATATGAAATGATTACCAATTTAGACTCTCATCTTATTAGGAGGTAATGGAATCTAAATAAGATGGGAAGTACAAATATTTTTCCTAACGAAAATGTAATTGACCCGACTTCTTTATTGCTTAGATTAAAAAAAGTACATTTTATGCCCGGAACCTCAAACATAACCCCCCGTCAATTTCAAAATCTTATTACACCAATAGTATGTGCATTCACATTAAGCCTGCGAACGAGTTTTTTTCCGTGACTGAGTTTCACGTGTAATTTATCTTCTAACACCAGATGGGTCCATTTTCATTAGCTTCTAGTCTAGGGTCTTAAATATCTGCTATGCTATAGTAAATTTAAATTTAATCACATCTAATTCTTATCATTTGATTATTCCATTCCTCTGGCTCTCTAATATCAAGCTTGATGTTTTTAAAGAATTGAAGATGGCATGACTTAAGTAATGTAGAAAGTTCTTCATTTACAGTTTTTTCAAAGGTTAATGAGGTAAATCTTAGAAACTCATGTAAGAAGCTCTGAATCCAGATGCTTTGAATGGTAATTATTGT
Organism: Juncus effusus; assembly: GCA_027726005.1. Classification (NCBI taxonomy): domain Eukaryota; kingdom Viridiplantae; phylum Streptophyta; class Magnoliopsida; order Poales; family Juncaceae; genus Juncus; species Juncus effusus. The sequence goes on along the minus strand of CM050894.1, from coordinate 11,356,843 downwards.
CAATTTAGCAAATGATTTTCAAATTCATCGCCATAAAGTCATTTAATCATCCGCGTAGCGGTAGTTGGCTAGGTAAAATGCTAAAAAATGTATGCCTCTTCAAAATCCTTCACATTTTATGAGTCCGCATTGAGATGTCAAAGAAAATGTTGTCAAACTTCCATAATTTTTCTCAGGCCAATTTGATTTTAATCTAGTGACTTTCTTCGAAAACAATTACATAAATGACTGGATTGCTATCTACACCTCAAAAAATAAGCCCCCAATTATTCAAGTTATGGGAAAAAGATGCAAATTTTGATTTCAAACCAGGTCAGGCTCGGTACATGACCAGTGCTTGCTTGCTTAGCTGTACTACGGATGATACAGATTCAGTTTCAGGTACAGATGTACACTGACCAGTAATCAAGATATTTATCTTGAGAATTTGTCAAAAGAAACAACCAGAGAAAAAGATAATTATTAATTATTATAAATTTTTCAAAGACTTTTAATATAGTGCACTTTCCTCAAACCAAATAAATTTCTACATGAAAATAGGGTAAAATCAACTTTCAAAATAAAGGGAGAAATGGAATCTGGTATACTTTATGGGCCTGGGCTTTTTCTTTGATGGCCTGGTATTCTGATGTCAATTGTTGGCCCAACATGAAACGTAATAACAAACTTCTTTGGAACAAATCGGTTAGTTATTACTGAACAATCCAGCCCGTTATTAGTATTGATTCGACCCAAAAAAAACTCGTGAGTTCCACTCACGAACTGGTATATCAAACGTCCCTTCGTGGCAAAACTCTCTTTCTCTCTCTCTCTACTCTCACTTGCCCTCAGTGTTGCACTTACACATATCTATTTTATGAATTAAATCTTCAGCATTGAGGGTTTTGGTTGTTTGATTTGCATCTCTTCTTCTATCCAAGGTAATCTCTCTCTTTTTATCTCTTCATCTCGTTCGGGTTTTTTTGAATTTATGGTTGGATATTCTGCTGATTGTGTGTGTTGTCAAGGGTTGGTTAGTTTGTTTTCACTTTTCTGCGAGGACTTTCGTCGAACGCCTGGTTTGCATTCGTTGGATTATTGGTGCTGTGATGTTTTCTTTGTCAAATCAGTGAGATTGATTTATTGGTTAGGATTTTGTTTGTTTTATCGTATGTTGGATTCTTGGTTGGTTTCGTGATCAAATCGTATTGTTTTCATTTAGGATTTTCTTTGTATGTACTGTAGAGTTTGATTGTGAGTGAATTGATTTTTTTTCTTTTTATGGAAATGATTTCGGACTATCTTTGGTAACTTCAATATCAACAATTGATAGTCAATATTTCGGTCGAAAGTACTGAATTTAGATTTTCTTATTTTTTTACTCTAAAAATTTAATTTAAATGCTCGATTTGAGACTTAAATATCATCATCAGTACTGATTTCTTTTGCATGTTGACTTTATCATATGATTGCTTTCCGTCAACTTCAAACAAATACTGATGCAAAATTTCTATATTCATTAATTACTAAAAGAACACATTAGTTATTTGTTACAGTGCAAACTGATTGGAACTAAATCTTCTTTCATTTACTACTTTACAGATCCAACGTCAAAAAATGTCAATGCTAATTTCCGAAAGCCTCCGCCACCTCAAAAACCGCCTCGGAATCCGCGCAAACCTCATCCAACTCCTCCATTCCCACTCAACAAAATCCCTAACAAACAAAATCACACCTCTAGCCCCTCACGACGAACCGCCACACGAAGAGCCGCAGAGTAATCACGAGGAACCGCCCCACGAAAGGACACACAGTAAACCACCACACAAGATCGACCTCAACCCAAAAAATACTCATATTTCACACCAACTTGCTGAGTCAATCCAATGCTATGAGAATCCGCATGGTAAACCGAAATGGCCCGCGACGTTTTTTGTGTTCGACTTGGAGACGACCGGGCTGAGTCGATTGACTGACCGGATTGTTGAGCTGGCGTTTCGCAATATGAGTGGTGGGTCAAACAGTACTATCCAGAGTCTTGTAAATCCATTAAGGCCAATCACGGATCGCATTTCTAACATTCTATGGTATTACAACTTCCATGGTCAGCCAGCCGGGAATCCCCACGTAAGTTTTTTCATATCTACGTCTGCACCTGTACTATTCATCGCCACCATGCCCAACACCTCCACATGTTCGGCCAAAACGCCTGTTGGAACTTCAACGCGACCTTGTAATAGGATAGTTCTAGATAATAAGTAATTCTACCGACTTACAATTGTAGGAATTGTAGGACAAAAAACTCAAAACCGAATTGAGTTCTTAACAACGGCTAGTTTTTAACACTAATATAAATAGCCTTGTGAATCCTCTCAAATTAATCAAGCAAAGATAAAATAAAACAAATCTCTTGTTAATCTCTTTCTCAGTTCTATTGCCTTGTTCTCGTTTCCGACAACTAAGTCATTTATTGCGGAGGATTTCCGGGGGAAAGTTGGGGGACGAAGGTGATGATGTTGGATTTGAGCACGCCGGGCGGCACGGTGATTACAGCCACGTCGGCGAAGAAGGTGGAGCATAAAATTATTTGATATATGTAAAAATGTATATAACATGTACACAATTTTGACCCTGGCACTTGGCAATATACCTACAAGGCTAAAACCCATATGATTTTCTACTTATCCTACATTCTATGTAATGAATTTCTAAAGTAAAATGGATAGTCTATATGCAGTGATACAAGTACGATTTATTTTCTTATTTGATTTAAGACCACGAAGAATCTAACTTACATCAAAAAGGCACCGTTCAGCTTTTTCTTTAGCCTTTTAGGTATAAAACCCTTACGTTTTTGTTATTCTTTTAGTTAACCCATATATCAAGTACAAGGGGCCAAATATTATCATACAAGGACTAAAATTAAAATTCTTAAGGGGTAATAATATAATTTCAAATTTATAGGGGGGACCATGGCTCCCCTTGGCACGCTCCTAACTCCGCACCTAGTTTCAAGTAAAGTTGAATGAAAGAAGAATCCAAGATTCAGTGATCAAAATGCACTTCCGAGTCCGAATCCAACTCAGCAGAATATAGGAAGACTTATGACAGAACAAGCTTTTTGTAGAATTAACTAAGTAACTAAATCAAAGATGTAGAATCCAAAAGATTAGAGGTTCAAAGATTGAAACTTATGGACATCCACATAATTATATAATATATGTTTATTATACTTCTCATTGGATGTTCATTTTGTTTCAAATGAATCACAAATTTGCCTCATTAAAAACTGTGCCAGGAAAATATAATGGGACAAAAAACTTTGGGTAAGGAAAAAAGGGAGCATCGTGTATTATTATTCCACACATTAAAGTATGTTTCATTAAAACCTTCATAGTTAAAAATCCTATATGCATGTTTGGCAAATCATGGAATAGAAAATAGCGGACTATTCTATTTTATTTCAGTATCATTCAGCTAGATAAATAGATTAAGTTTTGGTTTAAATAATATAATAATTTATGAATTACTTAATAACTCTCACAATGAGATTGTGAAAATAACTAATGGTTGGTTAATATACACAAAAATGAATGAACAAATAAAGCAAGGCCCTAAACCCTAAACTTTATTTCAGAAATGTCCAAGCGGAACAAATTTTTTATGGGTATTGATAGTAACTCATGGACAAAATGGAGACATTTTAAATGGGTAAACACTAACTTTTCTTGTACTAATTTCAGTGTTATTTTGCTAAAGATTTACATTTTTATTTTATTACACAATTTTCAATTATCCATAGACACAATTGCAAAAAATACAACTATGAATAACCAAAGAATATAATTACAATTGTCCATTATGCTCTACATACTCACTAATTAACTACACTGCAAACCTTCCTGATTTGTCCAGCCGAACCCATAAGAGGGCTAATATCTCCCATCTTTACCATCGCATCCGCAAAATCTTTGAAAAACAAACTCCAATCATTACTATAACTTGCAACAATATAATCAGTCTTGCCACCATTAAATAATACTTGGTCAGAGTGCATTAAACCCCTCTTTTTCACCAAGTTTTTAAAATACTTGTTATCAAATGTGTTAGGTGAAGCAGGATCAAGTGGAGCCAAGTTTGAGTCCCCATTGTTTCGAGGGCAACTGAGCCTCCTGTGAATAGCAAAGCCTGGATCGATGTTGGTCTCATTGTAAATCCTGTCCTTAAATGTCGCACAGTGTGCTTGGCCTATTGTGTGAGCACCTGAAAAATGTATCAAGGCCTAGTTAAGTAATGTTTATAGAAAGGAGTGTGAGAAGAGAAACATCGAAATAGTAAATACAATGTTTTGAATAGTCAACTGATTAGTCGAGATTTTCTTCTCAACATACAAGTATTTGATCACAAAACATAAGATATGGATGTTTCATTTATTATGTATGTGATTAAATTTGATGTAAGAAATTTAGGGGACAAATGAGCTTTTATAATATTGTACACAAATTTAAGTTTATTATACCTGAGAGTGCGACCATTTCTTTTGGGTTGAGTCCTTGCCTAGCAAACTTGGAAATGAGCACACTTAGATCTTCAGAGGCAATCGGTAAATTAGCGCTAGCAAGATCCTTACTTGCAGTGGTAGAGTCTCTTCTCCCTAACTTCACCATCCATTTCGGCCCATTTACCTGTTGATCACATAACTTCTTAATCAACAATCAAAAGATAAAATCACTAGAGATAATTCCAAGTACAAGAAAAGAAATCTTACATATTCGGAAGAATCTCTAGCTGCAAGTGCGAGAATATCTGCGCATGACACAACACCAGGACAAACGGCCTCGACTGCTGACTTGATAGCATCAATGACTTCAAAACCTCTTATGGATCTGTTGTTTTGAAGAACAGTTTGTTCCCCAATGAACCATGGTGTGTCTTTTAGAAGAACCGATCCGTCACATCCCTAAATCATGAGTAAGATAATATATTAGATTTTACACGATAGCATATATACATTATTGAGAGGTTGCGCAATTAGTATTTGAGAACAATTCTTCATTTTAAATAGATAGTTTGAACTTTGAAGTAAGTTTTGTGTTTGGTGGAATAAATCCTTGGGTCCGCATGATGATCACCCCTGCTAGTATTACGAGTCTATATAATGAGATTGGATAAAATATAGAGTAGGGGGTATAAATACCTGAACAAAACAGTCATGGAAATGAAGACGGACAAGAGAGCCAGCCATCCGACGTTCCTTTGCAACTGCATCCTGAATGACTGAGCGAATGACAGGCAGAGCTTGCGGGCATGAGTAGTCATAGTAATTTGTTGTAAGTTGTGATTGTGAGGAATTTGCAGAAAGCAAGAAGAACAATGCAATAGCAATCCATGCATGCCCAGAAGAACCCATGAACGTATTTGTGTGTGTGGTTCTTAGATTGAATGGAAAAATAGAGAGAGAGAGAGAGAGAGTTGTGTGCTTTGGATGAGTTGGAGGGAGAATAGAAGTGTGTATATATAGGGTGGTGATAGTTGAAGTAGTAATTTAGGAAGAAGTCTCCAATAATAATTGAACTATTAAATTATGGAAAAGTGTAAGACACATCTTTGGACAAGTTGCTCGTCTGACTTTGTCACCAGTCCAAGACATGTATTATTTATCTACTTTTTTAGTAGGCTAAACAGTCACGTCAATTGCATCTTATTAAAAAATTTATATGTACGAATTAAATGAATTTAAGCGGAATGGAGATAAACAAACGAGGTGTTTTCTCATTTAATTAGTTCATGCTAAGATTCGGTCTTGATTGTAGGAGGGTTATAATCAATCTGAATTGTACATTTTGGATAAATCAGTTACATATACCATACTGACGTTTCATCATAAATTAGTGTTTTATGTTTTATTCGATATTTATTAGTTAATTTGAAAGATTTTATTGTTTTCTTCCTTTTGGGTAGAAATTAAGAGTCGAAGAAGACAAGAACGGTTGTTATCACCACAACTCTAAAATAAGTAAGAAATTTCTTTGCAATCATCAAAATATTATTCAATAAATGAGTTGTTGAATTGTTCATCCGCATCATGACTTCTAATAGAAAAATAATTATTCTATGGCACAGAAAGGCTGAGTTTAATGTACATTCTGACATCCAAAAATAGAATGGAACGGTTTAATGTACATTCTGCGATTTATATTGAAATGATATTGCTTTGTACATTGATAATATAATATTCACAAAATAAAATTTTCAATTATACATCGGGTAGTGATAGAGACAATTGGTATGCGGATGCTGTCATTTCAATCTGCAAAGCATATATCATATATGACTCAGAATCCTTAATCATTATCCACGTGATAAAGAAAAACAACCGGCTAATTACCTCTCATAACTTGTGGTTCCCCGACTTCCGTCTAAGAAGAAGTCGTCACTTGTCCAAAAATTTTGAGCGATTTGAAATCTATCGGAGCTCCCGATTTTATGCACTCCCGAGCTCCCATATCTTGGTGACAATATTAGAAGCTCCAAAATAATTCCTACGAAATTTAACCGCTAATTGTTTTGTTTAGTAGCTCCTTTTAGCTCTCAGTGAATTTTCTCATGTAAGATAAATTTTTGGTAATATAAAAGTATAATGATTATCATATAAGGTATATTGTTGTGATATAAAGATATATTGTCTTTTTTGGCGGAAAGATCTTCTTATTAGTCTCATCTTCTAGATCAGTATGACGAGACTTCTACATTCAACTATTGTTAAGAATATAAAAATATAATGTTTCTCTTATTTAGAATATAAGATATATTACGGTAATATAATAAAGTTATAATGTTTAGAATATAAGGTGTTTTGTTGAGAATATAAAAATATAATGTTTATAATATAAAGTATATTGTTGTAAAACTATGAAACTTTTAATTAAAAGATATAGAAGTCCATGAGACAACAATATGTGTCGGTTGAAACTTTGAACTGAAATATATTAGGCATTGGGAATTAATAAAAAATATTCAAGTGTATGAAATGACTACCAATTTAGACTCTCATTTTATTAGGAGATAATAGAATCTAAATAAGATAGGAGGTACAAATATTTTTCCTAACAAAAGTGTAATTAACCCGACTTCTTTATTGCTTAGATTAAAAAAAATACATTGTATGCCCGGAACCTCAAACATAACCCCGTGTCAATTTCAAAATCTTATTACACCAATAGTATGTGCATTCACATTTCAGCCTGCGAACGAGTTTTTTCTGTGACTGAGTTTCACGTGTATTTTTTTCAGGCCAATTTGATTTCAATCTAGTGACTTTCTTCGAAAACAATTACGTAAATGGCTGAATTGCTATCTACGCCTCAAAAAATAGGCCCCCAATTATTCAAGTTATGGGAAAAAGATGCAAATTTTGATCTCAAACCAGGTAAGGCTCGGTACATGACCAGTGCTTGCTTGCTTAGCTGTACTACGGATGGTACGGATTCAGTTTCAGGTGCAGATGTACACGGACCAGTAATCAAGATATTTATCTTGAGAATTAGTCAAAAGAAACAACTAGAGAAAAAGATAATTATTGATTATTATAAATTTTTCAAAGACTTTTAATATATTCAGATCTGAATCAATTCAAAATATTTAGAAAGTCAATAAACCACCATTATATCCACCCCTAATCAAACTCTAATGGCCTACATAATCTAAAACATGGAAACTCGAATAACCAAAAAAACGAGATATGGAAATCTGAATCAAGAATGAAACCTGAAGCAACTCAAGTCACAAGACATGGAATTCTTGAATCACCATAGAAATCAAACACTCACCTGAACAAATACGAGACATGGAATTCAAACACTGGCTGAAACAAAAATAACCACAAAAAAATCAACAAAACAAGCCATCCTAACACAAGACACAAATCACACAAAAAAAATATCAAACAACCACAAAATATCTCCAAAGAACTTAATTTATTATTACCATCACAATTATCCATCATTACCATCACAAACACACTCCTAAAACCCACTTTCCATCAAAAATCCCACCAATCACATCCTACTTATCTGAAGAGGCATCATCACCATCCTAGGGTTTGTGGTTGTGTTGGTTTTGAATTTGAGTTGATTGGTGGGAATTGTTTGATTCTTTTTTTTTTAAGGTTTAAGTGATTTAAACCGAGGGATGACGGGGGATTTTGTTTTGTTGTAAGGGGGAATTATAGGGTTAGATTTGAATTTTGTAGTTTGTTTTTTGGTACTTGTAAAACTCTCCATTTTGTATTGTGTATAATCAATTAGTTGTTATTCATTATCAGTTTTATCTTCTTTTATTTATTTTTTTTCATTTTTTGTTTGGAAATGAAATGGGTAAGATGAATCGGTCTTTAGTTCATATGGCCTTCTAAATTGAAATTAAGATACATCTTTTCAGGAACAAATTAAAACAGAAAAGCTCATAAAAGTACATGTGAGCTGACTATCATATGAAGAAAATGCATATAATTTGATGCAAACTCAAATAATACAGAGGCAGAGAAAAGTAAATAGTATTATAGAAAGATTTTTTTTTTATTATGTCTCCAAATAAATTTTGGCAATAAATTAATGGGTTAGAGTTTGAAAATGTCAAGCACAAGTATAGGTGGAGACTCCACCGTGGAGTTGGCGTAGATATAAAAACTTGCTGAGTTGTATATTTGAACGTGTAAGCATGTTAAATTTGAAATTTTCAACATGGTTTGCACGTTATGATTTGTGAGGAAATCACATTTTTGACATTTAATTTTATTTTTTCATTTTCTCTCGTGGTGGTTTGAATTTGAATTGATCCAATTTTTTTTTTTTTTTTGACAATTCATCAATGTGGTAAGTTTTAACATTATAAAAAGTGCACTTTCCTCAAACCAAATAAATTTCTACATGAAAATAGGGTAAAATCAACTTTCAAAATAAAGGGAGAAATGGAATCTGGTATACTTTATGGGCCTGGGCTTTTTCTTTGATGGCCTGGTATTCTGATGTCAATTGTTGGCCCAACATGAAACGTAATAACAAACTTCTTTGGAACAAATCGGTTAGTTATTACTGAACAATCCAGCCCGTTATTAGTATTGATTCGACTCGTGAGTTCCACTCACGAACTGGTATATCAAACGTCCCTTCGTGGCAAAACTCTCTCTCTCTCTCTCTCTCTACTCTCACTTGCCCTCAGTGTTGCACTTACACATATCTATTTTATGAATTAAATCTTCAGCATTGAGGGTTTTGGTTGTTTGATTTGCATCTCTTCTTCTATCCAAGGTAATCTCTCTCTTTTTATCTCTTCATATCGTTCGGGTTTTTTTGAATTTATGGTTGGATATTCTGCTGATTGTGTGTGTTGTCAAGGGTTGGTTAGTTTGTTTTCACTTTTCTGCGAGGACTTTCGTCGAACGCCTGGTTTGCATTCGTTGGATTATTGGTGCTGTGATGTTTTCTTTGTCAAATCAGTGAGATTGATTTATTGGTTAGGATTTTGTTTGTTTTATCGTATGTTGGATTCTTGGTTGGTTTCCTGATCAAATCGTATTGTTTTCATTTAGGATTTTCTTTGTATGTACTGTAGAGTTTGATTGTGAGTGAATTGATTTTTTTTCTTTTTATGGAAATGATTTCGGACTATCTTTGGTAACTTCAATATCAACAATTGATAGTCAATATTTCGGTCGAAAGTACTAAATTTAGATTTTCTTATTTTTTTACTCTAAAAATTTAATTTAAATGCTCGATTTGAGACTTAAATATCATCATCACTACTGATTTCTTTTGCATGTTGACTTTATCATATGATTGCTTTCCGTCAACTTCAAACAAATACTGATGCAAAATTTCTATATTCATTAATTACTAAAAGAACACATTAGTTATCTGTTACAATGCAAATTGATTGGAACTAAATCTCCTTTCATTTACTACTTTACAGATCCAACGTCAAAAAATGTCAATGCTCATTTCCGAAAGCCTCCGCCACCTCAAAAACCGCCTCGGAATCCGCGCAAACCTCATCCAACTCCTCCATTCCCACTCAACAAAATCCCTAACAAACAAAATCACACCTCTAGCCCCTCACGACGAACCGCCACACGAAGAGCCGCAGAGTAATCATGAGGAACCGCCCCACGAAAGGACACACAGTAAACCACCACACAAGATCGACGTCAACCCAAAAAATACTCATATTTCACACCAACTTGCTGAGTCAATCCAATGCTATGAGGGTCCGCATGGTAAACCGAAATGGCCCGCGACGTTTTTTGTGTTCGACTTGGAGACCACCGGGCTGAGTCGATTGACTGACCGGATTGTTGAGCTGGCGTTTCGCAATATGAGTGGCGGGTCAAACAGTACTATCCAGAGTCTCGTAAATCCATTAAGGCCAATCACGGATCGCATTTCTAACATTCATGGTATTACAACTTCCATGGTCAGCCAGCCGGGAATCCCCACGTAAGTTTTTTCATATCTACGTCTACCCCTATAAATCATCAAATTGTTTTTTGAGATCATCAAATTTTGGATATACCCATAGAAAACATCGGAAGTTAATTTCAGGTTTGAAGAGTTGGTGCCTATTTTGCTGGAGTTTGTGGAGAGCCATCAAATTCCAGGCAAGCCAACAGTTTTGATTGCTCATAACGGATTGAGATTTGATTTCCTGTTTCTCGAAAATGAGCTCCAGCGTTGTGGATTTGAATTCCCGGATGACTGGCACTTTCTGGACACTCGCACTCTCGCTAATCTATGTATCAAAGGTCTTAATTAAACTTTTAAACTTTTTTCCACTATATATCCTTTCTCTTTATTCAAAAGACATGATTTTATAATTGATTTTTTTTTGTAGGGCCAAAAGGTTTGGAAGATCTGAAAAAGTATTATGAAATACCGAGTCAAGGGCTTGCTCATAGGGCGATGTCAGATGTAAATGTTCTTTGTTTGGTGTTTCAACGGCTCACGTTTGACCTAAAGTTGACTCCTGATGATCTTATGAAGTATTGCATTACTGCCTCTCAAATTAACTTGAGCAAGAAGCAAATGCTCAAAGTTCTATCTTGATTGAACAAATGTAAATGTTAGAAAGACGAATGATTTTGCAAGTGATGTTCATGTTTGGCCTTAACTTGAAGTGGCCAAACTGATTTGTCTAACTATAGCAAGTGATGGAAACGAAGAATTATTTCTTACTTGTCTAACTTGATTGAGAAGATGTATCATGTATTTGTTTTGTTTGATTTTGGTATGTATTGAAATTAACTTTGTTTACTAGTTGGGGTTAAAATATACTTGCCATTAACAATTAAGAAAGTTACATATTATGTTAAGAGTTGTTCAAATGTATCACATAAAATATATTTGTACAAAAAGAGTATATTGGATCTGGCTTTGAATTCTCTATTAGAAATCTAGATAAGAGAAAATGTATTTAAATTTATATTAAAAGAAAATATTAGATCATGGCCATTAAAACAAAATATTAGAATTTAGAAATCTTAGGAATCAACTCGCTTCACAGTTTCACACACAAAAATGCCACGCAGAATCCTGTAGTATACCGAGATACTGAAATGATTCGCTCACGCTAGTCCGTAACATAACGGGTTTACCCAAAACCCGTTAAAACGCTTGTGCGAAGTCTGGTCCATCTCTCTCTTTCTTTCTTTCCTTCTTAAATTCGGATCTCATTTCAACATACTATATCTCCTCCTTAAAATAGAAAATCTCTTATCTCTAATTTTAATATTAACTCCCTTTCCACTTTTTGGATTTACTCAGAACTGCACATTTCGTTTACGAAATATATGACTAAATAATCAAGCAAAGCACATGCATGACTCATGAGCTCTTTCTAATTTGAGGCATATACCTTGCTTCTTATGCTCGCCAAGCTCACTCAAGTCTTCGTTTCTTTCGTTTCCACCTCTTCTTCTTCTTCAGGTTCCCTCTTTCTTCACTCCGCCTCTTTTGGGTCTTCGATTTTTCTCATTTTTTTCATCTCATTGTGCTGTTGAGGGTTTTGTTTGGTTTCTGTGAGGACTTCCATCGAGCAGGTGAGCATTTGTTGAATTGTGATGTTTCGTTGGTAAATTGAATAATAAATCAACTTGGTAATTGATTTTGTTTATCTTATCACATTTGAGATCTTTAGTTTTGTGATAAAAATGCTGTTAAAGACTTGTTGGTTTTCTTTGAGGATTTTCGTCAAGCATTTGATGAGCATTGATTAAGTTTTTGAACTGTCATCATAATTCTCTTGGATCGTACCACATTTATTTTATTGCTATTTTTTGGGTTAAAGCTATGTTCTTTGTGGTAATTTAGATGGAAATGAGCACCCTAATTTGTATCAAGTTGCTTTTCGCTTTGATTTTAAAACTTTTTGGGCATATATTTGTATTGTGAGTGAATTGATTTATTTCAATAATGTTAGAATTCAAGTGATCATAATTATGTTGATCATTAATTCTCATCTCATTGGGATATTTCACCGAAGACAAAACAGCATGGACTTAATTGCATAGACTTAGTTGTGATATTAGTTATTTCTCTTCTATTTTATTTGAGATCATTTCATTGCTTCTAACATGACTGAAAGATCAAGTCAAATTGACATCACAAAGTAGATTTAGTTCCATTTTAAGATATAAATGGCATAACTATTGATTCCTCAAGCACATTTAACTTTATTATATTACATCTCCGGTCAACATCAAATAATTACCACTTAATTATTAAACTTTTTCTTAACAAATTCTCAATTATTAAACTTGCTAAATAGCAAAACTAGATCTAACTCTAAATATTCCAAATTTCAGGGTCAAAGATAAAACTCACACCTAGTTCATGCTGTACTCTCCATCCCAAAATGTCAGTAATAATTTCCGGAAGCTTCCATCACCTGAAAACCTGCCTCGGAATCCGCGCGAGCCTCACCAAACTCCTCACATTCCACTCACCCAAAAGATCCCACTTCCCCTCAACCAGACTTCTAACAACCCGCGCGGAACTGACACACGAAAGGCCGCACAGCAATCCACCACACAGCATCAACATCCACATCAACAAAACCAACTTAGTCCACCATCAACAGATCGAATCTATTAGATGTTACGAGGGGCAAAACGGTAAAACGGACTGGCCCGCGACGTTTTTGGTGCTTGATTTGGAGACGACTGGGTTTAATAGAGAGACGCACCGGATTATTGAGGTGGCGATCCGTGATTGCTCAGGAGGAGATAATAGTACTTTTGAGAGCCTTGTAAATCCGAAAAGATTTTTCACTAATTCTCACATTCATGGTATTACTTCTCGCATGGTCAATCGCCCCAACGTCCCCACGTATGTAAAAAAATTATTTAATTATTCATTTTTGCGTTTATGGCCCTGCAAAATGTTAAAATTCAATGTGAACGTTTTATTTTTTATAGGTTGAAAGAGTTGATACCGATTTTATTGGAGTTTGTGAAGAGTCGTAGGATTCAAGGAAAACCGGTCGTTTTGATTGCGCATAACGGAAAATCATTTGATTTCCCGTTTTTGAAAATCCAGATGCGGATTTGTGGATTTGATATCCCAAACGACTGGCTGTTTCTCGATTCTCTAAACCTCGCTAAACAATGCACCAATATCAAAGGTAAACCTCTTTACTCTTCTTTATTTATTTTATTAAAAATAATTGGGGGCCTGATTGTGAGAGTTGTGGTTTTGCAGGGAGTAGAGGGTTGAATGCGTTGAAAGAGTATTATAATATAATGAGTGATGGGCCGGCTCACAGAGCGATGGCAGATGTGAATGTGCTTTGTCAGTTGATTGAGAGATTCACGTTTGAGCTTAAGAAAACTCCGTTGGACCTTCTAGAAGATTCCTTCACTGCAGATCAGATTAACTCCGGCTCGAAGACTGACTAGATTCGGCTGATTTCTTGAGTATTTATTTTGGTTTTTTGGTATTTGTTGAAGTTAATTTGATTTTTAATTTATTTGGTAAGGAGGGTTGTGTGGAATTGGGGTTCTGATTGGTGCAGCTAATAATGTGTAATTTATTTAATCCAAATTAATCCTAATGGTTATCAGCAGCCTGCTGATGGTGAAACAAATATTGATGTTTTACCTTTTGTGTATTAAACATTTAATGGAATAAAATAAGTATGAATACGTTCTTCAAATTGTGGCAATGAAATTGTTTACTTCATTGATTCATTATTAATGTGGAAGCTTTTGAGAATATAGAAAATGAATATACACATAATTGTGGAACTGTATTATATTAATGTGGAAGCTTTTGAGAATATAGAAAATGAATATAGACACATAATTGTGGAACTGTATTATATTAATGTGGAAGCTTTTGAGAATATAGAAAATGAATATAGACACATAATTGTGGAACTGTATTATATTAATGTGGAAGCTTTTGAGAATATAGAAAATGAATATAGACACATAATTGTGGAACTGTATTATGTGGGGCCCAATTAAGCCCAATAAGTGAAGAAAATAATGCAACTGGGCCGAAACCAACCAGCCTAAAAATTACTGTACACTCCATTTCTCAAGGTTGCAACTGGGCTAACCGCTTCGTTGACTGTTTGACTTCTTTCTAACTTCCTTTGACTATCGGTCTTGTGCACCGATCTGGTAGACCGGGTCTATCCTGCTTCGGCAAATTACGAGGACTACAACAGGACCAGTGGACCGAGCTTATAAATAGACCCTTCGACTTCCCTCCTAAACTCAATTCAAACTTCCAAGAACTCTTGAGTCTGAGCGAACCGAGGTTCTCTCTCTCTCTCTATATTCTTCAGGTACTTACTCTCTGATTCAATTTTGATTGATTGTTTCGTCTAGATTTTCGAATTTCTTCTTCTTGAACGAGCTGATCGTGCTAAATCTTTTTCGTTTTTTTTTTCAATCCGTAAGATCAATCAGATCAGTCACTGTTAATTTACTTCGATTTTCTTTATTTCTCAATGCTCTGTTCTAGAGCGAGGTTATCAGATCAGTCGGTTCTGTCTGTTTACAGAGTTTCTTGTCGTTTCAAGTAAAATCAGTCACTAAATAGTGTAATCTGTCAGATCGTGTTCGTCATTTGCTCAAATTACATCCAGTTCTGCTTCGAAATAGTAGATTATGTCAGATCGTATTTACTATTTGCTCAAATTACATTGAAATCCGTTACGAATATTAGAATCTGTCAGATCGTACATTTTCATTTGTTCAAATTTCAATCAAAATCAGTCACGAAATACTAGAATCTGTCAGATCGTATTTGTCATTTGCTCAAATTGCATCAAAATCTGTCACGACTTAGGAGAATCAGTTAAGAAACTTCAACCTCCGAATCTGAGGTTGAAGTAATAGAATCTATCAAATTGATAAAATTCGCTAAAATCAGAGATTGAAATTGATGAAGCTTATTATTTTCAAAATCAGACACTAATTTCAACCTCCAAATCCAGGAAATAAGTTGCAAGCAAGATCAGTTAGAAAATTACCAGAATCTCATTTGCATCATATTTATCTCATCACTTATTCACATATTTTTCTAACTGAAACTTCTGTTCCTCAGCAGATTTTATCAACAAATGGAGAGAACCAGCACAATCCCCGCCCCGCTCCTCCAGTTACTCGCTGGAAACAGCAGCTTTGAGGTGAAAAAGCACAGGATGCTTCTAGAGATCCAACAGATGGTGAATCGCTACAACGAGTCCTTCTCACGCCTGCGTTTGGCTCTCACAGATCTCAACTCACTCAACCAGGAGAATCTCGAGCTTCGAGCTGCAAATCTCCAGCTTAACGACCTAATCTCTGAGAAAGAAAAGCTGATTTTACCTGAGAGGAAGAAGGGAAAGGATAAAGAGGTGAGGGTGGAGAGATCCGATCTAACCCCTCCATCCATCGGATCTGGATCGAGTAGCAGCGGGAGCGGAGGGACACGTGCTGTCCATCCGAAGAACATATCCATCCGATCTAGAGAGTTTCTGGCTAAAGACAGTGGAGAGAAACCTCGCCGTTTGCGCGTGCTCACTCCTTCACCAGGACCAGAGGTAAGTCTTCAATTCCTTTCTCTCCAGTAAATTAGTAATGAAGATGCCCATTCCTGTTTATTATTCAATACTTGTTCTGTAATAAATCGATTTAAATTAACTAACTGTTGCAACACAGGGAGGGGATGAGGAAGGAGAACTGGAGGTAGAAATGGAGGTGTTCGCGCAGGGAATGGAGAAGACTGAACTGTGCAACAAATGGGCTGAGGGAGGGTGTCCGTACAGTGACAAGTGTCGTTTCGCGCATGGCCTAGAAGAGCTCAGGCCTGTGCTGCGCCACCCGCGCTACAAGACTCAGGTCTGGCACATGCTCTTTTATCTTTTCTTTTTTAAATTTGATCAGAGTAAATAATTTTTTCTTTTTTTTATTTGACTCAGGTCTGACACATGTTCTTTTATCTTCTTTTTTTTTTGACATTTCAGAGTAAATATTTTTTCCTTTTTTTTTTTTGACTCAGGTTTGTCGCATGTTCCACAGCGACACTGGATGCCCGTACGGACATAGGTGCCATTTCAAGCACGCTGTTGAGCCTGGTTCTGAATCTGCCGCTGCTGAGCTGGATTAGGGAAGTTTCTGTTGTGTGGATTGGTAAAAAAATAGTAATAATAGTCTGGTCAGTTTTTCTTGTTTCAGTTGGTGTTAGATATAATGATTAGTGAAGTTTATACTTGAATTGGAATGGGGATTTTTTTAGTTAGTAATTGGTAATTGATATTGTGAAAAATATAATAAATAGGAGAAAAAAAAAAAAAAATGTTATATTGTTTGGTAGGAATAAGGGGGTCCCTGAAAAGAGGGGATAAGTAGTAGAAATATTATTGTGGTTAGGAGAGTGAGTATATGATTCTATTGTTGGAATATTTTCTTGTATAAAGTTTGGTAATACATAAATAGAGATATGAATTTTCTTTCTTTTAATACTGGTTTGAAATGGCAGTAACATGTTCTTCAGAAGTTTGCTTTATTTTCCATCAGAATTATCATACTCAATTTCTTTTTTTCCTTTTGAGTAAGATGGCTTGAGGATCTGTCTAAAATTAAGCAGAGAAGATTATAACACAGGCCATTTTGTATCAAAAAGGTCACCAAAATTCGAATTACAACAAATTTGGAAAACTAGGGGCTAAGATGAAAAAGTAGTCAATTGTGACAATAAAAGTGAAAATTAGGTGATTGCTTTAAGAAAAATTAAAATGAATAATGATAAAATGAGAAAGAAACAAAATGATATTTCTTTAAGGAGAAAATAGAAGGGAATATAATGAGAGAAGTTTTTCAATGTGATAATTTGTCTAATTTTGCATACATGGACTCAATTTATCTAATTTTGCATAATTCAACTCAATTCTGTCAAATTATGCATATGCGGTGGTTTAATTTCATTCAACAAATTCAGATTCCACGGATTTCTAGTTTTCTAGGGGCCTCAGTGCAAAATTACTGCACCTGCTACAACTATGTACCTATGGCTACATAAGGAATTGGAGCTTTGTAGGAGTCTTACTGCAAAATTGTATCTGGATTCTGCCATAAATACTGATTTTTGAGGGGTTCTATTGATTTTTTTTTATTTTAACAAGTGGTGGCTCAATTTCATTTCGACAAATTTCGTACTTAACAAATTTCTAGTTTTATAGGGGCCTTGGTGAAAAATTACGACCATTGCTGCAACAATGCGCCAGTGGCTTGAGAAGAGATGGAATCATGGAATTTTGTTCCCTTCGATTCTGAGTTTTTAGGGGGTCTTACTGCAAAATTCTGCTTGGATTTTAACATTATACAGGTAATTTAGAAAGTACTGCTTTTTGAGGGGCTCCTTTGATTTATTTATTATTTTGGTACCAGCAACTTTGGTACCGGTCCTGGTTCAGTCTTGTTCTATGGGAAAGTACATTGTATGCGCCTTTGGTATAGGTTTTATTTTTCGGCCTATCTTCCTTCCAGTGAAAATTTACATTAGTTTAATGAGATTTTAATTTATTGAGATTTTAGATGAAAATCTTCATTATGAGATTGGTTGAAGGTTTTGAAAAAAGTTTGCAAGAATTTCACCATCCAGATTATTTAGAAAACAAATCTAGGAGGATCTTTGCTTTGCCTTTGTTTTGTTTATATATGTAGATTTAAGATACTATTCACAATTCAAAATAGGGCCACTTTTCTCTCCATAAGATTAGATTGATATAAGTGCACTCTATTAATCATTGAGAGAAGAAATTAATTAGGTATTATCATGTCAACAACTTTCTTTTTTGTCATGTCATGGCAACTATATATTATTTGAAGTGGAGATACGGCTAAAAACAACTTTGGTCAAAGGTTATGCTACAGAAAAATATTTGCATTTATTTAAGAAACTATAGGTGCTATTTTAAAATCTATAAATTGATGATTCATTTATAAATTAATTAATTAGTTGGCTCCTAAGGATCATATTGGATTCCCTAATTCAAAATTCAGATTATCCTAAACAAAAAGAGCAGTAAAGAAGTAAAGCATAAAAAAGCACTTTTACAATTAAGGGCTTTTTTCATCTTTACTACAAAAGCGCCCATCTTTGTTTAAAATTGAAAGCCGATTAGGTGCTTCAAAATATTCTGTGGCTTTAGGAATAAAATAAACCACCGTTTCTTTATTCCTCTTTTAACTGACAGGACTAGCTTTGTCTTTATAAACCCAAATTGAGGAGCCAATTAGGTGAAAAAAAGACAGATAAGTAATTATTAAATTGACCACCTGATTTATATTTTTAGAGATTTTTTTGCCATGTATTTTTTCTCTATTAGTTAGCAATAAACGGAAAACATAGAAACTAAAACAGTAATTAAGTTTCATTCTGGATCAGAAAAAAACAGTAAATAAAGTTTCACTTTGGCTAATACTAAAAAAGATAGTAAATTAAAGTTTGAGTTTGGCTAAAAACAGCAATTAAAGTTTTTTATGTTTCCCAATTTTTTAATGGATAATTAACATACAAAGGTCAAACTATTAAAGAATAAACATATGCTAAATATATTTTTTTTTATTTTGAAACTAGAAAAACCTATCAATTCTTTTATGCACCAAATCATAGGAAAGCAACTTTTCAATAATTTATGCGAAAGAACTAAAATAATATGGCAGATGGCAGAAATAAAAATCCCTTTGTGAATTTCTTGGAAACATCTCTGATTTCATTTTCTCCATGGATTTAAATATAGTATCACAATTTCGGCGGTTCACTTAACAACTTGACAGTTGAAAGATTTCACCCTTATTTTTCTGTAAAAGATTGATGACTATATTTGTTAACCAAACCTTTTTACAGCTTTGTACATTTTAACTATTTATGTAGGGAGAAAAAGAAGGATGATCTCCCACGTCAGAGTTGAGTATAAAATTGTAAATTTATTTAGTATCTTAATATGATAAACCAAAAATTCTGATAACAGATGTTCTAATATAGATCCTCTGCAATTAACTCAAATTAATTGATTAAATCTTGTATCAATTATTTCTAAATAAGATATTTTAAGAGTTCAATTGGGTTCATGTTATTTTTGTGCAAACACACATCTTCAAACCTTTAATTAATTTTCTTAAACAAATATTCAAACTTTATTTATTTTAAATTAGTTAACAAATTTTGTAAATAATCTCAAGAGATCATGTCTAAAATGAAAAAAAATAAGTAGATAATTACATTTGATATGGAATTATCATTATAATTATGAAGTCTTGTCATTGAAATATTTGACATTTCAGAGGAAATGAACTAAACTAATAAAGGTGAGACAAGTCGCACAATTCCCGCGAAGCTCGCACGTAGTCCTCCTCTTCTTTTCTCCCCCTTTTCCTACAAATCTCTCTTCATCCAAAAAAATAAAAAATTCAAATCAATATTTTACTGTTTCAAACACCTCCTCTCTCCTAAAACCAACCGATTTATAACCTTTTTCTTTCTTTCGTCGAACTTTCTCTGCTCACTCATTCGTTTTCTGTACAATTATTTTTTTCCTTTCAGCTTTTTTAAACGAACAAATCGTTATCTGAGTCTGCTGATGCTACGTGCGCAGTGTGAGAAACTACTGTAATACCCCTTTTGCGCCTTCTGACAAATTCCGAACTTTGCTAAAAAGACCGAATCTCTGTTGTTTTTCACTTTCCTTCTTTTTTCTTGGGGCGTGAGATCAGAGGAGAGCTTCCTCCTCACGACGCATGAGAAGCTTCTTGGCTGCTTCTTTTGTTGGTTTGTATTTATACCTTGACATGAAAGCTGACAAAATGGCGCCATTTGAGTCGGGTTTTATTTGGTTGATAAAGAAGTTTCTTTTGTTTGGAGATGGATTTGAAGAGGGCTTTGGAGAATGAAGAGAGTGAAGAAGAGGATCTGTTGGCTCAACAGACCAAAAGAAGGAAAGCTGTTGTTAAGTACGTATATTGTTTCAGATTTGAAATTTGAATTTCATGTGTTTGAATCAGAATTTGGTTAAGAACAATATTGAATCCTCTGCTTTCAAGTCTTCATTTCAAATTATCAATTCTTCCTCTAATTTGGATTCTTATTTACAAAAGTTGCTCATGCCTCTTGTGTTAATTGTTTTTTTTTTTGAGACAAGTGTTAATTGTTATTTTTATTTTATATTACTAAACTTTTTTTAATTTCAATTTATTTTGTTTAGTTCTGTTAGAGAAGCAATGGGGGCAAGATACATGCAGATGAATTTACCAAAGATTGAGCCCTTTCTCCGTAAAGTGGTAAACACTGAAAAATAGACATAAATAATAGCTATTATTTATTGCACATGAACTGTTCGATGAAACAATTACTCACTAAACAATAAACATCACTAATTACTCTTTCAAATTCAAACTCAGATCCAAGAAGAGGTTCAAAACGCTCTCGTTCGCCACGCCCAACAAATCCAACGGTACAAAACATAAAAAATATATATATAAATATTTTTTCTCATTAACATATAATCCCAATTTACAATTTTAACCTTCAAATTTGCAGAAATCCGCTTCAAATCAAGGCAGTTTCTCACTCTCCCTCCCAAATCAGGCAAAGATACCGCCTCTCCTTCCAAACCGAATTCCCCCAAACACTTTTCACAAACAGCCCCATAAAATCGCAAAATAACAATCCAATCCAAATCGCTCTAATCGACTCGCTCCAAAACCGAATCGTCTCCTCCCCAAATCCCCTCTCCTGTTCCAAAATCGAACTCTTAGTTCTAGACGGCGATTTTGAGAGAAATTCATGGAGTGAGACTGAGTTCAATGAGAATGTAGTGAGAGAAAGAGAGGGAAAAAGGCCGTTGTTGGCTGGAGAAGTGGAGATGAGACTGACGAGCGGGGTTGGGGTCTTTGCTGACGTGGCGTTTACGGATAATTCGAGCTGGAGGAGAAATAGGAGGTTTAGACTTGGAGCTAGGGTTTGTTTCGGTACCGGTACCGGTACGGAAGAGAGAGTTTTGGAGGGTATTAGTAGCTCTTTTGTTGTTAAAGACCATAGAGGCGAATGTAAGTTCTTCATTTAAAAACATTTATTTAATTTTTAATTTTCATTTTCATTCTCAATTTTAATTTTATTTATTTATTTTTAACTTCTTATTTATTTATTTTCTTTCTTTTTAAAAATATATTTTTATTTCATTCTTAATTTTTATTTTTATTTCTTTTTTAAATTATTTTAGTATACTTCAATTTCAATATTGTGTATTGACTTGTTTAATTATTTATGTTATTATTTATTTTATTTTATTTGGAAATGTAGCGTATAAAAAGCATCACCCACCCGCATTGTTAGATGATGTGTGGCGATTAGAGAAAATCGGAAAAGATGGAGTTTTTCACAAAAGATTATCCGATTCCCAAATTAATTCCGTTGAAGATTTCCTAAGGCGACTCGTCATCGATCCAGATGGATTACGCTCCGTAAGCAAAACAAAAAACAAAAGAAAATCAAGTTTAATTATTCTGTTATTTAATGTTCTTTTTTTATTTTTTTTAGTTATTGGGAAGCGGGATGTCGAATAAAATGTGGGAGGCCACAATAGAGCACGCAAAGGAATGCAATTTGGATTATGAGAAATTCTATTCGTATTGTGATGCACAAAACCAAGTTGTTTTATTGTTGAATTCCATTTACCAACCGGTGGGATCCATTTTTGGAAATAATTATTGCAGTTTAACCAACCTTACTCCCTCACAAAAGGTATTTAATTTTAATTATTATTGTACCATAATCCCTTTTAAGTTTTGAATATACTTTTGTTTTATCTTTTTTTTCTTATACTTAAATTTAAATTATGTTTTCAGGCAATAATAGAAAGATTGAAGCAAGAATGTTACAAATTTCCAGAGCGGATAATTGAGCTTAGCCAACAACAAGCAAAAGACGTTCGACTCGAGGCTAATATTTCTCATAATCTGCTCCTTCCATTTCATGGTAATATTTTTTACTTTATTCATTCATCTACCTATTTATTTAGTACACACTGACATGCATTAACAACAATTTGTGGTTTCAGCAGATAAATCAACAATAGACATCAGCTCCCTACACCCGGTCCACCACGGACCAGAACTTGAAAGCATAGACGATTTATCCCAAATAGCAGGAATAATAATTCCCAAACAAGTTCCATCCACTGATCCTCTCCAGTTCAGTTCATTTAACACAAGTACTGGAGACGATTTCGGCGGACTTATGAGAGGTGAGAACATGAATAGTAATACAAATATGATGAGGTTTTATTGTTCCGAAATGGACAACTCCAGTCTTTTGGGATGCTTATGATGGTTTCAAACAGGTTTTGGGTGATTAAGTGGGAGGAAGAATTGGATAAGGCTGATGTCACATGGATGGTCAGGATTAAAAGACGTAGCTTTAATTTGAATATTTATTTGCTCAGCTTGATATGGAATAATTTCCATGAAAATTGATTCAGCAAATAATGTGATATAGCTTTGGTTAGAGTTTATTTTAGACTATTTTTGCGTTTTTTAGTTTTCAGAATTTCAGGTGTTTTTCCTTTTTGGTGTTTCAGTGTAAAGAGTGAATACTCTTTGTTCTTTTTTGGGTGGTGTAAAGAGTTATAATTTGTAGTTTTGCATTTTTGGGTGGTGTAAAGAGTTGTGATTTGTAGTTTTGCACACTGGTGATCTTCAATTTTCTAGTGAAATTTGAATTATTTGTGATTCTGTGCATCTTGTTTTTAGAATTACTTGTCTCAAACAACACTGATTGCACATTACGCTAATTATTTTCAGAAGAAAATGATTTAAGAAAAATGAAAAGAAGAAAAGAATGAACTCGAGTCAAATAAACTACATCTAATTCAAACCCTCTTGAATCATTTCAAAATCATAAAAACACCAACAAATTTCATAATGTGTTCTCTCAAATCAGTATATAAACACAACAAAACATTAGTGTGACATCACAAATTCTCAAACAGGTTAGCTAGCCGGTCCGAAAAATCAGAATTACCCCCCCCCCCCCCCCCCCCTCAATAAATTACACTGGTCAGCTCTTCCAACCAAACAACAAAACCACCCATCCAGCCAGGCCTCAGTCTCATTCTCCCTCTTTACACAACCCACCAAAAAACAAAAACAAAAAAACCGAGCAACCATAAAATTAAAAATTACACGCGCCGTGTGTTTTTAATTATTTAATTAATTAACTATCAGCGCGAATAACTTCATCTATGTTTACTCGATTTCTTAGCCCTATTCTTCCCTTCCATTGCGTCCTTCTTTTTTCTGCAGTCCGGACAGAGAACTGGACCCTCTGTTTCGTCAGCAGAATTCTTATTCGTCTCCGAGTCTTCGCTCGGAGTTTCTTCCGCTTGGCAGATCGCGCAGCGGAACGGCTCCGAACAGTTCGCTCTAGAGGGCAGCCTACAAGCCAACAAAAATTGCACCAAATTACAATCATTATTGTTTTTATTTTCACATTTATATTCCCCAAGAAATTCAAAAATAAGAAGAAAATAATTTCAATATGGAAATTTTTCAGAAACACCCCCTAAACTTTTCTGAATATTATCAACTCCCCTAACCTTTTAGTTATATTTTAAAAAAATGGCCATTTTGCCCCATGATTTTATTATAGCATTCTTTTACTTTCTGATATATATTTAGAAAAGGGAAATCTGAAAGTACGACGGGCTAGAGCTCGCCCAGAACACGATGGAATTTTTATATACAATTTTTTCCGCTTCTCAATGTACTAATTATTTTCTATATAACGTTTTTACTATTTATATATTGCTTATTGCATTTATATATTGTTTACACGAAATGAATTCTATATACTATTTTTTTATTTTATATATTGTTTATTGTCTCATATACTGTTTTTTCACGATAAAATGAAGGTCGTGCTGCACGACGGGAAAAACCCTTCATGCAGGTCCCTTTAGAAAATTAGGTTTTTTAAAATATTTAGAAAACTTAGTTTTTTATTTCACTTTCTAACAATACCTTTGGTCTAAGTAGGCAGATCCCTCTTCGAGGAGTACCTCGACAGGCTCGGGCGGCGGTTTGTTGGCGGCGGCCTCGTGGTTGTTCTGAGACCATTTTCCGAAGAAAATAAATTTGGTTAGAATGTTATGGTTCCTCTTCGGCGAGGGTGGAGGGGTTATGATGTTGGAGGCGTGGTCGGATGGGAGGATGTCCACGACTAAGCATGTCGTGTCGTCTTTCAGCCCGCTCTTCCTCAACGCTTCCTGTTGAAATGTATGATTTAAGGTTTAGAGATATTTATAAAAGATAATTAAAATGTTTTATATCTATGACCCTACGAATATTAGAAATTTCATGTGTACCCTTACTTTATTGTATTTTATTTGTACAAAAGTGAGAAAAAGGGGTGAGTTAGGTATTTTGGTGAAAAATTACGGGAAGAAGGGCATTGAAGGCAGTTTTTAGCGTCTTGGAGGGGGGTATGGATGATATTTTGAGGTTTTGTAGGGGTGTATGTGTGAAATTCCGTTACCGAACAAATAATCATTATTGAATTAAACCTTGACGACAAGTTTAGCGGCGAGCTCAGTAGGAAGACCGTGGCAAGCCTTGGCCGCCACCTCAGAATCGATCGCGTCCCATATTCCGTCCGACGCAATAATCAACCTGCCTCCCCCACTTGGCAGCTACACCCAAACCCACAAAAATTAAATATTCAAAATAAATCAAAATGAAATAACCTTTAATTTTAATTTTAATTTTAATAATGTTTAATTTACCTTGACTTGTTTAACATATGGCACGGGGACAATAAATTCCCCCACATCCATATCTCCAATCGACCGCGACAGACACAGTCCGCCCGGCCAGCACCTCAGCGGCCCCACCTGTCAGTTCAAAAAAAAAAAACAATAAATAAAGGGTATAAAAACAATTTTAAATATTTCGAGGGTTATATATGCAAAAAAACCTCCGTACCTCATGACCGCCGCAGACGTTGAGACGGCCGACCTCGCCGCCGCTTGCCTGGACCCGGCTCACCTCGTCCTGGCAGTCCTCCAGTCTGTGGTCCACCGTGAGCCACGACAGCTCGCCACCTGGCGCTTCCAGAATGCACCGCGAGTCTCCAACTGACGCGACCGTTACTGTGAGGCCGTCTACGACCGCAAGCGTCGCTGTCGTGCCCGACACATCACCTGTTCATTTTGATACAGTTTATTAATTAAATGTGAAGTTGTAAAGAAGCCCTTGTATTGTGGAGAAATTGCAAAAAAGCCCCTGCATTATTGGAAATTGCAAGAAAAAAACTGCATTGTTTAGATCTTAGTTTTTGCAATTTGGGTAATAATGCAGGGTTTTTTTTTTGCGATTTCTGGTAATGTAGGTTTTTTGCAATTAGGGCATAATACGGGGGCATTTTTGCAAATTTCCCTTTAATTACAAAGGTAATTTTAACTTACCTTTGGTTTGGAAAAGAATGTCGCATTTGACGAAACCGGCGACAAGAGCGGCTGGGAGAGTTCGGAGCCATTGTTCACGATTTAGTCCCTGTGGGACCGCGCTCATTATGTGATCTAGTAAATACTCCTTTGAGTATATCGCTGCTTGGGCTCCATTATGCCCGTCAAATACCTGTGGTTAAGAACAAAAATGTTGAAAATTGGATGGAAATGTTTAAGGCCAGTTTGGATGAATTCTTAAACTGAGTCAATAGATTAAGAAAAGGACATGATTTTTTAACAATGAAGGGTCGAAATGTGGAAATGCTCCAAAAAAAAGAGGGAAAATAATGGAAAAAAAATCACTTTCGATCTCTCTTTCAAAACGATCTATCATAGTAAAAATGCATCCTTCCGTACTTTCCTGATTATGACTTTAAAAGCAATCAATCTGAGGTTTTTTTCACAATTTAATAACAAAAAATCGTCCTATAATACTCATAAAAATTTGAAGAAAAATGGGAGGAAAAACGTACCCCAAATGCTGAGAAAGACGTCGAGGCATCGCCCTCTACACGCAGACAATTGGTCTTCACAAGAATCAAATCTTCGCCTCTCTTCGCGTAATTCGCATGGGCGTATTTAACAATCGGATTATCCGACTTCTCCCCGCGCAATTCACGGCCTATCAATGTGGCCAGAGGGAGCAAGTTCTGATCGGCGGAGGCCGCCGGAGATTCCGCGGTGGTGATTGTCATGGTGGTGCTGGTCATCGGCGACGATTCAGAAGCTCAAATCCAACAGCATTGCCCGAATTTAGGTCAGATAAGCAAGTTAATTTCGTGAGAATTTCCAGAGAAATGATTTGGGGAAAATGGGATTTGGATCTACTACTGTCGAATCTGACTAGAGAGAAGGAATAATAAAAATTGGATTGGGACAAAACAAAGTTGGAGAGATTTGGAAATGGGATTTGGGTAAAAATGAAATTAGACGAGAAGAGAGAAATAAAAAAGAAGATTAAAATGTGAGAGAGAGAGTTTAATGAAAAAAGGAGAATGATGGGTTGCTTTGACGGCTTATTTCCAGCAAGGCTTGTATTTATGCAAAAACCCCAAACTGTACCCTTATTTCTCTCCAGTGTTAAAATTATTATTTTTTTTTTTGAATTGTTTTTCTTTTCTTTTTTATCCACCTGTGATAAGTTAGACAAGCTAATTACAGTAAAAAAGAACTGATACAACTAAATTACTTGGTTTGCGGTTGTAAGAAATTTTGAATAAATCTGAGTGATTAAGATGAATTTGCTTTATTTAGGTTGTATTTGTTGAATGTTAGAAATGTTTTTTGTAATTGCTCTGACAAAGTTGTTGTTTATAGGGAATTGTCTAATTTGTTATTAAATAATGAAATTTTGAAATAATAGTTTTGGTTATTTTCTAATCACAACAGAAGTATAAATAGATTATATAAATGCATGATATTTATTATTAATAGGTTAGCCATTGTTTTTACTTATTTTATATTTTTATCAAATTTTTGGTACAAATTAAAAATATTTGGAAACCAAAATAAAAGAATGAAGTGTCTCTACAAATGATGAACATTCTTCATTTTCATTGTACATATATTATTAATATTAATTTACTTTCATAGTACGTTGTCCCGAATAATGTGGGTGTATTGATGCAAAGAATCATATATATATAATCAGTGCTGATTAAAGTTTTTTTTTATTTTTCTGTGATTATTATATTTCTTGGATAATTGATTTTGTTTTTGCAACAGTCTCACAAAAAAACAAAGACAATGCATGTTAAATAAAACTCCAAAACTAAAACAACTACTCATACTACAATATTCTGTTTGGTTCTCATGTTATGTATGTAACCATAAGAATCATATGACGCACTTCAAAATTTGACTTACAAACACCGAAGCAGATAATCAAATTCGCACTTAATTATATATCTTATAATTTTCATAATCCAGGATCTTCTATAATAAACTCATAAACTAAATTCACACTCATACATGCTTCTTCGAACATTCAATCATGTAACGAACCAAACAAAAAAAAATAAGTAACAATTATTCTCAAGTGAACATTTTTCCTTATTGGATGCAATGCATTATACAAATTCATATTTGAAAGCTTTTCCCATAAAACACAGATATTACTCAAAATCAACCTTTGTTAAGTATTCCTTGCATGCAAAAATTCTTTTTGCTGCAGTATTAATCCAAAGTTTCACGAAGTAGAAAAAAAAAGGCTAATGTTCTTGAATTTTTTTGCAAAATAACTTTTTTTTGGAGAATAATTAACCAGATAGCACTATTTTGAAAATAATTAGCCAACTAACATTTTCGACGAAGGGTCTGAAAAACTGAAGTGGTTCCGCCAAAGATTCTGACGGAAATGTTAATTGGCTAATTATTTTCAAAATAATGTTAACTTATTAATTATTCTCCAAAAAATAATGCTAAAGAAAAAAGAAAAAAAAGTCTCTTCCAACATTCATATCGGATGGAGTCAACAACATAACACAAAAACCCCTCAACCGTCCGATCAACAAATCAACGGGCCAAAACAACTCAAGAACTGGCGGTGCAACACAACACGGTCCAATAATAAACAACAAAAACGTACTATGCGTGTAACATTCAGTCTGCGCAAAGAAAGAAAAATAAAAGAAACAAAACATCTGGAAAAAACGACAGTGGACGTGGCCATGTGCTGTTTTTTTAGGTCCTGCACTTCTTTTCCAGGTCTAGTCTACCCTAATTGTGCTCCCTCGCTGTCTTCATTTTTTTTATTTCATCTTTCCTCCTTTTTCTCTGATCAGATATAAAATAAAGAAGGGGGATGGGGCCCACGTGGCAGTAATACCAAGGAAGAATGTCTTTTTGCCTTTTCCCTTAGTTTTTTGTTAGGTGGAATGGGTTTACGTGGACCGACGGGTTGGCAATAGGAACTCGAGAGAGGTCGATGGATTGGTTTATCAGGAATGTAATCAGATATAAAATTGACTGGGCCACATGGGCTCAATTCACTGTTGTTAATTGGGCCGTTGAAAAACTATTATAATTTTCCAAAAGCCCAAATATTTGAGGTGATGAACTGATTTAACTTTTAAGAGTTTGGAAATCAGTTTTTACTTAATTTATGTTTTGAGACAAATACACATGGGAATTTTATTTTTTACGTAGTGATTAGTCTCCTTGATTAAAGATTTAAAACGTGATTAATAAGATGAGTAGGTAATCTTCAGTAAACTATTTGGGTAAAGTTGATCAATCTTTTACTTCAAAGTTTAAACAGAGATGATTTCAAATATGAAATGATTACACTTGACAGTGATCAAAAGGTTTCAACTTTTTCGTGAAAGCAAAAGCGACATGATTAAGCGAAAGAAAATGCAAAAATGAAAAGTTGACAGCAAATCCAAACAACTCAATTAATGTAACTGAACCTTACAAAAGATAAAGATCATAAGAGGTTTACTATATAAATCATGTTAATGCAAATATAATACAACAATTTTTCTTTCGCTTTTGAGTTGTTCATCATCAACTTTTCTCTTTCCCTTTATGGCTTATAAACAAAACAAAGAATCACAAAAAAAAAAAAAAGGAAAAAACAAAAACAAAAAAACACACAACACACTGCACACTGCACACACCAACTATGCTTTTATTTCCACCACGCTCACTCATTACTCATTACTATACTCTCTCTTTACTCAACTTGCACTCAAAATCTCACACCAAACTTTGAAAAAAAAATCAAATCAAAAAGTCAAAATTAAAAAAGCGCTAAAAAAAAATCACGCGTGATAATTATATGGACCTTCACTTCATGCTCATTTTTCCATTAGATATTCTTTTTCCGTTAGAACGGGTCGATCCGTTTGACATTTTTCTTGATGATGGTGACGGTGTTTGCGAATGAATCGGCGTCCTAAAACAATAAAATACACAAAATATATAAAGTTAAAAACTCATAAAATCAACCAAAAAAACACAAAAGAAATCATTTAAAAGATTACCTCATATCGGAACTTTCTCTAGTCTTAACTTGAGGCTTCTTAATCTTAGAAACTCCCTCATTACTATTATTACTAATAATATTATTAATATTATTATTAGCATTAAAACTCGGCACATTAAACTGCCAAAGCAAATCCGCCTCTGACGAATCACTAGTCGCCACATCCAAATCATCACTCTCATCCGTATTATTAACATTAGTATTGCTACTACTATTATTCACATAAAACTCCATGTCTTTCCTTCTATACTTACTAATATCATTATTACCATCCTTTGAATTATATCTCTGGTAAAAGAAATCAGGCGTACTTTTATCATCTTCCCAATTCGCCCCTGCTGCTCGGTTGTTGACCGAGTTGACCACCACTTTGTCTATCCATTCCCCATTTGTAATCTCTTTATCTTCATTATTAATTTGTTCATTGAAATTCATCATGGGGTTTGATACGGTTGGCCACACTGAGTTTGTTCGCAGCAGATCGTGCAGGTCGAAACTCGGCTTCTTCTGTCTTATTATCATCCCACTGTTGTTACTCCTCACCTATAAAAAATAAAAAAATCACAAAATTAACCAATATATTATTATTATTACTATTGTTGTTATTATTATTATTATTAAAAATACCTCAAAATTTCCAACATCTTCCATTGGCTGTCGATTTAAACAATCATCTCTATTATTCCGCCTTTCGGAAATAATCGGTGAAGGAGCTCTCATTCGTAAATTATCCGATCCTCCCTCTTTCATTGCCAATTCCGATTTCAATCTCACAATCTAACAAACAAAGAAACAAAACACACACATAATAAATCACAATCAATTACCCAAATTAATTAAATTATATACCTGGTCTTTGAGATCTTTTACGTCCCCAGTATCCTTATTCATTTTTGCCGCTCCAAGCTCAACAGTAGAAACTCTCTCGGCGAATTTCAGAGTACTAATCGTCTCGCCAACCGCATCGGATTCCGGACTCACATGCACAAACATCAGCGTTTTCGCCTGCCCCCCTTCACAAAAAAACAAGGAAAAATTTCAAATAACCCCCTAACTTTTCTGAATATTACAAAAAAAACCTCACTTTTTAGATTTCTCAAAAAAAAAAAAAAAAAAAAAACCTAGAAGTGAATTTAATTTTCAAATAACCCCTGTGGTGTTAAACTTAACCATTTATGAAACCCTCACTTTTTAGATTTCTCAGCATTTTTTATCAGCCAAATAAAAAGTGAGGGTTCTTTAAGAATAAAATACAAACACAAGGACCATTCTGCAAAATTCAGCTACCGAGGGAATCTTGGAGGAGCTGAGTGAGCTTGCTGTTGCGGTAGGGCACATGCGCGGATTTCGAGGCGAGGGCGGCGATGACATCACCTAGAGCTGAGAGAGACTTGTTGATGTGCTGAGCTTCTTTGAGTCTCTCTCCTGTCACTTCTGACTTGTCGACTCTCTCGCTGCCAGCTAGATCGACCAAGTGCATTGAGCCGCGTAGAATCGTGCCAGCTGTCATGTCTCTGCCTTGCACGTGCACCGTCAGACAACTGAAAAATGGGGAAATTTATCAAGGGGTATTTTGGTAAATTCCTATAAAATTTTGAAACTATCTGGCAAAATTACGATTTTTAGTATTTATGAATTTAGAAATTTATAAGAATTTACTGAAATACGCCTTGAATAATTTTCCAATATTTTCAGGCTATAGCAACATTTTAATATTAACTAACTTAGTATCACATACTAAGTATACATTTCTAATATTTAACAGAACTATGATTTTTAATATTTAAATTTTGGAGGGATATATAAGTAAAAAAGAGGGACCTGTGAGAGCGGCTGCTTCGGTCATTTAATGCGGTGGAGCCCACTGCACGGTTTTTGAGGCCGATGTTCATTATTTCCATGACATCATACGTGGACCCCACTCTCACCAGGCTCGCGTCCGGCACGTTTATTCCCTTTTGTGAATTATTATTCCTTATCTCTAACGTACACAATATTAAAGAAATTTTATTCAATTTTTTTTAATGGATATAATATTATTATTATTATTGTTATTATTATTATTGCTTTTATATTATTATTATTATTATTATTATTATTATTATTATTATTATTATTATTATTATTACTTTTAGTATTAATATTATTATTACTTTTAGTATTTTTACTATTGTTAATTTTATTAATATTATTATTATTATTATTATTATTATTATATTTAAAGGGAAATAAATGAAATTAGATGGAAAAGGATATCTTTTGTTGAGGCCATCACTGGCAAGTAGGTCCCTCACTTGCTCATTATAAATCTCGATCATTTGAACCGCAATTTCATAAATAAATAATCCTTTTCTTTGCTCTGCCAGTTTGAATAAATCATTTAATGCGCGATAATTCACGCCCTGAGTGCTTTCAGTCGCATTTCTGGGCCCGCTCTGTGTAATATAAACATATATTATTCTTTTTTTTTTTAGCCTAGTGATTTTGAGAAATTACGAAAAGGCCCTTACCATTGTGAAGGTTTTGCCAGATCCGGTTTGTCCGTACGCAAATATACAGACGTTATAACCGTCTAATACGGATCGAATCAAAGGTTGTGTATCTATAAATACTTCATCTGTATATTTCATAAAAATAAATAAAAAATAAGAATAAAAATACTAATAATAATAAATGATTATTTAAAAAAAAATAGTTTTGATGAGAAATGACGAGATGAAATGACCTTGAGTGGAAGAAGGGCCGAAAACTTTATTAAAACTGAAAATCCTTTTAGTTTCTTTTCCGTGTTTTGAGGGGGTCAAAATCGTAATATTTCCTTCTTCAATGGACCCAATTGTATTATTGCTCAATTGACCAGGCAAAAAAGGTCTCACTCTGCAGTAAACCCTAATACTTCCTAAAATAGTAAAAAAAAAATTAGAAAAATTGTCGGTATGTGTAAAAATGTACAGATTTGAATGATTAATTTATTTATTAGCTAAATTAAGTAATTACCTTTAAGATCTTGGACTTGGTTGTATAATTTACGATTTTCTTCTAGGACTTTGTGATAACCTGAAGCAGCATGAGCCAGTCCATATATATGCTTTCCTAAAATTAAAGTTTATAAAATATTATTTATTTATACTTATATCTTTTTTACTAATTGAAAATGTTAATTATTTAAATATTGAGATAAATTCGCACCGAGTTTGCTGAGTTCTTCAAAATATTTCATTTGCATGAATTCAAAACCGGCTTTAGTAGTTTTTAGGGTTTGTCTAAGTTCCTGAAATTTCAGAAAAAAATATATATTGGATATAATTTTTTTAATATTTATGATGTAATAATTAGTTTTAAATGAGACTGAATTTTACCTTTATATCTTTCTCTTGTTGGTCCAAAATCGAAACTTGCTTTGTGAATTTCTCTTTTGATTTTCCTCTATTTGCTCTTGCAAATCGATCCCCCGAATCCATCTTAAGAAATATTAAAATAAAAAAATAGTTTGTAATTTGTAATCTTATATTTACAAATAAAAAAATATATTTAAACTTACTTTTCTCTCACTAGGAGGAGTTTCAATCGAGATTTTTGATTTAGAAAATGATTTAGTGCCATCATTCTTAAGAGCATTTTTAACCTATTTAAGAAAAAATTAATAAAAAAATAATATTAAATGAAAATGCTTGTATATATCTTAATTTTCAAATAGAAAAAAGAGGAAGATAAATTTACCAACTCATTTTGACTACTAATTTTATTCTCAAATTCTTCAACAAGCTTACTTAACATAGACTCCAAAAGCTACAAAAATATCAAATTAGTTCCTTAAATTCCAAATTAAAAGACACGTTTAATTAATTTAATAAATAATAAAAATAAAATTTACCACTGGAACTTCATCAGGTCTTTTGTCAGATAATATAGCATTAATTAGCATTCTTAAAGGGCGTGAAGTACCCTAAAATATTTCCAAAAATCAAAATCACAAAAAATAAAAACTTAAAAATCAAAATATAAAAATTAATTCGAAATATTTACGAACCAATTCAGTAAAATCTGCCGAATTATTATTATTATTCTCCTCTGAAATATCGCACTCATTCATCGAAAGACTTCTTGACAAAGGATTTGAAAATTGGTCCGAGTTATTTCTTTTCAAAAAAGATTTACTTGTATTTAAAGGTTTAATAATTCCTCCATATTTAAACGATCCAATTCCTCCCATTTTTTTCCACTCATTATATGATTTCATTGCAAGTACGCAATTCACAACTCTCGCCCCTTTTCCTCCCTAAAATTCAAAAGAATAATACAAAAAAAAAAATCAAAAAAATCAAACACAAAGAAAATAAAGGACATAAAAAGTTCAAAATTTGTTAAAAATAGATAGTTAGGTTTGTTTATTTTTGAATATTTACTTGTTCTAAATCAGAGGCCTCAAAAGTTGGAAAGCCTAAATCTTGAACAGCATTAAGAAAATTTCTGACATTTTCGAAATATTGAAAAGCGGAAAGAGCTGCTCCATCTGGCTGAAGCACTGGATCCCCTGGATTTACAACTACCTAAAAAAAAATTAAAATTCGATTATAATAATAAATAAAGCCCTCAACTTTGTTCCGAAAATAAGTAAATGAAGCTCAAAGAAGAGTAATTTTAATGAAGAAAGATTCAAAAGTTCAAAAAATGCAAAAGAAAGACCTTCAATATAGAAGAAAAAAAAAGAAAAATTAAAATTGAAAACCAAAGGAAGAAACAAAAAACATGAGAATTAAACATCAAAATGTATTGAAATTTGTTCAAATTGCATCAATCAACCTTTGAAACGGCACCAGGATGGATTTTATTAAGAGCATTGCAAAGAATCAACCCGTTTCTCAATCCGAGTCTGAATTCCTCTTCAGATGGTTGTTCAGGCAAATCTTTCGCGCCAACTACTCCCACTGTTCTTCTCAGCCAGCCAGCCGCCTCATACCTCCTCACAGCTGAAATTTCAAATTCAAAATCATCAATTTTCTCACAATAACACATCAAAGACCAACACTTGGGTGAAATTCATGGCACAAATTCATCTTCTCAATTTGCGCATTGCTCAAATTGAGAGACATTTGCTGAGTTTCCATTAACTACCTATTTCCTCTGATTTTCTCGACGCGAGATCTCTGTCACTCAGCCTTTTGCCATGCTGTCTCAACACATCCTCAATCACTGAAGCAGCTGAGATAGAAAAAATCCCTTCTGACGCCATTGTTGAATAGATAGTAATAACAAGAGGGAGATTGATTATATTAGCAAAATGGTTAAGTGGGATTAGGAGTTGATCGCCATTGTTGAGTTAAGAAGGGGAATTTATGATTTATATATGATGTGGGTAGACTAGTGGCTCCTTTCGGCTGTGTAGTTTTGTTTAGAGAGAGAGAAAGAGAAGAGAGAGTAAAGCGCACTCACTACTCTGTGCCATGCTAATTCAAAAATTATAAATACTTCTTCTCTTTTATTCAAAAAAGAAAAGAAAATACAGAGAAATGAGTTGTGTCGCCCATGGAACGCCGACTGAACATATTTTCTTCTTATGTGTTATATATTTGGACTAAATGATTGAATTTCAATCTTTATTTCTGGGCTGTAAAAAACTATATCTTTACTCTTTACATAAAAGTTAGAGAAAAGTCCATTGTTGGCCCCTCAACTATTTATTTCTAGTCTCCTTTTGGCTCTTCCATCCGTTAAATGCTTACGTGTCCGTTAACTTGACACGTAAGCGATGATTTGACATGTATTAATGATGTAGCAATTGTGACATGGTAATTATTTGAAAAAAATAAAAAAAATTTTAATCCCCTCATTCATTTCCCTCGTATTCTTTTTATCTTATATTTTTTCTAAAATTGTTCCTTAAGTTTGATTCGATATGAATTTTTTCATTAATTAATTTTTTTTAGAAAAATATAAGATAGAAAGAATACGAGTGAAAGAAAGGAGGGATTACATTTTTTTTATTTTTTTCAAATAATTATCATATCGCAATTGTCACGTCATAAATATATGTCAAATCATCATTTATGTGTCAAGTTAACAGACACGTAAGCATTTAACGGATGAAAGGGTCAAAAAGAGACGAATTCAATAATTGAGGGGTCAAAAAAGAATCAATAAAAAGTTGAGGGGCCAAAAAAGAACTAATTGAATAGTTGAAAGGCTAAAAAATGGACTTTTCTCTAAAAGTTATTAAAATAAAATATCATATACGAGTGGTTTTGTGGTTATTAGTTAATAGCTATGATCATGCTTGAAAAAAACTTGAGGGAACTTGATAACATCACATGTCATGCTTCGCTTAAAATCTTAGTAAAGATAAGATTTTGGGGTAATATCAGGTATACCCTTTCAAAAACCCAAAATATCAAATTTATCCCTCCAAAACTCAAAATATCAAATTTGCCCTCCCAAAGTCTCTTTTATATCAAATTTGTCCATACTTCAAGTCCACCATTCATACTAACATAAAGAAAATATGAAATTACTTTCCAACCCTTCTTCTCTTCTTTCTGGTAAAACTATGGGGAAGCTTCCTTGGAGAAAAAAAAAAAATCAAAAACTAAGCTTGTTCCAAAATCCAAACTCAATTGAAGAACAATCAATTAAGTATCAAACAACTCTCTATCTCTCTCTAAATGGTACCAAATTGGAGAAATTTTTCAGAATTTTTTTTACTTAAAATAAAAGAAGGGAAAAAAATTATTTAAATAAAAGCTCTCTTATTCATTAATATAAAACCATTTTTACAATCTCATAACTATCAAAGAATTAGAAAAAAAATCTAACCATACTTTATTACTAGAAAAAATAAGAAATAACTAGAAAGGAATATGAGTGTGTGTGTGTGTGTGTGAGAAAGAGAGAGAGAGTGTGTGTAAAGAGTTGGACGGACAAATGAGAAATGGAGAGATGAATTGTCTGTTGGAGAAGAAAGAAGGGGTAAAATGGTATTTTCACATTTTTTTAAGGTTAGTTTGAACGGTAGAGTTGATGTTGGGCAAATTTGATATAAAAGAAACTTTGAGAGGATATATTTGATATTTTGAGTTTTGGAGGGGTAAATTTGATATTTTGGGACTTTGGAAGGGTATATGTGATATTAATTATCCCTAAGCTGTGCAAGTATAGAATAAAATCGTGTTTTGCAAGTAGAATGGAATATCAACATAAAAAATGGAATATCATTACATAAAAACGGGAAATTTTGTTGTGTGTTATGAAGAGGATCCATTTTTAGTTGGTAGCATTGAGTGAGGAGCATTGTCTTCCCGTGAGGGCACAACGGTTATATTTAATGCTTCATTAATATGATAAAAACAATATACCAATTCACATTAATTACCTTCAAAAATATAAGAAAATTAAATAGCATATACAACTAGTGTAATTCATTATGTATTAATACAGCATTTAATATCTTATTACATTAATTTTTTTTGTGATATATTAATTATATCTTTTTACCATAGATCTCGGAAGAAAGGGAAAGGTAAAAAGTGGGTCCCTTTTCCATTTTTTAAGGGCTTTTCTGAATAGTGGGGCCTCCTTGATGGTCAGGCCTGCTGGCTAAAGAGCAAAAGGGAAAAAAAAGGAGAGGACAAGAACAATCTAATTCTTATTTATTGAATTAATTTGTATAGTAATTAGTATATTGGATTAAGATTAAATAGTGATGCTTTGCATTAGGTGAGAAAAGGTTCACTTTTCATAATTTATCTTGGTGATATTTAATGAAACTTCAAGTTAGGAAACCCAATACCACCATCATAATTCATTCTACTTCTTTTTTGTATTGTCCGTAGGCTAATTCATTCTACGTTAGTTCATGATAAAAAGATAAATTGGCTTTTTGCATGTACAGCCTTACAAAGTTATGTAATTATATACCGGTCCAGTTTGATAGCAATCTAACTATTTTGCAATCCATATTTTTTTTATTCTAAGCTTAAAGATCCCAAATTTTGGACTAAAAAATAAACGAGTTCCTAGTAATGATAAATTGGTTAATCTTAACTTTTTGATGAATTTAAGGAAAAAGTACGGTTGTTTTGGAGTTGTTGTATTGCTTTCCGTTTCTATATATTTATGCCTCGACTTTCATAATATCCTTAACGATTTTCAAAGTACAATGATGTATACTTAGTTTGGTGCCTTGACAAAGTTGGTTAACCTAACATTTTATCTTAAGTAGTTACATGCAATAATGTGCCTTCACAATAAGTTGCTGGTCATGTTATGCAAAAAAAGCACACAAGGAAAAGGAGAATTAAACTTCAAATGAGTATACTACAAATGCCGTATAAGAAAAGCTATTAAGTTTTGTATACAGGCTAGGGGTCTAAAAGAATCTACCAAAAAAAAATGAGGGGGAAAAGTGCTGGATCCACTTGAGAGCCATTTGCATTGCCTAATGTTAAGCTAATGGCAATCATTCTTGGGCCCCCTTTATTTGAACGGCCCATACTTCTTTCTGTCTACTTCATAATAATCATTTAAGCTTTCAAAATCCTGTGCTCTGCTACTATTTAAACAGTCAAATATAATAATTCTGACAAAGTCTGGCACAATCAATAATTATAAAATTCTTAATTTTGGTCGAATATATATAATCATTTTGTTCTTTTTTTTACCTTTTCTTTTCTCTCCCTGAACGGAATTCTGTTATCTGTGTTTCTTTGAGAGGCACATGATCGGACGAAAAGTGAGTATTCTCTTTTTTCTTTCCAATTCCTTCTCAATATATTTTGCATCTCATCTATTTACAGTTCCTATGTGGCACAGAACATATTACAGTTTATGCAGCGAATCATGTAACCCTAATACTTTATTTACTATACAAATATTGTACTAAATTCGAAAACATTTAGGTATATCTTAGAAATTTGATTTTTTTTTTGTCTGGTTCAAATTGTATTTATTTTCATTAAATATGCCATTTTGCAAAAATAATTCTATGTTGTTACTGAATATTCCATTTTAAATGACAATGCTGATTACATAGAGTTATTATATCAAATCCAAAAGGCATGGCAGCTTGGCATCTTAATATCCAACTCCAAAATGCAAAGTTTAGTGTCTTGAGTTAAGACAACTCAGCACACTTCAAAAAAGTTAGAGAGATGAAGAGAAAAAATAGCGATGAGTTGTCACTGAGATATAACAAATTAAAGCACTTGCCATTTCTTTAGCTTAGATTTTTCTGTTAAGTCTAGCAATCCTAATGAGCATCTTTAGCAACTAATTGTGAGAATTAATAAGTGCAACATGCATGCAGCTATTACAAATTTACAACTCTACTTAGTTTTTCTAATGCTACATGTCCTACCAAGAAGAGTTCGCACCATCTTTTGACAGGTTACTACTACTTGAGCAATCTGGTCTATGTTTTATGAATTTTCACAAAAAATATTTTTACAATGCTTCTTACACAATAATCCATTGTCACCAGCCCATTGAGGCCCAATTATTAAAGCAAATGAGCCTGGCCTGAGGCCCAAATTTTTTTATTTCTTCCTACATATTATTTTTTTTATCTTTTATTTATTTTGATCTTTTTGAATTATTGAAGCTAAAATATTTTTCTGCTTTACTTCATATACTCAAGTACAAATGAAAATTTCGCTTTTTCTACATTTAAATTATTTCGAAAAAGAATCTCCATTTTCAACAGGATCCTTTCTATATATACTTTTTGGTTTTGAATACTTATTAGTTTATAAATTTATTGTTATTTTTTGTATGTTGCAAAGGAGAATAAAGCCTCTCCCATGCGGTCTTGATCTTGACTGAGTTTAGGAAAAAAGAATAATGGAAAATCTGCAAAATATAAAATTTAAAAAGCACCTAGAATTATAGATGAATGAATGTATGAAATATTCTCAGAATAGTCTTGAAATATATTCCTATGAAATATTCTCAGCCTTTTATATTTAAGAAATTGGGAATGAAAATAGTTAATTAACTAGTCAAAATTGGCCAAAAAGAAACCACAATAAATTATAATCTTGTAACATGTAAGGATATAAATATCAGAATATTTTTCAGTAGATTAAACAAAGTTCAATTGAGAATAAAAAAGAAAAGTTGACCTGCTTTCATAATCGAGTTTTCGCTTGACCATTTTTCAACAATAAAAAAGAAGTAAATAGAGAGCCGAACGTGAAGAATTGATTTTCAGAATTTATCTATCCATGAGAAAATTTGAAATTGACACAAATAATACTTTAAATATACTCCAATTGTCGAATTTATAAAACCATTTTTCAAAACCAATTGTTGAATTTATAAAACCATTTTTTTGTGTTATATCAAGCTGTCATTATATTAATTTGTATTATTATGCTTTTTACATAAACCGTAAATGTCACAGCAGTTTAACATAAAATGTAATATTGCTGAACTGAAAATTCGATATATATAATCTACTGAAAATGATATATGTTTTGTTAAGGAACGCCTTCTGTCCAAAAAAAACATTAATCCAAAATTGCTTACATTTCACAACAAAATCATAATAAAAAAAATAAGCAAAGAAAAACAGCACATTGATTTTTAAAGGCCATTTTCTTGTTTTTAAAACAATAACAAAATCTTTAGTACTCATACAAACACTTTTCTTCAGATAAAAAAAAAAGCATATCTTTATTATTCCTATTTCTATTTATTCCCCTCTAAAACCGTTAATTTAAAAGAAGAAATCCCAACCAATAATACCTCAAAATTCAAACTCAGCAAGCTCTCCAGTTCCTATGCGTGCTAATCAGAGCAGAAATCATTCCAGCCGAAGCTGTAATTAACGCGCTAAACCCTGGAAAACCTTGAA
Source organism: Juncus effusus (assembly GCA_027726005.1). Classification (NCBI taxonomy): domain Eukaryota; kingdom Viridiplantae; phylum Streptophyta; class Magnoliopsida; order Poales; family Juncaceae; genus Juncus; species Juncus effusus. Next base: position 11,315,984 of record CM050894.1, on the reverse strand, counting down.
ATTGTCTCACATCAGAAAGAGCCATTAATCCATCAGCCATATCTTGAACAATGGCGAGCTTCTTCAGCTCCAGCTTGCTCCTCAATCTCTCCTTGTCCGTTTCTTCACCATCAGCTTCATCCACATGAGTTTTCTCCATTAGAGACTCGATCTTCTTCATCTCGCGCGTTTTCAATGCGACGCTGCCCAAATACCCGATAAATTCGGCGTAAGTACTCGCCTTTTGCAAAGATGGAGCCAAACTGGGGGGTAAAAATCCAGCTCTTGAGAGCCAGACAAACTGTTCGATGAACATATAAACCCCCTCGCCTCCAAAGCACACAATTGCGAGGAAAAGATCCACAGGAGAGGACCAGAGTGGCTTGGAAGAGGAAAAAACCCTCAAAGAGTTGATATCTTGGATGAACTTGCCCAATCGAAAGGCTTTACGGCTGAGCCCCACGCTTCGCTCGAAGGAATCAAGATTAGCGGTAAAGGCTCCGCCGCGAGACGGCGTGGCGAGGACGATCTTGGCCGCGTACCGAGAGATCTTGAGCAATTTGTCGACTCCGTCACGGCGCGCGAGATAAGCTTCGAGATGGAGAAGGAAATCGCGCTTGTGGGGATGAACGGATGGCGCTGGAAATGGCATGATTGCTCTTGGGGGTTTGGAAGCGGGCTGAGATGGTTTTGAATTGGAATTGGAAATGGAAATTGAATTGACGTGGTTTTGTGAAGCCTGCTCAGCCATGGCGAATCGAGAGAAAGAAAAAGGAAAAAGAAATCAGGGAGGAGAAAGGAACGAAACGGTGGGCTCTTTTTTATTTTGAGATTTCTTTTTATTTTTTGTCTTTAGTTTGATGTGTGAATGACGAGCACAAGTTGGTTTAGTTTAAGTTGGATACTATCTATTGGCACGAACTCGGAGTATGGATATTTTATTTATTCTCCAACAGGAGTCAGGAACAAGAACAACCGAACAAGCTCTAAACTCATTTAGGTGTAGGACATACGAAATGAGGTGAGTCTAAGGTATAGTGATGATGAATTTTCAGGAATCGGCAACGGGTTTATCTGGTCAAAAAATACAATTCTCTAAATCTGTTCAAACTTCGAACCAAAATTATATTTTGGTTCATCATTATTAATACAAAGTATTTTGTGTACTAAATATACTTCTACTCGTTTTTATCAGAATAAAAATTAATGTAAAGATTCAAATTATTAGGCTATATATATTAAAAAATAAAGATAACTGGATTCAGACATCCAATGGAGGTGTTGAAAGGTACCCGTATCCAATAAAATAAGCGAGGCGATGAGGATTGCAAGGACACGTGGCAGTAGTAGAGAATAGGGGGTAAGTCAAAATCGGTGTTTTGTGTTATGTGGGGAGTAGCGGATGAGGAAATAAGAGTCTTGAACGACTCAATAGTCAATAACATAAGGGATGGGTTTCGGTTTCGGATTTATACTCTTTTTCAAAGGCGTCGCTCTCAAAATGTATTAATCAAATTACAAAAAATAAAAGCTTATTATATTTATGTATACAAAATAGATTAAATAAACTAAGTATAAATACAAAAATAAACTGGAATTATCTATTCATTACTTAAAATGGAAAATTTGTATATGAGTAAATAGCGCGTAGATTCTCTCTGTTTCAGGCTGAATCTGGACGACAAGAAAAGAAAGTGCAGGCGCATAAATATAAGCACTCAATTAATTAATCATCAATATAATAAAGAATATTCATATCATACCTTCTCTCTATACTATAAACAAAATCCAATTTTGTATCCTTTAATCAAATGTTTATAATATCATAATCAACCCAATTCCAACAATAACAATATCCATTTTTCATCATCATCATCATCATCATCATCTCTCTCTCACACACATAATTATATCTTAGCAGAAATCATCTAAAAATATAAAACCCTCATTAATTAAATCAAATCATATAACCTGTGGTTGAGTATCAGAAGGAGTTTTCAAACTAAAAATAAACCGATGAATCATCTCAAAGCTAGTGAAGGTTATAACCGCGGCCGGAGTGGTTCTTAACAAATTAGTCCCACATCCATTGTAAAACCCTCTTATTCCTTCTTGTCTATATATTTTCTTAACACAATCCGTTACGCCTTTGTATTTATTTTCGGTTTGATTTCCCTGCACTTGAAGCCTCGACCTCACAACCTGCCATTTCAAAAAATAATTATTATTTATAATAATAATGATAATAATAATAATTAATGAGGGGTTGAGGAAATGTATGTACTTCATGAGGATAAGTTAGTGTGGAAGCGATTATTTTTGAGACGGATGATGCGATTGCCACGTCAGCAGCAGGTAGAGAGTCGACTGTTCTATTATCTGTGATTAAAAAAATGTATAGCTATGTCAGTTTATGATTGCTTTTTTTAAGATAGATATTAAAATATGGGTTATTATGTAATATGCAATATGTAATATACCTTTTTCTGCGAGGTAAAGTTTGATTTTTTCGTAAGTTGGGAATTGAATGGCGACGTGACTTATACCGACCAAGGCAGGTACTAGACCCCTGTAAAAATAAAATATGAAAATGAAAAATAATACATTATTATAAATTATAATACAATTTAAGTATGGATAATATAATATCTCATTTTGCGCAAATATAAGTACCTATATAAACCTTTAAAGCCTTCTTCGTTTCTGATTCGTCTCAGAGCATTTAATGTGCCAGTGTATGGTGCACCCCCATTTTTCACTCCTTGAATCTACAAAAATGAAGCAACATTTAACAAAAATTACAAAAAATTGAGTAATAAATAAAAAATAAAAAAAGATATTAAAATTTAAACTATACTTGAAATCTGGTTTTAACAACCCAAAGAGGATTTGTGGCGATTGTGGTTGCGGCTCCTGCACCAGCTGCAGCCAAAATATTTGCTCCTATTGTATTTTGTTGATTTCCATCTAAATAATGTAATAATTTATAAAATTATTTTAGTTCGAGTAATTCTGTAAAAAAATTTGGCAATGAATTGAACTTAATTGGGCAAAATTGAGGTGCAAATTGGGTGCTTAATAAAGAAAAAAATTAAGTGATTAAAATACAAAAAAAGGAAAATGGAAAAAACCTTTGGAAGAAAGCAAGCTCTTTAGCTGCTCATATACAGTAAAATACACCTATAAATACATCATAAAGAAAATAATATTAACGAAAATGACATAATAAATCAGACGAAGAAAAATTAGAAGATGAAAATTTGGAATTTTAACTGGTGAGATAAAAATGAGAGAAAAAAAGAAGAAAACTTACTGCCCAATTGGGAAGTAATGCCAAAATGGTGGGAGAAAGGCCGCGATAAAGACCTCTAAACCCTTCTTTTTTAATTATTTCATCTAAACTCCTTATTATAATACTACCTGGTTAAAAGAAAATTGAAGTATCTAATTAAATTACTTCAATATCTCAAAACACTGTTTCTAATTGAGCTTTTCATAGCACTAATTATCTTAATGTAAGCATATATATTTGTCTGCTCCATTGTTTTAGATAATACATTATTATGATTTCTCTTTTTTTACTGCAAATACTAAAGTTCTCACCTTTTAATCTATCAGGTCCATTATTACCAACGCCGAGAACTTGAAATCTCGTTTTGATCACATCCAATGGACAGACAAAGGTCGCCGCAATTACACCTGAATCATAAACAAAATTCAATCCGATTTAAACCTCAAAAAGAAGCAATACAAAATAAAATTAAAAAAAATCAGACAATACTGTTCAGAAATTAACAAAATCTCACCAGCAGAGGCGCCAGATAGAGCATTAGAGACCAGGTTCCATGTCGAAGGATTGAAATTATCGCGCGACATCGCAAAAATCAGACCGAAAACGAGGGTATTGCTTCAATTTCAGGGTTTCCTCTCTCCAGAGGAATTGACCAAAAACACAAGCTCGCATGGCAAGAAAAAAAGGATCTCGAATCAAATTCTTCCCCCCCAGAAGAACTAACACAAACACAAACAGCTCTCGGTAATGGCACAATGAATCTATTTGATCGAAATAGAACAATAAATCGCCATTAAAGGAAGAAAATAAGAAAGAAAAGCTCCTGTTGTTTTTGTTCAAGAGTCAGTAGCTCAATTCCTATTGGATTTCGCAAGCTGAGGAGAATCTCTCGTATTTTTTATAGATTATTTCAGGCCAGTAAAAATCGCAGCTGGGCGTAATATCAGCCGTCCGATCTGATGACTGGACTTGATCCACGGTCGTACTTTAAGACTCTTCTTCGTGTTTGACGGTTCGATCCTCTCACATTTTACCTAGACATGGTTTATTAATGGTTGTCATAAATAATGTTCCTTTGATGTGGGGACCATTTGAATTTTGAGTGGCTATGAAGGGTATCTTTTGAACGCCAAGTTCAGGGGATATTTTACAAGTTGGTCTGCTTTGGAAAGGTCGTCACGGTATCTAATCGCCGCTGCTTGAGAAGAAGAGGGAACATCGCAGCCGTTCGTTCTATGAAGAACGGTCTCGATTGATTGTTTCTTTCAAGCCCACCGTTTAATCGGTCTTTCAGAAAAAGAAATAACTAAACGGTCTAAACCAGTTAACACCAACCAATGGAATCCGACCACGTAGCTCCTAAATCACGTGGCTTGTGTCCATTGGTGAGTCTATCAAAGACCCGTTCACTCAATAATTAGGCCAAATCAGGGGCATTAAGGACGCCTTAACACGATCTTAACTCGTGTTAAGTTGGAATTTAGCCCACCACATCTCACCTACATATTTAAAATTTATTGGATGGACGTAGCGCATGAAATAGATGTGCTTATTGGCTGACAGGTTGGAATATATTAATCCAACTTGCACTCGCAAGTTGCGAGTGAATCTGTTTCTTTGCTTATGGTCCACGATTCGGTTTTATTCGATCTTTTTGAGAATTGAATTTTGCGTTTATATCCTTCCCAAATCTTGAAATGCCATATTTTTTCTTTGCAGGTAATCTTATTTTCTTTATTATATTAGTAGTATTTTTTAATGTACTTTTTAATATTTCTTAAAGTTTTATAAATATTTTCTTTTATTTGTGATATAGTATGTATTTTTAATTTTTTAAATAAATGCGCAATTATCTTTGTTTGGTGAGATCTACTTAAAATCACATTTTAAATTGATAAGGACATCAGGGGATAGAATACCAGAATTATATATGTCTTCATCTAAGTTGTGAATAATTTTTTAGATTGAGATGGACAGTTGAATGAGACTAATAATTTGAAATATCCACACATTTATATGTTCCGCTAATTAATTTCCATTCATCAACTTTCTTTGTCACGTAATACTTTAAGTGAGCAGTTCAATGCTTGAGTTTATAATGCTAGAATCATCCGAAAACTCAACAAAATTAGTATTACTTTTTGCTTCAAATATATAAGGTATTCTAATATTTTTTTGCTGCGGAGTTGTTCAAATTTTGTTTTTTTTATAATTCTATAATATTTACTTATATTGTTGATATAAATATTTTTTTTGCAGTAATTTATTTCTCGATTGAAAAATGAAAATGACAATATTTTCAACACTATGTATGACCAGGGCCGGCTCAATAGTTTGAAAGGCTCCAGGCAAAAAATAAAGTAAAATGTAAATTTTGAACTTTTTATTTAAAATAGTAATTTTGGTATAATAATTCAATATGACCTAAATTTACAAAATACATAGTTAGTATTCATATACTTCTTTTATTTTCTAAAATAAATTTTGTCAAATTTGATACTCATACTATTTTCATTTTTAAAATTTTGAAGTTATATAAATATGCACATTTTTTTTAATGGCTATGCAAAATAATTGAAGTTTGTCTGTTACTTCTTAAAAAAAAAATGTTTGTATGCGCTTTTGGTCCAAAGGTGATTCTTTATTTGCCTTCATTTAAAACTTGATAAATATGCATAAAAGAAAAATGGATTGAGCTATTTTTCTATAGAATTTCGTGTATCAAGTTGATTCTTAATCTAGAGAAAATGACTCACAATACAGTTTATATATTTATTATAGAATATCACAAAAAGTTCACTTTATCTGAGAGAAAAACACATATTACTTCTGCCTAACTAATGGGTGTCTTACTATATAAGGTATAAATATTTTCTGGAGCCTTAGAAATTTGGGGGCTCTAATCACTTGCCTAGTTGGCCTATATAGTTGAGCTGACATTATGTATGAATTTCGCTAATCTAAATATTGAATCTACTACGAGAAAATGCAAATATTAAAAATGTAATAACTCAAAGAACGAAAGCGTGTGTATTTCAATAAATACTAGCTGGCAACGACCGCTAATTGGTTGGCGTAAGCTAAATTTTGATGAATCGACCCACCAGATTAAAAATTAATCAAGTACTGAGGGAATCCTCTGTGAAGATAACGGTTCGTCATTATTTGCTTATGGTAAATAAATACAGTATCATAAAGAACGAACAAAAAAAACTTTGGGGTCTAGAATTTGCTAATAAATAATAAACTTCATTTGAACAAGACAATAAAACGAAGAAGACTGCAAGAATTAAATTAATACGATAAAAGAAACATACTATGGTACTATATATCTATTGAATTTACACAGTAAAAAAATATGCAATAAGTTGGATATAGACATATAGTATATATATGAGTTTGTATGTTGATATTGAGGATTAGATGAAATTATTGATCTTCTATATGTAAATGTATACATGAGAAAAACTTTGTTTACGTCCGACAACATTAAAATCAAGTACTTTTCATAAATTATATAATTAATATTTTGCAGTAATTTGACTGTATATCTGACAAAATGTTTGTGCTATTGTTTATGCTAAGTAAATACAATGTCAATAAGTATGGAAAAATTCTTTGGGGTTAACAGAGTTTGATAATAAATTCCATTTGAACATGACACTAATCAAAGATGACTACAAGAATTTAATCGATACGATAAAAAGATCTGCTATAAATTTACACCTTAAAAAATTTCAATAAGTTAAGTAGTTTCGATGAGTTTGCAATTCAAATTGAATATTGAGAGGCAAATAAAGCTATTGATCTTTTATGTATAAATATGTACATGAGAAAAACTTCATTTACATCCAACAAATTTAAAATAATTTATTTTTTACAAGTTAGATAATTGATGTTCTGCAATAATTTCAATGGAAAGAACGAAACAACCGAATCTTTCAAAGATACTCTAAGAACGCGGACCTGACATTCGAGTACATATTAGCCACATCCAAAAAATGAATACAAGTGACGAGACTCCAAGTTGATCACAACACTCAACTAGTATAGTATTAGGGTCGTGCATCTCATGAGGAGGAAATTCTTGTAAATATAATGTTGTAACGAAACTATTTTTGATTAATGAAAATCTAATGTAGGCGGCGCCGCGTACACTTCAAAAAAAAAAAGATGTTTTGCAGTAATTCGACTATTTAACAAAATGTTCGTTCTATTGATGTCAAACGTATCAAATATAACAAACTAATATAGGGTATGAACGAAAGTTTCCACCGTGTTTACTTTCTACTGGTGCTCAGTGCTCCAAGTCTAGGAAATATATTTTCTATTATCAGAGGGGCTGATAAAATCGTCCCCACATATTTTCCCCTATCTTTTTTTCTGTCATATTTTCTCTCTCCGCCGCCTTCACATCTCTCTCTCTCTCCTCTCTCTTGCGAGGTATGGTACAACGAACCTACCTTTTCCTTTTCTTTTCTTTTCATTTTTATTTCAAAATTTATTTTTCCAACGTAAAAATAAATTCAAAACCAGACCACGCAAAAATACCTCGCGAGCTGAAACTCTGAAACAGTAAAAAATCAACTCAAATAAAACTAGAGGGAAATCTCGTAAAATTCACCTGCTGAAGTTTCCTCAATTCTCTGACAATGAAACGACGAGTGAATAAAATTCGAAATTTTGAGTTATGGATTTCTGATTTGTGAATCGTTTGATAGGGCAGTGCATGGCAAAAGGAGGGAGAATGATTATGAAGAAATCCAGAAGAGGAATTGGGAAATTTAACGGCGACGGAGAGGAATCGGATGACGATGAGTACGTAGCTGAAGAAGAAGACGCGGAATCTGAGAGTTATGAAGAATCACTCGCTTCTTCATCGGATTCAGGTGAGGATCAGGCCGAATTTGGGGAGAATTTGGGGGAATTGAGCGGATCTGATCGCAATTTTGATGAGGACGAGTCGGATTTTGAATTTGGTGACTCGGAATTTGAACCTGAAGAGGAGGAAGAGGTCCCATTGAAGAGATCGAATAAAGGCCGGAAGAAATCCGTGAAAAATCGGAGGAAATCGAGAAAACAAGTATCGGATTCGGAAGAAGAAGAAGAAGAGGATTTTGAGAGGAAACAAGTTCCTGGTTTGAAAAATCAGAGGAAATCGAGAAAGCAAGTATCAGATTCGGAAGAAGAAGATGATTTTGAGAGGAAACAAGTTCCTGATTTGGATGAAGAAGAGGATTTTGATCTGGACAATGATCCTCCTCCACCTCCATTGGAGGATAAAAAGAAGAAAACAAGATCTAAGAGAAGAAACAAATCTGACGAGGAATCAGATTACGAAGAAGAAGCTGAATTAGAATTAGAAGAAGAAGAAGAGGATTATGATTTGGATGAAGATGAAGATTTCACGCCAGAAGCATCTGAAGAAGAGGAGGAACTTCTCTCAGTCAGAAAGAGAAAAATCGGGTTGAAAAAGGCGAAAACTCGCCGATCCCCAATCAAGAAGAAGAGGAAATCTAGGGTTTTGAGGCGGAAGAAAACCAACGCCACAAAAAAAGTAAGGAAAAACAAAAAGAAGAGAAGAAGAACAAAGAAAAACAATCCATCAAAAGAACCGTCGACTAAGCGAAGACGACGAATCGAAGAAGAAGAAGAATTACTGGAGGATGATTTCTTAGATGATGATGATGACGAATTTGTAATGGAAGAACAAATTGAATCAAGAAAGAAAAGCAACAAATCCCGGAAACGAAAACCCGGATCCGACTCCGAAACCTCGGAATTCGAATTCCTAACAGAATCCGAAGAAGAAGAAGAGGATCCAGAACCAGAATTCCAAATTCAGACTCAAACCAAGCCCAAACGCCGCAAGAAACACCGATTCGGATCCGACTCCTCGTCCGACTCGGACTTCGTGCTCTACGACTCCGACCCCGACCCGCCTGCTTTAAAACCCGTGCGAGAGAGAAAACGAAAATCCCAGAAAGGCAAGGAGAAAGAATTAAAAGAAGATTCCGGAAGGAAGGTTTGCGGGATTTGTTTGTCTGAAGAGCAGAAGAGGACGACACCTGGCGTTTTGGACTGTTGTGCTCATTTCTTCTGTTTTGCTTGTATTGTTGAGTGGTCTAAAGTCGAGTCGAGATGCCCGGTTTGTAAAAGGAGATTTGAGACGATTACTAAGGCGTCCAGCTCGGATTCGGATGATTTAGGGTTTGGCGCGCCTAGTAAAGTCATTAAGGTCCCCAAACGCGACCAGGTAAAATACAATAAAATAACATAAAAATAAAAGGATATAATATTAAAGTAAAGTAATAAGAAACTATATAATATAAAATAAAAATAAAATAATGTAATATAATATGAATAAAACTAAAATAATAATATAATACAATACAATGTAATATTATATAATATAAGATAAAAACAAAATAATAATAAAATAATAGAATGGAATGGAATAGTATAGAAGTGAAATTGTAATATAACATATGGGTTTCGTATAACTATAATTACATGCATTCTTCAATTTTCTTGATTAGTTTTTTCTACTGACAGGTGTATCAGCCATCAGAAGAGGAAATGAGGGGCATATTTGATCCGTATGAAAACGTGGTGTGCATGGAGTGCCAGCAAGGCGGCGACGACTATTTAATGCTGCTCTGCGACATCTGCGACTCCTCTGCCCACACCTACTGTGTCGGCCTCGGCCATTTCGTCCCCGAAGGTAATAATAATAATAATAATAATAATAATAATAATAATAATAATAATAATAATAATAATAATAAAAATAAAAAAAAACCTAACTTTTCTGAATATTAGAAAAAAAAACTTGAGTTTTAAAATTTTCAAAAAAAACCTTCCATCTATTTTCCATCTAATACTTAATTTTTTTTTTAAATATGAAAACTCAGGGTTTTTTTGTAATATCCAGGAAAGTTTTTTTTTTTTAAATTTCCCTAATAATAATGGTTGTAATTTAATTACGAATTCAGGAAATTGGTACTGTGACTGCTGCCGCTCCGCTGGCATAGGCCCATCTCAACAGACCCCCAATATTCCGTTTCAAACTCCCAATATTCCGTTTCAAACCCCCAATATTCCGTTTCAAGTTCCGCCGACTCCCCGTCGTGCTGAACCCACTCCGGTAGTTAATCCTTCCGAAACAGATGTGGGCTCAACTCCTGCTGAGTCATCATCCACTGCTGCTGGCGGGTTGGAAATTGACTTAAACGCCCCTCCAGTCGAAGAAGTGGGGCCCAGTCAGAGTCAGAGTCAAGTTGCTTCTCCAAGTGCAGGAGGAGCGGCGACTTTATCAGGCAGAAGGGCGATACGTCAAAGAATTCGAATTTTATTATCAAGTACTCGAGCAATGCAGATTGTTGTTAGGCGAAATGGAGACTCTGTTAGCGGCTCGACTGGAGAGAATAACAACAACAGCAGCCAGTTACCTCTGACTGGTAGTAGCAGGTTCGGTCCGAGCAGTACTGCTGCTGGACCGAGCGATTCACAGCGTGCGAAGGAAAGAGTTTGGAGTGTGGTTAAGACTCATCTGAGAAACTTGTGCGTCAACTCACCGTTAGGTATGTTGGGAAATTTGCAGATAAGCCCCTCAAAAGTCATTATTTGCTTACATGCTGATATTTGTATTTTTTTTGAAGGGCATGATGAGTTTAAGAGTGTTGGGAGGGCGGCGACGCATGCTGTGCTGGCGGCTTGTGGAATTAGGGTTGAGAGTAGAAATGTTGTTTCTGGTTCCGGTTCGATTCGACCGCCTCAGAATTGCGGTCATGCGATTCGGTCTCAAGATGAATCGTCTCTTGTGTCAGATGTTTGTTCAGATTGTTTCGGCTCGTTTGTCAGAGACGTTGTTGCGAATATCCTCAATTCTTGATAGTGAAGCAAACTCTTTCTCTCTCTCTTTTGATTTTTTTATATTATGATTCTTGCGATTTCTAACGAGAACAAGGCCTCTGGTGAATTTAGGTCAATTGTTGTTCGGTTCTGTCACTGCTGATTTAAAAATAAAGTTGATTCTTCTGTTTTTTTTTTTTTTGTTCATACTGGTTTCGTGATGTAGCAGAATATGCACATCATGGTCCAATTAAATGTCAATGTCTTTTTTCTTGTTGAATTGATATTGTTTACTTGTTTAATTCAAACTGGATGTAAGTGTACGAACGGATCAATTTAAGGAAAACGGATTTTTTTTTTTGTTTCGATTGACCGCGGAAGATTGTGTTGTGAATTGTGATTGTGATTAATGCTTCATTGCATAATAAATAGAGATTATTTTTCTCGTCAGTATGTACTATGTAGTCAACTGCCATATGATTGAATACTGTTAGATGGAACGGTATTTCAGAAACTGGATTTATATGTATTTCATACATGAAATAACTATAGGTGGTATCTGTCAAACATGAAACAAGGAAAAAATATTTGAACGTATGATAAATACGTGAAAGGTAAAATGGCATGGTATTATGAAATTTCTATCTCTCGCCTCCCCCTCTCTTATTTACCTTTTATTCTTGTTCTTTCTACCAAAGAAAGACAGTTTAAAAAATGTAAATTTGGAAAGATAGCTTCCCAAGGCCCTCTTCACTTATATGCAGTTTTGGACCTTGGAAGTGGGTTTGTATGGTTTTGGTGGAATCAATGTTATGTTTAAACTTTAAACCCACAAATAAACCCATGAATAGGATTCTATGAATGATCCTAAACCATAAAACTTGCACTTTTCTAGGCTTTTGAAAATCCATTCCAAGCGGATTTTTGCACGGAATAGATAGGGGTGGTTCATCTCTTTACTTCTCTCAAATTATTTAAATTGCAATGTTTGCAGTGAGAAAAATTTACATGCCTAAACAAAAAAAAATTCTAAAATTAGCATCTAAAATGTATTTCTTGATAAAATGAGTAAATTTTCAAATGTTACTACTTGTATCTCAAACGTTGTATATTTCAAACATTACTAGAACATATTTTTTTTTCTTTTATTTCTTAATTTTTTAGAACATATTTTTCTCAAATATATTTTTTGTGGATGCCAACATGACATATATGACACAACTATAATTGTTAAAAAATGATATATAACATATCTTAACTATGTGCATGATATATTTAGACATATATATTTTTTAATTTACCTTTTATAATAATCACAGATTGCAAATAAAATGCAATTCCAAGGTATATACGTAATAGAATAAAATTTAACGTCTACATATTCTTTACATTACTTTCATAGCTTCATGTGTTTTGATCAAACACCATTTTTTCATGCTTTCATGTAGTTTTTTGTACCTTCCTGCACTCATAGCTTCCTGATGTTCATTTCTTAGCTTCGTAGCTTTATAGAACTGGGCTAGCAAACACGTCCTAAATCCGTTTCAAACGGGAGATACAATTATACAGTCCGTGGTTTCCTCAAATTTCTTACTGACGAGATGACAAATAAGATAAATCCTTCAAATTTAGGATAAATAAATAAATTTACAAACAATAATTAGACAATAAAAACACGACCGTAAGCTATATCTTGATTGTCGACTTAATTTTATTACGATTTAATGACCGTCTATTTTTCGTTTAAATTTTTGTTACTTCAATATAATCAATAATTTCAATTATCAATAAGTTTACACAACCGGATTCGCAACCGGATGATGATTTGATATATTTATTACTTAATTTTTTTCACCACATAACACTTTTTATCTGTCTATCTCATCAGTTAAATAATTGAATACTGAGTATGTCAAATCATCATCCAGTTGCGAATCCGATTGTGGTAACCGGTTATGTAGACTCATTGTTTCTATTATTAATGGAGTAAACCTACAAACATTTTAAGCAAGAAGATTGTACAAGATTGATCAAGTTTAAAGGGTTGCTTTGCAACTTAGGCATAATATTTGGGTTTATTTGCAAAATTTCTCATGTTTCTTTAATTTAGTGGTTGTCGTTGCTTAGACTTAGAGGGAAGGTATTTGAAGGCGACTCTTCTTTAGCATGGAAGGAGATGAAGAACAAGAACTGGAATTTCATCTCGGTTCAAAAACTAACACTTTTTTGGCTCGCACTATATACAACTCTTGTGATAAAGTTGATTTATCAAATTTCGAAAATCAAATTTTTTGAATTATACAAAAACAATGAAATCACAATACCGCTCCTAATATATTGCATGCATGATGATTCAATAATTTATAAAGCTTTCTAAATGAAAAGAAATATTACTCTATATGAAACTATATATATATCTTTTACATCAATTAAATTATTGAAACTTATAGTAGTTTCAGCTTCTTACCTCCGGTTTCTTTTATTACGTACTTCCAATAGTTTCCATCCCTGTCATTCAAACAAATATATGACAATATATTCGCACAATAATTTTGCATGCGGGACACGGCATAAATTTAAACGAATAAACTTATGACTAATATAATAGGAGACGATTGAGGTTGAACGAGAGTTGGAGAGCAAGATGAGAATGTTAGAAGATGCTATGGCAGTGCTGATGGCTCTGGGGACGGTATACGGGGCCCATAAAAACGGAGAGGCGAGAGCAGACGTTGCTCACAGGGCGGCCGAGTTGATGCGCGGAGTTTATATTGAGGCTGATAGATTGAGGAGTAAGGATCCTGGAGATACTCAACACTGCTCAGAAGGTTCAGTTTTTCGCTGGGGCGGCTTGTCTTCATCTTCGTCTTCGCCGGTCTGGATTGCACCACATTGCTTGATCATGGTTACACAATCATTGAGGGATTGTCGTTGAAGAAACATTTATCTAATGGCTTTTTGAGGACTTCTCTTAAACACATGGTTTACAGTTAGAATCTATGATTGCGTGATCTTAGTATGCATAGGTAGAGTTGTTGCATATGTATGCTTTTGGTGTGAGCTTAGTTTGAAATTTTTTTTTTGCATCCTTCTTAGTTGAATTAATGTTTTCTTTGCTTCAAAGCTTAGTTGAATGTTGGTTATTATGCACTATGTATGTTTAGTTTGGTTTGAAGAAAATTGAATAAATTAATGATATTGTAATATAGTAAGAGTTCTTAGGAGGGTTCAGAAAGTCCAGTATTATCTATGAAAAATTATAACTTGTTCTCTTATTTACTCAAAAAATGTCATATACATTATTATCATTGAATCCTATAATATCATAATTTTTGTATTTATATTACTTATGATGTTAAGATTTTTATATTTATATCTTCTTATAATATTATAATTTTTGTATTTATATATCTATGATATCATAATTACTTATATAACATTTGCGTGAAAAAAAATGAGAGGTACCAATAAAAGCTCTCGTTAACTATAGCCCCACACCACAATATAGCAGCTAAGCTTCCATTTACAATGGGTACGACGTTAATAATGATTAATGAATGAAGTCGTCTTCCTTGCACCGCATCCAAAATTCCAAACGGCTCTCATCCAAATACCCACGTGCTTTCCTCATGTTCTTGTTCCTCGTATAATGAGAGTTCAATCTATAATATTTGTATCTTAAGTTCTTAACTAATTCTATTTTCATAAAAGAATCACAAAAGTCTAAGTATTATATTTCATTGAAACAAAATATCCTATAAATTAATAATTTGAAAATAAACTAAAAAGTAAAAAAATACTACTTATAATCACCTATATAAACCAAAATATAGATCCAAACCAATAAAATAACAACACTAAAGACCGTTCATCGAAAAAATACCCAATCTCAACATGAAATACGAAAAAATACAAGCACAAAGAAATTGATTCCAGATCAAAACTTTCAATTGAAGCATTCTATCAAAAAAAAAAAAACTTTGAATTATTGAAGGGCATGACTAAAGTGAATCTGATAATCCTCTGAACTGATATCCATACTTATGTTTGTAATAAACTGTAAACACAAATAATTAAAACATGGTTTACTAGGAAAAGCTCCAAAACTTGAGGGGTAAACAGGGCATTTTCATGGCGATTCCTCATGAGCATGAAGAGCTGAGAAGAGGAAGCGCGTTGACGTTACTGATAAGTATATTCCCTTCCCTGTCTCTTGGATGTCCTTAAAACATAACTCATGTCAGCTGATCAGCTCATCTCTCTCCCACCTGACGGCTCGCGTCATCCATGCACAGATCCAAGTCAAATACTTATATCAACCATCCTTATAATACCGTGTAACAAATCCTTTTCTTGTTTTCACGTACAATTTGATCTGCACACAGAGACCCTCTACATGAATGATAACATTAGCATATAGTGAGACTATGAAAAAATATGTCCTTTTTGCTAGCAAGTTAAAAAATTCATTACTTCATTGACTTATGGAATATTCAAGAACACATGATTCTATCGATCCGCCGCGTCTAAGCCGCTCTGTTCCAAGCTTCCCAATTTTCAATACGACTTCACACGGTTTTGCTCACATGCATGTCCATATATATACATCTCCTCCTCTTCATCTTCTTCTCATGCAAACACTTGGAAAAACCCTAAAACCACCACTAAAGGTAAGAGAGAGGCCTTCTTGATGGAGGTCTTCTACTCACAACTGCTCATTCAACAACAACAACTCTTGCAAGATCTTCTATCGGTCCCGCAAGACCGGCCAGACCTCCACATCCCTCTCATCTCCCGTGCTTTATCTTACTATGTCGAGTACTATCATCATAAGTCTCAGCTCGCTGACCGAGATATATTTCAAGTTTTCTCCCCTTATTGGTTGACACCTCTCGAACGATCTTTCCTTTGGCTCAGAGGGGTGAGACCCTGCGTTATATTTCGTCTAATTCCAACTGACCTCACAGATGATCAGAAAAGGCAAGTTGGGGAGCTCAGAGAGGTGATTGTTGAGAGAGAGTGGGAGCTCGAGAGGAGGATGAGGATGGTGGAAGAAGCCACAACGGTTCTCTTGGCTCTCACTGCGGTATTGTTAGGACATGAATTTTTTAAAAACAAAATTTGATGAAGAATTAATGTCTGTAAATTTAGATCTAGAGATGAATTTATTGAATAATTTTTTGTTACAATTTTAATGGAAGTAATAAAAGTTTGAGTTAACATGTTTTTATCGCGTACCCATTGCACTATTTAAACGTCTGTGCTCCACTTCATCCTCACCAAAAAGCTCTTATATGTCGGAATAATACAATGAACTAAAAGTTCAAATGTTTTTTCTTCTTCTTAGTGGTCTTAATTAATTCTTAATCACAATTATTTTTACTTGGTTTCTAATTATGAGATTACGAACATTGGTAAAATGCCTAACAAATTTGATTCATATCTTCCAGACAAATTAAAAATCCAAGTTTTCTCCAATAGGTCCATGGGGCCCATAGGAATGGCGAAACGAGAGCAGAGGCTACTGAGAGGGTGACCGAGTTAATGCGCATAGTTTATAAGGAGGCTGATGGGTTAAGAAGGAGACTTGTGACAAGGATAATGCAAATATTGAGCACTGCTCAGACAGTCCGTTTTCTCGCAGGGGCAGCTTAGCTCCACCTACGGGCTCATCGGTCCGGTTTGCATCAGAATGGCGTGATTTCGTGACAATACATAAAATAATAGTCATATTATGGCCAAGAATCATGAGTTATTAACACCCATTAAATAATGGTCATGTTATGCCATGAATCATGAATCACATCACATGCTTTTTATGCTTCCATTTTGGAGTTATGAGAGTTTTTTTTTTCTCATCATTTTATGTGAGTTTAGTTGTGTGTGTGTGTGTGTGGTTTAAGTTTGGTGAGTCTAGGTTGATGAGAGTGTGTGGGTTAAGCATGGCTATCCTTTATTAAGGTTTCTTTCTTTCATCTAAGAGTGATGAAAATGAAATAAAGTTTTTTTGGATAGAAATGAATTTTAGGGGCCGTTTGATGTGGAAGACATTGAGGGATATGCCGGATATACTAGGATATTAAGATGATGATGGTGGTGTAAGGGAAGGATATGTCTGAATGACATCTATTGTTTGATTTGGTAGACTATTAGATAATGAAAGTGAAAAACATTGTTTGATATGAATGACATTTAAAAGTAGTTTAATGGTATTAGATGATGTGGTAGATTATTTGTTTTGAAAAATTAAATGTATATAATGTTAGTTAACTAATTTCAAAATATAATTATAATAAAAAAATACTACTCACAAAATACTTCTAACAATCAATATCAATTCAAAATTTCTATAGATAGAAATAAGTAAAAGAAAATAACAAAATAAAAACACCAAAATGACATAGCTCTACTAAGACTAAACTCTAATATTACACAAAATAAAACCATCAAATTAACACAAGTTATATTGAATTTAAAATGGTCCAAAAAATAGAAAGTATTGTTATAAAATAAAGAACAAAAGAATAATAAAAGAGAGAATTGGAAGGAGAGAATTATGTATTGAATTGTGGATTAAGAATACAATAGCCACTGCCCTCTTTATATAGTAGAGCGTGAGTGCTGGCCAAGAAATCTCTTGCCTGATTTAGAATTACAATAAAGGAAATAATCTAACCTAAATACAATAGAATATACAGTAATAAATATCCTGCCATGACTCCTTCCATTCTTATAAGCATTTCCTAATTTATCTTTGCTTAGGGGCCAAGTAATGGACATCCACATTAATTATATTCATAACACTCCCCCTTGGATGTCCATATTTTATCTTTCATACGCATTAGAAGTTGCCTCATTAAAAACCTTATAAGGAAAACCTAGTAGGACAAAACCTTGGTTAAGGAAAAAAGAGTGCATCGCGTATTATCATTATTTCTCATTATTTCATATATTAAATATGCCTCGTTAAAACCTTACTAGATAAAACCCTATGGGCAAAAATCCTAGTGAAGGAAAAAGAGTGCATCATCATTCTATATATTACGCACAAAAGCTGCCTCGTTAAAAACCTTGCTAGGAAAACCCATTGGGACAAAAACCATAGACACGGAAAAAGAGTGCAGTGCGTATTATTTCTCCCCCTCATATATGCAACTATATGTGAGATGACAAAGTTCAATCTCTGTAATATATGCTTAAGAAGAGATCTGCTGGATCATTATTTGAGGAGCTTCGTTAGATATTCATTTCACAATCATCATGCTCATGCATGCATGAAAATAACTCACCATCATTTATTTTAATTGTTAATACATCAAACAAGTTATCTTGATGATCTTAATGGATGCGATTTCTCCACATTATATCATTATAATAGATGGATTATGAAATAATGACTCCTTCAGGGAAATATTCAATTTATAATTCAAGATAGTATTTTATGTTTTAAAGAATTTAATCTTATATTCTTTTGAATAATGTGGTAGCTTTTGGAGCTCTTCGAGAGTACCATACGATTTTAAATCATCAATATATATATCAACATTCAAAAGGTAAACATATAGTTTTCTAAACGTAATTTTGATCAATTACATAACATTCATTCAACAAACATTTGTTATAGCAATTTTATCACATATCTCAATATTGCATTAATTAGTACAAAGATCTTTGTAATTTAATAGATTAAATCTCTCGAGAGTTTGAAATGCTTCAGGCATTCTAAATCCTTCAGGGATTTTCATTAATATATTGCAATCAAATGAGATATGAATAATTTGCTACTACGTTAATAAGTCCATCAGGGACGACAAAATTAGAAATATAATTGCATAACACAATTTAATTTTTATTACATATTCTTAAAACACCCTCTTATAAGTTATACTCTCTTATAAGTTACCGTTATACAACGCCAGGTGTTTGGAGTACATATCCACAATTTTATATTTCACTAGTGAAAATAATGATGCTTTAATCACATCTTTCGATTTGGCCAATACTTTATCCGTCGACATTATACAAATAATTTTAATTTTAGATCCTCATTTTCATTTATAAATCAAGTGCAATTGCATAACTAAATTTTGATTAATCACAATTTTATTTCGGTTCCATATTTATTCTAGTAGAGACATAATTTATTGAGATCTCATTATTTTCAATATTGTTAGGTACCTAAACCTCTTCTGGGGTAATTTGCTCGTCATTGTCTTCTACTCTTTTATCATCAATATTCTTTTCAGAAGAATTTATTTCTTTTGAAGTATTGATAACTTCAAGCCAACTTTCTTATCATGCTCTTTTCTTCTTCCTTGGATCTTTATCATTTGGAACCGATTGGTCGACCATGCTTCTGGCATATCTCAAACATAGAATTATCCAAGGATATCTCAATGAGCACTAAATGCTGGAATATCATTTTTGCATCAATATAAATAATATAATTGCATATTGTTTCACATTAATAAATTTATGAACTTCTAGTTCATATTAACTTGTTAGGGGATCTAAGTAAAAGATATTAATGATGCATTCCATATAAGTTATAACTTATGTTTTCCAGCTCTTGTTTCTCTCCCCCTAATGTTATCATTAATTATTAATCAAGTTCTCCAGGACTTTCATTGTCTATTATATCTTGAACATATTCATTAATATTTGATTTGTTTCATAACAATCACTTTGGTATTCATTTAATTCTTTCTTCTGGAATTTTGTCTACAAACATCTAACACATTTCAGGTGTGTTTTTGGATGATCCTCCAGGGATATCCATCCGAATTAAGATGTAGTGAATAATTTTGTGTAATGAAGTTCAAGATATCAAATTATGCAGGGCAATTTATCTTAACATATATGCCCGACTTTTATTTGTGACCCATTTTTGTGCGTTGCGGTGGAGCTACCGGAACAAATATTACACATCCAAAAGATTTTAAATAGTATTTACTCGGCTACAGGCCGGTCACAAATTATAATGGGGAGTACTTATTATAAAATGTTGGCTTTACTCTAATTAGTGCTGTAGCATATATCATTTCATGGCCTCAATCAAAAGACGAGCTTTCATTTCATTATTAGGGGCCAACGATTAATTATAATCGCTTAACAAGATATGATGTTAGATCATTCTAAGTGCGTTTGTGGGCCAATGCTCAACTATAATCTAAATCAACATACAATAGTCAATTATTACTTGGGATGTAGCCAACTGATCATCATCAAGATGATTTTTCTTAGTTGTACGATCCAGAAATTATTATCTTAATTAGAATATTCGAGCAAGCAATCTCGCAAATACAATATTTCGAGATTAAATAAATGTACATGTGACCATCTAATAGATGCATCTATTAATACCATAAAGTATCTAGATGGTCCACATGAAAGAGTAATAGGGCCACATATATTTCGATTAATACGCTCAAGGAAATTGGGTGATTTATTCCCAACCCTGATTTGTGATGTCTAACAATTAATTCTCCTTTGATAACATACAGCACATGAAAATTTATTTGATAAAAGAATCTTCTGGTTCTTTAATTGATGCATATTTGAATTCTCTGTGATTATTTGCATCATCATTGCTCCGAGATTAGTTAATTTTGTTTCATGCCAAATCATGAAATTTCTCTTCGAACTAGTGAACTTCTGGTTCATGTCAAATCATAAAATTACTTTTCAAATTATTGAACTTCTGGTTCATGTTTAATGATAAAATTACTTTTCTAATTAGTGAACTTCAAGTTCTTGTCAAATTATTAAATTACTTTTCGACTGAACGAAATCTATGCAGAAGCATAAATAAGTTTTAAGTCAATAAACTTCTGGTTACTAATAAATCTGACTTAATTGTATTAGTCCTTCATAATACAAATCAATAGAAAAGCTGCATGTTGTTCTAATGAATATTTCTCAAAATACAAAAATATTGTCCACTACAATGAGGCACACATATTTATAATTTTTATTGTGCCAATACATACTTTGATTCATATTAGTAGTATCAAAAGAAAGAAAAATAATGATAATGATAATAACAATAATAATAAGAATATAAAAATAGAATAAAAGAAAATTTTCTTACTCAGTTCTTTTTCTACCTCGTTGTTGTTAATGTGCTTTAGATCCAGCGGATGATATCATTATCGGTTATCAACATTTTCATTATCGTCATAAACAAATTGACATTATTATTTTCTCTTTGTCTTTAAGACGGCTTAATAAAGTTCCACAAGATTCTAGGACATACATAGAGACATATCAAATGTTCTTTATTACTACGTTCTTCTTAATATTATCATCACAGTCACAAGTATAGTTTCGACCTTGATCTCTTTCACATTAGCATCCACATTCATAATCATGACTTGTATATGTAGTATTCACTTCTGGGAATGATGCGGAATCAATTGTACGAAATTCATAATTTTTCATTTTAATGAAAATTAATTATTTTGCTTATATACAAGGAACAATGATAGTAATTCACAATTTTAAAGTATTTTCTGTTATATATTTTGTTTATTCAGGGAACAAAATAATAACTCTTCTGGAGTCTTGAATTATATTTATAATACGTGATATTGTATTAACACTTGACTTTCAATTTCTAAGTATTATTTTAGTTGTTCAATGTCTACTGGACATGTCTTTATAGAATTGACAAAAAAAAATTTGTTTTGGTGTACAACAGGTACTTAACCAATGCTCTTTTATACAACATCAAAAATACATATTTTGGAATCAGTTACAAATGATATCTTGTTGTATCTTCTCATTGTCTTATGTGATTTTCTTGTAATGACTCTCATTGCTCCCCAAATCAAACAGCCCCTTTTTATTTATGAGTGATGGACATGAAATACAGTTCTTTTATTTTGCAATTCAACAATAAGTAAGAAAAAAATGATGAAAAGAGGAATGAACTGTAGAGGGAAAAAATGAATCCTAGTTTTTTTGTATTCCACCAGCTATTTAATGGGCCGAAGCCCATATAGAAACTACCTCAACCCTGAAATAACCCTCAATTGTACAGCCATCGAATTAACCCGGCAAAATTTTCCTTTTACCACTCCTTCCTCCTCTCATTTCATTTCCCTCCCTTTCTCCTCTCTCTCTCTCAATCTCTCTCTCACACACACACAAACGCACACACACACGGGGTGAGAGCGAAGCAGCAATGGCGGATATTGATGACGTGGCGTGTGTGACAGAGAAACTAGAGAAGCACAGCATCGTCTCCAGTCCTCTCCAGTTCGATACTACCCAGGTAATGATCAATCGGATCATCTTATTTGAATTTTTCGTACAAAAATAGGGACTTCGTTTCGTTCTCGGCTCTCTCGGAGAAAATTGTTCTGCTCTCGGAAAAAATTGTTCTGCTCTTGAAACCTCATTACCGCTCGATTTTTTGTTTTTAATTCTTTCTTTGTTGTTTTGTCGATTTTTTCCCCAACCTCGCATTTATTTATTTTGCACACATTTAATTTCTGATCGATTTTGTTGTCTTATTTTTTGAAAAATATTTACTTCTTTCCCTGTCCTGTACTGATTTAATTGTAATTTTGTTTTCTGAATTGGGCGATACAAACAATGCGATATTTAATTATTGCAAGGTCATTTCTGAAATATTCAGTCGTTTCAGCTCCCGATTTAATAAAACGGGGGCCCGTTGCAATATTGTACGCGAGTTCGAGTTCTCCATTTTTTTTTATCACTGGAGACGAATGAACAAACTCTACGTTCTCGCTCTCTCTTTTTCTCCCCCATTGATGAGCTCGCTGCTCCGATGAGTTTTCGCCTTCTTTCACAACGGAGTTCTTCATTTTGCATGCGAATATGCATGATTGATCAAATCTAGTTTCCCATCTCTCTCTTTCTCTTTGAATCCGCCATGGATGAAGAGCTCTTAGCGCAAGAAGTTCTCTATCTCCATTCTCTATGGTACATTGGCCCTCCAAACCCTAACAGTAACCCTAATCCTTACCGTAATTTTGCTCATAATTCCACACCTTACCCTAATTTCGCCCCTAGTTCCACCCCTCACCAAAACCTTCACCTTAATTCTACCTCTAGTTGTAACCTTTCTTACCCTGACCCTAATCCAAGGCCTCAGTTCAATCCCAGCTCCAGCTCTAATTGTCACCTTTCTTACCCTAACCCTAATCCAAGGCCTCATTTCAATCCTATCTCTACCTCTAATGGCCACCTTTCTTGCCCTAACCCTAATCCAAGGCCTCACTTCAATTCTATTTCCAGCTCTAATCACCACCTTTCTCACCCTAACCCTAATCCAAGACCTCACCATAACCCCACCTCTAATAACTCAAGCAATCTTCACAACAGACAACCAAAGAAACAGAGAACCGATCCATCTGAAGAGAAGGAATGGCCATGCGACCCCACTTCCCTCCCGGACCAATCAGCACCTGCCACCTGGCCATGTGACCCCATTTCCATCCCCGACCAATCAGAACCTGCCACCTGGCCGGCTCTCGTCCCACCCAAACCGGCTCCTCCTCTCTCCCCCGACTCGTCCTCCCGCTCCGCACTTCTCTCCATGCAATTCCCCGCAATCCAATCCTGCAAAGCCTTCTTCTCAAACTCAGATTCCGATCCAGATCCAGATTCCGACTCAGAATCGGAAAATGAATCAGATACAGATTCGTTCTTCAAGGGCCTTTTTGAAAATGACGTGGGTCTGAGGGTCTGTTACGAAAATGACCACGACAAGGGCGAGTTCTACTGCCTCGTGTGCGAGTCCCAAAAGGAGGGCAAAAAGGGAAAAGGGATGAGGTACAAAGGCTGCATCGCGCTGACTCAGCACGCCAGCACGGTTCTCAAGGCGGGCTTGACCCGGCCCCACAGGGCTTTTGCTAGGGCTATTTGTGGGGTTTTGGGCTGGGATGAAATTAGATTGCCTAGTATTGTTCTTTTACCTGGCTCGGTTTTAAAAGTGAATGAAGCAAAGGTCCTTTTTAGTACTTTGGAATGTATTTTCTATTTCATGTTTTGTTTTGCGTGTTTTTTAATTTGAATTTTCTTTACGCTTTGAGCAATTATTTCTCATTTATGATTTAAAATCAAAATACCTAGTCAATCATTAATCTAATCCTAATTCTTCTTATGCAGGAAAATGCAAAGGAGACCAACTCGAACCCTAACCCTAATTCACCTCCGAAAGAACTCCCAAAAGAAACCGTCTCAAACCCTAACCCTAATCCCCCTACGAAAGAACTCCCAAAGGAAACCGACTCAAACCCTAACCCTAATTCACCTCTAAAAGAACTCCCAAAGGAAACCAACTCAAACCCTAACCCTAATTCCAGCAACACCGAATGGCCTTCCTGCCTCACCCCATTTCCAAACCCTAATCCGCCGGTCACCTGGGCCGCCACGCTGGCAGCAGCCCCACCGCCACCTGGCACCACCGCCCAATCAGAAGCCTTAGCCAGAGCCAGCCACATACAGCGCAAAGCAGTCAAATCCACAAGGAGATTCCTCTCCCTTCTAGAAGAAGAATATTCCGGATCCGATTCCGACTCGGATCTCCAGCCCGGATCCGATTCCGAAGTCAAAGTCAAAGTCAACTCCCCTGATGTTGACTTTGACTTTGAGGAGGAGGGAGAAGAGAGGCCGGATATGGAGGAGTTCTTTAGTGGAATTTTTGAAAAGGACCCTAGGTTGAGGGAATATTACGAGAAGAATAAGGAGAAGGGAGATTTTTACTGTTTCGTGTGTCAGGTGAGGAAGGATTTTAAAAGAAAGGGGATGAGGTATAAAAGCGGGCTGGCGCTGACTCAGCACGCCAACACGGTTTCTAAAGAAGGGGGCAGAGGGGCCCACAGGGCTCTTGCTAGAGTTCTTTGTAGGGTTTTTGGATGGGACCCGTTAAGCTTGCCTGGATCCGTTAAGGAGGTATATTTAATGTTTATTTTTTGTTAGTTTTTTAATTTGTGGACTTGTGTTTTACAAAGTTGTCTTCTTTTTATTTGTATGTGTTTTAGGTTGGAGAAGAGAGTGGGAAGGATGAGAAAGTCGGTGAAAAATCTGATGGAAAAAGTAATGATAATGTGGAATTGATTAGTTCTGCTTTAGAGGTAATTGTACTGCTTTATTTATTTTTATTATTTATCATTTATCTAATTATTGTTCTATCTACTCTATTATGATATTGAGCGTTATTATATAACACATGGACATTGCATACAATTTTTGTTTTATGCAGGAGAAAGATGGCCGTAGTATTTCTTCCTAGTTTCATAGTTTCGGTTCTTCTATAGAGCTTTGATGAAGTTTATTTTAGGGTTAATCATTTAATTAATAGTTTTATTTTGGGATTAATTACAGAGTAGAAGCAATTTTGTTTTCTGCACTTCACTCTGTAATGTGCTTATTTTGGTATGTCTATATTATATGTTGAATATTTCCAAAGTAGTTGGGATATATCATATGTGGTGTTAAGTACCTGGTTTACCTACTTTTGTCTTTATTTTTTGTTGCTTCAATGCTTCTATAAGTTTATGATGCATGTTTGTTTAATTACTGGCAAGTTTTATATCTAATCTTCTCATTTATCTTTTCAAATGTTTATGAATTTATAACATGATCTTCACCCCTCTATTTTTCAAATGCTTAAAATCTGATTTTCACCTCATTTCTCTCACATTAAGGTTCAAATCATGTATAAAACATGAGATGGCAGTTAACGTGTGATTTGGAACTCCATACAGAATTAGTCGTAGAAACAAGTTGAAAATCAAAATTAAACAATTTCCATCTTTTTCTCTTCTGTACTCAATCTTTTGTCTTTAATACATGCAACTCTTTGATTCATTGCTTTACAACATGAAATATTTCAGTAAGATCATTGGAAAAATTCACAAGAAAAATAAAAGGCACTACCAAAGAAAAAAAACTCAGATATATTTAACAAAAAAGGGAATGAATCAAAAGAGAAAAATGGTATATTATAAATTAATGGCCTACTCCTGGGCTTGGAACCGACCCCAATATTCGCTTAATTACATCTCTGTGTGCACCATGTTGGAGTTGCCTAGCAATATTGTTTCGTTTTGATATGGTACTTTTTGCAGAATCATCCTTCTTTTTCTCATAATTATCATGATGACCTCGATTTTTTCCAAGGAGCATTCTTGCATTAATAAATGGTGGAAGAAACAGAAGGATTAATAGAATTAGAAGCACTATTGTTCTATTGATACATGAGGCCATTGCTTTTCTAGAGAGAGATAGCAAGAGAGGATTTGGAGGGAACTTTCGAGGGCGGATAAAGAGGGTTTATAAAGAGAAGCAAAAGGGCATAAAAGACAAAGATGGATCAAATATTGACAAAAGTTAAAATCACTTTCAGAAAACCAATTTAAAACTGGGGGTTAAGAGTGTAGACAAGAATGATCTTTGTTTTTACTATTTGTAATGTAACATAGAAGTATTCCCACAAAAATCTAACAAAGATGTATGCAAGTAAACAAAACAAGAGAAATAAAATATGGACAGAATATTCTATTTCAATCGTGAATTCAATGTTGAAATTTGAAAATTCAATACCTGTAGCAAAATATTCTATAAACAAATATTTTGTTTTAGTTGTTTTCTTCTTTAATCTTGATACCTTAATGTATACAATATGGAATACAAGTTTGAGAACCTGCTTAAATCTTTTTAAAAGAAATTATTAATCTAATGTTGGATCGCAAGGTAATGCTATAATTAATATGTTCACCTTAACCCACAAAATGGAAGTTTACTTAAGAAAGTACAATGAGAAAGGGTTTGTTTGATGCTTGTTTTGTTTGCCTTTTTGAGGAAAGCAACCCTAACTCTTTCTTCCAAGGAAGCCTTTTCTTTCAACTACAATCCATTATTGGATTGAATATTTCCTTCAAAAAAGAATACCCATAATTTGAATTGAATAACCAAAATGCTACAAATGTTCTTGGAATTATAGATGAGATGACCAATCGATTTGGATTTTTCGGTGCAAACCTAGAAATTGCATTTTGTTTTTGCCTTTCTACAAATTGTTAGTATGTAAACAAAAATAAAAAAGATATTTTAAAAAATGAAAAGCTTTTAACTCAAATAGTTAGTTAAAGAAATAAAACATGGCGTGTGAATTATGATTATTGTTGACCTGAATGATGTCATTGACAAAGTACGGAAGGTAGCCAATGTGTACACTATTCTTACATCATGACATGGATGCATTAAATAACATTATCCATATGTTAAAAACTAAAAATGTGATAGTAAATCACAACTCATCACTGACTGTGATGTCAATCCAACCCCCACGCGCGCCTCTAAACTAACCACTTGACTTGAATACTAAAGGCTCTTTGTGGCACAAAAGTATGTATGATTTGTTTTTATTAAAGATATTTTAACATGCTACTCACCTTTCATTAATGAATGATTTACATATATTAGCTTTCTAATGCCAGAAAATCGATCTAGAAAAGAGAGATCCATTTAGAAATTATTCTTTTTAAAATAATTCAATCATAATTGGTAAATAATTATCATATATAAAACATTGGCATAATAAAATTTATACTCATGAAAGCATATACACGTTTGATGTCTTGTGATATAAAAGATCAAGAAAAATGCAACCTTGTAAGCATGCATTTCCCCCTAATTGCTTCTTTAAATCCACCTCTCGTGCTATTAGTGGAAACAACCTACGGATGATGTGGCAACCTTGATGATGACTCACTGATGACAATGTGGTGGACCCGGTCCACTGACTTTAGTCCATGCCATGACAAAATTACGCTTGTGTCGTGCTTTAATTCATTAGCATTTTATAAGAAAAAAATCTTTAGCATTTTAGTTTGGGACAATGAATCCTCTCCTGTAATGTGACAAAAATCTTACAATCATTTTTTTTATTATTATTAATGAAAATTTCTAGTAGATTCTCGTCTACTATTTCAAAAAAAAAATGAATCCTCTGTAGTTCGACAAAGGGGCATGTTCCAGCAATTGGGGCCTTGTCTTGATCATAGGATTAAGCCGGATGCATTTTTTTATGGTAGTACTAGTATTATATTGTCATGAAAATAATAATATTATATTGTCGTCAAAATAATATTATTAAGAAAGTGATTGGAAAATAATATTACCACGTGACATAAATAGTATTGTTGGATTTGTGAAACTAAAATTAAGAATTTTCTTTTGAAGTCGTCAAGTAAGAAATATTTGTAAAACGAAAGGAAAATTGCTCAACTGATATATATGGGGTTTGAACAATTTTTCTTTTTTTATTAGAAATATTCATCACTTGGGGTTTAAAAATATAATTTTTTAGTTTATTAAATCATCTATATAATAAAGGTACCTGGTTCAAAAAATATATAATAGAATTATCTAATGAATAATGATACAGCAAAACATTTTTTCCACCCTATGATCCCCATAATAAAAGAATATTTAGAAAAATATATATAGTTTTCAGGAAGGAAAACAGAAAAAATCTCAAACTAGAACTAGATACTTTCTTGGCCTTTACATAAGCACCACTCACCCGCCAAAAATATCTAACGGCCTTCTTTCTTTAAATACATACAACTTTCCCCACTCAAAAAACATTGAAAAAGAAGAAGATAAACTCATTTGAGAATTCCTTGCACGAAATGGAACAACAAAGAGCAACCAGACGACTTGCTCAAGTTCTGGGACACGTGGCAGCCTCTGAAGATCTCTCCTCTCATGTTCCTCATCTCTTCCCAATGGTGAATATCATCTTTTCTTCCTCTCATAACTTATTTTTTCTCTTATAATATAAAATTATATATTGACTAGTAAAATAAAATGGTTTATTAGTCAATTAAATCACATAATTGAAAATAAATGCTTGTTTTTATTTTAATTTCAATTTCAATTTCAATTTTAGTTTTATGTTTTATTTAATTAGAATTGCAGTAGCACACTAAATTCCATGATGGGAAGATGCGATAATAAAATCCTCTTTGCGCGTCAAGGATCTGCTTCTCAAGCGTACCATATGCAACAACAGCAACAAAAGCAACAAAAACAGCAGTATATTAAACCGGTACAATTTATTTTCTATAACTTTTTTATGTTAATTTATTTTCTATATCAAGTTCGGTAGTAGTAATTTTACTTAACAATAGTAAATTGTTTCTATTTTTTCTCAGAATTCCGACTTGGTTAATTCAAGGCAACAAGACAAGCGTCATCTCAGCTCTTCATGCTCTCAAAAGAATTTCAGACAGCCTTTGTTTTCAAGACAAGCACAAAAGGTTTCAAAATTTTCAAATTTGAAAACGAGTCCACCTCAATTTGCTAGAAGTCAAATTTATGAGAAACAAGCTTCAGCTCCAATTTCCAATGGTAAGAAAAATAACTAATTGGTCTGAGCAGAGGAAAAAAGATTCTAAGTTTTTCTTTACTTTTTATTTTTTTATGGAAAGTAAGAAAAATAAGTAATTTTTTTTTTTTTTGATAATAGCCCATAGTTATACACAATACACGTACAAATATACTCAGAGGTCACATCTAATTTTATCTGAAAATCCCTCTGAAATCCTCTCTAAAATCAGTAAATTTGAAACAGGGAAATTAGAATGGGCACCAAGAATGGATGCAATTGACATGGGCCATTTTTATGTTGTCACGATAGAACTTGCTGGTGTTAAAATTTCTGACATACATGTTGAAGTTGACCATCAAACGTTAGCCATTTTTTTTCCCCTTTTTCGAAATCATTTTCTTATTCACTTCATAATATTTATTAATAATAATTATTAAATGCCTCTTGATATTTTTAGTTTGACAGTAACGGGTCAACGGTCAACTGTCAACTGTACAACAAATATTCATAACTTGAAATTTAAGAAGAAAGAGATATCACAAGGGCCTTATCGAGTTGTCTGGCCTTTACCAACTAATGTGAATAAAAATCTGGTCTCAGCTAAATTTATGTAAGTAGTTCTACTTCAGTTCTTTTGAATTTTTTTTTTGAAGGATAGTTCTTTTGAATTTTGGTGATAATAATTTTCTAATTTTAATTTTGTTATCTTCTTTTTCAGGGATGGGATTTTGCATGTCACCCTTCCAAAGTTATGAGGATTTATGGAACAAATATATAGGGGCTACTAATTGTATTTGTACAATCTTTAGAAAAAGTTTATGTGGATTGTGATGTAAAATACACTATTGTATAATATAAACAGAATAGTACCTCTTAAATCATAGTACCTACATATTTCTTTTTCCATTATTTTGATTGAAGAAAAAAAAATTCCATTATAAATCAGAGAAATTTTTCAAAATGACCCTCTTATTTTTTAAGTTTGTAAGAATGGTGCTATCCTACTTCCATAATCCAATAGAAATAGAAATAAAACTTGCAAAAGTTTAGTTACAAAATAGAGATAAGAATGCAAAATTGCTATTAAGGGTCCTGAATCAAAATCCAACAATGAAATTCAGGACACAAAAACCCTCCAACCGCAGTGATATAAAACAGTAAAAGTCCTAAAAATGGGGGAAAAAAATTACACAAGAGCTTCCCATAATCTTCAATCAAAATCTAACAAAAAAAAATCCAGGACTCCAAATCCCCCCTACAAAGAGATGTAAAAGTCGGGAATTCATTTCCATCCAGTACTAAACCCCTTCTCTCTACCTCTCCATCTCTCTTCTTCTTCTTCCCTCTTCAATGGCGAGGAAATCCCTTCGTTTATCACGAGCTCTACTCGGATCCCTTTTCAGCCCGAATCCGAACCCGACTTACTTCTACCGCGCTCTAGTTCCGATTCCTCTCCTGCTGAGAGCTTACTCCGATGTTTCGCATCCGAATCCGAAGAATCCGACCCGAATTGTAAAAGAAAGCGGATCCAAATCCTCCTTGAATCCGATAGAAGTCGCCAAATTCGCTGCTCTGTCTGAAACTTGGTTGGATTTTTTTTCTCCTTGTTTTTTTTAATTTATAAAAATTGGTGCATGGCAATGTCGGAATTTTGAGAAAAACAATTTGAAATTTGAAATAAGGTCCCTGAACTTTGTTTAGACAATTGAATCTGATAGTTCAATGTTGAGTTCTTTCTTTCCCAAAAACAATTATTTAGCCAATTCACATGTATACTTTGAATACTAATTTTTTTTGAGACAATCTTACTTATTTGAATACTAATTAGTACTTGTATTTTTAAATAAACAGGTGGGATCCAGAAGGACCATTCAAGCCCTTGCATTTAATGAACCCGAGTCGAGTTTCTTTCATTCGTTCCACTCTTTGTCGCCATTTCAGGTACTTCAACAATACATATTTATGAAAATACCCCTCGAATTTTCACAAATACCATGTTTACAAGTATATTATTATTTTTTATTTTAGGAGAGATCCGAATTCTCCGAGGCCTCTTGAAGGGCTTAAAATAATAGATGTTGGATGTGGTGGTGGTATTCTTTCTGAGGTATTTTTAAATAAATTATTTTATTTTTAAACCCTAAAAATGCTGAATTATGTAAACTATGTATTTTTGAATTTTTTTATGTTAAACCAGCCTTTAGCGCGCTTAGGAGCTAAAGTAACTGGCATAGATGCAGTAGAGAAGAATATTAATATTGCGAGAATTCATGCTGTAATGTATATTTACCTTATTTATTTTTTTATCATGATTATTATGTATATTGAGTTAAGAAGTATTTTTTATGATATTATGTTTATTTGTTTAATTTTTTTAACTTAGGCATTGGATCCGCTGACATCATCAATTGATTATCTCTATACTACTGCTGGTAAGTTTGATTTTTATTCTTGCAAATTTTATATTTTCAACAAAATAATGAATATTTTTGTATAATTTTGTTTAGAGGATTTGGTCAAGGAGGAAAAGAAGTTTGATGCTGTCATCTCCCTTGAGGTAATATTACATCATTATTTTATTATATTTAAAATTCTTAGAAATAAATGGAGGGGCAAAATGGTAATTTCATCAAAATTGCCTTTAACGTACTAAAAATATAATATGTAAAATACTAAGATATGAGAAATTGATTTTTATTTTTATTTTTTACAATTTATAAAGGTGATAGAGCATGTAGCAGATCCGTCAGAATTTTGCAAGTCTTTATCTGAACTGACAAGTGACAAGGGCATAACCGTAATTTCAACTATAAACCGTTCCATCAGAGCTTTTGCCGCCGCAATTGTTGGAGCTGAATATATTCTTAATTGGGTAGTCATTTAATCTCTCTCTAATCACCTTAATTTAATTAACTCACTTTTATAATTGAATTTATGTATTTACTTATTAATTTGTTATTTTTGTTGTGTTAAAGCTTCCAAAAGGTACGCATGAATGGTCAAAATTCCTTACTCCAGAAGAGTTGGTGTTAATACTACAAAAAGCTTCTATCTCGGTATTTTTCATTTTGGCCCCTCTAAATATACAAAATTGCTTGTTTACACTATTTACTCATTTATTTATTTTGTGTAGGTGGAAGAAATGGCTGGATTTGTGTATAATCCAATAAAAGGAGACTGGTCATTATCGGATGATTTAAGTGTAAATTTTATTGCTTTTGGAGTTAAAAATAGCGCGACTCATATTGACAACAATACAGGGTTAGTATTAAAATGTGCATTTTTCAAAATACCCCCTAATCTTCCTTGATATTTATTATCTGCCCGTAATGAGCTAGCTAGCCTTTTGGAAAATGTCCCTTGTTTTTCCCCCCTTATGTTTTAAGTATAAAATCCTTGGATAATGAAGAATCTGCACTACATATAGAACTAAATAAATGTGAAATAAAGTTTTCAAAAAGAGTTGAGTATTTTTTGTCGATTAGTTGAACTTGTGATCAAATTTGGTTTTCAATTTTTTTCAGGGGCACGGAAGAAGAGCAGACAGGTTTAGTTTCGTAATTTTGTTAGATGGTTATTAGGAGAACCTAGTTTTTGAACATTAATTTAGAAAGAAGAATAAATAATAATAACCATGTTGTATAATCATGTTTTTCACAGCATGACCACTTTTTTGTTTATTTGTTTATTTATTTTATTTATTTCTTTATTCTGTTGTTATGACAAATAAATTAATAGTGTTGAAGAATAAAGTGCAAGATTAAAATACAATTGAAACGTTTAAAGTTCAAATTATTTCCATTACTGCTCGCTCGCATGAATTATTATTGTTCGTATCCTTTCGAACTTTTAAATATTTGAATTTTCAGAATTAGTGGTTCATTGTTATTTGATCAGAGCTTGCCTTTCAAAAGTAACAAATATTAAAAAAATAAAAAATAAAAAGCTGATGGGATGCTAGATGCGAAATTTAAACACATTTTTAATTCTCATAAATCATGATTATGCACTTCTCATTTCATAAACAAGCATATCATGAAGTATTAAAATTGTATACAAATTGTCTTGTTTTCTTTGATGATTCAAAAGCAACTACATGTAATATAGTCATACTCATAGCAAGTAGAATCCAATAATAACAACACGTTATTAATAGATTATAATTCTACAAAATTTCCCCTCATCTCATTAAGCCACATAAGCATTTGATATTGACCATTAGATTTGATCATCTAAATATTAAAATTTAGTCATGTGTCATCTAAAAGTCTAGATTTTTTTTTAAAAAAAAAAGTCAAGATTCAATTCTTGTACATGTAAGGGTGTAAACATGCAAGATATCCGACCAACACGTATTTGTATCCGCAAAAAATTTGTATCTGAATCAATTTGGCTGGATACGGACACATATTCGGATATGCATACATATTTGGTTATTAATTTGGTCCCGGATATAGATAATATTTATATCCGAATAATTTGTTATTCGGATAGAATCCGTTTTTAGACATTTCACTCTATATACGGATACATCTATGGATATTTTGATTTTTTTTTATCATAACCGGATACGGATATTATCCATATCAATGTCAATATTTTGTACATGTAAGGGTATAAACGGGAAGAATATTATCCGATCAACTCATATCCATATCCGCAAAAAATTTATATCCAAATAAAATTTGTCCGTATCCGACCGAATATTGATACATATTGAGATAATTTTATTCGGATACAGATATTGATTTGGTTATCGATTTGGTTCCCGGATACAGATACAAATAATATCTATATCCGGATAATTTGTTATTCGGATAGTATCTGTTTTCGGATATTTCACTCTATATAGATACATATATATATATATATGTATGGATATTTTATCTTTTTAATCATATTCGGATACAAATATTATCCATATACATATTAATATTTTGTTATTAATTCTTTTAAAATATTCTTAAAAGTTGTTATAGTTTATTAACTTTGTCATCACAAATAGTTAAATGTTTGGAAAAATAATATGGATAAATATTCGTTTAAATATCCGAAACGAATTAATATTTGTTTTTGTACACAACAATGTCCAAACTATGTTTGTATCCGTATAAATACTGTACTAAATTCATATCTGAAGCTATCAGCATCGTTATATTTTGAATCTTTGTCGAGAATGTACATTTCATTTTTTTTGTTGTGTTTATACTATAATGTAATTTTTTTTCACAAATGTAGAATTTATTTTGACTAAATTAGTATTATGTTGTGTAATAATATGTATATGCATATGTATATGTACATACGCCTCTTTTCTCACCAGATAAGCTAATTTTACTCTTACTATAGGGAAGAAGAAAAGAGAAGACGGCCATTAATTTTCGTAAAATAAACATCCGTCTCCTTCCCTCCATTCTCTTCCCACTCTCACTCCGTCTCACTTCCCTATGCCGCCAAAAACCTAAACCCTATCCCTTCTCTCACAACATCGGCCATGCAATCCGCCCTCCGCTCCCTTCTCCACCTCCGCCGCCTCTACCGCCGTAGACTCCTCTCCCCGAATATCACTCAAACCGTTAATTTCCCATTCAATCCAACCCTACTTAGGTCTTCCTTCGCCTCCTCAAACCGCTTCAGCTCCCCTCTCGCCTCATTTAAGGAAACCAACGAGAGCAACGACGAAGACGAAATTAATAGAGAGCATGACGTGACCACTTACTTCGACCCGATTCAAGGCACGATTGTCACAAAGGAACCCGAATTTGACAAATTCGTCGGATCTTTCAGCTCAATCGGCGAATTTCCAACTCAAGCGAAGAGAAACGGATCTGAACGAGAAGAAGAACGTGAGGGGGAACAAACAGGCCGTAAAATCTGGGAAAAACGGCATAAATCACGCAATAACAGAGCGGAAACTCCTCAGAAGACCAATTCGTGGTCGAATTCTGTGATAAGGAAGCCGAAAGGGGCCAAAACTAGGGTTTCGTACGTGTGCGATTCTTGCGGAGCGAATTTCTCTCAATGGTGGGGCACTTGTAGGTCTTGTGGTACAATTGGATCGATTAAGAGTTTTACAGAGAGCGGGCCCGAGTTGTCAGAGGTGAAGAGAGGTGCTGAGCTGTCAGAAGCAGTGGTACGGTCTTGGCTGCCTCAAAAGGCCGGTACGTTGGTACCGAAAAGTTTGACTGAGATTAATAAGGGGAGAGACCAGTCTGAGTGGCGAATTCCACTGTGAGTTTTCTTTTTTTTTGTATATTTATCATTTATATATGTGCTGTTCTGTAGTTATTATACAAGAAATGGTATATTGACACAATTAGTGTATGAATTTCATTTTTTATGAAAATGCAGATCCGGTCTATTTGGAATGGAGGTATCAAGAGTAGTCGGAGGTGGAGTTGTACCTGGTACGGTAAATTCCAAACAATTTTGGGTTTTATTGAAATTATTTTCAATATTTTGTTATGTTTGCAAATAAGTCCCTGGATTTATCGTATTTGCATGTATGGTGTGAAATAAATACTAGACGAAGTGCAAGTCTCTATACAAGCATGTTTCCTTTTTTTAATTTAGTTATCAATATAATTTTGTTTTAGGATCGTTGATCTTAATTGGTGGAGATCCAGGTGTTGGCAAAAGTACACTTTTATTACAGGCAAGTATAAAATAAATATTTTTTCTTCTAAACATTTTTTGTTTTTCTCTTGGGCAAAAGCTAATTCGGTTATGTTAATTATAAATTGTGGTCTTCATTCATGTTCCATAACTGCACAATCGATGCTTAATTTAACTTTAATTGTGTTAAATTGAGGCTCAAGTGCTATTCTTAATAAAGCTTGGGCTCTTATTAATTAGTTAATCAAATAATTAATTTGTTTATTTTTTTTTGGATATAAGATTGCAGCAATTATGGCTGAGGGATTTAACACAAGTGGGTCTGCTCCAGTTGTATATGTCTCTGGCGAAGAGGTTCATATTTAGTAATTTAATATTTTGCCAATTTACGAAATTGAAATTTTCTACTTTTTTTTAATTTATTTAATGAAATATATACATATTTTTTTCTGACAGAGCATTGAACAAATAGGCAACAGGGCAGACCGCATGAGGATCGCCACAGAAAATCTCTTTCTTTATTCTAGCACGGATATTGAGGTTTTTTCCTGCATTGAATTCAATTCAGGCTTAATTAAAAATAAACAGAGATCAGTTCATCATTGGGCCCTTACAAAATCCATTTAATTTTTTCTGCAGGATATATTTGATAAAATCCAGCCGTTTAATCCGCGAGCTCTGATCATCGATTCAATCCAGACCGTCTATTTGAAAGGAATTGCTGGTAGTGCCGGAAATGTCATGCAGGTTCATATTTTTTCAGTATTATTATTATTTTTTTTATTTTTTTTTTGTACTTAACAAATTAGTTTGAATTGATTGGTACAGGTGAAAGAATGCACTTCAGCCTTGCTTAGGTTTGCAAAGCAGACCAATATCCCAGTTTTATTGGTACCTTCAATAATTAAATTACATTCATTTTTTTATATATGGTCATAACCTAACCCTAGTTTCATACAAGGATTAATTAATGTTACTATTATTATTAATTTGTTTTGAAGATAGGGCATGTGACAAAGACTGGTGATATAGCGGGTCCTCGCATTTTGGAGCATATCGTTGATGTTGTTCTCTATATGGAGGTCCTCTCTCTCTCTCTCTAGAAAATATTTTATTCTATTTAGTAAATATTTGATATTTATCTTCTATACTTTTTTTGTTTCTCTTTAGGGGGAGAGATACAGTGCATATCGGCTATTACGTTCTGTGAAGAACAGGTTTGGCTCAACTGATGAGGTTATTATATCTTGCAAATATTTCACATATGCCCCTATAAAACCCCAAATTATCACTCATATACAACTTTTTATAATATATTTTTGTGAATTTGTTATCAGTTGGGAGTATTTGAGATGTCGGAAACGGGATTGCAAGCAGTATCAAACCCCAGTGAGATGTTCTTGACGGAACAGAATCCGGATTCCGAGATTTTAGCCGGACTCGCGATTGGTGTCATGATCGATGGGTCCCGCACTTTCGTCATTGAAGTCCAGGTATTATTTTCTATTCGGAATTTTACAGACAAGCCCCTGCATTTTTGAAAATTGCAAAAAATGCGGATTGTCGAAAATTGCAAAAAGAACTACGTTCTTAATAAGTTATTGCAAAATGTTGTTTTCTTTTTTGCATTTCAAGGATAATATAGGGGCTTTTTTGTAAATTTACCTTATTTTATTTTGAATTGGTATAGAAATAGGAAGCTATTTTGTTTGGCTTTTGATTTGCCTTTTTTTCGATGGGTCCCACACTTTTGTCATTGAAGTCCGGGTTATTTTTTATTCGCAAAAAAGCCCCTTGCATTATTGAAAATTTCAAAGAAGGCCCTGCATTCTTAAGAAATTCAAAAAATATTGCAAAATGCAGGTTTGTTTTTGCAATAGAGGGATAATATAGGGGGCTTTTTTGTACATCTCCCTTATTTTATTTTGAATTTGTGTAGAAATAGCAACCAATTATTTTTTATTTTATTTTTTTGCTTTTAATTTGCCTTTCTTTTTTGCTTTTTTTGTGTGTAGGCATTATGTGTGGCTGGTACATCAAATATGAGGCGGGTGAACGGGATTGATCCAAGCAGGGCTGACCTCATTATTTCGGTACCATTCAACTAAATGAGAATTATATTTGTGTTATTTAGATTCATTCTTTTTCTTTTAGATATTATGCGTATAATATTACTTTTGCTTTATTTTATGAAGGTACTTATGAAACAAGCTTGTCTAAAGCTGCATGACAATGTAAGAACAATAACTTCATTAACTTTAATTCCTTATTTATTTAATATATCATTTATTTAATATATACTTGCCTCTTTTGTTTCATGTACGGATTTAGAAGCTCACAATATCTTTTTGTTAATATTTAGGCGATATTTTTG
Organism: Juncus effusus; assembly: GCA_027726005.1. Lineage (NCBI taxonomy): Eukaryota > Viridiplantae > Streptophyta > Magnoliopsida > Poales > Juncaceae > Juncus > Juncus effusus. The sequence goes on along the minus strand of CM050894.1, from coordinate 11,277,500 downwards.
AATGTGGTAAGTGGGATCAAGTTGTCAGAGACTGCAGGAGACTTGGCTATAGCAGCTGCCATTTGTAGCAGGTATTTATCTGAATTAATTCATTAATAAAATCCAATTAAAACAAAAAACAAAGAGAGAACAAAAGAAAATTGAAATGTGATTTGCAAAAAAAGTACTAAAGTATTTTTTGTTAATAAAATTTCAGTTTCTTGGAATCTCCTATTCCAAATGATGTAGCATTTATTGGAGAGATTGGCCTTGGTGGCGAACTTCGCACTGTATGTTATTATTATTAAAGTTTAACAGTAACAATGATATTATTTATTTATGTTATTTGTTTAATTCAGGTGCCAAGAATGGATAAAAGAATAATTGCAGTGGCGAAACTTGGGTATAAGAGATGTGTTGTGCCAAAAATGTCTGAGAAGATGATTGGAGGTTTAGATTTGGATATTGAAATTTTGGTGTGCAAAAACCTGAAAGAGATGATCGGCATCATTTTTTCTCCTCCCGACGATTTTGACTTGTAATATAAATTCAGTTTGCTAACTAACTAATATGTTAGCTCCTGGAGCCTTCTTGTAACTTAATATAGGATCTAGGAGCTAAACTGTTTATTACATTTCAGAATATTTAGGAAGTAAAAAAAAAATCGTATGCGACGACTCAGCAATCTCCATTGACATCATCACCATTAAACCTGGTTGAAATTCTCCACTTAAGAAGGAAGACAATTAATTTCACTTCGCCTTTCTTATTTTGAAGTCTTTTAGATTTTCTGTTTATAGAATTAAGAGAGAAAGAGAGGTGGTTTAACAGAGATGTGGATTGAGGATGAGATTAATATGGTCTGCAGTCGGTCATATTATGTACAATTTTCTGTACTTTTGCTGTGTTGTAATCCATGAGAATTTATTTAATATAACACAAAATCATGCATGTTTATTCTTCTCTTATTTACTTAGTCTGTACTACCATTTCGGTGTCCAGATAAAAAAGAATGATTTAGTCAGTACTTTTTAACAATTATGATAATAATTGGTCAATTAATATTTTCCTCCTAACAGTGACTTGCATCCAAACATCAAGATTCAAGCCACCATATTATTATCTCCAAACATCACAATCCCTGCATGTTCAAACCTCCAAAACCCAACAAACAGATAAAATCCTAACAGCATTCATTCATTCATATTATTAAATATACAAAGGGCATTCCACCCAATAACAAGCACAAAAATAAATAAATAAATAAATAACATACATTCAATTCAAAGAGGTCCCACACAGTTCCGGGAAACAAGGCCTGGTTCGAGGCCTCGGGAATTTTGGAGGGCCTAATTTAAGTGAAACATTTACGATGGACTTTTTATAATCAGAAAGGAAATTATTATTTAGGATTAATTTTAGTGGTAATTTTAGCAAATATGCCAGCTCATTATTAAATGTAGATGCAATATGTCTGATCAACAGATCTTGGTTCTTGTTTGTAAAGTTAATATAAAAAATGCTAGAATTTTGAATAAATATTTTACAGGAATAAGCGGACAGACCTGTTGCTTCTCATTAGTTCACAGGGTGCTCCTGTAAACTTCCTTTGTTGTAACAGCTGGCGAGCGATTAGAATCCTACAATTATTCAAAAGGATCATAGTAAGGAGAAAATATGAATATTTTTTACCTAAATTACTACTGGACTGTTGCCTGCTATTGTGTCATCATGACAGCCCCTCTGTTCAAATAAATGGGAAGACTTAAGAAATGAAATAAAAAGTATTTACATAAATGTTGATATAATTTAATAGACTTAAAATGCATTCTTGATTTTGATCGGCCTGACAAGAACTTATGTGGAGCCACAGCATGCTGGCGAAGTAGATTGTTTTCAGATTTTATCCGTTGAGAGCTTTTCCTCTAACCTATTGAAAAATAAAATTAACATGATTGGTCAATCAATATGTGAAAAGAAGAAATCATCTATTTTGTTTAACTAGATGAAAAATGATATAAACTACAATAAAAAGTTATGTAAAACATTTGAATAGTTTCCTGGAACTGACGTAATATCCCCATCAGCTTCTCCAGCTTCTTTTGTTTTTCATCAGGTGTAGACTTCTTTTCAAAATGCATCAGCTTTCTCATTTTATAATTCTCATACACAGCATGAGTTTGAATTTAAAGCTTCAATTTAGTTTAGTGCAAACTTCTATTCAAATTTCGAAACATCATACCTTGAGTTTTTCAATCTCTAGAGTCAAAGAATCAATTTTCACTGTCTTAAACAACTTCTTTTTCTTTCAGGAGGTGCCTCTTCAATGGCCTTTTGGAATTCTTCTAAAAAAAATAGAAAAATAAGAATTAAGGTGAAAAATGAGACCAAGGTTAAATTTAAAACTGAATTTTATCCTTATTTGCAACTTGGGAATTTCATTACTTGCTCCTTCATAGTTTCCTATAATGTTTTTCACTTGCAAAATCAAAAGAATGCTCCTTCGATTTGTTTCCTCTTATGATTCAATTAACAATTATATAATTCAATTACATAAACTCATTTTGAATAACCAATGAATAATGCATGATTGTATGCTTGTATCCATGAATATGAATGAATGCATGCATTCTTGAACATATATACATATTAAGTGCAAATATGTGTGTGTATGCAAAATGATTGAATGCAACTACCATATATGCAATTAAATACAAGCATAATACATGAATACAAATATCCATACACAAACAAAATGCATGCATCTATTCACGCAAAATATAAATTGATCATATGGCACGCATCATATGACTACATAATAGCAAGGATTTTAAATTTTGGATGGATATGAACGAAAACTTAACAAGAAGAATTAATTTAACAAGGATATATATATATATATATATTATATAAATAAAAATGTATATAATTATATTTATAAAACAACATTGGTTCAATTATATTTCACAAGGATGTTTAACATTTAGAGAATTTAAAGGGGTGAAGTGAATCTGCAATTTGCCCATATTTCACTAAATTCAGTGAGCCAATTACTAAACTCAATAACAATAAATATGAAAAGTACCTTATCATTGCCAACTTGCTGTCTCTTCCTCTGGACTTAATCTCATGCAGAACAACGCCTTGCACTTCAGTTGAAGCCTTCTTTCCTTCGGTGGTACTAAAATAGGATTCCTTTGAAAAAAACATTTAAAATAAACATATTAGAACAGAAACAGTTACAAAAATAGTACAAATAAGCAAGCAAATTAGTTGAACTTACTCTTTAAAAATAGGTTGAGCTCCATCTAGTCTCGTCAAATAACATCTAAGTAAATGACCTGTAGTCCTGTTTAGACGAGTATAATAATAATGCTCAACTCAAAGTATTGCTAGTTATTAAACGTACCGGTAATAATAATAATAATAATGTAGGATACTTTGCCGAAGCATGATTCCAAATGAGCAGGAACAACATCTCAATACTTTATTGTATGCCTATAATAGCACAATCAAGTCATATGCTTAATATAAGTAGTTAGTAGTCCATTCTTCTCCTTTCCATGCAGAACCATCTATCATAAGCTTGAGCTTCTTATTTGGTCCTTTTGGTTTTGAAATACTATAATATAATCCTCAGTCAAAGACTCAAAACAACCTCAAAGTGAATTATGCTCCATTTAATCCTTACTGGTTACATTTACATGATCCTCAGTCAAAATATTCTCAAAGTGAATTGCCACGTCATAATCAATTATGCTCCAGTCAATCTGCCATGCTATCATTCTGCTCCAGATAAATAAATAATCTTGACTAACTTGATTCCTTCATCTTGTCATTTCTGCTTTATATTATGAATACTCAAGGTTCTCCAATCTGCCACATCATCACTATGCTCCAGGTTAGTAATATACCAAGTCATCATTGTGTCCAGGTCCATTGTCATCTCATCATTGTGCTCCATGTAATCTGCCATGTCATCAATACGCTCAAGGCAATATTGGCTCCATTTATGTGCAGGTAGTTTCATTACTATGCACCACCTTGACTAATTTGATTACATCATCATTCTGCTTTATATCAAATTTGTCTGAAACTGCTATTGGAACCAACCAGGCACAAGTGAACCGTGAATTTCTCTTAGCGCGGCCAATGGATCTGCATTTTGAATTTGTGAACGTCAAATAAGAGGTGTTAAGCTTTTTCATATTCTGGAAAAAAAAAATTCAGAATAAAATATTATTGTATTGTTCTGTCGTGGGCCTGGCCTTGAACTTCGGAGCCATTAGGAGTTCTGTCGAGGGCCATTACGTACAAGTGCCTGAACGCCTAAAATTAAAAGAAAATACAATATTTAATCAACTTATAAAAGGAGAATTTTTTAAAACCCCCCTTATGTTTACTGGTATTAATGAAAAATCCCATATATTTTGGAATATTACAAAAATTAAGTATTTACTTTAAAAAAATTAGGTACTTAAAATCCACTAATTTTAATGTTTTATTTTCAAAATACTTCATTTTGAAATAATTGAGAAATAACAAGTAAACACCATAATTTATATTGAAATAATAGATAAATAATTTGCACCATATGTTTATATACTAGTTACCATCATCGTTTAGATACTATTCAAATACTATTTAGAGTTTTTTAAATAAAAGTTAGAGTTAAAGGGTTTTTTTAAGAACTTTAAAAGTTCAGGGGTATTAATAAATCTGAGAAAATATAGGGTTTTTCTGAAAAATTACCATAACTAAAATTAATGAAAAAGAAAATCATCTTGTACTTGTTGGCAAGCGAGAGCAGAGCGTAATTAAAAAAGCCGCAATTGATCTGTTAAGAGAGAGAGAGCGCCTCCCAAAAATAAGAATGCAATTCTCAAACTTACCTAAAATTAAAAATAAAAGAAAATAAATTAAAAGAGATAAGAAAAAAACGATGGAAAAGTATTATTACTTAGTAGAGATAAGAATAAGGTAAGTACTGAGAGAAATGCAATACCAATAAATTCAGTCCCTTGATGGTTGTGCATCCTACACAAATAAATAAAATAAAAAATTAATTAACAGTCCCTTGATGGTTGTGCATCCTACACAAATAAATAAAATAAAAAATTAATTAATTAATTAATCAGCTTTATACAATTTGTGCTTCAAAGCAGTACGGATGAAAAGTTAAAAATAAACTAATAAAATTAATAAATAACTATTACCTGCTTGGCTGCTCCACATAATAAGATTTCCAGCAATAATATGAAGCATAATAAAATCAAAGCGAGTTGTAGGAATCTGGAGCCAATTTGTGATTTGTTCAACCTCAGTCTGTTTTAAAAAAATTACACATAAAATCATTTCAAAAAAATATTTCATGTACATGTGTATATAATAACTTGATTTTGGTATGAAATATAATGAAATTCACCTTCAAAAAGATTAGGGTGAGAGCAATTGTCACTCCAGGTGCTGAAAATTCACTTGATTTCCGTCTGACAACTGAAAAGAACAAAAGTTGCATATTTATAATCATAATAAATTCAAAAACTAATAAAAAAAATGAGATAAAATTTAATTAAAAAAAAAAAAAATAATACTGTGTACAAAAATAATACCTTTGGTGCCAATGTCATCAAAAAGTCGTCTACAAAAAAATCAGCAAAACCAAACGTGTCAACACCTCGCCCTTTTACATAATTTATTAGCTTCATATTAGCATAATACATTTATTTATTTACCGTTGTCTAAGAAATATATATATCAAAATAAAATCACATACTTTTGGAATTATATAATTATTATGATTACCTTATGCTACTAACCAAAAGCATTCTTCATATTTAAAGCATGAGATGATCCTTCATAGAGAAGCCCAATTGCCATCAATACGGATCACTGAAAAAACAACAAGAACGAGTTAAATGATATTTAGAGGATACATATGAAAAGTTAAACATTAGATAAATACACAACATTTTTAAGAAAAAAATACTACAGAAGTGTTAGCAGCTCAAATTCAAGGCATGCTGGGTAATGAGGCACATGAACATTCGAGTCTAGGAGTAAAAAAGATTACTTCAATAAAAAAGAGGAAAAATAATAAATATCCAAATATATATGAAAATTTCCACATCACTGGTTCCATATTAGAGGCGGGCGGCTAATCCGAACAATAAGCCCACACTAGTAACGTCATGCTCCTATTAAAAAAAACTATTTAACAAACCCTAAATATAAAATTAATGGAAATAATTAATTAAAAAAAGAAGCGGTAGAGTTGTAAAATTGGTTTTATGCACTAAACATTAAACTTTAAGAAAATAAATTAATTTTTGAACTTTTTATATTTGGGAAAATGCTTACTTAGAAGCAGGGCCAAGTGCATGCAACTTCATCAGCCAGAGCTTCTATAGCCAAATATGTGCAAGTACCACTGAAAATTAAAATTAACATAAACAATATTAGTAAATATTCATAAAAGTTAAAATAAAAGAATCACAGTACTAAATAAAGAATATTAATGTAAGAAAATTTAAAAACAAGCCATTAATAGCATGAAAGTACTTCTTCGTCTATTCTTTATTGCAGTTTATTCAACACATAAGATAAAAGGATTTAATTAATTAAAGCATATTATTAGAGGATAATTATATATAACGACACGATATTAATGATGTATTAATGATTAATTAATTAATTAAAAGTTTAATAATACCTGATATCATGTGCTCTAGTATTGCTTCTGTTGTAACTTCTAACCTTAAAAATAAAAAAATTAAAAAAAAGATTAGTTTTGAATTTAAACAAAGCTTGTAAGATATTTAATTGGAGAATTTATTTGCTTACAGTCTGGACCATGATTTTATTTTTAGCAATTAGTCCACTTGAGCCCCATTTTCTGCACAAATCAATTATAAATAATCATAAATAAATATCCAAATCATGTAGAAAAAAGAACTCAAAAAATTTTAAATCTTCTTTTTAGAACCACAAGCTAATTTCTCAGCCACTCTTGAACTACCTGTAAAAAGAGTTATTTGCGGTTCTGCATAAAATTAAAATAAAATCATCAAAATTATTAAATAATTATTTTACTTAATATTGTAATGAGAATTAAGAAATAAATTTACCTGATTAAGAGCTTGTTCATATTAAAACAATCAGAATTGATAAAGTCGGCATCAATTCTGAAGTAATCTTAGCATTTGATCCATTGCTATCCTTACCTTTTTAAATTATGTAACATAATTATAATAATTATTATTATTAAAGTAATAATAATAATAATAATAATAATAATAATAATAATAATAATAATAATAATAATAATAATTTCATTTCAAATGTACAGATCAACAAGACTGAAGACTTCTTTTGGTATGGGAACTTAAAGTCCTAGGCACAGTTTTCAATGTTCCTGCCACATCAGCATCTTTTCCCTTGTCAGTTCTTTTCGTGCCCAAAATTCAAAAAAATAAAAGAAAAAATAAATCATGTATAAAAATGCACTAAAAGATGAAAATAATAATAATATTACTTTAAGCTTACAGAAATAGAAGCCTCGAGTTTTCTTTTGGTACGGGATCTCAAGGTCCTACTCGTACCAGTTTTGAGCACGGTTTCCAATGCACCTGCAAGATCAGCACTTATTCCCAAAATTACTTTTTCCATCCCCTAAATTCAAAAAAAAAAAGAAGAAACTTTCAAACTTCTACAAAAATGCACTGAGAATAAAATAATAATTTTATCTACAACTTACAGAGCCTTAATCTAAAAGTTTTCTTTTGGTACGGGACCTCAAAGCACTAACCGCACCTGCCACGTCAGCAGCATTCACTTTCGAAATAATCTCGTCTTTTTCCTGAGCCAATCATTTCAAATCTTGATGGACCAAGCCAATGAGGCGGCAGAAAAACTCTTCTGAAAAGGATGCTTTGATTTCTAGACTGAATGGAGAGATATCACCTGTTTTACAGAGACAGAATTAATTATAAAAATTTCCAATAAAGAATCAAAAGAGATTATTATACCTATTTGTTTTACATAGAGTGTGTGTATATTACTCTCTCACACAAACAGCCATGTGATGTAATCTGTTATGTTTGCCAAGATTTCACAACGCTGCATTAAAGGTGTTCGATGAAAAGCTCAAGAGTATGTGATTGAGCAAGTTAATTATAGTGATTAAGCTAAGTTAACTAAATGTAGGGATTAAAGTTTTAATTTCTCAAGAATTTTTTTTGGGGGGGGGGGGGGGGAGGGTGGCTCTTTTGCAATTGGGTTGAACTGAATGAATTGAAGTTTGGATAACTTACAAACATACAATTTTGACAAAAATATGCTCCAAACAAACTAAATTTGGTACAAAATTAAATTGATTTATCCAAGAAAACTTGGCTTGACACGAATCTAATTGAACTCACAGCTTGAATTGTGTGTTTCAAATCATTCTAGATTCTTTCTCTCTGGCACTTAGATACTAAATAATAAATTTATAAAATTAAAAAATAATAAAAAAAACCTTACCTAAACAAAAATAAATAAATAAAATTAATTAATTAATTAATATAGATAAATAAATAAAGTACCAACACAAGAATTCAGTAAAGCATAACAGCTACTAGCACATACTTATATCTCCAAAATATTCAAATGGAAACCAAATAAATTTGATTTGAAGTTTGGATTGCAAAAATCCCTGACCTGCTTGATCATTGATGCAGATGATGAAATCCAGTATCAAAATTGCAAAAAATAGAAAACAAACACACTATGGAAGTAATGAAACCTAAATAAACAAAAACAAAATTAACCAGATCTAAGCGGGAAAGAACCGCCTGTTTCCTGGATGAGCTGTCGATCATCAATCCTGATGCTCAGTTAACCTGGCCGATCTTTCACCGGCGGATCGACTGGAAGAGGCAAAGATCTGGTGATGCTGTCGTCGAAATAGAGAAGAGAAAGGAGCTAAAGAGAGAGGAATGGATTGGATTTGGGCCGAGAGAGAGGAATGAATTTGGGGTAGAAAGAAAGACGGAGGGAAGGAACGGACTGGGCGGGAATATATAGATACTGAGAGGCGGTGGGAAGAAGGGCTTCATCCAGCCGTTGATTTGGAGATCGACGGTGTTCATCTCCTTCCATATATTTTTGGTAACAATGATAGTTCCGTTGGGATCAAGGTTCTCATCCAGCCGTTGATTTGGAAATCCACGGTGTCCATTTATACTTTCCATTTATTTTTGGTAATAATGATGGTTCCGAAGGATTTCCGCACAACGGTCATAATCACATTTTATTTTGGGAAGAATCTGTGAGAACTGAGGGGATGATTATCCTAGATGTAAATGTTACTCTATAATGTGCGTAACAAGTGGTCGTTACAAATGAAATGGTGACGCGGTATAAGAATCTGTACAGATATTTAGATGGGGAATCTTAGAAGGAAAGAGGTGCGTGGTTGATAAAGATTAAGTTACAATCTATAACTAATAACCTTAAAAAAAAGCCCAAAAGTGATAAAGATAAGCACACAAGCATAGAAAATTACATTCACACAGTAAATCTACTTTTTAGCAATAATTGTACCCAAAAAAAAAAAACACAAAAAAGCTACAAAAAAGAAAACCAGTTTGAGTGGCTTATTATTCCAAACCGGGCAAGGATTTACAAAAGGAAATCGGTAAATACAATTGTGTTTTGCCACTTTCGGACTTAGTTTACAAATTGCTTAAGTTAAAAAAAGAAAAAGCATTTCAAACATTATTATTACTCAAGTGCCATTATTAGAAGGTGTCGCTTCTTCTTCTTCCTTTAGCTCTTCTTCAATATCATTTTTGCTGAGAAAACTCGGCTGATTCGTCGAGCAGAGAAGTCGGGCCCACATCCTATCAGTTATCGACACTTTATTCTGATACTCCGTTATTTTCTTCACAAAATGAAAAAAAAATGATCAACAAACTCAAAAACCCCTTAATTATAATATATTTAATAATACAGATACAATTTTAATTCAGTAGTAACTTACATAGAAAGGGATGTAAGCATGGCGACCATTGACCAGGCCCACGGTGAACCCGGTGTAGCCAGCCATTGCTCCGTGGATCGCACTGTGAGCCAAAAGTGTGCAATACACATTATCTGACGCATTGCTAGGTACAGCACGTATCATATATGTAGGATCTGCAAATAAAAAAAAGAGAGAAATTATATTATATATTAATTAATATTTTGAAAATATTAATTAATTGTTTGGTTGCAGGAATTTATACTCACCGATGTACTTGAGGTTCATGGGCTTCATCTTCTTCGCAAAGTATTCCTGCACGAGAAAATATTCTCATGATGATAAGTAACATCATTTTCCAATACGATATCTAAACCCTAAAAACAAAACTTTTTTCTGAGATTTTTTTCCTACCTTGATTTTTTGAGAGAGCCAGAGACCAACATCGAGCAGTAATTTATTTCCCGAAGCGTCCTGTGTGTTCATTGATTTCATGTCTTGCGCGATCAGGTCTTGACCTGCTCCTTCGGCCACAACAATCACCATGTGTCCGTAATCTTTAAGTCTTTTCTCTATGAATTCTAATAACCCTCCCTTTCCGTCTAGGAAGAAGGGCGATTCTGGTATCAAGCAACAATCCTGTTAAAAGAAGAAAAAGTGTAAATGTGAATTCAATGTTTTGGAGGGTTATGTATGTAGAAAATGTGAATTTAAGCTTTGACAAGGTTATATGTGTAAAAAGAGAGAGATGTGAGATATAAGAAAGGGAACGTACCACGTCTCTGCTCGCGAGAGTAGCGTATTGTGCAATAAAACCTGCATCAATAATTGAAAATTAACAAAAAAAAATTGTGAATTTTTATGCATCAAAAAAAGAAAAGAAAAAAAAGGGGGGAAGAAACTGTACCGCTGTATCGGCCCATGAGTTTGACAAGACCGATACCGTTTTCAACACTTTCGGCTTCCACGTGAGCTGCATTTATTGCTCTTTGCGCTTCTTCCACTGCCGTGTCAAACCCAAATGACTTGTCTATTACCTATATTACAATAAATATAAATAAATAAACGAAAATATAATTTAGAGATTAATAAGAACCCTAATTTATCATTTATCAAGGCAAAAATGGAAAAAGGGAATGAAAAACGTACAACAATATCATTGTCTATGGTTTTCGGTATGCCGGCGACAACACATTTCAAGCCTCTACTTTTCACTTCCTATAAAACAACAATAATTATTAGATAATTAAATAATAATTTATTTTCCAGGGACATAAATGAATAAAAAAACTTTCTTTCATCACATATCAAAATTCACCTGGTATATGGCAGCCGCTCCTTTCTGAGTACCATCTCCTCCAATCACATATACCTATCAATTAACAACAAAATAAAAAAATTCCAAAAAAAAAAACTACAAAATCCCACTATTAATTTATCAAAAATTACGAAAAGGCCCCTGGATTGTAATATAATTACCTGGTTGATACCACGGTCCTCAATACTATCGACGATTTTAACAGTGTCGTGTCCGCCTCTGGACGAACCGAGAACCGTGCCGCCTCTTTTGTGTATATCTCCCACCGTTTTTCTCGTCAGAGGAATTGTATTTCGCGAGTAGAATCCCATGTATCCTCCCTGCAATTTTCACTCAATTCTATTACCCTACAATTATTTGATTGATGAATGAAAGGAAAGTGAGTGTTGTATTCACAGGCCCGAATTTCATAGGGACAAGTCAATGATAACTGACTGATTCATTTATTGAGATATATATATTGTGCATTTGCTTGTCCCTGTAATATATTATTTAGGGATGTGAAGCGAATCTCTCTCTGAACTCTGTTTCTCTCTCTCTGTTACCTGAATTCCGAGCATTTTAGTGACGCCATACATATCATACAAACCACAAACGATTTCTCTAATGACAGTGTTAAGGCCAGGGCAGAGGCCGCCACATGTCACTATACATGCATGCACCTCATCGGCCTCAAAATACACCTGCAATTTCATAAATTCTATCAACATACAATTCTACGGTAAAATATATATTCTAACAGTTGAGGAGGGGTAGAATGGTAATTATGTACTTTCTGGCGAGGTCCGGCACGGCGGAAGTGGGTCCCTCTAGCGCTGCCTTTGTGTTGCACAATCTACATATAAAAAATGTCAGTTTTTTTGTTCAGTTTTTTTTCAATTATTACATAAGTTTTTGAGAGCTAGAAACACACCTTTTGAACAACTGTATCATCTGGATTAACAAAATATTGCCTGAAATTCAAAATTAAATGCTTGTTATATTGATAAAATTGGTGTATATATTAAAATCTGAATGAAAAATAAGCTTATTAAAAACGAAAATAGGTACATATTTTAAAATTAATATAAATGAATGAAAAGAAAAATAAGCTTATTAAAAACGAAAATAGGTACATATTTTAAAATTAATATAAATGAATGAAAAATAAGCTTACTTGACAACAGAGTACGCGGAGTTATCTTGCAGTGGGTTCGGATAAGTCTGAAAAATGAAATTAGTTTAAGAAACGATTCTTGAATTTGGAGGGTTAATAATTTTATATGCAAAAGAACAAATATCTTCAACTATGTATCCAGTCATTACATTGGAAAAAAAAATCAGGTTTCATGAGGTTTCTTGTGCAAAAATAACAAAAGAAGACAGGAAACAAACAAAATCAGGATATGTAACTGTTTATATGCAAAAGAAAGAAAAATGACACTTGACACAAAACCAGGTTTTTTAGTTGACTTACTAAGAAAATGTTTTTTTTTCACGAATCAACTAACGTTTTTCTCAAATTCACGTATTGGTAAAACAGGAATATAATGATTAATGAGCAATTCATCCTTAGAACACCTAAAAGGACATCTTTACAAGGGCATTAACATAAAACAGGGTTTTACAAGGGTTTATATGCAAAAATAGCACAGTTGACTAAACCTCCCAACTTTTTTCCTCAAAATTATTCTTACTGGTAATTCAGGCAAATAATCAGTGAGATGAGGCACATCTTCTAAAACATAGCCAGCTTCTCCTGGCACAAGTTTCTTCTCGTATTTCGTAAGATCAGGACTGCTTCCCATTCTACTGCTCCTGGCTGATCGAGTCAGATCAGGACTGCTTCCCAATCGAATCGGAATTTTCAGATCAGGTAATTGAGTGTAGGAATTCGTCGTTGAGAGTTTAGAACTGGAGCTCGAACGAGACGCCATTGGTGATCAGAGAGGATTTTTTCCTGATGCTTTTTTTTCTGAACTGAGACCAATCCATGTCTGGGGTTTTTATAATCGGAGAAAAAGGAAAAAGAAAGAGAAAAAGAAAAAGAAATATATATATTTTTTTTCTATTCTTTGGTTTTCTGAGTTTCGAATTGGATTTGCTTCTGTTTTTCTAATTGGCTGACGGAGTTTGAGAAGGCGACAGGTTCAGAGAGAGAGAAAAAAGAGGCGGACAAAGAGCAGAGACAATGAGAGTATATGAGAATTTTTCTCATTCGTGTAACACTTTGAAGTGCTACGACTTTCCTTCTTTTCTAACGTGGCACTTGATAATTGCTCCACTTGTAAGGATTAGTGTCCACTTTCGATTCTGATGCAATTGGGGTAGTAAGGTACAACTTGTTTCTAGAGAAGTAACTTATTCGTAGTAAAAGGCAATATTTTTGTAATAAATAGTTAATTTGTATAAAGGAAATTGTGAGAAAAAATAAAAATAATAATTAGATTATCTGAAGTGTTTAATTTCACGAGATTCAGGTAATTAGGGAGGGGAGGAAAGAAGAAGAATACGTGAATGCAATTAATTAGCCAGTTAAATTTCTAATCTTCTCCGTTTGGGAACTGGAGTTGTCCAGATTTGTTTCTGGCATGCATAACATTGTTATTCTCACTATTATGTTCTTATAAATTTCCTTCATTCACTGTTTTTTAATCCGAACTGGAGTTGTCCAGATTTGTTTCTGGCATGCATAACATTGTTTATTCTCATTATACAATCTGGAATCTATATTCTTATAAAGTTCCTTCATTTACTGTTTTTTAATATAATAAAAAAGAATTATTTTATTGACTAATTTAATTGTAAATTAAGACAAAATGATTATAGGCTATTATACTTTAGAGGATTTGAGGAAACCAATGAGAAGTATAAGAAATTAAAGGACAAAGATCTTTCTAAACAATTCAAAGACAGCGATGCCCGGACTCTTCATATTTTATTAGAAAAAAAATTGAAAGATAGCTTAAAAAGAGCCAATAAACCTTGTGAATCAAGATGATCAAATTAAATATTTTCCATTTTTAAAAAGTCATATTAACAAAAGTTTTTTTATGATTTTTGTCCCTATCAACCATAGCTTTGTTGTTATCGACTTCTAAAAAAATAATATAGGGTCAATTTCATGTATATTCAAGGTCTGAAAAAAACATTATACCCCTATAAAATCTAAGATATCATCAATATTCCTAGAAAACATAAGAATTGTCATATTTTCTTATTATTTTGTGATTTCAAAAAAACAAAAAACACTTCTATCCATTAATGATAATTAAATTGTCTTCATCATGATCAATATATGATTGTATTTTAAAAAAATAGGAGAGAAGACATATAAAATAATAATATTTTTCATATTCTACAAGGACATAGTTTGCATTTTCATTTCTGGTATATATTTTCTGATGTTTTATAGATATAATCGTGAAGTATTTTTTTTTTATGAAATTATGCTAAAAAAATTCAAATTGACAAAAAATATCTAATAGATTATACATCTCTCCTCCTTTTCTTCCCCCTTGCCATCACTTAGCATGCGAAGTTTGACACAATGTCCACTTAAATAAATCAATTATTACCTTAATGATGGTTGTACGAATTTTTTAATAAACCTTGAGAATACATTAAAAAAGCAAAAAATAAAACATGACATGACAGCAATTATAAAATATTTTTGTTGGTTTGGTTTGGGGGAGCAAATGATGCAATCATCTTGCTTTCACTCCTCAAAAAAGAAACTCTACAATAAGCTTTCCTTTTCATTAAGAAAAATTCTTCAATAACCTTTAAAATAAATATTTGTTACTAATACTATTGTTATTCTTAGATGTGATTATTATCTCATCATGCCATTCAATTCCAGATTCTAATTCCAGTCTATATACAATCATGATTTTATTTGATGGATTATACACAACCTGAATTTAAATTCTGGGTTATACGAAGCACCAACCGTTCCAAACCAATAGCAGATGCCTTGCGTGTTCTCGAGGCCATTTCGGTAATTTGATATTTAGATCGCGACTTTTCCTCCAACCTCCGTTCATCACAAGAAAAATAATCCACTGCAGTTTCCTTTTCCTACCAAATTTTCCTCAAATTATGAGTTGAAGTGCTCTAATCTGATCTTTAATTTCTCTAATTAGGATCGAATTCTGTAATATATTCCAATCGATCACTCAATTGTTCCAGTTGACTTCAATTTTTGATTTTTTCGATATAGTCCCCATCCCCATGCAGATTTGCTTGATTCCATCTGATTTTCAATCGATTTTCGCTATTTCTAAGAGTTTCTCGCGTGTTTGGATTCTTTGTTGTTGGATTGGACTCAGAGGGGGCTTCGATTAGGCTTCGCTTTCTCCCTGTGCCATCAAATCCGATCTTTTCAATTGGGGGTTTTGTGATTGGTCATGAAGATCACTGAATTGGGGGAAGTGAACTCCGAAGAAGAGGAATCAACTGAGCGCCAAATTGTGCCAATTGGGGCGAAAAGGGTATTGGTTGGGGCAGGAGCAAGAGTCCTGTTTTACCCCACTTTGCTTTACAATGTGGTCAGAAACAAGATGCAATCTGAGTTCAGATGGTGGGACGAAATTGATCAGGTGAATTTCACTCTCCTCTCTCACTTTTTCCCCTATACCTTTCCATTTTTTTCAATTTATTTTAAATACTATTTTTTTTCTCCTCTTTTGCAAGTTTATTTTGCTCGGTGCGGTTCCATTTCCGAGCGATGTACCACGGCTGAAAATGCAAGGTGTGCACGGTGTTGTCACTCTAAACGAGCCTTATGAGACTTTAGTCCCCTCCTCATTATATCAGGCAAGTTCTAATCGTTATTTATTTCTCCTTTTTCTCTTAATTGTTAAGTTTTACCTTGTGCATGCAAAATAATTGGATTATTTACATTTAATTGGAATTAGGCTCATGGAATAGAGCATCTAGTTATTCCGACGAGAGATTACCTTTTTGCCCCTTGTCATCGCGATATAAATCTAGCAGTTGATTTCATTCATCGTAAGTTCAATTCAAACTTCTCTTTTCTTACTAAAGGAATTCCTTTTTCTTGAAACCAAAATATTTCTTTTTCCTTGTGAATTAGAAAAATTACTTAATGACTTTTGTTGTTTTTCAGGAAATGCAATTGAAGGGAGAAAAACATATGTGCATTGCAAGGCTGGGAGAGGACGTAGTACCACTATTGTATTATGCTATCTGGTCTGTACATATTATTAAAATAGTTCTATTTACATTATTAATCTGTTTTGTGAATAAATAAAGTTCTCTGCTTGTATCGTGATATTTTGTACTGCTATTCATATTATTCAACTTTTTTGTTTTAAATTAACAGGTGAAGTATAAGAACATGAGAGCAGAAGATGCATTTGAATATATCAGATCAATCAGACCTCGTGTTTTATTGGCTCGCTCTCAATGGAAGGTAATTCTTTTCTTTTCCAGGGTTCTTTTCTCAAAAAGAACAAATAAATAATATCTACATTTAATTAATCACATTTTTCATTTTTCAGGCGGTTAAGAGTTACAGCAAGCAAACCCAAAATCCATCTCTCTATCCAGATTCTCTCTCTGACGATCCTGTATTTGTAACAGAAGCAGACTTAGAGGGCTATTATAAGTACAACTCATCCAAGGGCCTTTCCGTAATTTCCACATCTCTCAGGGTCCGTCACGCAAAAAGGCCGACTATTGCCATGCTGGCATGCCTCTTTGCCTCTTTGGGTCTCTCTGCCACTGGGCCCCACCTTGTCAGAGACCCTTTGCCTCAAGTTTCCGCTTGCTGAGTTAATAATTCAGATGCCCTTCTAATATTTTTAAGGGGTATGGGTGTAAATATGAGTATGGGGTGTTAATTGTTATGAGTCTGTATATGTAATGTATTTATGCAAAATACTCAGTATTTGGTTTTAACTTGTATGAGATACAATATCGTGTTGTGTATATTAATTAATATAATCATGAAAGCTGTCAAGATTATGTATCTTTTAATGTTATATTAACCCATATTACTTAATCTATATATTAGTTGTGCTTTGTCTTTTAAATTAGCTCTTATTACTTCAAGTTAGATCATTAATTCATCTCTGGTAGAGCTAAAGGAGAGATTTTTATGGTCAATGTAAATGGGGATATTCTTTCTTATGAATATTCTTATAAATGATGGATCTTTTCTGAAATTTTCTATATTTATTAAGTTGCTGAAGATTTCTTATTTGATATAAATGGTCCAAATTATTTCATTATTGGGAAGACCAGCAGCAACCATCACACAATTAATGCTCAAATTATCTCAATTTCCATGAGATTTTGAATATCACTGTTTCTTAATGTCATTACCACTTTCGGCAGCAACTTGGTGATGTGACCAATTTTTTGTTTATTTGTAATTGGACACCCCAATTCTTTTGTTAAATGGTATATTGAAATTTGAGATAAAACGGCACAAAATGCCACTTGTATACACAATATTATCTCGTAGTTCATACTTACTAATACTATACCTTCTTGTCCAAACCATACTAAAGTATATTGTGACAGAAGAATTAGTATATTGATAATTTATATGTGAAAAACAGTATAGTATACAGAAAAATATGTAAAATATAGTATAAATATATAATATACAAAAGAATTGTATGTTGGCAAATTGCGTCTGTTTAACAGCCTAACAGGCCGAGTTTACAAGCTGTAGTCATGATAACATGCAAGATGCAATTTACAAATAACAAAATATAAATTGTACGGATATACTCCAAGATCACCTTTCATGTATTATTACTCTTCCTGAATTGTGGGCCAAATCATACATTTATTAGCGGCGCAAATTAAACGTCTATACTCCGGTCACAGGGTAACATTATTCTCCTTTCGGCTTTCCAAGATGGGAAATTCTTCAAAAACCCCCTAACTTTTCCAGAATTTATCAAAACCCCCCTCACTTTTCAATTTTCTTCAAAACCCTCCTATAAAGTGGATTGAATTATTTTTTAACCCCCTATGAAGTTAAATATAACTTTTCTATCCACTTAAATTTTTAGTAGACCAAAATGCCCTTCATTTATTTATTTATTTTCGTATTTTATTTTATTCAATAAAAAATAATAAATAAATGAAAAAATTGAATTGATATTTACGATAATATTTTGATGATATTTTATGGTATTATTTTATGATGTATTTTTATTTTTATTTTTTATTATATTATATTACAATTTTTTTTAAATTCCATATTTAAATTATAACTTTCTTTTATGAAAAATATTATTTTATTCTTTATTATTTATTACGATTTTGTTCATATTTTAGTTCACAATTATTTATATTTGATGTAAAAAAATATATTTTTTATTTTTAATTAAATAATATTGAATATGAAAATAACTATACGAGGATATTTTGGTCCATTAAATAGATAATGGGATGGGAAAGTTAAAGTTAACCCCATTGGGGGTGAAAAAAAAATTCAACTCATTTTATAGGGAGTTTTTGAAAAATTTGAAAAGATAGGGGGTTTGATAAATTCCAAAAAAGTTAGGGGTTTTTGAAGAATTTTCCTTCCAAGATAGATAAAACCAGAAGACAGGAGAGACAGTAGAGACAGAGAAAGAGAGAGAAACATCGCGTAGAATCGAAGCACAAATTTCTTCATTTTTCGGAGAGGAAGGAAGGAAGAAAGGAGGAAAAATGTCGTGGCAATCGTACGTGGATGATCACCTGATGTGCGAGATGGAGGGGCAGTACCTCACCTCCGCCGCCGTCGTTGGTCACGACGGTTCGGTTTGGGCTCAGAGCCCAACTTTCCCTCAGGTTCCCTTTTTTTGGATATTTTGCGTTTTAGTCTTTGAATTAGGTTTTATTGTTCCTTTTGTTATGTGTTATTTGAGGATTTGTGCCGTTCTTTGTTTAGGATGTTGTGACTTGTGTGATTTGTAGTAGATCCGGATCCAATTTGTTGTTTAAGCGTAGATTTCAGAAAAATGAATATGGAAAGATACGATAGCTTCAACAAAAAAATAGCGGGGGAGTATTTTGTAAATTTGACTAATTCCATGATTTGTTTAATTTCAGATATTTAATTTATTTTCAAATTAGATAAATCATGAAATTGTACATAAAATTACTCTTATTAGAAACACAGTTCTTATTCCCAGCTCAGTGCCTTTTTGTCCTTGTTTTTTCAATATTCTTAATTGCTGAGAGCTTATTAAACAGATTACGAAATGTAAAATCTGAATTGCAATTCATTAATTAGTCGTTGCTCCATTTAACGCACAAATGCTTATTAAATCTTTTTCCATATAAAAAGGATTAATTGGTTCAGATGTCGCAAATACTGAACTTGTAAAAGATGTTTGAAAGCATAAATTTAACAGTTTTGCATGTTAAGTTATCTGAACTAAATGTAGCAAATATATTGAACTGTTTTTTTTTTTTTGCCTTTTTATGTATATTTTGCAGTATAAGCCGGAAGAACTGGAGGCTATAATGAAGGATTTTGAGGAACCAGGAACTCTTGCACCAACTGGATTATTCTTAGGCGGTACCAAATACATGGTTATTCAAGGCGAACCTGGTGCTGTCATTCGTGGCAAAAAGGTAATTAAAATCAACATTATTTCAGTACCACTTTTCTTTTCCTTTTTAGATTATTTATCATTTATTAAATGTAGTTTAAATTGAGAATAATTGGACACTTGAGGTTTAAATTTGACGCAAATTTAAATCCTTGACCATGTAATTGTAAAACGATTGCAATTATTATTCATGCTATTTAGTCAGATATTTGTTCCTGCTTTCATTTGCTGTTTGGTAAATTTTAACTTTCTTGTATTTTTTGTATAATATAGGGGTCTGGAGGCATATGTATTAAGAAAACCAACATGGCTGTGATAATTGGCATTTATGATGAACCGATGACTCCAGGCCAGTGCAACATGATTGTCGAGAGGCTTGGCGATTATCTAAACGATCAGGGTTATTAAATAATTCTACTATTTTCTGAGGGTCTTTCTGAAAGAGTCGAATTTATCTGCTTATGTGTTGTGGGATTAATAATTTAATTGTGTGCTAGATTGTGTCCTTTGTGATGTAATATCAAGTCTGGTTGGTCTTTTGCATTTGAGGAAGGGCTTATTTGTAATTTTGAATTTTGTTGGTCTTTTGAAGCATACTTTGAAGTACTGGTGGTACTGGTATTGCATAATTAATAAGTTTATTTATTCCTCGGTCTTGAATTAGTACCATTGCTTATTTTTTGTAGTTTTAATTGTATGGCTACTTATTAATTTCATTTGTGATTTGTGAAGAATTGAAAAAAGAAAGAAAAGGAATGCGAAAGGGGAATGATTTTTTAATATATCATTTTAATCAATTATATCTTTTGCGTACGCAGTAAAAAAATCTATGTTAACAAAGAATAGTACATTCTTTTAGAGTGCAGAACTAACAAACCTGCTTATATATCTTTATACAATGGAATATTACATTCATCCAATGATCCAAAGAAAACCTTATTATCCTATAACAAACCTTATCCAACAAAAATCATTCAAGTTTACCAACCTAACAAACTGGTACAAAAAAAAGAAAAAGAATAAAGACACAGTGTCAGACAGTAAGTTGAATTGACATGACACCACAAATATTTTTTTTAGTACAAAAACAATGATATACTGTACTCAATTTCTGTTTAAAAGAGAACTTTTTCTACACAAAGAATCAAATGGATGATCAGCACTCACCCCAGCTGTTGATCTTCATTTCACAGCCTGCATAAATATACCAAATTTAATCAAATTTAATAAGTACAGAAATATGCAAAAATGGGAAATATTCCTCCTAACAAAGCTTAAAATATAAGATACTACGCCCCTGCAAAATGAGAAAAATCCCTGTAACCCTACAAAGCCTAGAAAATGTTTCTCCTTTACTTCTCTTTACCAGAGGGATAAATTCTCAATTCACTAATATCTAATCCAAATATAAAGAATGTAAATAAAATAATTTGAAAAAGGAGAAGAAACTCACGTGAACAAATTATGGCGATTAGGGTTTTGGGGCCGCTTGATGGGCGAGATGATCAAATTCCTCAGAGTCGCTTCTGCATTATTCTTACTACTCTTTTGAAGGAATCCAGGATTATTGTTATTATTACTATTGAGATTAAGTCCAGATCCAAAGGAAGGACAGCCTGGCACTGGCACAATTGGCGTCTGCCTTCTTGAACCCGGTTCGCCAGCTGGCGGTGGACCCATGTTGCCAGGCGAGTTGTTGCACAGATCGAATGGGCTGGGATTTCTCTTCTTTGGCGCCTGTGGCCATATCTCTTCTCTCTTCCCTATTAAATAAATAAATAATAAATAATAAATAAATAAATAATAAATAAATAATAAATAATAAATAAATAATAATAATAAATAAATAAATAATAAATAAATAAATAATAATAAATAAATAAGGAAACAATAAATAAATTTAAGTTTTGAATGATTGAGATATGAGAAGAAATGTTTGGTACGGAATGGGGCGTACCAGTCATATTAATGGAAGAGAATAAATCTGGATCTTGTCTCGCAAAGAAATTATTATTGTTGTTATTATTATTATGGGCGTGGTTTGCAGGCTGAATGGCGGAGCGTTTCATGCTGTCATATTCTCCTCTCAATTGGTCGTACATCTCATCCAGCTTCCTTTTCTGCCTATTTATTTTCAAAAAATTATAAAAATAAAATAAATAAGTAAATAAATAAAATAATAAATAAATAAATATTTGGAAAATCAATTGACCTAGATTTTTCAGCGTATTTTTCCTGCAGCTCTTGTTTGTCTTTAGTTAGGGTTTCGATTTCCTGCTGCATCATTTGACAGCGCTTGCCCATCTTTTGGTAAGCCGTGTGTAACTATTTCATCAAATAATATTATTAATAAAAATATTTACAAAAGGTTACAAAAGAAATTTAAAGGCTGATGAGTCCTGCCAACCTACCTGTTCAAATTTTTCGGAGAATTTTTCTTGCATGCCCTCTAATTTCTGTTTGTATTGCGAAACGATCCTGTTCATTTTGTACTGCATCTCCAGCTCCTTTTGCCCCATGCAAAACATCACGCTCCTATACATGCTCTTCATCACTGAAATATTTAATTATTTATTTAATTTTATAATTATTTAATTATTTGATTATTTTGAGCTGAGGACAAAGAAATATTTCAAAAAGAAATTTGGTAAATAAGAAAGATGATGATTGAAATGAATTGTTTAAGGATGGATACATATTTGTGGAGAAATCCCAACCATAGCCATCTGAAAACAAAAATTAAAAATAGTTAAAAGTTTATGTGAAATCAAATGAATTTATGTTGAATGAACAAAACTAAATCTTACTTACATTAGTCCACTCATCGCCAGGATTTGTATCGACAGATTTCATGAGACTGTCAAAATTCACAAAAAAAGAAAATCATTAGTGCTAGAAAAAGGAAAACTTCATGCATGCCCCTACAAAACCTCAAAAATATCATTTAGCGATATTTTGATGTTTTTCAGGGGTATGCACGAAATTTACCCCTCAAATAAATAAAACAACAGGTAAAATTATTACCTTTTAGACAGAACTTGATCACAAATTGGGCATGTAGCATCATTGCTAAGTATCTTGCTAGCATCTTCATGGCCTTAATTTTTCCAATGAAAACAAAAAATGTTCAGATTTTCATACTTCTATTGTGTTGCTACTAATAATTAATTTTGGGTGTTCAAAATACAGCAAAACCCTAAAATTATGAATGAAATGAGAAATTAGGGTTTCATACAGAATAAATGGCCGCAAGTAGTAGAAACGGCTCGGCCCTCTAGCTCCTGCCAGCATGCATTACACTTCATTTCACCCTTTTTCTTCTAATTCCATGTCATTTGAGCAATTGATTAAGTCTAGTTTGTGGCAAAAACCAATAATCAATGATTAATTACCACATTTTTTGTTTTCTTTCATAAATTATGAGAGATTATCTCTAAAACATTAGTACAGGACATAAAAAATAAGCAATTATCTTAAACTCAAGAAACTAAAATAATTGCCAAGTAAAATTGTTAGCTCAATTTCCTCAAATAAGACATACAAATCTAGATTTCCTCATAAGAGACTCTGAAAGCTCAATTTCATAAGAACTGCGACAAAATAATACAAAAAAATGACCTCAATGTTCAAATTAACCATAAATCAACAATTTGGGGGTAAAATAAAACCCTTAAGTGCAGGAAGAACCAATCCACAGTTAAAACGAATATAGAGCTTATAATTCTACTCAAATCCACCCCTAATTGACTTCAGAACCATAAAAATCGCGAAAAAAGTACAATTCAATCTAGAAACTGAATCGAGCTACGAAGGTACGAACATACCTTACGGCAATTGAGAAATCGAACCAAATCGATGCCAAAACGCGCTGAAGAAGAATCTGAATCCAAAACCTGATTTGAGTGAGAGAGAGAGAGAGAGAGAGCGGGATCCTACGTCGAGAGTGATAAACGAAAACCTTCTAGAAAGAGAGAGGAATGGCGGCAATCCAAAGCGAGTTTGATTGAGTGTTCTATCGGGTCGGATATCTATATTGAGCCGAAACAAATATTGCAAACCGGGATTTCAATTCCGAGTTCATGAAATTGAATCTGGGCTTATAATGATAACCGAGATTTCAATTCCCGCTTTTACAGGAAAGTAATTTCCGGATTATGTTAAAATCCGTAATGACCATCCGCATTCTCACACTCGTCAGTCGTCACTCTCACTCCCCTTCCCTTCCCTTCCCTTCCTCTCGAGCTCAAGGGGATAGAGGAAGAAAGAACCATAGCCGGTAACAAATGCTTCTTCTCCGCCTCTCACTTCCCCTCCCTTTCTCCGGCCTCTCTTCCTTTCCCCGCCGCTCATTCTTCTCTTCCCATGCCCGTTCCCCTCCTCTCCCTCTTCACTTCTCGCTAACATCGAACTCCTCCCCTTCCCCTGACAGTATAACTGATTCCGATTCCGATGAAGTCAGTTCCGACGAAATTCGCAAGCTCGTGGAGCTTCTGCCTAGCGAAATGCAAGAGCGTGTAGCGAGTCATCCTGAAAGAGACGAGCTTGTGGAGATTGTCATGGACTTGGGTCGAAGGCCTGTCGCAAGGTTTCCGTCAGGCGATTTCTTCCTCTCTGATCGGTCCATTTCTTCCCAAGACATACTCCACGCCACCTCTCAGGTACCAGCACTTCACATCAGATTTATATTTTCTTCATAAACTCAGATATAAATAACAAGACTCCATCATTTTTCAGCTGGGTGATTTTGGGGCAGATAACCGGGCAGGAATAAGCCGTACTTTGCACAGAGTAAGCGGAATAAGAAACCGTAAAGGGAATATAATAGGACTGACCTGCCGGGTAGGCCGGGCAGTTACCGGCAGTGCAAATTTATTGCGTGATTTGGTCAAAGACGGCAGCTCAATTCTCCTACTCGGTCCTCCTGGTGTTGGCAAAACCACCATCATAAGGTCATTAATTTCCTTTCATGCATTAAACAACAAAACACTAACAAATAAACAATAAAAATGAAATTCTTTGATTTGTTTTTGACAGAGAGATAGCTAGAATGCTGGCAGATGATTATGAAAAGAGAGTGATGATAGTTGACACGTCAAATGAAATAGGAGGTGACGGCGATATTCCTCACCATGGAATCGGTCGGGCTCGCAGAATGCAAGTCCCCCATTCCGACATGCAACACAAGGTTCATTTCAACCTTTTGATTTAATCATATAATTAATCAATCATGCAGTAGTAATATATATGGATAAACGCACCATTGGTCCATGCACTTTATTTGGATTGCAATTCAGTCCCTGTACTATTATTTTGACATACTTGGTCCCTCTACTTTACGAAAATATACAAGATTAGTCCCTGAGTTAGGGACTAACTCTGCACAATTCTGTAAATTTCAGGGACCAAACATGTCAAATCAATAGTACAGGGACCAAATAACCATCCCAACAAACTACACGAACCAACAAAGATTATGTAATTAATTGATCACAGGTGTTGATAGAGGCTGTAGAGAATCACATGCCACAAGTGATAGTGATAGACGAGATTGGAACGAAGTTAGAAGGATTGGCTGCAACCACCATTGCGCAGCGCGGCATCCAACTTGTCGCGACGGCTCACGGAATCACTTTCGATAACCTCATCAGCAATCCTTCTCTCGACATTCTCGTCGGCGGCATTCAGGTAAATTAAAACTGGAAATTCCTTTTTTTTATTTTACGGTAATTTATTTTATTTTATTTATTTGTTTTTTTTTTTTGAAGAAATTTGGAGAGGGATTAAATATCCGCCTTCCAAATGTAAAAAGTTATATATATTTTTTTGTGTATTTACAAGAGTTTGTAACTTTGTATACATATATAATAAAGGATAAACTAGCAAAAACTAACCTCAAATGATCAAAAAGAGACTCAGCTAATGAATTTTATGGTGGTTTATTTTTTCGTAATTTTTTAATTTGAATTTATTGGTTGGGAAAAGAGTGTTACTTTGGGGGATGAGGAGGCGAGTAAAAGAGGGGTGCAGAAAACCGTGCTTGAGAGGCGGGGCCCCTCAACTTTTCAATCTGGAGTTGAAATTATTTCTAAAAATGAATTGAGAATCCATCCTGATTTGGAATCTACTGTTGATTCCCTCCTTTCAGGTTCTCTCTCTTTCTTCCTTTATTTTTATGTTTTCTTTTTTTATTCTATTTACTAGTAAACTATTTTCTTTAATAAAAATTTCTGTATGTTTGCTTTCTTAACCTTTGTGTAATTGTGACAGGTAGAAGTCCGTATTATGAAGTGCGTAAGTTAGGTTCAGACGGGCCGGTAATTGAAATCCCGGAAAGAAGATCCCAGGATTCCAATTCCCAAAAGGAAGTGAGAAACCAAATCCTGGAAAAAGGTGGTGTATCAAATCCTGATTTTCCAACATGGAAGAAGGAGAGATTCCTCTTGTTCACTTACGGGGTAATAAAATCATAAAATATTTACAAATATGCCCTCCAATCCAAACATATTATTTAAAAAAATATGATCAGAAAGAGCTTATACATTGAGCAGTTGTTCTAGATAACCGAGAAAAGCGTGTTGGAAGCAATCAAACAAATGGGCGTGGATGATGTCATCAGAATGACCGATGACATCAGCGAGGCGGACGCCTTGCTGGCGTTATCATCCAAGCTTAAGAAAAATGTTCAGATGCAAGAAACTGCAGAGTCTCAAGGCATACCGATTTTCGTAACCAAGGTTTCCTTAATTTTTTAGTTTCAATTTTCAATTCGTTTTTGGATATTTGGCTTTTGATTTTAGGTGATTTACTTGTGTTTTTCTTGAGTGATTTTAGACAAATACAGTGGTGCAAGTTAGAAAAGCGATAAGAGCGCTAGTAAATGAGCATGTTGTTGGATCGGATTTATTTGAAGGAAAAGAACGAATTAATCCCTCTGAGAGAACTGATGCATTAGAGGTCAATCAAAAATTTACTTTTTATTTTATTTTTTGCAAAAAAAAATTATACTAGAGAAACTTTGTCCACTTTATTTTTTCTATCCAAGTGATTGTTTCGCTAATTTTCACCACATGTCAATATGTTTCCTTATTAAACCCCAATTATCCTCAAATTAGCCCATTTTAGTGTCAAATTACCCACATTTGTGCAAGAAACAATTACAAGTCAAGAAAAGAAAAGAAAATAAAATAAAATAAAATGAAGTGAAATGAAAAAAGGTATTAATCAATTTAAATATATTCAAGCCGGAACAGATACTGAGATACACCCGTATAAATATTGGTTCAAATAAATCCAGATTCAGTTTTGATTTTTGAATTACCGCAAAATTAAGAATTAATTAAAAATATTTGCAGGAGGTGAGATTGGCTATAGAGCAAAAAGTTATACCAAACGGAGAGAGCGTACAATTACTTCCCAGACCCCAACAAATTATTTATTCTCAAATAGAATTAATAGAAAGTTTTCGGCTTAAATGGGAAATGATCGGCCAGGACCCACATGTCTGTCTACGAATTCTCTCACATGAATCTAGTAATAATTTAAATGTTGGTAATAATAATGATACTAATGAGGAAATTAATGGAGGAATCGAGGATTTAAATGGTTCTCAAAATGGCACAGCTAGATTGCCTTTTATCCGTGATTAGTTGTTATATTTATTTTGGTTTGTTAAAATATTTGTTTGTGTAATTTTGTATTCTTAAAGGTGCTAAGTAATTTATTTGTACACAATTCTTTTTGGACACATTTGTACACTATTAAGGTGAGTTTGTATTAGCCTTCATATGTTTTGTATATAACTGTCATTTTCTGTATTAATACTTATTTTTTCTCTTTCATTATGATTTATGGATAGTTTAACTGTCTAAACCTCTTAAATTCAAAATGCTTATCATTCTTTCTGTTATCAAATCTTACTTGCAAACCTCCCAATCCCAATTTAATAAGGTTTCGGTTTTGTAATAATTTACTGTAATATATTAGGCCCGTAGAATTTTCCAACTTATGGTATCTGGTTTCTTACACTTTAAGACCTCAATTCATGAGATTTGCGTTTCTGGGAGAATATATTGTGACAAGCCATGCAATATCAATGATTTTATTATATATAGGCAAGTAATAAGTTCATATCTCTTTAATAGAGAGCAATTTTTTTTTTCCATTGATTGAGAAGGTAGAAGTATCATCCTATGAACCTTGAGGTTTTTAATATTCAAATAGTTCAAATATTGGAGGAAGTTGATGAACAAAAAAAGACAAAAATAGTAAAGATAAAAGGAGAAAAATGCGGCAGGTAAAAAAAAGTGTTTTGATTTTATTTTGATTTTCTTCCACAACTTTCTCATTATGCATCATAAGTGCTACAAAAATGACCTTTTTTTTATAATATCAAAAACAAACTTAACCAGCACACATGCACAGAAAGGATGATTGTGAAGTTACGGCAATTAGATTATTTGATTCATCTATTTTATGTTATTCCAAGACTTGAGACGACAAATTGACTGTGGCTAGACACTGCTTCTCTACTGGTACCTTTTTTTCTTTTGTAAAGAATTCAATCAAATAAATGGATTACAAAAGTAAAAACGAGATAATATGATTTATTTGAAGAGTAATAGAACTTGAAAACTCCCACACATAATCGTAAGAAAGAACTGTAGTTGGAGATTTTGTTTTCTATCTTCAAAAATAGAAGTGTCAATTTAGTTTCTTTTTATTATCTTCTTTTTCTCTATGTCCTTTACAGGTTACACTTCTCACATCTATTTGGTAGGATTGAATATTAAATACTAGTTTTCAGCCTACTAACTTTACGAAAGACATTGACGATTAACTTTTCTCTTCCTATTTGGGAAGAGACTAGCTAAATATAAACGATGCTTGTTATTTTCTTTTACTTCTCTATTCAAATGCGTATTGTTCCATTCAATATGTTGGAGAATAACAAAATTAAATTTATATGTATAAGAAGCTATGTTAACAAGCATAATGTGTGATTTTATATGTACTATAAGTTCAATTCAATATTTTTTTTTTTTTTTTTTTTTTGCATAAGTAGGCAAAAAGCTTACCGAGACTTATATTCACTACACGTGAAAACCTCCTTTGCAGGAGTTAGAATACAAGAAAAGATAAAAAAAAGTAAAAACTGCAATTTTTTCACAAACTAATTCATGAACTATTGAAACTTGCATGTGTGGTGACCCTATCTGACATAGTCGTCTTGTTCAATTCAATATTTAAATAATAGTTTGAACCATACGAACTCCGCAATCACTCCGCAAAAATTTTCATTTCCTCCTTAAACAAACCAAGATCCGTCTCATCCAAACAAACCAAAACCCTAAAGCCACCATCTTGTGTCCCACCATCTAACACACTACAAGGCAAGAAGAAACACGGGTCTTGACTCCCCATCAACTTCCAAGAAAGCGGCATCACACTAACAGGTCCACCAAATCCAAAATCCACTTCAGAGTGGCCTAAACGCCTCCAGTCTGTAAACGCAAATACTCTTTTACCCGCATTTATTCCTTTTTCATAATGCAACTCCTAAAATTAAGTTTCCAAATCAAATTAGAACCAAACTGACACCCAAATTCAATATTTTTAAAAAATTCAAATGAAATACCTGGAAATCGATGTAAGATCTGACGTATTCATCAGTTACGGATTTTTTGCTTTCTTTAATTAGGGTTGCGGTTTTCCATAAAGGTTGGCTTATTAGGTCTTTAGTTGTGAGAGTGACATATACAGGTACGCAAATGTTGCCCCAGTAGCCAGCCGGCAATGGCGGTTTTATTATTTTGCTTATGTTCATCGAATATACCATCTTTACTATCTCCTCTTTGTTTTCATTTGAAGCCTTAATCCTATTAATTATTAAAAAATGAAAAACTTTAAGAAAATATATATTCTAAAATAAGGAAAATAAGGTGTGAAAACAGAAAAAACAACAAACCTAGCACGCCATATAAAAGCGCTCAAAGCCTCAAAAGTAGTGAAACCAAATCCAGCTTCCTTACAAATCCCATCTCTCAACCTTTCAACTCCGGATTCACTCACATGAAACCACTCCTTCACTTTACAGGCCCCACCACCATACACTCCGTTCTTCGCCACGTCAGCATCGAAGGTCAGAATTTCGTCCAATGGCACGTCGACATGTGGCAGAGTTCTGGGACCGAGCAGCTCGGCCCGGTCCCACACTGGTTGGGTTACAAGGTTGGTTTTGCCACGTGTTAATTGAGCGAGGCGAGTAAGGAATTGGTTTGCACCTGAACCGTCACATAGTGTGTGGTGTGTGCACATGCCTAATGCGAATCCGCCACATGAGAATTTCGTGATCTGTACAGAATGGTATATTATGTTAGGAAATTATATATTTGGTTTGATACAAAAGATATTGTACAACGAAGGTCTAATTAAGTTCAAATTGATTAGAATGTGTTACATAATTTAATTACTTAACTTTTATTTTTATTTAACAGAATGTTGAAATACATATATGAACAACTATTGGCACAAAAAGAAAAAAAGGGAATAAAGCTTCTAACTTTTCTAAGAAAACAAAAAAATGAACCTGGAAAGCAAGAAGAGGTCTTCTAGAATCCGGATCATTATTCTGATTTTGATCTAAATCAGGAGCGAGACAATCAAGAAGTGGAGAACCAGGCGGGCACGAAGACAAATGACTCAACGGGACCTTTGATTCAGCACGAACAAGGGGAACCGAGTCATCACACGAACAATGTATCTCAATACGGGAATCAGAACGGCAGTGGAGCGATCCAGCAAGAGGAAAGAAGAGCGACAGAGCGGACGAAATCGCTTCAGGCGAGATGGTTTCAAACGGGTCCAATTTGGGGGAATTGTTCGACGATGAGTAGAGACGGAGAGTGCGGAATCGGAAGTGGAGATTGCGATCTGTGTCGAGGTGGGAGAGGGGGAGTGAGTGGAGAGATGGAGGAGGAGGGGGGGAAGGGGAAATGGGGATTGTTTCGAGGATTTCGAGCTCCATTGTTGATTGATGGGTTAAGTGTGATCAGTCGAGTTTTGATGGAAGGAGAGGTTGATTAGGTGGAGGCACGTGGAAGTAGCACCACCATGATTGATTCAACAAATTTCTAACGTATAACAGGATTTGTTTTAGTGACAAAGCTACGATGGAAAAAGATGAGAGAAAAGTACATTTTTTGCGTTCAAACTATTCAATTATTTTTATTTGGTTCTTCCATCTTACGTCTCTACTTAACGCGTAAATAATAATTTGACATATATTTATAACCGTGACAATTATGACGTCATAATTATTTAAAAAAAAAAAAAATCTTAATCGCTTCATTTTTAAGATAGAAAGAATACGAGGAAAAAAATAAGGGGATTAAGAAATATTTTATTTTTTTCAAATAATTACCATATCATAATTGTCACGTCATAAATACATGCCAAATCATCGCTTACGTGTCAAATTAACGGACACGTAAGCATTTAACAGACGGAAGGGCCAAAAAGAGACTAATTCAATAATTGAGGAGTCAAAAAAGAACCAATAAAAAATTGAGGGGCCAAAAAAAAACTAATTGAATAATTGAGAGATTAAAAATAAACGAAAGATTATTACAGTCAATCCTTTTTAAAGAGATGATCGAGTAAGAGTTACTGGGCCCAAAGAAATTAAATTCATGGATGGGCCTATTAAAAATAATAAACATATATAAATTAGTTGTTAGGCTAAATGGGCTGTTAATAATTTGTGATAAGGATGATTAAAAGGAGGTAGATAAGGCCTGATGAAGGCCCAATGGACGAGTTTGTTATTGATTTGTTTTCAGCTTTTTACTTAGAAAAAATTGGACCTATTATATATCCCTCCCAGGCAATTTTGAGTTGTTTCTTTTTTTGTGATTTTACACTTTCAATCAAATTTAACAAAAAATCTAAAAAAAAAAGGTCAGAAATTGAGTTGGTTTGCAATATCACAGATTTGTATCCTGATAATTACTTGAAGTCTTATAGCAAAAAAATGTGTGTGTGTGTGTGTGTGTGTTTTTTTTTTTTTTTTTTTTTGAGAAATATACATTTGATATGACAGGAAAAGTAAAAAAAGATGAAAAATACAAAGTTACATATTACAGCACTTTCTCAAGCTATACACCAAAAATATTTAAACAAAAAACTTGGGGTAATGCTTCAATAATAATCAATGAATGAAGGAAAAAAAACATTCACAAAAAAAAAATATGTAAGAAAATGAGAAACTTTTTTCTCAAATTTCTTACTTTTAAGCTTTAATGTATAATATATAAGAAAATGAGAGCCCTTTTTTTTCTCATATTTCTTAAATTTAGGCTTTAATGCATTGAATGTACTAATTCTATAGCAAATCTCCGTGGCTAATAAAATAAGAACTTCTTTTATCTGTAAAAATTAAATGTCTAATGTGATTAGCACAAAATTTCTATGTCAGTAAGTATACAAAGTGTATAAGATATAATTAGTAATTATTATGTTATAAAAAAACACAATGAAAATAAAATTAGCACATGAGACGGTTTTTGTATATATGTTATTTATTTACCTCTTGAGTAGAATGTAAAGTCCCAAAAATTATGAAGGATCAAAAATCCAATTCATCGTCACTTTGAGATTCAGGATCACTTTGAGAATCAAATTCATCAAGAACAACATATTTTGGATTTCCATTTGATGAAATTGGAATTATTTCTTCATTTTCAGTTGGCTCTCCCTTCTTCAATTTTTCATACCTATATTCCAAAATTATACAATTAATTATCTCAAGTAAAAATATATCATGAGGTATTAATATTAAACTTAATTATTTTTTTACATTTGATTGACTTACTTGTACCAGTTGAATAAACCAACACCTATCATAATTGTTAGAAGACCAAGCCCTTTCATAAGGGTAAATTCGTCATGGAAATAAAATACTGCAACCTGAAACATCGTTTAAAAAATAAAATAAAATATTTTGTCACTATTTGGTAATAATTATGATTTACGAATATAATAATTATAAAATAATTGTACCAAAATAGTGACAGCTTCTTTTACTACTCCAGCTATTGTTACAGTTATAGCACTTGTTGCTGAAACCAGCACATATTCTATCAATACCTTAAATAAAAATAAAAGCAAAAAATCATTAAAAAAATCATTAAGAGAAATAAACAACAAAATTTCGTGCTTAGTTGCCTTACTAGATTTAAAAAAAAACTGAGACTAATTCATATAAAATGAACAATTTATTATATAATCAATAAAGCTAAATTTGGGAGACCAAAAGTAAGTAAATATAAAAATAAGAAAAATAATTAAATTACCATGAAAAAGGCTAAAGCGCCACCAATGAGCATTAACAAGCAGCTTCTTAAAATGTGCAAAGAATTATTAAAATAAATATTATTATGAAATTGACTCCAAGGGTCCATTATTAGCGACCCGATAAATGTCGCTATTGCCATTATTGGCGTCACTTCACTCATAAACTTTATTGGATCCTTTAAACCTAAAAAAATACATAATAATAATTATTTATTATCATTATTATTTCAATATTTATTCAAAATGGAACAAATTGAAGAGAAACTTACCGTATGATTCTTTCTTTAAATGAAGTTTACACACCACAGATGAGAAGTCGGGACAAAATAAGAAATAAAATAAATTAGAAAAGTGGTAATTTTTAAATACGGAAAAGAAAAAGATAAATAAATTGAAATTTTGTATTTAAGATTTAAATATATACTTGAAGGAGAATCTGAGTCATAGACCATCTGAAACCAGACATTACAGCAGCAAGCATCACAAAAACAAATCCCCAAAATTCAAATTCTGTCTCTTTAGCAACTGAAAAAATATATATACATAAATAAATAAATAAATTTGAGTATATTGAATTTGCTTTGTCAAAAAAAGAAAATTAATTAATTAATAAATACCTGTTAGTAATACTCCGAAGGAAATAATTAATATGATTCCTACCAGCTTTATACTTGGACTTTCCAATCTATAGTAAAAATAATGAAATTAAATCAGATGTGAATACATAAATCATTCCATTAATGAGGATTAATTTGCTAAATTTGATACTTACCTAAACGCAAAAGCAAATAATAGGAGAAATATTGGCGAAGCAGATTTACACTGCAGAAAAATGACCACATAAGATAAAAATGTCAAAAAAATAAAAAATATATACATACAAAATACATAAACACCCCTCTTTTCTCATGAAAGATGTGTTTAATGTGTATTTTAAAAGGGTATACAAGATATTTGTCATTCTTTAGGGTTATATATGAAAAATAGACTTATTTATTAATGAAAAAAAATACGAACCATAGTGGCAAAAGTAACTGAAATGAAAACAAGTGATGCATTGCTTAGGTTTATATCCAGTGCAGTACCAACTGCTGTTGGTACAACTGTAAAAAAAGAAAAAGAAAAAAAATGTCATTTTACCATTAGATATTTCAAAAAATTAATTGTAATTATATTATAGAGAATAAATGTGTACCTCTCAGAAAATAATCTTTCCAGGACATGATTAAATAAGAATCATCCTTTTTGGACTGAAAATAAACTATGATTTTTGATAAAATAGCTTGCAGTGTGAAATGAAATGTATTCATTAGCAAAGGAGCTGGAAATTTTCCCAATTTGTCCCCTAATAGTGTCTTATTGTACCTACAAAACAACAAAGTAACGCAATAAATTTCCAAGTCTGACTTTCTATTTATTAAAAGAAAATGGTCCAAATTTTGAGGAATAGTCATTAGGATAAGGTACATAATTGCATAAAAATAAAAATATTTGACAACCTGACTAAAACACTAATGCTTGGTTAAAAAAGAAAAAGCAAACACTGACTGTAATTAGCTCAACTTTTTACATCTCTATTGACACACAGGCACCCAAAAGGAAATAAATTAAAAAGAACATATATACTTTTTTTTGAAATAAAAAGAACATACTTGCAGTGTCAAACAAGTATAAATGTGTGCCAAATCAAAATTTAAAAAGTCAATTTTCAAAACAACATTTGGGTGGATCCATAGATCTATTATACATTGAAAAGATTGAAAATTTAACAATCAAATACTTCTCAACATGAAAACATGATAAAAGATGCGAACTTTACTGAAATCAAAAGCCATTTTATGGAATGAAACAAAAATCAACAAACAAACACTTACAGTGTCAAGCAAGTGCTGAATGTGTACCAAATCAAGATATAAAACGCAGTTTTCATCACGACAACTGGATCAACAGATCCCTGAATAGACTTCTCCAACAAATCCAGCTTCGCCATTGACTCGCTGGCCTTCATCCCTCCCATTTCCACATCAAACTGAGGGACAGAAATCGTCGCCGGATCCTCTCCATTCGCGTGCGTCATGCTCCTCTGCCTGAATCTGGGCGACAAATCCGATCCATTCTCCGCCGCCGGACTCCCATTGATCGGGCTTGATGGTGCTGATTCGGAACTGGATTTCAATTCGATGTTCATGGAATTGGTAGGTTTCTGATTGATTTCCGTTTCGGATTTGGGAAATGGAATGGAGAGATTTATGTACAGTGAGCGTATAATAATATATGTTGGTTGTTTGTTGGGATTTATGTAATTATGTTTTGTAACTTTTGATTTTATTTTTTCTTTTGGATTGGTATTGAGTTGCTGTCGCGGGAGAAGGAAGGAAAGTGAAGAGATAAAGAATGGGGTTAATTAGTCTGAATAATTTAGTAATGCAAAAAATCTAAAATTATTATTATAAAAATTCTGATTCAGTTTAGAAAAAGAAACAACATGATGGAACTATCACCAGTTACTTATTTTTGAAGTTTATACTCAGCAGTTGAAATATAATAGTTAGAAATCTGTGACGTACATACATAATGATAACAGAAAAATATTTATATAAATGAAATATTTTCAGGAAAAATGAAACATTAAAAATACACAGAATTTCAAATTAGTTTAGAGGATAACTTTTTAATTATTATATATACATATTATATTTTTGGTCAAATATAAAACAGTAAATAATAGAAAAATGGCATGGACAGCTATTTATTTATTTATTATTTTTTTTTTGACAAAATAGCCCGTAGGCATGGATAGCAAGTTTATCCATGAATTTATTATCAACAAAAGTACAATATTGAAGATCTTGTGATTTTTCAGAGGCAGGATATGGGAGAGGTTTAAAAATCTTCTAATTTATTAGGGATTAAATTACTGCAGTGCGGTAAAAGGTAATTTTCCTTGTCGGTCCCTGCAAATTATCAAAAATATTTCAATGCAAAAACTCGAAAATTATCGTGTTTGGCCCTGCAAAATCTTAAAATTTTGTCAGTCAATGTCAATGGACCCCACATTAAATATGAAAGAAAATAATTTGGGCGGCATACTTATCCATTAACATTTAATTAGGACATTGATCCATTATTTTTTTCTTGTTTCATACTAAAAATATATATTAATTATTAACTCGGTGGATATTTTATGTGCAAATTCATTTTTTAGCCTGTTAATTCCTCCTTTGAATCCGGAATGCAAAATGAAAGAGAAAACAAATGTAAAAAATCTGAAAAGAAAGAAATTTTGTTTTCCAATGTTTTTTTGGATCATGATTTGACAGCTAATAATATAGAGGAAAGAAAAGGTGATAAGGTTTCCAAATCAGATAATAGAGGCGCACGTATGACATATATCCGTTGCATTAAATATTTAAATATCTCACTTTCACGACCAATCATGTAATCTGAGATTTTAAATCCGAGTTTGATGATAATCCAAGATTTGGTTTCTTAGGATACATTATAGACTTGTCAGGATTACAAATCCAGGGATCTGATGTTTGATGAAACTCCAAGGTGATAAGGTTGCCAAATCAGATAACAGTGGCACATATATCCGTTGCATTAAATATTTAAATATCTTTTCACACCCAATCATGAAATCTGAGATTTTAAGTCTGAGTTTGATGATAATCCAAGATTTGGTTTCTTAAAATACATTTAGACTTGTCCGGATTACAAATCCAGGGATCTGATGTTTGATGAATCTACAAGGTTTGGAATTCTCCATTTTCAGCTAATAATATGGGAATTTGATTTTGAAATCTAAGGTCAAAGGTTCTCTGTTGTATAATTAATCTGAAATTCGTTTCTATGCAATTCAAGATTTCAAATTTCAATGTTGGTTCCCATGTTTGAAGTTCGAGGTTCCAAAATTTAGGATCTGAGGGGTATGTAATACTTACAGTAATTAAGCAGATATCCATTTATAGAAAATTCGGAATTTTCGTTGTGGAAAAAAGAAAATTCAAGATTTCAAATTCAAGTTTTGAGTTTCCAAAATTATGATTTTCGGGCCTCGAAGCAATTTAGAACATATATTCTTAGAAGCACTTCAAATTTTGTTTCAAAACACCTTTGAAAAATATATACCACATTATATTACAGGAATTTTGTATCGGCCCCCTGGCAATCATTGATTTTGTATTAGCTCAAACATGCTTAACCAGCGCGCATCATTTGTTCTGAAATGCAACAAGGAAATAAAGAAGTGCAAATAAAAAGATCAAAATTGAAAATGATACAAATTCTTTAAAACTTCAAAGGCTAAATAGAAGATCTAAATTCAGGTACCAACATAAGAACTGCATTTATACATCATTAGAAAGCATTCATCAGTACTTAAATCTAGATTAGCCGATCCATAAAACAGTTTAGCCATACTTTCAGCACAACAATCAGCTTAGTATATAGTCAAACATCAAACAAAAGAGCCAGTAAATAACTACAAAAGTGGCCTTTCGTAACATACAAAAAGTCCCTACAGCCTTCAAAAGTTATCTACAAAAAGGCGCAACCAAAACATTTATTTCACACATTTATTACTTTGAGATATCTGTTTCATGGTTCAAAATTACTCTTTGTTTACTTTGGTGTGAAGACAATTTCGATCATTTCAGTCAAATTTTTGCAGTAGACAATTTCAATGTCTAGGTCCAGGTCAGCAAGTAATTTCTCCGATCCTTTCGGCACGATACATTTCTTGTATCCCACGTCTGCAACGTCTTTCACCCTTTTATTTATTCTTGGTACCTAAGAAATTAAACATAATGACAATAACAAAATAATTCTCAATTCATAATAAAAAACAAAATATTATTCAAATGAAGAGAAGAGACTCACTGTACGAAGCTTGCCATCGAGTCCTACCTCTCCAATGAAGGCAATGCCAATTGGAATAGGGCATTCAAAGTAACTGAAACAAAACAAAACAAATAATAATAATAATAATAATAATAATAATAATAATAATAATAATAATAATAATAATAATAATAATAAATCAATTAATTGTCGCAAAAATTAAAATAAAATATGATGAAAATAGAATAATATGTGGAGTTCATACAAATAACAAAATAGGTAAGGAAATTGAAATGTACCTGCTGCAAACGGCGGCTGCAATGGCCAAGTCTCCTGCAGTGTCGGACAACTTGACCCCGTTTAGCACATTAAGCAATATCCACTAATAAGAAAACAATATCAGCTTGCAGCAATAAGTTCAAGTTAATTTAAGATAAAAGAGATTTAAATCATAAATTGATTTATTCATGCGGAGTTTGTACAAGGTGATGTATATTGAAAAATAAAAGAGAGGACTAAATAAAGTGTCTTTTTCCTCTTACATTTTTGGGCTCTATGCATGCTTGATTCATAAGCACCTTTAGAAACACAAAAAAATGTCAATATATTGGAAGTTGTAAGAACAATTCTTAATTACAATTGATTTTTTTTTTAAATGGAACAAACTACAAATAGCTTTTGTATATGTCTTTTCGAAATATAAGTACCACAACTATTTATTCAGCCCTCGACTTTGCTACTCCATGTCCGAACACTTTGTTTTTGCTTAGAGGAGAAGAAATACATAATGCCTGAGCAAAGGTGAAAATAAAAGATCAAAGTATTATTTCAATATATAACACATCATTTCATTACATTTCGTCGAAAATAATTCTCTTCCTCTTCACTTAAATTTCAGTAAAAGTTGAAAATAATATAATAATGTTGGTATGGCACCTGAATTTCAACAGGAAAAGTGCGGTGCCCATCATGCATGACACCAACTGCATGTCCAACAAATACTCGAGCTCGTGAATCATGATCCCTTAAAAACATTTCAGTATGGTCCATTGCTGCCACTTGAAGACCTGTTTTTGACATCTCAAATATTCCCAGCTGACCCCCAACAAACAAATTTTGTCAGTAAATAAATTCATGCAATGCACTTTCCTCAATGAATGTTGAAATAATAAAATAACTCAATAATTAATATGAATTAGAAATGCACCTCGTCTGTGGAACCAAACCGATTTTTCACAGGACGCAAAAACCGATAGGCTGAATACCCCTGATCAATCTAAATAAATAAAGAAACAACTATTTAGGGGGGGGGGGGGGGGGGGGGGGAGA
This sequence comes from Juncus effusus, assembly GCA_027726005.1. Classification (NCBI taxonomy): domain Eukaryota; kingdom Viridiplantae; phylum Streptophyta; class Magnoliopsida; order Poales; family Juncaceae; genus Juncus; species Juncus effusus. The sequence goes on along the minus strand of CM050894.1, from coordinate 11,238,112 downwards.
GAGAGAGAGAGAGAGAGAGACCTCCAAATGGAGAACAACATCGGCTATATGTTCTATAGTGTGGGGGCCAGCTATCGCACCCTTCTTTGTGACATGTCCAATCTGAATACAGATGAGAGTGATCCGTTTTATTGGTTCATTAAAAAATCAATTACCACACAACACAATTCATTTTTATGTAGTTGTCATTATGAGTGATGGATCTTGAGGGACAGGAAATTTCTTCTCTCTACTAATTAATATGGCAAATTTTTTTTGTTTTGTTTTGTTTTGTTTTGTTTTGGGTATCATACAATATACTAGAACTTCAATAACATATACTCCAACGTCAAAAATCTCAACAGCCCTCATAATGATCCATCGCTAATTTAGTTATAAACATAAGGAACCTAGGATCACACAAAAGAAGCTAATTACCACAAAAATAACGATATTTCCCTGATTTGCTAATCGACGCAATTCCACCATGCAGTCTTTCATCTATAAAGGATAAATGTATTAAAGAGTACTGATTTTAATCTGTTCAAACAGTGAGAAAATCATGAATGATATAATCAACAAGAAATCTGGCTTTTCAAATTACAAATAGGAGTAAAATATTCAGACACAAAAAAAAAAGAGAAATAGAATAAAGCATAGTATACTTGAGTAGGATTTCCAGCACTCCCATCCAATCTTCTCAAATAGACAGTCTGGATTGAATCAATAATAAGAGCTCTTGGATTTAATTGTCGTACTTTCTCAATTATATCCTGCATTATAAGAATACCGATACATAAATGAAAATATCGAGAGTAAGAAATAAATAGAAGACTATTAAAAAAGAAAATAAATAGGAGAATTAAAAACACAAAACCTCCAGATACGTGTTTGAGCATAGAATGATATTTTCTGTGGAGATCTTCATGCGGCTAGCTCTGTCAGCAATTTGTTTAATACTCTGGTAATCAAAAAATCTTTTATATTTATTACAAACATTGTGTTGCAACGAAATTGCGTAGAATAGATAAATAAAAACAGACCTCTTCACCAGCGACATATATAATTGGCCTGTCAGATTCTTGCGCGAGACTTTCTGCTAGCTAAATGTCCAAAAAAATGTTAATAAGTTACTAAGCATCAAATTGTCATTGAATTAACTAAGCTAAATAAATTTAACTTTAGTCATGGAACTAAAATAGGTGTGACATAAGGTACAAACCTGCAATGCTAATGTGCTTTTTCCGACACCAGGGATTCCACCCACTAAAAATAAGGATCCTATACAAAGAAATTATCTCATTTGATTTAGAAATAGCTGAATTTACTATAGAAAAAGAACGAACAAGATTAAAAATTCACAAAAAAATCATGTATGTGTAAATTGCAAAATGGACCCCTTTCATTAATCAAGAAAAAGGAAAAAAGGTTCTCACTCTTAGGTCCCGCTAACAGAGTTAGATTAGATAACACATTAAACTCTTAACTATTTTAAACGAAATGAAGAACTAATTTATTAATTAAAGCACGGTCTTTATAAATTTATTCCAGTTTCTTGAAAATTTTCAAGCTACATGGGCCTTTTTTTGTGTAATTTAGGCACGATGAAGGGTCTTTCTACAAAATTAAAATAAATAAATTGTTTGTAATCTTCTTCCTTACCAGGTTTAAGGCCACCTCCAAGAACCCTGGATACCTTCTTTCCAAAAGGTCCAGACCTTCATTTGTCCAAAAAAAACGAAATATACTTAGTATCGTGCAAAAATCACACTAAGCAGTAAGCTCTGCATCTTTAAAATAAAGTCCTTGAACAACAAAAAATCAAAAGAAAATAGAACTAAACACACATAGGGATCCTCTGCATGTCAGACGGCTCTTGCTCCTTAATAGCATCTGACAACCATTTCAATACCGTACCAGCGCTTTGTAAGAACCAAGACCGAGCTTTACTTCTAAGCTCTGACAGATCGGACCCACTCCTCACTGAGCTAGACTCAGTCTTTCTACTAATCTTTTCTGCTTTGTCCAGCTCGTCATTTTTCCTTTCTTTCCAATTAAAAGGATGAACTGTTTCTTTTTCCTTTTCTTCTTCACTCGAACTATCACTGGAAACCCTAGCTATGGCGTGGTAAATTGAATTCCTTATGGTATGATGTCGATTAAAGACACGACGGAGGCCGATGAGTGATGATTGCATGTTTGCTTTTGATGTTGGTGTTAGGCCTAGCTAGAAGAGCATGCAAGTATTATTTAGCAGACTGAGAATGGAGGAGTTTCTGGAGAGAGAACAAGAACTATGTGAAACTTTCAAAGAAAGGTCGAGTGTTATTTACATGCCTGTTCTAGAGAAGAACAAAGGTTAAAAAACAGAGAAAATGATTAGATACACGACTTTACTAAAGCTTGAGTGTCATTTGTATGCGGTTATAGAGAAGAACAAGCGAAAAAAAACAGAGAGAAATGATTAGATACACGAGTTGAACACTAGACCGGATGGTGCGGGACCCACTATCAGTGAATGATTGTTCTTGTAGACCGCGTCCAGGAAAGATAATTTTAAGTTGGGAATGAGTTGGAGTTGGTTTAACGAGGCGCGGGAAGCGAGAGGGAGTTTGATTCTCTGTGACTCTACACTTTACCAAGAATTATATTTCCGAGTTATTATAGCTCTTTATTCTAATTTATGATTTAGGTCCAAAATAAAAAGTCCAAAATTCCTTCTATCATGCCACAGAGGATTTGGATTTTGGAGTTAGATGTGATTGGACCTGGAAGCTCTTTCCAATGCTTTTGATTTTCCGTCTAATCATTCATTATTTTGGAATTAAAAAAGAAGTATTTATAAAGAAATATACAAAGTTAAAAAACTATACAGGAAACATGATTGAAAAATCTTATAAATTTGAAAAAAAAGAGCTAAGGCACAAGAATTAAAAGTAGGATCCACATTTCAGGCCGCCTCCTTGTATTACTGTACTAACCAGGACATGAATTCTGGGTTTTGACAAATTCGGATTTATATTTCCAGTTATTCACACAATAGGACTTCATTTCCAGATTTTCACCCCAAAACGAAGCTCAGAATCGTCGTCTCAATCTCTCTTCTTCTTCTTCTTCTTCCTCGTCTTCTTCCTTACCCCTTCCAATGGCAGCTCCATTTCCCAGCTACACCCACCACGCCACGTACCACGAGAACCACCTCTATTCCAACCCTTACTATCCACCTCTACCGCCGGAAGAATCTCGCGCGGATCACGGGAGGATAAGCACACTGTTCGTCGCCGGGCTGCCTGATGACGTCAAGCCGAGAGAAGTGCACAATTTGTTCAGCCGACGACCTGGATTCGAATCTTCTCTCCTTGAATTTACTGGCAAAGGCAATCAGGTCAGTTTTTTTGCTGAAATCCTCTTCAATTTGTTTCTTATTTGGTTTTTGTTACTCTCATCATGGAAGTTATAAATGTGCAATGCAATTGGGTCGAGTTTTTAATCTATTATGGCCATGATTTGTTTTTTATTCGGTTTTCTGTAACATGGTTCAATTGTTTTACTTCAGGTTGTAGCTTTTGTGACCTTTGTTACTCATCAGGCAGCGGTGGCAGCGATGAATACTTTGAATGTGAGTAAATTCTCCATTTTTTTCTTTCTTTTTGGATCAAAGTTTTAGCTTTATTTTGCATTCTTGTGTTATTTGTTGTACTTTTAATATAGGGAGCTGTATTTGACCCTGAGACTGGAGATACTCTATTTATTGAGTTAGCTAGGTCAAATTCTCGTAAAAGGCCAAATGGTATATCTACTTCTCTTTTTTTTTTATTTTTATTGAATTATGTATTGTTTTAACTGGTAAATAAACATATATTATGAGATAATTAGTATATGTAAGTTAATTTGGTTTGCTAATTTGTGTAGAATTTGGACCGTATAGAGTGATTGATAGAAGGAGCAAACTTAAAGAATCAAATAATGAGCTGATTTCATTTGGTAACAATGATGAAACAGATAATTTAAATGAAAATGAAAATGAATATTCAGCACCAACTGAACAAAGGTTAGACAAGAATTCAAGTAATACTCGTAATTATTATTTCAATTTTTAAAATGAAGTTTGCCCTTGCAAAACTCCCCAATTAAATGAGCACCAATTGAGATTCAATTGTGTAATAATTACTCAGTTTGATCCAATTTATTCTCAAATAACGCTTAAAAAAAGTTTTTTCTGTTGTATAGTGCTGAAATAGAGGCTAAGAATATTAGAGGACCGCCTAACTCTCATGTAAGGTTCTATCTATTTTTTTTTTTTTTTAAAAAGATGCTAATTTACATTAATATATTATTTTTCTTTATAACTAATAATATTCATATTTATTTTTGTCTAATAAAAAGCAAGAAATAGTAGAAGGGGAAATCACGCCTTGTTCTACTCTTTTCATAGCCAATTTAGGACCCGTTTGCACTAATGAAGAGCTAAAACAAGTCTTATCCAAGTAAGTTTACTTTTGTGCCAATGTTGCAAATAAGCCCCCTCATTTTCATTGTTTTCAAAAATGCTCCTTTTTGAGAAATTCAATATTTGTTTGAAACTCTGACTTATTTACTTTTTAGGTATCCAGGATTGCAAACCGTGAAAATGCTTAGAAGAGGTGGAATGCCTGTAGCGTTTGCTGATTTTGAGGTATTCTTATTTATAATTTCAGTTTAGTCAAATGCCATTTTGACTTTTTAATTATAGGATATAGAATCAGCTAGTGCAGCTATGGATGGACTACAAGGCACCTCATTGCCTTCTTCAGCCGGAAGCTCTATGCATTTAGAGTATTTTTCTAACTATTTTTTTAATTATTTAGAAATAAAATATGATATTATTTATATTTTTGTGAATACTTGGTTTTCATGTGGAATGTGTTTTGATTATATGTTTTGCAGATACGCCAAGTCTAAAATGAGGAAAAGTTAACTCAACTAAAGATGTGTATCTAATATTCTATAGAAGATTAATAATTTGTAGCTTCATTTGATATTTCTTTTCTTTTTCCAATGTAAAAGAACAAATATGCTCAATCAACTTGGGTACCATTACCAATTCCATATTGGGTTTGTACTGGTATTAAACCTAAAATGATGGTATTGTATTCAACTTGTTGAATTTACTTTCTTCATTTACCTAATGCATAGTCCAATTTAAGTTGATAGTTTCTAATCAAGTTTGATGTATTAATTAAACATAAATTATTTAGATTCAATTATTTATACTTTGAAATTCATCAGCAAGATTTTTTTCTTCCAAACCTTTGTGAGTATTGTGACTTGAAAGTCCCCGCAAGGTATTATCCCAGTAACAAATTATATTTTGGACAAAAATAGCACTTGCCAGTATCATTTATATTTTATTTTTTTAACTTTTATTTTTTTTTGTAATATATCAGGAAGGACTTCAGAGCCGATTCCAATTATTAAAAAGAAACAAACACACATTAAAGTCTTTATATACATATGTATCACATCTTATCACATAAGATGACAATATCTTTTGTGATCATAGTCTTTATATACATATGTATCATATCTTATCACATAAGATGACAATATCTTTTGTGACATTCCTATGCAACTCATCATATAAGTCGCTAGAATTTTCTGCGTCCGTTTCAGCTTGTTCTTTGTGTGTTACCCTGTAGGTTCACTTAATGTTGGCAATAGACTTGACAGTCTATAAATCATGAGCGGACTCTAGCAAGCCATCATGACTACCCAAATTAAGTAAATATCGGTGATCCGATTTACGTAATCAACAATCACGCTTTATCACGTGATATCTATATCGATCATAGGGCATGTAATACGTTATCCTTATATTAATCGATTAATATTTCTTGATTCTGAATTAAACTGAACAAAACAAATGACATTAATAGCTCTTATTAATTCATTTGAGAATGTCCATGTATTTTTCAGTTCGATTCATCAAGAGGCCTAAAGATATCTCTCTCATTTAATGAGATGAACAAATATCGTCTTTGTTACACTCATCCCTCTACATAATTCATTAGACACCTAAACATAACCGTTATGATCGCCCGGTTAAAGACAGTGTTAGATTATGCTAAAGTATAAAATTACTCATGTTGGAAACCGAGACAACATCAGGTTAAAGGACTATAAATACATATGTAATAAGAATCGCTAATAACGTAAACCATTTAACATTCTCATGGCAGATCAGTCCAGTATATGATCTCTAATATATACCTATGTTAATGACTTGATAACTATTTATCCATGATCAGTAAAACATGATCATAAACCAACTAACATACTGGTGTAGTTGGGTATTCGGGAGCCACAAACTCGTTAATTTCATTGTTTGAATTTTTTTTTAGTAGTATTCGATTTTTCATTTTGATGAGCCTCACTTTGAGGAATTCATAGAATAATGAATTCAGGAAGAAAAGATATGACTAACAAAATAAGAAAGTGATTTAGAAGATCAGAAGGATCGATCATTGTGATTCTTGGTTTATAAATTCAATATAATCCTCTTTCGTCATAATTCAATGAAAATGGCTAGTCAATTCTCTTTTCTTTTTTTTTTGGTGTTGAATTTATTCCATTTCCATCTTTTTAGTAAATTCTCACTCAATATATATATATATATATATATATATATATATATATATATATATATATATATATATATATATTTGTCTCCACAAATATCCTATAAACGACCATGGACGATTTAGAATAACATTCATAATACTTTATAGTTTTACTATCAAAGTCACGCACTTTGATGATATGAAGCTGAATTGCATATTCATGGTCTATTTTAATTATATTAAAATAACTTATACGCATATATTATATGAAATAACTTAGAATAAATATTATGTTTGTTATTACAATCCATTATCTAGGTCACAAACACTTTGGTCTAGGACATAACACCATCAAATATGAGATCCATAATTCTGGATTTATGACTTCAGAAAAATCAAGAGCAATAATTCTAATAAATAAATTTGGAAATTCAATAAACTTGTTACCCATATGATAAAAGAAAACAACCAACACATAATTTCACACAATATTCTCCATATCAAAGCTAACATAACTAACTAGGTCAAAAAAAATAATAATAAATGAAAATACCCAATTGTTTATAAAAACAAATTACCTAATTGTTTACAATTACAATAGTTTTTGGAGGAGAGGAGACTGTGCCGGTTCGTTGATAATGCAGAATATCACATATGTAAAAAAAAATCAGAATATCACATATGTAAAAAAAAAAAAATGCAAAATATCGAGAAATTACGACTACTTGGAGCAGGTCATTATAATGTGGTGAACCAAATGGGTGTAATGGAAAAATAGTACCGGGAATAGCCGGGATAGAAAAGGGGGGGGGAAGGGGGGGGGGGGGGGATGAAGTAAGAGAATGCTGAGCCATGAGAGAGAGAGAGAGAGAGAGAGAGAGAGAGCTAGAATGCTAGATATCGGGTATATGTTTTCGGGTGTCATGTTTCTTTTGTTTTTGGTTGGGTCATTGGTATATTCGGATGCATGAACGGTTTGGAGGAATATATGTAGTGAGCTGCATGATCGGATCGTATCTTGACCCCGACATCGGATCCGCATCCTACCATGACCGAGTCTGTAGATCAGACTCTAGATCAGGTAGTACTCCCAGTTCACGTGACCTGAGCAGGAGCCTCCCACAGCTCAAGTGTCAATGCCGACACCAGCATCGGGTCTAACGAGCCACTATTGCTAGCATCACTATTGACGTCCGTTTCTTCTATTCTGATTGTGATACACCCCTAGAACCATATATCAGAGTTGTTATCGAGCAGTGAGACACCGGACAGTTAGGTCATTGCATGATCATTTAGTATATCATAGTTTTTTTTATTTTATTATGTTGGAATGTTTTATGTTAGTATGTTGGAGTAGTTTATTTTAGTATGCTTGATTTATTATGTTTACAGTTTACCGTTTAGAGTTTAGAGTTTGCTATGCTTTTTATTTATTTTAGAAAATGGCATCGATTTGTAAGGAAGTGGATTATATATATTTATCATGAGATGTTTGATTTAGCAGATGCAATAGATTAAATTCAATTTTTTCTTTTTCTTTTTTTGAAAAAATATTATTATTATTTTCATGCCCAAAATTTGGTGTGAATAAATAAATGATATTGAGATATAACAAATGAGAACGTTTGGTCAAAATATACTTGACTTTTGACAGGTTTGTATAATATGCATTAAAATATAGTATGAAGCAAATTAATCTCTATGTCTCAATAGAAAAGTATACCTGAAAAAATAATTACTAAAATTATTCAAAATAAATTAATGTATACAAGCATTGTAACAACACCATTAAAAGAAATTAATTTCACACACAATTCCAAGTGACAGCAACATGCATCGTCAAATGTATAAGTTCGCATATGCAGAGAACATTCACGTATGAGCCACTACTACTAGCATCACTAGTGGTGTCCATAAATTTTTAATATAAGCATGCATCCTCATATTATGTACATTATGCATCAACATGAGTGAAAAATAAATCCACATATGCAAAAAAGAACATTCACATTTTATGTATCAACATGTGTGAAACATAAGTCCGCATATGCAAAAATAAACATTCACATATGAACAATGTTGTCTACTGGAGGCTTACAGGAGGGAGTAAACTAGTCTAATTTCGTGTGAAAATGTGAATTTGATGAACACCAAATCTGAACGAAGTTCGGCTAGGTTACTAATCAAAATATTCAATACACAATTATATAGTTTGCCCCCAAAACTCTTCATTGAACATGAATTATACTGGACAGAAATAATGCTTAGATTAGAAAAGGAAAGGAAAGGATAACCATTATGAAAATTACTCCTTTGCCCTTTCAATTGATTTTGGTAATGATTAAAATGGTAATAGTGTATGGATGGATCCTCCTCAAAATTCATCCGAACCATCCAACTAAGCAAAATGGTTTTAATATCAGCCATTCATTTTTGAGTGGGGCAAGATATAAAAATTCTTTTTGTTTATTATGGCCAATGATTTGTAACTTAATTGGATTTTTTTTTGTTGTAAACCCGTAGTCTTTTACTGTGTTGAAAGAAAAACTTGAATACAAAATTTTATTACAGACCCTGGGAACAAAACTCTCTACCAAAAAAGAAATAAAGCAGAATATTGTTGAGTGAATAATTATAACAAAAGAGGACAAGTTTGTTCATTATATTAAAATATTGTTGTAGTAAAATAAGAGTATTTTATTTATTGCAAATGAATAAATAAATCTATTAAAAAATATTTATTACAATATATTATGTTTTCTTATATGTAATGATCCCACTCAATTCAACTATTTTTCTTTATTTCTGTAAGTATAGATTTTGTATGGTTCTTTTTTATTTATTTAATTTGGATAACTATTTAAGTTGGAATTATATTATCATGAAGTTCAATATAAAAAGAAAATTCAAAAAAATTTATATATGATAGTTTAAAGAAGAAAAACTATAATTAAAAATCATCATTATTATTATTATTTAAAAACAAGAGAGAAAGAAAAGAAATATGAAAAAAAAACTCACTTAAATAGTTCATAAAAAATCTTTTAAAATGCTCATTTATTTAAATAACAGTGTGATTTCTTTAAATTTCTTCATATTTAATAAATTAAACATTTAAATTAAGATTGTTAGATTCACATCAAACGACTATAATAGAAGTTATATAGCACATAAACATTTGATCATAAGATTTAACATCCTTAGTTTGTGAGAGGGTTCCAAAAGAGCGTAAAATAACTAACATGGAAATAAATTAGATAATATATGTAAAATCATAAAATTAAAATTAAAATAAAAAATATATGAATCTTAAAAAATCAAGACTTGAATCAACGGTTCAAATCTTAACATCATTTATGATTCGACGATTTAGGTATTTCGATGATATGCTCTCTTGAAAAAAATTTAAAAAGAGGTGAAAAATTATAGAGTGGGTTAATTTTGGGAAAGTATTGGAAATTAAGAAAGTATAAAATATTATGTTTGAAAGTTGTGTAAATTTTTCTTCTTTAATGAAAAAGAAAAGGGCCGAAGGGAAGGCCCATTTTTTCTCAACAAAAATATTAATTTTTCTTTACAGAGCAGTGGCATTAATAAGTACATGCAAAAACTCTTATTGACATCGATATTGTCTTTCTCTTTACATGCATTGGATCTCATTAAAGCGGCTAATTAAATTGTTGTATTTAATCACTGTTTATCGTGTTTCATTGCATAATTCATCCTACGTTCACATTGACAAGGAAAAATATTGATTGCATTCATAAGGCCATTTATATTGCTCAATTATGGTATTTTCCAAAAGAAAACTCTTAAGATTTTGTTAATTATATGTATATTAGATTAATGAATATTCTAGATAAAATTTTTTTGTAAAATAAAATATACCATTTAGAAAAAAAATATTATTTGTTCAAATACATAATACTGTACTTTTTGTTATTGTAACATAAAATGTAAAATGAAAAAGAAACGGTGCAATCATGCATAGTGCTTTAATTGAGAAGATGTACGAGGAAAGTAAATTGTGCAATGCGAGTGCAATTAAAGATTTAAGCTTTTAGGTTCATGAATTTATTTATTTTTTCATTTTCCTTTATATAGAGACAAAGGAAAAATTAATTTGATCAAATCGTTAACACATTATTTTCAAAAGAAATGACACTTTTCTACTTTTGGGCTACTTTTATGCTCTCAACAACAAGCGTTATACATGGAAGAGTGGGCAGATTTGCAGACGATGAAGCAATCAAGATGACAATACAGGTGCATGACAATTTCATTTTAATGTTTCATATGATAGTTAATTTTCCTTTTGAGGAAAGAAATGATATTTTGTTTATGTTATAAAAAATGGTAACATAGTTTCTATTGTAAGGTTTATGTTAATGTTATTCTTTTTCTTCAGAGTAAAGATGGTGACGTGATAGATTGCTATGATATTTATCAACAGCCGGCGTTAAAACATCCTCTTTTCAAAGATCATAAACTAAAGGTCAGTGTTCGATTTCTATATATAAAACACAAAAATATCATATCAATTTTAATACATATGCTCTGAAGTTAAACACTCCTAAAATTTAAAATATATAATGTTTTACAAAAGTCAACTTATTTATCAAAAAAAAAAGGAAAGTCAACTTTTGACTCCAACTATGGTTCGATATTGGGAAAAGCATAACAATTACCTTTTGTAAAATTTTCAATTGCAGCTGAACCCCAACAAGACAATGAACGAATTGTTGGGCCCTTCAACTTCACAAGTCAATCAAACATGGACAATGAGCGGTACCTGCCCCGAAGGAACTGTACCGATTCGAAGGACTTCTCAAACTAACAATATTTCTGGTTTCTCCTTCCCTTTTGCTCAACTTGTACAAATGAATGTTGCTGGCTCCCAACAGACAGAAGTAAGAATTTCTAATATTAGTCTACCAATCAACTTTACTTCTGCTGGTGGTTTGACTTTTATAGGATTAAATTCTGATCAAAGTAACCAAACCTTTCCAAAACAAAAGCTTTACTATTGAGTTTTCTAATGAAACAGGCGGTAGTTGATTATTCGACGAGAGGTCCATATCTGGGGGCAACTGCTACAGTGACCATATGGGATCCCCATGTGGAACCGAACGAGTATTCAAATACTTTCATTATGGTTGGTGGTGTAGAACCAAACAAGATGAGACACGGCACGAACGTGCCTTTTATTAATTTGAATTATCAGATAGCATTCGGGTGGATTGTAAGTGCTCCTTAATTTAGTCTTAAATCATCTTTTGCAAATTCTCAATTAAGCAGTGATTTCTTTTCCCTTTTTTGTGCCAGTGATAAAAAGCAGACTGCTTTTTCTAGCAAGTTTTCATAATTTAGAGACTTCTTATTGTTAATTTCTATATCATATATAATATATTTCACTTGCAGGTATCTCCAGCTTATTATCATGACTCACTGCCTAGATTGCATTTGTATCTTACTGTAAGCATCCATGCTGTCAACACTTCCTATCTATTTCCAATCCATGTTAACTATAACATTTTGATATATTGATTTGTGGATTGGCAGTTAAATGGCGGTGACACGAATTGCATGAACTACGAGTGCAATCTTTTTGTCCATACGAACAACACGATCACGCTAGGAGGCAGTGTGTCCCCAATCTCTACAATGGGGGGTCCGACATCTCATATCGATATAGAGATCCATAGGGTAAGTTGTTTCTTTTTTGTTCAATATGGTAATTTAAACTTCACTTGATCTCTGTATATTTTAGTTTCTAAAGATCGACGATTACGTACTCAAGCAACACAGTCGATTAATATGTGATGCCTAATTTGATACTGCGCTCTATTTATTCTAAATTAATTAAGTTCAAAATCTAGGACCTAGATGATATCAAATGGTGGGTCTCATATAACCATGTAGCAATTGGATATTTTCCATCAGAAGCTGTAGATCGATTCTATTATGGTTCACTGAATATGAGGGGAGCTATAGTGCTAAACACGAAGCCACGCGGGAAACACACTTCGACACAAATGGGAAGTGGCCGCTTCCCAATTGAAGGTATTGTGTCTCCACCAATATAGTTCATTACTTTCAATAAATTAACATAAATTTGAATTTTTGATACTTTGAAAGAGTAAAAGTGATTTGAGAATTTGGAAGGGGTTTTGAATGGAATTTTGATCGATTTTAAGTTTCCATTAATAAATTTGACGTTTGCAACCTAATTCGACATTCAATTCGGGAAATAATTTCAGGCGACAAAAAATGTGCTCAGTTTCGTGACTTTGCCTCTATAATAAATAGTGGCCAAATTGTTGTTGATCCTCCGTCAAACTCCATCATAACAAAGCCCAATTGCTATAAATACATGGCGATGACTAAGTTTCACTCCACCTTCCTCTTTGGTGGTCCAGGCGGTGCCGACTGTGATTCTTGATTATCATATTGTTCTAGTGAAAAAAAGTTAAAATATTTTATTCATGCTTGAGATGCGTGGTAAAGTATTTAAAGACCAGTGAGGTAGTGACAACTAGGTTCGGACTCCATTTTTTTTTTTGAAATAGTAAGCGAGAGCTACTAAAGACTTTTATTAATATTAATAAAAAAAAAATTACACAAGTCTTGTCATATTACATTCGATTCGATGCAATTTAAAGCCTAAAATTAAAATAAAAATAAAACGAAAAACTCCCATCCTAAATCTCTATCTCCATTGAAGTTTTGTACTCTATGTAATTAGCTAATTTGTATATATTGAAGTTTTGCATTCATTATGCAGTCTCAATCTTGTAATTAAATGTTTCTTTAAATGTATATAGGGGGGCCATTTGGACCCCTTAATTAAATTAAAAAAAGTTTAGTAGTGTATCATACGGATAGATTTTATTAAGAAAAATAGAGAAGAAAGTTTAAAATAATTTCATATAGCCAGCGGGAGAAAAATAAAGGCTAGACCGAACGTTCTGAAGAACTGAAAACAAACGACCCTAATACTCAACCTAACCTAACCCCAACTCTAAAAAGCAGAACTAGAGAAGTTATCCACAGTGATGTTGCCAAAGTTCAATATTTCATAGCAGTCATCAGTTTCTTTTACATTTTCTTTAATTCAATCTAAACTAATAAATAAATAATGTTTTGTGACATAACATTTCATGTCCACAATCTTCAAAGAGATGCTCTTTTCGGGAAAAGAAAGGGTCGTTGAGAATATTGAAAGAAATATTATGGAGAGAGCATTTCATCAAAACTCTGACTACTTGGAGTTCTTATGCAGGGGTTTGGCTGTTCATTTTGATGTAAATAGTTTTTATGTTTTTTGAGATATAAGCTACTTTAGAGTACTACATTCCACTTACAAAAAAGAAACACACATATATAAAAAAAATAACGCACACAAATAACAATCATCACATATATCACAGAGCACACACATAACAATCATCATATATATCACAGAACAAAACATAACTGAGGTACCAAAATAAAACTAAAATATAAACATATCACTATAGACAGAGTTCATATGACTCTTTAACTAAACAAAAGTACTAACTAACGATAGTCAATAGATACCTAACTGTGGTAAACCACATACCTAACTACGATAAATAGCCAAGTAGATGGCACGCGAACACGAGCAACCCGCAAATATAGCAAACACAGAATAGGCTAACCAAGCAATATCTTGACCAATGGGTGACATGCAGTTACTGCAAGACACACATAATAGAGTGGAAAATAAAAAAGGCACACAAATGAGTCAACAGAGTAGCGACCACAACCAATCCCCTTACAATGCGCACCTTCATGCGGGCGAACTGATTGAGCTTGTCTGTTTCTTCCGTAAGAGGGATAAGAGTAGAAACTACAAAAGCAGCCAGGAAACCGCAAGTGACGCCGCCTACCAAGATCCTGGAGGGATTTGGATATCAGCAGAGAGGAGGACTGGAGCTGACGGAGACTCAGGCAAGACGTGGTGACTGGTCCTGACTGATGACAAAGGTCGAAGGAAATGAAGTGAGAAAGAGGAACTGGAGAACTGAGCTGGGTTCGGTTATGAGGGCTGAACTCTATAGCCCTCAAGTAACAACAGAATAATATGCATGGCAGGCATATAATCCCTGATTTGAAGAGGATTTTATTATCGCATCATATATTCCCTGATTTAGAAAAAAGATTTCAAGTCTGAAGAAGCCCCTCCGCCATTAATATAATCCCTGATTTTAGACTTTGATTCTTCCAAAAGGCATCATTGTTATTAATGGGGCCATGAAGAAGCCTCTCCGCCATTAGTAAGCTGAGGAAGAGAGCCACTACTACTTTCTGACTCGTACTGGTCTCTTAATTCTTCCTTAAAACAATTTATACCCTCGACCACCAATTGCTCACTCTTTTTCTTTTCTTTTAATTTGTTGAAGAGGTTTTGATGCGCTAGAGCTCTGCCCAGAGCAATAAATGTGGGTTCTCATTGCACTCTGCATCTGCTGTTGCCCATCTGAATCATAAATGTTATTATCATTTCAATCTAAAAAAATAAAAATTCTCTAGTGAATACAAATTCTGAATAAAAATAAATTGTTTATTATCCTTTTTTTCCTTCAGATTTGTTTTATTTTTTTCCAAGTAAAAATGGCTGAAACAGCCTATTTCACCTCACCACGAATTTGCGTTTTTTTGGACTTTTGGGCTCGCTTTCTCTGGACTTCACGCAAATATGAAAAAAAATCTGTTTTGCCTCACCACGGGGCGAAACACGTATTTTTCCCATTTTTTAAGCTTTGAGTTTGAAAATTTCGAAAAAATGTGGGCTCAGCCCCTTGCCCCAAAAATTTGCCCAAAAGACTGTTTCACCCCACCACGTATTTTTTTCAATTTTTTTTTGGATAAATATTCTTGCTAACCGATGTTTTTAGCGGGAAAAATAGAGAAAAAAGATTGTTTCGCCCCACCACTGGGTTAAACAGCATTTTCTATATGAATTAACAGCAATATTAGCGCAAACAGGTATTTCGCCATGCTACCGGACTAAACATATTCATCCCGTGACTGGTCGAAATGTTCATTTTCGTAAATAATTTGAAAACTTGATCATTTTCTTAATTAATCTTCTTTCCTTGGCCACTTAAAAAAAAGTCCAAAAATCTTGGCTCCATAAGAAAATGCTTTATTTATTTTAGGTTTCTACTATTGTTGATTGTATTCACAAAACATTATCTTTTCCGAATTCTAATGCTTTTTTTTTTGTATTGTTTGAAAAGATAAATCTGATAGTCATTTTCTCTTCTATTATCTAAATTAGTTTCTTGGATTTTGTTACATATGTTTGACAAATTCTTCAAGCATATTTATTTTAAAAATAAAAATTATTGTTGAGAATACAACACTGCTTCTCTAAATTGAATCGTATTAATTAAAGAACACTATAACTTACTCCTTCAAAAAGAAAAAGAACACTATAACTTGGTTTATCTTTTATGTAGAAAATGTTAAAAAATATTGTTTTTTCGGCTGTGTAATATCATGGCACATGGATTTGAGGCAATGAGGTTTGTTGCATTTTGAAGCCTTAGGTTTTTCTTAGTCCTGATGTATTAAACAAATGAGAAATATACAGAAGAGGAAATAATTTTCAACACTTTTACACTCTAGTAAGAGGAAATAATTTTCAACACCGTTCTAGTTATATAGCTTCATGATTTCTTATGGCACCTAGTTTTTAGAATAGTAGTGGTAGAGTTCAGAGAGTAATGATAAGAGGGCCATAATGTCTTACATTTCTTTTTCATTTTTTATTTTGATGGGCATGGCAGGAAGAGGGGAATGCAACTTTATTCTATCTTGAAGCTCACCAAGAATTTGCTCTGATTATTTCTTTTCTTTGTAAAATTTTGTTAACTCTTGCTAATTTGTGTATTAATTGATAACTCAGTCATGAGCTGATAAAGCTGACAATTTTATTGTATAATTTATTTTCACATAGATTTAGTTGTAATAGATTTGGTTAAACCACAGAAAATTGACATCACAATCAATAGAGTATTAATTCCAAATGATGATAGGTGCTTGTGTTTCTTGTGCATGGGTTAACTACATTGTTTGTGCATGGGTTAACCACTGCCATGCAGGATGCCGCATGCAAGGCGCCACAGGAGTTGTACACCGTCCGGACTATGTTTCTCTACATGGCCCTTTCCTGCGTGGTGGTGTCGGCGTGCCTGACCTCCGTTCTCGATTTTGTCGTTCGGGAGGGAGATAAGATGTCTGATTTTACTCGCTTCTGGGAGTGGCTCACGAGAGGTGCTATTACATTTGCCGGTTTAGCCGCATTGCTTGCCATGGTCTGTGTTTTTCTGGCCGCTCTATTCACGGTGCAGATCAACACAGGCCCGATAGCATGCATGTCCGGTGGTGTGATCTTTCTCGTTTATCTCATTTTAGTTATGTGTGCTGCCGCTGTCGGTATTGCAGGATGCGTTATTATACGAGAGGGGATTTTTATGTAGTGTTATGTCTATATTTATCTATCCCACTATGTTTAGGCAGATATTTCTAGTGGGTATCGTGGACTGGTTAGGTAGTTTTATCTAGTGATTTTTGGTTGTGAGATTGGACCATGTTTTACTTATATATTATGTGTGTTTTGTGACTGGACTTGGTAGTTATATCTATGTTATGTGTGTGATATATTTATATTTTTTGAGACTGTGTGTGCATGTGCTTTGTTTACTATCTCATGTTAATTCTAAAAAGTATATAATCCATCTCACTCGAACTCGACTCGATTATCATGCACAATATAGGAAATGAACAAATGAAAACGAGGGGAAAAAAGAGAAAGCAAAACAAAATAAACAAATCAGGAAACCCATGAATGGCAAAAAATCTATAAAAAATGGATGGAAGAAATAATTCAATAAATAAATGAACTAAAAGTCAAGAAATCATTCCAAATAGATTTCATAAACTGAAAGAACATAAACGGGGAAAGATACCGTAGAAATTGGGGAGCATACAAAATATGGCAGATATTTATAGGTGCGGACTCTTTGAAGCCTTGATAAACTTACTAAGCTAAGATTCTATGAAGTCCATTTAAAGTTTTTTTTAATTGATGGAACATATAAAACACACTCCATATATTGATCCCCACTCTTTACGCACACCAAATCTAGATATAACTCATAAAAGCAAGGAACTATCAATTGGTGATCTTCATACATGTAATGTGGAATCGCCATAAAAAAGTGCCATATCATATTTTTCTGTTCAAGTGAAATGCCAGGCAAATAAGCCCATTTAAGCTCAAGTAATTGAGATAATATTCTAGGTCAGAGAAATGAGGGCGACTGAGAGGGCGACTGAAAGGGCGACACAAACAAAGAGCTGGAGGATCAAGACGATCGACACGGGGGAAGCGAGCTCTCAACTCAGGAGTAATGGAGATATGGGCGAGCATTATCGACAAGACCAGACGAACGGAGCATTCACTCGCAGACGGGGATAGAGGGTATTTCGCACGTCTGTAGACGGATGGACAACAGTAGATATTCCCCAAATCCATCCATTTAACACCTAATTCATCATCTTTCATCCCTAATTAACTAGTGCATTTTGTATGCAGGTGCGTGTATCTCATTAAAGCGGACAACTAAATTTATGCATTTAATAATGGTGTTTCATTGCATAATTCATAGGGTATTCATGGGCCAAAAATTATTCATTGCATTCATAGGGCTATATGTATTGCTCGGATATGTGGTATTTTCCAAAAGAAAAGAAGACAAGAAATACAATATTCTATTTATACTATATGGTGGCCATATATATTTATAATTTGAAGCACAATAGCCTGTAAGTTCGTTTTGTAACAATTCATTTGGAAGAGGAATAAGTCCTCTCAAAATTTTCTCAAAAAAAAAAAAAAAAAAAAAATTATAACATCAAATCCATAAAAAAAAATAGACAAGGAAACGGTGCGGTGCACTACATTCATGCATACTGTTTTAATTGTGTAGATAAGAATTTTATAAAAAAAAATTGAGGAAATAAGGAAAGTAAATTGTGAAATGCATAATGTTTTAATTAAAATTTTGAGCTGTTACGGTTCATGAATTTATTTAATTCTTCATTTTCCTATATATATAGACAAAACAACAATTGTTTTGACGAAAAATTTGACAGATTATTTTCAAAAGAAGATGCAACTTTTATACTTTTGGGTGGCTCTTTTGCTCTCAACGACAATCGTCGTAAATGGACGAGTGGACAGATTTGCTGATGATGAAGCCATCAAGATGACCATACATGTACATGACATAAGTTTAGCTTTCTAAATTATAGTTCTTTTTTCTGGGAGAAATGATTTTTTTATCTTTGTTATTACCTAAATAAAGGTAAAAGAGTTTCTAAGGTTTATGTTAATAAATTTTTTTGTGTGCAGAGTCAAGACGGTGATTTGATAGATTGCTATGATATTTATCAACAGCCCGCATTAAATCATCCTCTTCTAAAAGATCATAAATTAAAGGTTAGTGTTTGATTTTTATAGATAAAATACAATAATATCATATCAGTTTTAATGCACGTGCTCTGAAGTTAAATGCTCCTAAAATTTTTAAATAGATAATATTTTTCAATGTTCAATCGACTTTTGACTCCAACTATATATGTTCAATGTTCAATCTACTTTTGATTCCAACTATGGTTCAATGTTCAATCATCAATTTGTTCAAAACTCCTTTATTCTTATTTTTATTCAACTAAAATTTTCCATTATAGAACATGGTGTTTTTTTTTTTGAGAGAAATAACATTGTGTTGTTTACATGTTAAACAAATTATTTTATTGGGAAATTTTTTCAAAAATACCCGAACTTTTCTAAATATTATCAAACCCACCTATATTTTTAGAATCCCTCAACAATAATCCTCTATTTTTCTAGGTCACCTCAAAATTCCCCCAACTTTTTTTCAAAAAAAAAATCCCCATAACTTTCCCCCATTATGTTAATAGTACAGTCATAAGTATTGGAAAGGTTTAATTGAAAATTAATAATTTAGAAGTTCCATTGAATAATTATCTTTTTCCTAACAATCTCCTTCGACAGTTGAAGCCCAACAAGACAATGAAAGATTTGTTAGGCCCTTCAAGTTCGCAAGTCAATCAAAAATGGCATATGAGCGGTGTCTGCCCGGAGGGAACTGTTCCGATTCGAAGGACATCTCATGATACCAACAACTTTTCTAATTTCTCCTTCTCTTATGCTCAACTTGGACAGATGAATCATGCTGGCCCCCAACGCACAGAGGTAAGAATTTCAAACTCTTAAGTACTAGTACATTACATACATAACACCGGTCTACCCAATCAACTGTACTTCTGCTGGTGGATTGAATATTTTTATTTACATTCGGACTTAGGATTAAACTTTGACAAATTTCTCACAAGAAAAAGTAATCAAATATATCCAAATTAAAAAAATTACTATTGAGTTTCCTATAAAAACAGGCGGTTATTGATTATTCGACACATGGTCCATATCTGGGAGCTTCTGCTGCACTGACCTTATGGGATCCCCATGTGGAACCGAATACGAACGAGTATTCGAATACTTTCATCAT
Organism: Juncus effusus; assembly: GCA_027726005.1. Taxonomy (NCBI): domain Eukaryota; kingdom Viridiplantae; phylum Streptophyta; class Magnoliopsida; order Poales; family Juncaceae; genus Juncus; species Juncus effusus. The sequence goes on along the minus strand of CM050894.1, from coordinate 11,217,906 downwards.
GGTCGGCGGTGTAAAACCAAACAAGAAGGCCAACGAATCGTTGCCTTTTGACAATCTGGATTATCAGATAGCATTAGGGTGGGCTGTAAGTGTTTGCTTATTTTCTATTTTTTTATATTACAGTGCCCTCATCCATTCTTGTCAGATAGCATCTGGATCATCTATTCTTGTCATCATTTTGAACAACCTAATTACTAAGGGTTTAGGGTTTCGTTTATCTAAGCTATTTAATACACTGTCTTGTCTTGTATATGATTTTACTGAGGTTATAAATTTCGCGTGTGAAAATAAAGTAATGATCTTCATGCAGGTATTTCCGGCTTATTACAAAGACTCACTGCCTAGATTGCATCTATATCTTACTGTAAGCACTTCCTAGCTAATTTCCAATCCATGCATGTTAATGATAATTGATAAGTTACTAATATAATACTGATTGTGGATTCACAGTTAGATGGCGGTGATCAAGAGGTATGCATTAATAGTGAATGTCTTCTTGTCCAGACGAGCAGCAAGATCTTTCCAGGAGCCAGTTTGACCCAAAGCTCTCAACCAGGGGGTCAGATATCTCATATTGATGTATATATCCATAGGGTAAGTTGATTCTTTTGTTCATGGTACTTACATCACTAGTTTCTAAAGAACATATTCTGCTAGAGATGTGTCTCTAATATGTTAACTAGATCAGGAGAAAGAAGGGTGAAATAATTGTCTTTAGAGTGAGCCTATGATTGCAAAAATAATTTCATCCAAAAAAAGTATATAGCAAGTCTGGTATAGTAATTAACATTATATATATCTATATATATAACATTATATATCAGACTTGTTTTGAGTTTCAGCTTTCGGGTTTCAGATCCGCTGTCACTAAACGAAGAAAAAGAGAGAGAAGAGAATAGATTTGTCTGAATAAGAAATCTAATTTGAAGATTTTTGTAGTAAATAGATTTTAAATTCTGAGATTTTACCAAAATTAGGATTAACTTTCCCGAACTTGTAAACCCGGTTCTTTATTTTTTATTCTTTTAGGTTGGGCCAATCCAGATTATATATAATAGACTCATTGATTTTTTTTTTCTTTTCTAATTTTCAATTTGTAAAAAGAAAAGAAACTATATAACTTTCAAGATCATATATATAAATCATTTAGAAGGGAGATTTAAACCCTCTCCAAAATTTCTCTAAAAAAATCACACTTGCTTTACCCTGACACAACGCCCAATAAAGATCGATACATGGTCTTTGTATACCTAAGCACACATTTGATCATAAGTGATGCATAATTTGATATTGCGCATTATTTGTTCTAAATTAATCAAGTTGGAACACTAGGAGCTATCTGATGACAAATGGTGGGTCTCGTTAAACCATGAAGCCATCGGATATTATCCAAAAGAAGCTGTAGAAGCTTGGATGTTTGGTTCACTGACCATGAGAGGAGCTCTAGTATTTAACACGATGCCACGCAGACAACATACTTCCACACAAATGGGAAGTGGTCACTTCCCATCTGAAGGTATATATATATTCACCTCTACAGAAGTACAAATATAGTTCATCTATAGTAGCATAAATTTGAAATTTTGAGATTTTGGAAGGGTAAAAAATTAGAAATTTGGAAGTGTAACTTACAATTTTTTTGCATTTTTTTAAAGGGTAGGTTTAGTATTTCAAACTTTTGGAAGGTTCAATTTGATGATTTTTGATATGTTTCAATTTTTTTAAATGTCATACTTTTGGAAGATTCAATTTTACAATGGTAAATGTGATATTTGATATGTTTTAGTTTTGTGAAGGTTGAAGATGGTGCTTTTTAAAATTTAAAAGGGTAGATTTGATATTCTTAATTTTCAAATAGTAAATACCATATGGAAGGTTATATTTGAGTTTTAAAAGATAAATTTGATATTTATAATAATGGAAGGGCATTTTCTATTTTTTTCTTTATGGGATGGAATTTTGATCGATTTTAACTGATTTTTCTTTTTTTTGCAATTTTCAATTTGTATATGCATTTTATGTTTGCAATTTTGTGATCTGAATTTTACTGTCCAATTTGAGAAATAATTTCAGGCGCTAACTACTCTGCTGGGATTTATGACTATTATTCTGTGACGAATTCTGGCCAACTTGGTATTGACCCAGCAAAGACCATTGTAACAAAGCCCAATTGCTACAACTACATGGGGTTGGAGCCCACTAAATTTAATAAGTCCTTCCTCTATGGGGGTCCTGGCGGTGCCGGTTGTGATTCTTGATCACCATATTATTGTAGTCAAAGCGAATATAAATATTTATATTCAATTTATGCATATTTGAGATGCATGGTTAGTTGACTGAGAAAGCAAAGTATAATCTTGTTTTGGAATAAGATGATTTTCTTTCTATTAAATCCTTTGCGCAACAATGTGAATTTAAATAGATAATTTGATTCTGTCCTTTTTCCTTCAATCTTTTTTCCTTTTTATATACTGAGCACCGCAGTGCTGTGACAACTAGGTACATACCATATGTTATATGAAATCAACCGATGGTGATCCGTTCTTGAATTAATGCATAGGAGCATACTCAAAAATTATTTCCTAAGAGAAAATTGGGATGATAATATAATTATCGACGACAAGACAACGAGCAATGAAAACAAATATACAATAATATACCTAATACGATCAACAATAAAAATGAAATGGATGTTACAATTGTTAGTTATATTATATCTAAAACGGGATATATTAAAATCAGAAATTCCTACAAGGCTACAAACACGATCTTGTAACTTGTCACAGCCCTCAAGCTGTTCATGCATGGTTGGGCTTTTGCACAGCAACTAGAGTCACATCGATTTTTTTGTTTTGTTTTTGTACCACTGAGTTCAAAAATAAAGCAGCAAATATCACTTATTTCAAAATAATCGGATATCTACCATTTCTGTCACTACTGGTGGCGGAACAGATGTTGTTCCGCCACTAGTAGTGGCAGAATATGTGGATTTTATAATTTTTCAAAAACGGGCTTAATTAGTGAAAAAAACGTATTCCGCCACTGACACTGGCGGAACAGGAAAAAAATTTACGTGTTCCGCCACTGTCACTGGCGGAACAGGAAAAAAATTAATTTTTCCTCCGTAAAAAAAAAAAAAAAAAAAATTTCTATTCCGCCACGACCTGTGGCGGAACACTGTTCATTTACGCTAATTAATCCTGTTTAGTTAGTCAAATGGAAAAATTTTGAAAAAACTGAAAATTCATATGTTCCGCCACTACTAGTGGCGGAACAGTATTGTTCAAATGGTAGATACCCGATTATTTTAAAATGAGTGGTATTTGTTGTTTTATTTTTGAACTCAGTGGTATAAAAAAAAAATCAGTCACATCTATGCAAATATAATTAGGCCCAAAGTCATGATAGAGTGCAGAGAAGAGAGTTAATGAGATGAGAAAAGCATATCATACCTTTTTTTTTTAAAGGAAATTTGGAGAGAGCATGGTTTAGCCCCTTCCAAATTGAAAGTTTTTATATATGTTTTTTTTGTAATTACAGAGATGCTAACTAGTTACATAATCTTTTTTGAAGTATAGTTGAATTACATAATCAATCGAGAAAACATAAAACTGAAAAAGAATAAGGATATTAAAATAATCTGAACAATTTGAGTTGATGTGTAACACACTTTTTTGAGCTAACAGAAACAGAGAAGCACCAATACCCAGATTTAGGTTTGAAGGGGTTAGAAATCAAGCAGCTTCAAATCTCCTTGGCCTATCTCTCATTCCGAAATCTTTTCCAGCGAAACAAATAATGCAACTAATTAAAAACACGAACCTGTGAACTCTCCGTTTACTAAAATCAAATTGCGCCTAAATGTTTGTTTCTTTTTTTCATTTGCTGTGAAGGCCCGTAGGCGGATATTTGTCTTTTTAAAGGCGGGGAAATAATACAACGGGACTGAATATTGCTGGGCCTAATTGAGCCTAAATATTTATCGTTTTGAAAGGCCTCAAGATATACTAAGGGCATGTTTGATTTGATCTCCAACTTGTACCTAATTTTATCCTCGCCATTATATTATTACTCTTCTTTTTTGCATAAGATTCATCTTTACTAAAAAATTGCCCGCTATGCTGCGTTTTTGTATATTCTTTTGTTGTCACATGTATAATGTTAAATTTCGTAAAACACAACATTAGCATCCAAATCACATAGAAACTATAAATAAGGTCCAACATGAATAAAAAGATAAGTAACATTAAATTTCGTAAAACGCAACAGTTGTATTACCAAATTAGATGTGTTGTTAAATTCTTAAGTTCATATATTTTATGATATACTTCTTAAACTTCTGTTACAAAATAAACTATTATTACAATAATCCTCTTTATTTTCAAGGGATTAGCAAATGTATGAATTAATAATCTAAAAGTAAAAACAACTCATACACAAAACATTATATAATCATCATCATCATAATAATAATAATAATAATAATAATAATAATAATAATAATAATAATCCACACGCAACAAATCCATACAAACTAACTACGATAGATACCCTCAAATACATAAACCGCACATCCGGTAACCCCAAAAGCAGCAACAACAAAACCCACTAGTAAAAGCTCAAATCTCTCCATCTGAGACATACAATCAATACTAAACGTCATCCTAACCTGAATGACACATAGCACAGTGAAGAGAAAGAAAAACAGACCTACAGTGGATAAAATAACAGCACCTATGAGTAGTCCTCGTACAAACATCTCCTTCAGCCGGCTGAAATCTCCGAGCCGATCCCCCTCCCGCATCAGCCCGACGAGTATCCATGTACAAAGTGCAGCTGCAAAGCTGCAGCCGAAGCCTTCGACCTGTGCAATCCACATCCTCCAATAAAAGCTAGGTGCTAGCGTGCAGTCAGCGTCAATTTCCGCCGTGGGGACCACATACGGCGGTGGAGGGGCCCAGGGTACGGCGAAACTAACGAAGCCGATCCCAACCAGCAGGGAAGTGAGCAACCTCATGCCCTCCACGAGTGACATGAATGTGGCCGCCATCTGCATGATATTTTGAAAATGACGTTTGGTGATCAATATATCATTTTATTTTTATTATGTTTTATCTAATTTTTGTTATTTCCAAAATTCGTAAGAACCTAATGTAATGGTTAAATTAATAATCAAGGCAAATTCTGTAGCATCGCAACATTGTTTTCATCGAAAAACTAACCCCGCAAATCATTTGCATTCGGTCCATAGACCGCCGTAACTAAAATAAATCTACGATTTGACATGCGGAAAAAAATCTGCGATTCCAAGCTAGGATAACCTGTTTAAATTGCACTGGATTGATCCCTTAAAGTTCTTTGGTTGACCACTTTGACTGATGACTTGAGTACTTTCAGTGAGTTGCACCTGATAAATGACTTTAGTAATTTCAGTGAGTTGCACCTGATAAATGACTTCAGTACTTTGAGTGAGCTGCACCTGAGCTGCATTTGCTCGCTTTACCATGTACCAATGGTTCCGAGACCCGTTATGATCCCTCTGAGTACTGCAGGGGTGGCTTTAGAACAACTATGTGAAAAATCCCATTTTCATATTTTTTATGACATTCCTTTATTATCGCAACTCTCCCCTCTTGATTTGAGATTGAATTTTCCAACAACACTCTTGCCTCACTTATACTATGATTTCCACTTTTTTGAAACAACCTCATTATTTTTTCTCTAAAACACTTGATCTTTCAAGGATCAATCAAGCTACAATTTTCCTTATTCTCAAAAAAGAAGAAGCCGTAGACATAGGTGACTTCCGGCCTATTAGCATTATCGCCCTTCCTATTAAAATTATTACTAAACTACTCTCTAATAGACTTCAACCCCATCTTCCCTCTCTTATTGATAAATGTCAAACGACATTTATAAAAAAGAGATCCGGAATGGAGACCTTCTTAGCCACTCGTGAAATCCTCAATTACTCTCATAAATTCAAAATCGCGACCATCATGATGAAGATTGACTTTAAAAGACTTTTGAATAACATTTCGTTGGAGTTCCTTCTCAATCTCCTCCTTACAAAGAGGGTTCCAATACTCGTATCCTTAAGTACATCCATTAGAACAAATGGAGTATCTAACCCATACTTCTTTCATAAATGAGGTATTCGTCAAGGAGATCCACTTTTACCTCTTCTTTTCAATATAGCGGTTGACTCGCTTCAAGCCACCATCAACAAAATCTCACCTCTTCTTACGTCCGCCGCGAGAATAGCACCTAAACTCCTCCAATTTGCGGATGACACAATCATCTTCATAAAAGCTCATCCACAAAATAAGGACGCTTGAAAGTGCAATGCCATCCTAAGGCTAACCTTGATACTCACTGATCTTTGTAATAGGGAGATAGAGTTCCATGGATGCTTTTATCTTTTTTTTAGGAAAGTCTGCCGGCTATTATTGCCTATGTATCTCTTTGCACCGAGCAAACTTCTTGTACGGACTTTTATTTTAATTCAATGAAAAATGAAGCGAGCAAGTGCTCGTAGTTTTTGCTAAAAAAAAAATCGATATGAAAAGTACCTTGTTTGCAAAAGTGTAGAGGAGAGGTGAGTGAGGGAGGCGTCTTCTGAACTTCTGTTCTTGAATCTTAGTGTGGGTAGGAAAGAAATTATTTTTCTATACTCATATTAAAATGATAAATTAGTAAAACGGTTAAGAGTAAATATAGTAAAAGAGCTGTGGTAAGAGATTGACGTACAAGGTTTGTTAGAGTATGTTGGAGAAATGTCAAAAGTTTATAAATAAACTAGAGCCACAAACCATGAAATGTCAAAAGTTTTACTATCTCATACATTTTTATCTCATTCCTATCTTTTTCTACCTATCTATCTGTATCGTGGTGAGGAAAACAAGGAAAGAGGTCCATTCTAATCAACCACTAGAGAAACAAATTTGAACATTATTCCATTTTATTGTTCCATTGTGGGCAATGTTCACGTGCCCACTCACGTTACCTACACATCAACAAAACAGGTAAGTTCTCCTAGTTGCTGCCCGCCTTAATTTTTTTAGGTTTTTTATGAAGTTTGAATTTGTAGATAAACATGTTTTTTCATTATAAGAAAATTTAATATCATATACGTACATATATTCACTACAAGAAAAGTTAAATTGTTGTCATCTCAGTTAGAAAAATGTATTCATTTAGACGGAACATCGAATGCATACACATAATTCAGAGGCATTAGATTTAAATGAAACAACATTGCTGGCAAACATGTGAAAAAACATACGAGGACTAGCACTACAACATAACTTAATATTACAGACGAATTATGCGGTTCGTCCCGTCCGTAATAAACACTAATTGCGGACAAGCTCATGAGATACAGCGAATTTCTCTTATAAATCTAGGTCAGACGAGTGAGTGGTCAAATGAACCTGACAAAGTGGTATGCTATTTGATTTCGGTTTTAACAGAAAATCAAATCAAAATCTTTTTTGCGATATTGTGGGAGGTTCAGAAAACTCGAAGTATGTTGTTTCAAGGGCTATTTACCCTTCATACGCTGTTCAATCTGCAGCTTTTTTTTTTTGAAAATATAGGCAATTTGCCTACTTAGACTTACATTAAATGAATTGCTTTTTTACATAGTTTAATTTACATAACATTTTATCCATCTCTATAGTTTGGATCACTCCTAACTAAAATTGCTACATCCTATCTATGTTTGGTCGAGTCCCTTTCTTCTATTGTTGGTGGATGTGTTGGTGTTGCTTGTTATAGGTTGTCGTCCATTCTTCTGCCGCGTCTTTTGCGATGGCGAAGACTTGTTGGACGTCATTTTTCTTGCGATGGAAGATCCGTGCGTTTCTTTCCTTTCATAGTTCCCAACAGCACGCGATCCAAAGGCTCCCCCAACGTTTTCTTTGCGTTTTGTCCACTCTTTTGCTCATCCAAGGTGTTGCAAGCGTGCCTCCATAGGGTATGTGCGAAATTGCATTTTGCAAAAATGTGACTGTGATTCCTGTGTTCGTGCTGCACAGAGTGTGCAGTCGTCGGTGGGTATGCATTGCCTTTTAAACAGTTTATCTCTTGTGTTTAGTTTTTCATTGCTCATGAGCCATGCAAAAAACTTGACCCTTGGTGCTGTTTTTATTTTCCATAGATATTTGCCACAAGTTCTTTTTTGGCCTTTATTGGCGAAAAAGGAGTATGCTGAGTTTACCGTAAACTCTTTGTCATTATTTGGCCGCCAAATTAGTTTATCATTTACCTCAAGTAAATGAACGGAATGAATTTTTTCCTTAAGGATATGTAATTGCCGTTCTTGTGTGGTGCTGAGCAATCTGTCCCATTCGAGTGCATTGGGGTCTGAGATGACTGCTTGCACCGTGATGTCTTTATTTACTGCTCTTCTAAATAAGCCGTTATGCTGTTTTGCGAGCACTTCTTCGTGCCATTGATCTTTCCAAAATTTAGTTGTGCGACCATTTCCTAGTTGTATTTTTGCCCCAGTATTAAAATAGTGCAGCGTTTGTTCGAGGTCCCTTATGAAGAAACTTTTATGCACAAAATTCCAGGGCTCATTTTGCATGCCATAACATTCACCGATGGCCTTAGTCCAGATGCCGGTTTCATTTGCCTTAATTTTCCAGATCCATTTGAGGAGAAGTGCTTTATTGTGCAGTTTTAGCTCTTTTATTCCTAGACCCCTATTTTCTTTTGGTGTGCATGCAAATTCCCAACTTGCCAAATGCTTGCCTCTTTGATATTCATTCGTGCCTCCCCAAAGAAAGTTTCTTCTAAGCTTGTCGATTTCTTCTATCACTCCTTGTGGTAGTAAGAAAGCTTGCATATAATATAGCGGTGTTGCTGAAAGAATTGCATTGAGAAGAGTCACTCTTCCTGCTATGGATAGATATTTGGTGGACCATCCTGCTATTCTGGCCCTTATTTTTTCTATCATGGGCAGAAAAAATTCCTTGTTTGGCTTATTGAGGGTGAGAGGTAATCCGAGGTATTTGATGGGGAATTGCTGATTGTTGCATTGAAGCAGTCGTTTGATGGACTGAATGTGCGTATCCGAAATTTGGATGGCGGAGAAAGCTGATTTGTTGTAGTTGATTTGTAAACCAGATATGTTGCCGAAACATTTGAGTGCTAGGTTGATAAGTTGCAAGTTTACACAGTATGCTTCTGTGATGATTACCGTATCATCAGCATATTGTATTGCGCGTGTATTGAGTCTTTGCGGTTGTGGTGCCAACATATTAATGTAATTGATAAGACTCTGGAGTGATTCAACCACCAGATTGAATAGAAGTGGGGACAGGGGGTCATCTTGATGCAACCCTCTTTTATGGGAGAAGAAAGGTTGAAGTTGGCCATTTATTTTTAGTGCGGAGCTTGCCGATGTTAGGAGGTTGGAAATCCATTGTCTCCATTTTGACGGGAAGGCTTTTTTCATCATTATTCCTTCTAAAAACTGCCAGTTGACTGTATCAAAGGCTTTAGTAAAATCCATTTTATACAGTACTGATGGAATTTTGGTTTTTTGCAAAAAATTGATGTATTCTCGTGTTGCCAAAAAAGACTCGAGGATCTGTCGATTTCTAATGAACGTTGTCTGATTTTCCGAGATTAACTCAGGCATCTGAGTTTGCAGCCTTTGTGCTAAAACTTTTGATAAGATTTTAATTGGGTCATCGATTACGCTGATTGGCCTGTAATCGGTTAGTGTTTTTGCTTCCTTTAATTTAGGTATTAGTGTAATTTGTGCTTTGTTGATCCGCCATAACTCCAGGTTGTTTTGCTCAAAAGCGTTGCATAGCCATATGAGGTCTGCTTTAATGGTTTCCCAACGGTGTTGGTAGAAATCCATAGGGAATCCGTCTGGCCCTGATGCTTTATTTTTTTCCAGGTTAAATACTGCATCTCGAATTTCTTGATCAAATCATTTCCTAGGGCGCCTAGGTTTTGCGATGGTTGTATCTGTTGCATAAAGTGTTGTGGGAGCTGCCTGTTTGGCGGTCTGGTTCCTAATGTTGCTTTGAAGAAACCGTTGAATTTTTTCAATCTATGTATTTTTGCATCGGACATATTGCCACCTCTCGCTCATGCCCTATCTGAGAAATCATCACAACCAAAAAATCATTCAGATATCTAAGTAATCAAAAGGTTAATTAAATATTCATACCGCAGATTTGGCCATCCAGAGTTTGGGATCCTTGACAGAAAGAAAAAGAGCTTGCTGCTCAGCATCTGTAGCTTCCTGCATGTTCTTTCACTTGCGCCTAATTTCATCCAGATCTTCATCTGCATGCTCCTGAGCAACAAAAGACGGACTTTGTTCCCTCCTATTTCCTGCCTCCTCATGGAAACCCGCTTCTGTATCAACAATGAAGTCGATTTCTGTGTCAGAAACAACAATTCACCTTTCAATTTGCCCCGAAAGTAGCAATTTGGCTAATTAAGTAGGGATTTAAGGTTATTTTACCCTCTTCTTTTTCACCTTCCTCTTCCCGTTGCTGTCAACGGAATCCTCAAGATCAAGAATTCACCCCAGGGCTTCTTCTCCCCCCGCCTCCTCTGCCATCTCCTCATGGCCGTCGATGAAGTCAGATCGAATTCTTTTCTTCCCGGCGGCTGAGCATCTCTTCTGCTGCTTCAATCGTGGGTAAGGAGCGAATCTGTTTGTGGCCCGAAGAAGAGAGCTATTAGGGTTTTCAAAGTGGGGTGGCGCGGTAGATCGACCTTTGTTGGCGCTGCGTCGGCGGCCGTGGGGTTTTATTTGGGCGGAGAGAAAAGAAAGAACGGATGAGAGAGGAGGGAGAATATTTTTTTACGAGAAGGGTTTATTTCGATAACGGTGATATAAAAAATTAAAATTGAAATTTCACGGTTACAGATGATAAATATAGATATATATTTTATTTTATTGATACATAAATATAGATTTCAATATTTATATTTATAACATGTTTCTATAAATATAGATATATATTTTATTGATACATAATTTTAATAATATAATATTCTGATTATTGTAAAAATTGATTCACGACATATTCAAAACATATATATTTTATTCGTACGGTTGAAATTTCAATTTTAATTTTTTATAATCAATGTTGTCACCGTTATTGTCAAAAGAATCTTCTTCTTTTTATATATATTCGGTGTACCCTGTATATTGTAGAACGATTAGTATAAGCCAATCAAATTTTGTTAGCATGAATTTGTAGACACGGCTCACAGACGTTCTGTATGAACCGTCCTGAATATGGGCTGTTAGATTAGGGTCGGACGGTCAATACCCAAACATATTATAAATAAAGATAAAAATCTTATAGCTAACAAAGATAAATCCAACACACTATAAATAAAGATATAAACAGCTTACCGCAGATGCAGTAGCTAAAAAAAGATGAATCAAACATACCATAAATAAAGATAACAAGCTTACCGCATATTCAGTAGCTAACAAAGATAAATCAAATACACTATAAATAAAGATAACAAGCTTACCGTCGATGCAGTAGCTAACAAAGATAAATCAAACACACTACAAATAACACATAGAAAGCTTACTGTCGATGCGGTAGCTAACAAAGATAAATCAAACACATTATAAATAAAGATAAAAAGCTTACTGTAACTCATATCCGTTTAACAATAGCTAACAATAATAAATAAACATAATAACCTCACTCATGTCTGACTCTGAGTCTCAGGCTGGGGCTTCGGCTGAGGCTCAGGGTGGGGCTGGGTCATAAAAGATAATGAACTACATACAATCATAGCGGCACCAGTCTGTACGACCGGTGCAGTGACTGCAACAGACTGATGTGGTGATGAGGATGAGGCTGGGGGTGGGGGTGGGGGTGTCGACCGACAATGGCGACAAACACAAAGAATCATACAAACGAGCAAACCAATAAAGCCGACCACCACACATAATAGTATAGGCACTAACATCCCGATGTGGTGGTGAGGATGAGGCTGGGGTGAAGTGCTCAAGGGGTCGGCGTAGTGGGGTGAACCAAACGGGTGTGGGGGAAAAATAGTGCCAGGAATGGCCGGGATGGAAGGGGTGGGGGGAGGAGGTGAAGGAACTGAATGTCGAGCCATGAGAGAGAAATCGGGTGTGTGAGTATCTGTGAGACAGAGAGAAGTGTGAGAGAGAAACAGCATGATATATATATAAAGGGGACAGATTAAATGGAGAGAGGGAGTGAGTGGTTGACAGCTATTGCCTTTCATTTTTGTGACTAACAAGCGGACCCCACGCTCCGCTATGGAATATACTCAATATAATTTTATGTTTAAGTATGGTGATATTAAACATGATTTGCTATGCGAAAATATCTTTGAACAATCGCAATTTTTTATATATCCAAAATATCATTTTGTAAATATTTTTTATCTTCTTTAACAAACTTATCAAGTTAAATCGAGCTTGTTGCATCAAGGCTCATGTGCGCAAGAAATAATAAATAATGGAGAATCGTACTAATAATATAAATTGAGTAGATTATAGACATGATAACGTAAAAATACATGATTATAGAACATTCGACTTTTGGCTCTATTGCAGTTTTCTCTGCCGTCAATAAAGATTTTTCGAAATGTTAGACCACATCTTGTTTGTCTATATTGTTGATTTGGAGATTATTATCTAAAATATGCATTGAATGCTTATGCAATTAATTTTTTTTTCCCTCTTTAGGAGATATGATTATCTCCTTATCCTCTTCAACAAAGATTTTGCTATTGTTAAGGAATGTGCTTATTTTTTCTTTGTTAAAATTCTGATCCAACAAGGAGCCAATAGTATGAGAGTTGTGCTAATTTTCTTTTATTTGACTTCATGGTTTTCTATGAAATCAGCAACTGGACTAGAATTATGAGGTGCTCGCATTGGATCATCCAGTGTTTGCGATGCTATCTGAATCGCACATAAATTCTACCAATATGTCCTGCTTCGTCACAGGTTGTGCAATATAATCGAAATTTGCAAGCTTTTGCAATGTGTCCTTCATGAAAAAAAATTATAGCATCCATTGTACGATGCCGGATTAGATGTGTCCGGAGGCATCGGGATAGTTGCGGCAACCTTCTCTCTTTGTTCGAGGGTATGACAAAAATATGATTTAGATACGAGTTTTTTGTTATGCATACTAGGCAGTGTTTGATTCGCCGGGGCACTGTTATTTTTCTTGTTCAATAGTGCTTTTGCGTAGCTGGCATGTGTTGTGTCTACGGTGAATGAGAGAGGGGGAAAGTAGATGAGCTAAAACTTGTTTCATTTCCTAAAAAACTCAATCATGTTGAAAATTGTTTTTGCTCCTTGTGACTGCTATCCAGTTCCCAACAAATATTCTTAATCCGCTCGGTTCGAATCCAAGAGCCGATGCTTCCTCCTCATCTTCCGAGACTGATATTGAGAGGTTTCGCCAAATTGCACACATTGTGCCTTTCAATTGAGGATTGATATGAGATATCCGATTGTGATCTAATCTGCTCACTCCATCTAGTCAGAGGCATCGACTTGCTTGGAGGAGCTGGTGTAGAAACCCGAGCCGGCACAATCAAGGTCAGCGTCTCCGTCTCTTGATTGAAGAAGATAAGTGCTCATAGGTTGGAAATCCCGCTAATCTGCTCAGAAATTATGGCAATTTGCATGATGGGGATCTTGGCATGCTGTTGTAAAGGCCCAAGATTAGATCAATTTTGTGAGATGGGAGAAAATGAATCTAGGAATCGGATTGATCAATAGCAACGGTGGAATTAAGAGGGTTCGAATGAGCCCTTGAGATTAACGGGTTCAGATTCTTAATAAAATGAATCCGCATTATTTGTACGGTCATGCTCATTTGTTGAGAAAAAATGAATTTGACCCAATGAAGCACGAAGTAAATTGGGCCCATAAAGAAAGAAATAAGCTTGGCCCAAACTTGACAGTACAATCTGGGTTGAATTTAAGAGTTATTTTGTCTGCTTTGTACTTTATTCATAGCTTGGCCCTAACTTGAAAATACAACCTGCGTGAGGATTGGCATTCCAAAGTCAGACGGTGGCGACTGAAATACTGCTCGACATGAAATTTAATATCAAGGGTAACAAGACCGAGTGAAACTCGGTAACATATTGTGCATCCTCTCCATTTAAATTGCTCCGAATTTGTCCCTTAAAGTTCTTTGGTTGACCACTTTAACTGATGACTTAAAGAGTATTTTCAGTGAGTTGCACCTCCACATTTACTCGCTCTGCCAAGTACCAATGGTTTGGAGACTATTATCCATCTGACTCGCACCAACGTTATCTGTACGGTCAACCTCGGTTCCCCGATTGGAAGTCACACCACCCCGCAAATGCACGATTCCCTAACTATAAGGTCTGCGGCTTTAAATAGAAATACATGCCAATGAGATATTAATGCCTTGATCGAGTTTTTCGGGCACCAATCGGCAGTTCAAATCTGCGGCTTGTCGACACCTATTTCTAATGGAGTTCGATGCGATGATCGTCTGATTTGGAAACCTACTCTAAATGAGGATTTCAGCGCTAAAAGTGTGTATAAAATAATAAAACAATTCCAAACGTCGGTGCTATTGCTGATGAAGAACAAGCGTTATGGAAACGTCTGTGGAAAACACCTAATATCCTACCAAAGGTTCGCACATTCACTTGGAGGCTATGTCACAATGCACTTCCAACGCGAATCCAACTGCATAAAAGAATTTTGGCAATCTCTCCAACGTGTTCGAAATGCAATCTTGCCGATGAAGATGCTTTGCACTGCTTTTTCCTGGTATGCCTCGCCTGGGCTTAAGATCTGATACTATTAATCCGAAGAGTGCAGACTTCAAAAATCATTTCACAACTCGCTAAGAGTTTAAATGATGAAGAATTCATGTGTATGGGTATACACTCTTTGGGTGATGTGGCTCATGAGAAATAAGTGTGCTTTCCAATCGAGACATTTCACACCACAATCGTCTAAAGCAAATGAGGCTGAGATAAAGGTGAATGAATCCTCCTATCCAAGTTCCCATATCTTGCATTCCATATGTTACATAGATGCTTCTTGGTCACCTCCAAACCAAGCCGGTCTAGCAACACCGCAAGAGGCGGAGGCACCAACTTTGTTAATGGCAATTAAGGAAACGGCAGAGATAGAGCTTCCTTCATGTATCTTACTCACCGACAGCCAAGGCCTAGCAAATTGCTTGAAGGAGAGAAACTCTATGGTTACGGATTGGCGATACTTTCATACCGTAATGGCTTGCCGTCATTACCTTTCCAGGTTAGACTATGGAAGAGTGATGTTTATTAAAAGGGAGTTCAACTCACGTGCGGATAATCTAGCAAGGAATGCAAGGACAAATTTTTCTATTTCTTCCAACTTTCTTAGCATGGATTCTCATTAATGTTTTAAGTTCAAAATTGGATTGTGTACTCTCTGACATTACTTGTAACTCCTTGTAACTTTGTTTTAATTTTAATGGAATGAAAACCTACGGGTATTAAAAGGAAAAAAAAATCTTCATTAAATAAAATCGGTATAAAAAAATCACCTTATGTGCAAATGTGTAGAGGAGAAGAGGCGAGGGAGGCGTTTTCTGAACTGCTATTCTTGCTTGTGTGAGTTCTGAACTAGCGTAAGAAAGAAATTATTTTTCTATACTTATTATTAAAAGAGTAAATATAGTAAAAGAGTTGCGTTAAGAGATTGATGGACAAGGTTTGTTAGAGTATGTTGGAGAAATGTCAAAAAGAGTTTATAAATAATACCTGGGGCGTGAAGTGGATTACAGAAGTTTTTTTTTTGGCTTCTCAATTTCCCGTAGGCTTTCTAATTCTGTTATATTTAAGAATACAGATAATATTTTACATCCAAATTTAAGGAGACAAGGAGAGCACATCATCTTTATATGCTCCATTCCATTAACAGCTCAAATAAACAAGTAGCCCAAAATAAACAAAGAAAAAATAAAAAACCAAACTAACAAAGCCAAAATTACGACATAACATAAAAATTACAGTAGACGGTTGGAATAAATACATTAATTTTTAAATGCCGTAATGTTTTCAAAAGGGGCCAGTTTGTTTTCGGTTCAACTCTTTCACACTAAAATTTATTTTTTATTCTCTCATGAAATGATAACAGGTCTATAAAAAGAATCCTATGATCTATAATCATAGGTCCTGAAATCCTAGAGAAAACTTTTAAGGAACTCTTTAATTTTCTAATATTTCAACAAAAACACTATATTTTAGTCTTTATAAAATCGAGTGACTAATTTTACCCTTCTACGAATGTTATATTTGACATTTTATCTTTTTACTATATTTGGATCAAAATACATCTCAATCATTTTTTAATATTTTTTATTCAAATATAAAACGATAAATAAATATTAGATTTTATAACATAATATTTCATAATAATATATTTAGCATGTTTTATGAGACAGCAAAATTGGGTGTTTAGGTGTTCACATAAATTCAGAGAATTGTAGGATTATAATTAAGTAGAAAAATGAACTTTCCAAAATGTGTGTTTATTGCTAATGATTGGATCAACAAAAGAGCAGGCCCACCAAGGTCTGGAATTCCAGGGAATCAATCTACTTGTGTGTGAATCGAAGTGGGATCTCAAATCAGGGATTGAGAGTGCCTCTCATTCTCATCTCATATGCCTGCTTTCCAAAACCGGAAACTTAAGTCAAGGTCTTGATAAGATAATGGGAATCTTCCTGTTTGGAAAATGGGAATCTTCCTTGTTTGGAAAATGGAGAGCGAGAATAGTTTTTGCATTAATTTTGACGATGTATAGTGGAATATTACACGTATTAAAACTAGTGTGATTACCTTTTAAGTAAGGAGTGATAAGGTACAGCACATGTATACTATGGTAATGATTTACTAATGAATAACACTTGGATATATTGAAAGCCCTTAAAAGAATATTCCAAATTCTATTATGGATTAGTACTCCACTTTTTTTATTCAAGGATTTTTCAGTTTACTTAAAATGAAGAATTTGTTTTATACATGGCCTGTTGGGTAATGAAAGCAAAAATATACACATTTTGTTTTAATTGTAATTAATATTTTTATATAATGCGGGGAGGCTAAATACCAAGAAGTTAGGAGGTATATTTTTCTTAAAATTATTCAAACACATTAAGTATTTGAGCACAAACTAATATGTACATAAATATTGAGCTCAAATTATTATTTTCTATTGCGTTGGATAATGAGGTTATTGAAAAAGATAGACATATTTTCATTGGTACTTGTCTTTTTCATGTGATAGTTTTCTATATCTTTGGGAAAGTCAACAACCCCTCTTTTCTGAATATTTTTGGAAATTCAGTTTGAAAATCAAGCTATTAATAGGTGAAGCAATGCAATGTGATGCGACTATGTGAGCATTACTACTACTGGGAAATTCACGTTGTCATCTTATTCCTCGAACCTCGATACAGACCCCTACCAACCGATTGAACATATAAAAAAAAAAGATTATCTACATATAGTATGTCTTTTATCACAATTTTATTTCTTTATGCGTTGTTCAGTTTTTAGAGAGAGTAGATTGACCATGATTGTGATATTGACAACCAAGTGTTGCGCCAATAATATACTATGACCTATATATAATACGTGTAATATAAATTTTATATATTGTTTAACAATAGCACATAATGTATTATCATTTATATATATACTATTTGTTTTTTCATATCATATTTTGTAATTTAAATTTTCTAAAAATATATATAAATTTGAGAAACAATACATAGATAATAAACAAATGAAACAGTGTTACAAAGATATATGGGAGCATTATCATGTTATGTATGAAATCAGATAAATCCACATCCACTAGGAGTGTAAACGGAGTGATTGCGGTTCGGATAGTGGTCGTATCATATCGGTATCCGTTATTATTTCCCGGATAATGAAATGAATACGAATAGTATCGGATACGGGTTTCGTTTGGATATTATATACGAATACGGTTCGGATTCTAGCAGAGAATACATATTCAATTCGGATATATTAAAGGTGTGGAAATGGTTCATGTTTTTCTAAATGTTACCTATTTGTGATGATAAAAATTAATAATATATAGCAATTTATAATGAATTTTGAAAGAAATGACAAGAAAATATTAATATGGATATAGATGATATCCGTATCCGAATATGAGAAAAAAAACAAATATCTCTATCCGTATAAATTTTCATATCCGAATCTGGATTACTATGAAAAATTTGAACTGAAAATATGAGATTAGACTTTAGAGTGAACACGTTGTGGAAACGGCGACACACTTATTCTTTCATTGTTACTTCGCATGACAAATTTGGATGACAAAGGGGATGAATTCCGACATAGCAAGGAGGCTCGCAAAGCATGGGACACAGATTGGCTAAGTACATGCTGGTCAATCTGGAAAGCCAGGAACCAACAAGTCTTCTCGTCGAGGAATGCGATACAAGCGACGGTGCTATTAGAGAGTGCTCAGCAGACAAAGAGTTGGGGAGATTTCTGCTAGAAGTTACCATCCATTAGAGGGGTCACTTTGAATTCATTACTTCAATATCTTCTTTTATTCTTTTTTGTGCAAGAACTTTTAATTTATTTAATGAAATCTCGGCAAGGCAATCACCCGCCGTAGCTTCAAAAAAAAAAAGATTTATATGCAATGAGAAGGCTTAATGGCCATCGACAACGAAAATTGTTAGCCTCATAGTACAGACTTTATAAAAAATGCTTCTCTGAGACAGCCTCCATTACCTGTATATATAATATAGAGCCAAAATATACATACATGAATAAATAAAAAGGAAAATTTGCCAAAAAGAGTTCCTACATTATGCTGAAAATTTGCAAAGAAAAACTTGCACGGATCCCTGCTGCTGAGGTAGGCAGGGCCACTTTGAGGGCTGACGAATATAGACAATACTTGCTATATTTTTAAAGATGTTGCACTGTTCAGCACATACACCATCCTTTGCACAATTCTGATTGGCCTCACAACGCACCTCCTTGGGTAAGTTTTTGGTTTTTGGTGAATTGATGGATTAATACTGTCTAAATTCCATTCGCCCAAAGTTGTACAATTTATAACAAACCATAGTGTCATCCATGCATTGTCTCCTCACATCAGACTCCACGTATTTCCTCTCCATTGTAACTTGCCAAAGCCTAAAAAAAAATTAATATAGATTTATGGAATTTAAAGAGTAATGGTACGGAATGAAGTAAACTAACCTAATTATAAACTTCCGTCCCGTCTGGTCGAATGAAATGTGAACTTGATTTAAGTTTAGTACTCAACCATCCGTTGTATTATATGCTCCATTTCTGAATTCTTAACTTCTACTCACGATTGGACAATATAACCTAGCATATCAAAGATAAATAAATCAGTCAAATAAATAAAGAAAAAGAACACGTTACTAATTTTACAAAATAATAATCACCATGTACACTACAATCTTTTCCGTGGGCAGTTAAATGTGCATGACCATAAACAACTGATTGTAGAAATTTCACTAATCCCAAAGGCTACCACTAGAAAATAATCACATATCATAAACTACTGCAACCTAGAAGGGCAAATTGAAAAATGTGAATAAATTAACACTAACCTATAGTCAGTGCAAGATCTTGAGTACAGAGTACTCCATATCATCTTGATGATTCCATAAATCTTGTCATTTCTAGTTATAATGATTTCAAACAATCTTGTCGTGGGTCTGATTATGAAATGAACATCAATGCATGCTATTATTTAATCGCCATCAAATATCATAAAAACATTACAATTCCATTTTAGATATAAAAAAATATATATATAATAAACAACTGCATTTTCTTTTCCTTTATTTTCATATTTACTTGATATTTTTATATGGATCTATTTGTTCTTTTCTTATGAAGATATTGACAAAAAGATATTTATTGGGCCTATGATGGATGTCATGGGCCTTGAAGTTATTTTCGAATGAACAAGTAGCCTGAGAGTAAGCAAGCACGCCGGGCCTAGGCTGAAAAATCAAGGTGCCCAGAATATACTAGTAAATATTGTTTCTTCGATCCTTCTCTAATGTTATATGTGCAGCCCAGCCAGTTATCCCAAATACCTTCGATCCTTCTCTAATTAGGCTGTGTTTGGGTGCACAAAGATTTTATAGGTTAGGGATGGATTTTTTTAGGGATTAGGATTGTGAAATGGGCAATCCTAAAAGATAAGTATTATGTAGGGATTTTTAAAAATGTTGTTTGGATGTTGTTTTAGGAATATAAAGAAATCTAATTTTATATTATATTTATGTATGTATTTAATTTATCTATAATATAATATAATATAATATAATATAATATAATATAATATAATATAATATAATATAATATAATATAATATAATATAATATTTAACAAGACCCTACAAATTATTAAGTATAAATAATGGAACAAATTGCATCCAATGTGGATAACTGGCCGCTGGATAACTGGCAAAGTGGGAGATAACAATATCCTTTGCACTATAGCAAATAGTGTTTATTACGATGTAATTTATTCAAGATCAATTAAGGATGCAATGTCAAATAACCTTTTTTAAACCAGTAGATAATGTAAACTCTAAATTTAGAAAAAAAAAATATAGAAGGTTGTTGTTTTCAAAGAAAAGTTTGTGGTTCACAAAAAATTCCAACTAACTCTTAGTTGCTCTTTTGCAGTTAACAACTTCACCTGAATCTAACAAACAATGGTCATATATAAATCTAATCCAAATAAAAAGAGAGAAGCAAGAACAATCCTTGCCTGATTCTTACAAATCGGGCATAGGATTCAATTGCTTCAATCTAAAAATTTTATTTCTCTCTACGAAAACCTTAAATTTTACAAACATGGAGTTTTTGCCCAAAGGGAGAGAAGTTAAGCCTCTAATTTTGAAGCTTAGTATTGTTTTCGCATTTTCCTTCACAGGCTTCCTCTTATCGCAATTTAGTTCATGGCGGATTCAACCACGTGCTCTTAAAGGAGACACAAGCAACTCAAAAAATGTAATGATTACTCCAAATTTCAATATTTTTATGAATTTCTGAATGGTATATATATATTGATGCATAGAGTAATGGATATACAATTAGGCAAATTTCAAAATATTTACCATTCTATTACATCATATCTTGTCCAATTATTCCACCAATTGGTATATATAAAGGAATTGATGATAATAACATATATTACCTATATTTTTCAAGTATGTTATATAAATTACTAAATTAAATTTTACTTCTAAAGGAGAAGGCTGGGGAAAACAAAACCAAATCTACATCATCGTCTTCCTCTAGTTCAAATTCTACTGTCACAACCAAATCTGCAATGGAAAAGGACTGTACTCAAGCCGAACAAGCAAAATATTCCTGTTCGCCAAAGACAACTAGTGGCGATTCATTATCAAGACAAACACAAAATGTACATAACAACATTGAGGAGAAAAGTGGTATGAATCTGGAGGAAGAGATATCGTGTTTGAAAGACATGGTTCTCTTTTTGCAAGAGAGGGAAAGAAACCTTGAGCAACAACTTGCCAAGTATCACGGCACACAAGAGCAAGAGATCACAATGAAAGAGCTCGAAAGCAAACTAAAAATTTGCCAAGTCGAAACTAGGATTTACAACTTGAGAATCGAATCTTTGAAGGCCGAGAACCAACGGTTGCAAGCTTTTGAGGAGGAAGCAAAGTTGAAAGTCAGAACCTTGAAGAAGAAACTAAAAGAAGTTGAGGAGGAAAATGGAATATTAGCAGGTCTTCATCGGAAAGCCAGTATCTTGCATGAGGACAAATTGAGAAAACTGATAGAACAAGAAAATAAAGTCATTTCACTTCAAAAGAAGTACTCGGAGCTTGCAACCGAGAAGTCGGAACTCTCAGAGAAATTGAAGCTTGCTAAGCAAAAGGGACCAGAGGTAAATATTCACATCAAATATATATTATTCAAGAAAGATCAATGTGCTTACGATATTTTTTCAAACTTGTAGGTGGAAATCACATTGAAGGAAACCGAAAGCTTGAGACAAACGAACGAGGAATTGAGCAAAGAAATCGAACAGTTGAAGAACACTCAATCTAGAGATAGTGAAGAATTGGTCTATCTCAGATGGCTCAATGCGTGCCTACGCTATGAACTCAGAAACTACAACCCTCATACGGGCAAAATATCTGCAAAAGATCTCAATAGCAACCTTTCTCATGAATCAAGAGAGAAAGCCAAACAACTGATACTAGAATACGCAAATTCTATTTATGAGTTCGGCTCGGAATCCCCTTCTCCGTCAGAAGAGCCTTGGGCTAGTGGGAAAACAACTCCATCAGGAGCTGATAAACAAGGATCAAACCATTCACACCATGGCAAAAAGCCGGATTTTTTCAACAAGTTGGCTAAACTCATGCTAGGAAAGGAAGGCCGGAGGGCTTCTATGTCAAGTTCCTCTCTGGAGGAGATGTCTGCAGGAGGATCCTATCAGAAATCATCTTCTTCTGGATCTGATAACATATCTCAACACGACAGGGACATCATTAAAAGGAAAAAGACAGAGGAGATTAAATCTGAGAGAAAAGCTCTTGAATGCGAGAAGGCCGAATTGAGGAGATTTGCCGAAGCATTGAACAAGTCAAGAGCGATTCAGGAGAAATCCCTTTCATTTTCGAATTAGTTGTTCTAGTATGTTTCTGGATAGGTGAAATTCACACAATGAATTCATGGAAGAAGTTTATCGGCTGAGAGTTCTTGTCGCGGAATAAAGATCTGCTCTTCCTTATCCTATTCTGTTTCTTTGTTGTAAACAAGGGACCTCCATTGCCTCTCAACTTATGAGGAGATAATTTTGTGTCTTTTATTTTGTTGTATTGACATTTTCCAACTTCAAGATTTGTATAAATTTACACATAATTATTTTTATTGTCATTTACGTGCAAAAACAGCCTCAATCAGGAAATTAAAAATATGCAGATGTGACACAATAAGAAAACAATCATATCATTTTAAGGGCATAGTAGAAGGTAATCTTAATGGCTTAATTGCCATAGAGAGATATTTATAGTTTTGCAGGGGAGAGTATGAAATGTAAACATAATTATAGTCCTTATTACAGCCTACAATAAAATGCATCATCTGATTAAACTGCAACAGAAAGTAAAAAAGAAAATAATTCAGAAAGTGTGTACAAGAGCTCTCAAGTACATTAAAACCAAAATTTCAGAAATTTGTTCTCAAAAGGAAAAAAAGATACAAGATTAGTAGGGGAAAAATAACAAGTTATGCAATAGAAACTGATTCTGCTTCATTGGCTCCAACACCTGCAAGTAAAAATTTATTAGTTATTAACACCTTAAAATCAAGTAAATAATATATATGACTTTATCATGACAAGCCATGTACACAGAAAAAAAATCCATAGCAAAATTAAGTCTCATTCAAACCCAATTAAGCTTCTTTCAATGTGCAATTAGCATAAATTAATCAATTTTATATCAGCTTGTGCAATTATGACTCATTTAATCCTAATTTTATCCTCAAATAAGCCTGATTTCTCAAAGAAATCTAATAGTACCAATATTTGGTCAAAATGATTGGTTCTATACATGTAAATGTTTGGAGTTTGTTCTCACAATAATGCAAAACCAAGCAATTCCCATTCCATTCACATCATTTCACCAATTTTCTCTTGATGCATCACAACTCAAACCATAATGTTAATAAAAAAAAGTTCACGACTAACCCATAACATCAACAGAAGAAGCAGCAGCAGGCTCCTCCTCGCCGTAGATGGCGCGGAGGCGGGAGGCGGAGATGATCACCGGACGGCCAGACTCCTCCTCGGAGAGGCGGAACAGGCTCTCGCGAACGGACCACATGGCGGCGGAGTTGGCGGCGTTCTCCGACCGGAGCTTCGCCTTCTCGGCCTCCAGCGCGTCGATCTCCTTCTGCTGCTCGGATGAACGGAAACCCAAAGCCACGAACGAGCCGAGGAGAAGTACGTGGACTACGTTCTCTCTGTGCGCGAAGAGTTTGTCGGACAGAGCTTTGATGGCCTCCATTGATGCACTCAAGGTGTTCGATCAATTGCCTCAGCACGCACTGCGTTGAAGAATGAGGAATCAGAAACCGGTGTTTTTCACAAGGGAAATGATATTTCTGAGAGCAAATTTCTTATTTTGAGAGCAGGTATACTTTCTGAGAGCATCTTTAGTTTACTTCTTAGAATCATATTGCTAGCTCTCAGAATAAGAAAGAAAGAAATAGGCTCTCATAATATCATCCCACTTTTCAGAAAGTCAGAATATAGATTAAGAACTGGGATTTATATTCTCGGATTTTGTGGGTTTGGCAGGAAGTCAGAATTTAAATTCCCGATCTTGCTTGGAATGTGAATTATGATTCTCAAGTTTGTTGAGAATACGATAATCCAGTTTTTTATAAGCCAAACTTCAACTACCGGGAAACTGAATCTGAATTTTCTTTTTCTTTCTTTTTGCCCTTTATTTTTAGCGAGTCTATTTTTAATCAAGCGGAAGCATTAGAAGGGAAGGATTCGCCTTTGAGGGAAGCAACGGAAAGGAAGCTTTCAATCTGAGATTCTGTTTCTATTTGATTGATCTTCAGTAGGTTTTATTTTCTTTCAGATAATATTATTCCGATTTCTGCATTTTCTTTAATCTGTTCTTTCTTTGAAATTTGTTTCGTTCTTAGATAATATGCCTACAGTTCTCTTTTGATCCTCAGCTGAAAACGTAATTCTTGTACAGAGTTTCCATAGAAATGATCGATTATTAATCTCTATTTGGAGCTACTTTTCTTTAAAGTATATGCCATTTAGGATTTTCTGGTATTTAGTTTAAACAACGTGTTCAGTCGATTACTCCAAATTGGCAGTAAATTCAATCATCAAACCTCATTAATTACCAAACAAACCAACAGAAAAAAGTAATTCAACTCATTCTTGTCTTATACGAATAACAACACCTACATCAGAATTTCATAATTACAATTCAGATTGTCCCAAATTGCGATTGGTTTAGTTAAATCAGACGAATTTCAAAGAAATTCAGAACCAATATGGATCTACATTGCCTTTAATGAAATTGCCGATTTTTTTTTTTAACTTATTATTTTACCATTTTATTAGGTTAGAATGGCGCTAAGACCAATGGTAGCAGTGCGGGCCATGCTTGTCGGAGGCATAGCCGCATTTGCAAAGATCGCCGGAGCGATGAAGGCTGGTGGCGCCGTTAAAATGGGGGCGGCCGCTGCCGCCATGACTGCTGCTGCTGCCGCCGTGTCCGGCTCCTCCAAGGACGACAAGCAAGCACCTAAATGAAAATTGAGGGAATAAGAATAATTATAGTTTGATTTTGACGTGGAATATACGTTGCAATAAGTGTTGGGTTTATGTGATATTGTGATGATATTAGTAGTTTAGATCAGTAATTCAATTGGTTGTTCTCAAAACTGGAGTGGTTTTGTTTAGTAATACAGCTTGAAGATTTTGTTATTTAAAAAAAGTGAGACTTTTAAGATCACCTTCTGCTGCATAACTGTGCTAATTTGAAAGACTTGTATTTACCTTCTTTTTTTGGTTTATTTACAGTTTTGTGATTTATATTTTTGGCCAATCATAACTTCTATTTATTCTCATTCCAGTAATTTTTATCTTTTATTTTTTGAATGATTATTCAAGTATTTATCATCTCAGTTCACGCTCGAAATTATCCGACAAATTACCAAACTAACCTGCGATATCTGCCTCTACGGCAGCGATGTCGGTTTCACCTGCACTGCTACCTCAATCTCCTCCCTTGCTGCCTCTCTCAATTTTGATTTTCGACTTAATGACAGTGAGGGTCCCACTCCAACTAGTAGG
Organism: Juncus effusus; assembly: GCA_027726005.1. Lineage (NCBI taxonomy): Eukaryota > Viridiplantae > Streptophyta > Magnoliopsida > Poales > Juncaceae > Juncus > Juncus effusus. The sequence goes on along the minus strand of CM050894.1, from coordinate 11,191,956 downwards.
GTTTTGGAAGCATCTCTCTCCCTCATGTGCTTCCATTTTTATTCTGTCTCTTTTCTTCCATTCCTTCTGTTGGGATTTTGGGATTTAACTGTGAGTTTCAAGTTCATCATGCTAACTTTTTTTTTAGATTGAACAGTCGTATGGAACCGCATCCGTATGGAACCACAGAGCGCAATTCACGAGGCAAATACATATGTGTATATATACACATATACATATATATACATATGCATATACATATGTATACACATATATACATATGGTGCTAAGGTTAATATGACAGCTACAGACACTTATTTGCCACCACCACCTCGGCATTCCGGAGAGTCGGGGACTGCTGTGATCAACCTGCCTCCCGATGCTTCTATGCTCATCGGGGGCCTTATTATGATCATGAGGCCACCTCAGCAGCAGACCCAGAGGCCCAAGACCCAGCCTCCGCGCCAGCCTCAGCAGCATCTCACTTAGCCATGAGTTAGTCTATTAGGTTTGTTACTTTTGTTTAGCTACTGTTAAACTTATGTGGCCAGTTAGCAGTAAGCTTTTATATTTCTAGTATGTTAGGTTCGCTTTTGTTTAGCTACTGTTAAACTTATGTGACCAGTTAGCAGTAAGCTTTTATATTTCTAGTATGTTAGGTTCGCTTTTGTTTAGCTACTGTTAAACTTATGTGACCAGTTAGCAGTTAGCTTTTATATTTCCGGTATGTTAGTTCGCTTTGGTTAGCTACTGTTAAACTTATGTGACTAGTTAGCAGTAAGCTTTTATATTTCTAGTATGTTAGGTTCGCTTTTGTTTAGCTACTGTTAAACTTATGTGACCAGTTAGCAGTTAGCTTTTATATTTCCGGTATGTTAGTTCGCTTTGGTTAGCTACTGTTAAACTTATACATATACATATATATACATATACATATACATATACATATACATATACATATACATATACATATACACCCCTCCGGTTCGCCGAATTACACAGCCCCTCTTCGCACCCCACCATCCGACATCCATCACCACAGCAGCGCACTAGTACCTGTACTAGTAGTCATCAGTGGTGTCATCGTCATTGGTATCATCACATGTGCGATCATCTTTTGCCATCGCCGTCAGTCGACAGGATATCTCTCACCCCCACCACCCCCACCTCGGCATTTTGGAGAGTCGGGGACTGCTGTGATCAACCTGCCTCCCGATACTTCTATGTTCATCGGGGGCCCTATTATGATCATGAGGCCACCTCAGCAGCAGACCCAGAGGCCCCAGACCCAGCCTAGTATGTTAGGTTCGCTTTTGTTTAGCTACTGTTAAACTTATGTGACCAGTTAGCAGTTAGCTTTTATATTTCCGGTATGTTAGTTTGCTTTGGTTAGCTACTGTTAAACTTATGTGACCAGTTAGCAGTAAGCTTTTATATTTCTAGTATGTTAGGTTCGCTTTTGTTTAGCTACTGTTAAACTTATGTGACCAGTTAGCAGTCACCTTTTATATTTCCGGTATGTTAGTTCGCTTTGGTTAGCTATTGTTAAACTTATGTGACCAGTTAGCAGTAAGCTTTTATATTTCTAGTATGTTAGGTTCGCTTTTGTTTAGCTACTGTTAAACTTATGTGACCAGTTAGCAGTTAGCTTTTATATTTCCGGTATGTTAGTTCGCTTTGGTTAGCTATTGTTAAACTTATGTGACCAGTTAGCAGTAAGCTTTTATATTTCTAGTATGTTAGGTTCGCTTTTGTTTAGCTACTGTTAAACTTATGTGACCAGTTAGCAGTTAGCTTTTATATTTCCGGTATGTTAGTTCGCTTTGGTTAGCTACTGTTAAACTTATGTGACCAGTTAGCAGTAAGCTTTTATATTTCTAGTATGTTAGGTTCGCTTTTGTTTAGCTACTGTTAAACTTATGTGACCAGTTAGCAGTTAGCTTTTATATTTCCGGTATGTTAGTTCGCTTTGGTTAGCTACTGTTAAACTTATGTGGCCAGTTAGCAGTAAGCTTTTATATTTCTAGTATGTTAGGTTCGCTTTTGTTTAGCTACTGTTAAACTTATGTGACCAGTTAGCAGTTAGCTTTTATATTTCCGGTATGTTAGTTCGCTTTGGTTAGCTATTGTTAAACTTATACATATACATATATATACATATACATATACATATACATATGGTGCTAAGGCCAATGGTAGCTGTGCGAGCCATGCTTGTTGGAGGCATAGTCGCATTTGCTAAGATCGCCGGAGTGATGAAGGCTGGTGGCGCCGTTAAAATGGGGGCGGCCGTCGCCACCATGAGTGCTGCCGCTACTGCCGCCATGTCAGGATTCTCCAAGGACGACAAACAAGGACCTAAATGAAAAATAGGGAATTTGGAGAATGAGAATAAATGTAGTTTGATTTTGTTGATGTTTTTTGTATGAGTTTTGATGGTTGAATTGAATGTATGTTTCAATAAGTGTTGGGTTTATGTGATATTGTGATGTGATGATATTAGTAGTATAGAGAAATTCAATTGGTTGGTCTTAAAAATTCAGAGATTTCGCAATGGGGATGATTTCTTCTTTATTTTCTGAAGTTAAAAATGCGAGAATTGTAAGATCATCATTTGCTGCATAACTGTGTTAATATGACAGCTACAGACACTTATTTGCCATCTCATTTGTATATTTTTTTCTTGTGATTTATATTCTTATAAAAGCCAAAGGGCCAATCGTAACGTATCAACTAATTGAATGCTTTGTTTTGTATTTAGAAACTTTTTTTGATAAATTTCCAGTGCAGTTGATTATTTCTTGTATTATACTAGAATAGACTGACCTAAACAAATAGCACAAAAGCTTGGGTTGGGTTGCAAAGTAAATATTTCAGTGAAGTCCTTTTCACTAATCAACAAACAAGAAGGACTATCTTACAAATTTGTCATTCTAATGGGAAATGATAGCTTGAGGGCAGATTTCTTATTCTGAGAGCTGATAAAATAAGAAATAAACATTCTCCAATTAAGAATACGCTCTCAGACTCAGAGTACGAAGTAAGAAATATGCTCTTAAAATATCACCTTCCTTCTCTAATAAACCCGCCAAATTTATTCTTAGTCTCAGTTCACTTCATGGCCGAAATAATCCGACAAATTACCAAACTAGCCTCCGACCTCCGCCTCCACGGCGGCGGAGATATCGCCTCCGTCAGCTCCTCCGCCGTGTCAATCGCTTCCCTCGCCGCCTCTCTCAATTTCGACTCAGATTATGACAGTCCGGGCTCCGATTCAAGCGGTGGGGTTCTGGATGCAGCTCTCTCTCTCATGTGCTTCAGCTCTGAACAAGTATCAATCAATCTCTTCTCTTGTATCTGTATCTCATTATCTTTGTTAAGATTCATGCGTTACTTTAACATTACGTGCTTTTTTTCATTTTAGGTGGCACAAACTCGTGTGGAATACTTGGTTCGTACTATAATTGCTGTGCTGAATGGTTCAATTTCTTGCCACGTATCAGAGACATTGCATGTTGGCAGTTCAATTTCACCGAGGGATTGTAATGAGATTATTTGTCTTTGCAAAGATGTTTTAATTAAATTAAAGGGCCATAATGATGGTATGCTTTTAATTTCTCAATTTTCTGTTTGAAATTATAGCTTTTCTCTTTTTTTTTTTTTTTAATTTACTGTTCTAAATCTGACAAAAATGAGACATTTTAGCGGGTTGCACTGTAATTATAATTTCAGGACTTGCAGATGGTTTATTCTCTGCAATTTTGAAAAATGTGACATCATTATGCTATTATAAAGAAGAAAATGGAGAAGAAATCAGCAAAGAGATTATAAATAATGTTATGGATTTAGCAAGCCTTGTACCAGATTTCCATACAAGTGACAGTGAAATTCCATTTCGGTACGTTTCGTTGTACTTACCACATTCTTCCAAATTGTTTATATAATTTTCCAATTTTGTACTTGCTATTATATTTACATATACAATACAAATGTATTCACATTCACACACAGTAGATATTACATTAATGAATTATACTTTAGAAATGTCATAATTACATTGAGTCAGTTTCATTTCAGTAGATTATTATTGCTAATTGGTTATTCCATGACTTCTATTAATCTAGGGTTTTGAAGTGGTACCTTGATCCTTCAATTTTTAAGCATGAAATTTCAGAACTGGTACGAGAAGTTACTCAAAGGCCTTTTATTTGTTTGGGACGAGAATTTTATGAAAATGAATCTTGGCGTGATTTCATTTTATGCTTAATTTCATCTCCTACAATTTTTATGAATTGTAGGGCATTATTGCACAGCTGGTTCCTTCAAACGTAAGTCGATTCTCTAAAAGTCTGGTTTTATTCTTAATTCTTCATTTAGAACCCAAATTTATATTTAATTCTTCAAATTTAACCAATTTTTTTGTTTCTATTAGTCCAAATTTAGTCTAGTTAATTTTAACCTAATTTTGCCTACATTGACCCTCAGTTGTGCAATAAATACCAAACAAACCTAGAAAAAAATATATTTTTGACAACGAATAGTTCACTAATTCATTTATTAATTTGAAATAGGGGTTTAAATTCCATATTGGACTGTCAAAACAGAATTATACATTCATTACTAGATATTTTATCAAGACCGATGAGGTGGCGTATACCGATTGAAACGGGACTTAATTTCCCATTTTCACATGCATATTTTCCCAATAAAAATAGAGAATTATTTTCCATTTTATGTGGACCGATTTCTTGCTCGAAATTTCTGGAGTTGTTTGATTGTATTAATTCAGAATTAGATTTGGAGCCTTCTTTTCAGACTATAGATTCGGATTCTTCATGGTATGAGAATTCTGTTTATTATTTATTATTGAGGGAAATTTGCAAAAAACCCGGTGTTATGAATAAATTACGAAAAGGTCCCTCCATTCTTAAGAAATTCAATGTTATTGTAGCTGACTTTTAAAATAGAGGGTTCTTATCATGGGCTTGTTTGCAAATTTCCCTATTGTTTAGATTTTTAAGTGTTAGAAGTTTTATTAATAATTGAAATTTAATTATGTTTCTATGCAGGGCTTTGGCGATGAATTTCCCTAATTGGTTCTATTTTGCAACCATTATACTTTTTCATAAAAAGGATTCTCTAAATGATATATCCAGATTACTAAATGATGAAATATCATTTGAAGAATTAGATGAGACTAAGTTAATTCATGCTTCGAGCCAATACTTAACCTGGATTTTAAACCCAATATATAAATCCAAATTTAATTCTCTAGCTAGCAATATATCCAATTTATCAATTTCTTGGGTCAAAAATAAAAATATTACCAACAGAAATAAAAATATTACTCGCACTAAGAAGCTAAGTATACGCAAAGTTGATGAATATGAAAAACTAAGTTTGAACATATGGTTAAAAGAATTTCACGGTTATTGTAATAATAGTTCAATATATTTCAAAATCCCTTTAGGCATATTAATTACTAGTTTTAATTCTTTGGATTCGAATGAATCGGAATTACTCTTACACTTTGCAAGTACTGGTGAATTATTTGATTTCAAAAAGGATTCAAATTCCAAAAATTGGGCAATTAAGGGTGCGAGTTTAGTTTTGAATTTGTTCGATACAATTGAAGAGATCTCGATTTACTTATTTGAAGTTGAAGATGCAAGGATTGAATATTTGAGTCGGTTTAAAGGAAAACTTGGGTTTTATTTAATTAGATGCTTGAAAATTTTGTTAGATATGCAAGGTGATAGAGGTATTATGTTAGATCTTTATAAGAGGTTAGTGACGTGGAAAGAGGATGGTACGTTGGATGGGCTTGGTGAATTTGGTAATGTTTTTAATGATTTAAGTTTGAAATATTGTTCATAAATTTTGATATATATACTTTGAAGGGTATTATTGGTTATTTTATAATAGAAGATGTTTTTGTTTAGCATATGTATGTATCTCTAAATATAGGTGTGATTCTTTTTCTTTCTTTTCTCAAAAAATAAAACTATAATACTAATAACCAATCAATGAATGATACAAAACTATAATACTAATCATCTAATGATATTAACCAATCACAGAATGGTATAAAACTATAATACTAATCATATAACCATTAGCAGAATGATATAAAACTATAATACTAATCATATAACCAATAGCAGAATGATATAAAACTATAATACTGATCATATAACCAATCAAAGAATGACATAAAACTATAATACTTCTAATCATATACCAGTCAAAAAATTTGGTTTAATAGTCGATATAAGTTGATTATGATTATAAATGTACCCTCATTATTATTACCATTATAGTTAAGGTACCCCTAGGGGATTCAAAGAAAAAAAAAGACGGTTAAGGTGACAACGCAAAATAGGTAAAATAATGTAAGATGCAGCGTAAAATGCCATTCGAGGTTTGACCATATTATCTTATTATTGGATTTTACACAGTTCTTAACCTACAAAAGCAAGTTAAAAGGCTAAAACAAACCCTAAATATAGTGTGTAACAGTTACAAATAGAAACCGACTCGGCTTAAAACACGACAACTTCATTATCATGGTCAATTCCCAGCTTTTCCCCTTCCATTTCCATCTAAGAAAGAAAACAAAAGATACTTTCTCGACCCAAAATAAGAGAAAGAGCACATTACAATTTTCCCCTCAACATTTCTTTGTTCTTAAGAATCCAAAAGAAGAAATAAAACAATGGCGAGATGGCTAGAGTCACCGTTGCCGCATTACACGTCCAATTTTTCAATTCACGACATATTAACAATCGTATTCGCAGTTGTTTCCGTTGCAGTGATCCTATCTATCGTCTCCTCCCTGTGTTCATCATGTCACAAAAGACCAAAAACCCCAAAATCTCCATCACCGAACAAAACCTCCCCTCTAAATCATAATCCTAATCCTAATCCTAACCCTAATTCTGATTTCGCAGAAGCGACCGCACAAGTTTTAGAGCTAACCAATTCAACACCTCCACAAAGAGAGGAGAGAACGGTCATCGGGATAACGCCTGATGTGGCGACACACGGACCGATTCCTCCAACGGTTTTACCCAGCTCATCATCTGTATCTTCATCCAAGCGGAGACTATCGATCAGTCTCAGCACGAGACTGCCTGACATGATGAGGATGAGCAGGAAGGAGCAAAAGCAGCTGGATGCAGGAGAGGATACGATATGGAAAAAGACGATCATTTTAGGGGAGAGATGTCGGGTTCCGAGCGATGATGAAGAAGAAGGTGGTGTGAAGAACTACCGGCCTAGAACGCCGAGATCACGACCGATTTCGCGAACGAATTCTTTCGCAAATCATGATGTTGCACCGGCTCGCATGAGCTCATTCTCACAACAGGATTTGAATCCTGAAAGAAGAGGCGAATGAACGGCTGTTGGAGGTGAGGATGATCCATACATATTTATATTTCCATGGTATTGTGTATATAGAGATAGTAACGAGGTGCTTTGTGTTGTTATACCGTTGTATTGTACATTTTCTTTTTGTAATTTTTTAATGCAATACATTTGGATTATTCTTGATATGATCAAATCATAAATAGCTGTCTTTGAAATTTTTTAGGTGATGATTGTTTCAATTCAGACATGCGCTTTATATTTATTGAAATGAGTGCTTGTTTAATCCTCAATAACTCATTTTCTTATTCTTAATCCTCAATAACTCACAATGGCTTCTTGCTTCGCTTCGGCATTGTATCATTATATGCCATATAATTTTATCAACATTAGAATAATCGTTAGAAAGAATGATTCGTAACTTCACCAAAAATGGAATACAAGATAAGATATTTCCCATTTTGTAGTGGTATATATACATCTTATGTTTCTGTACGGAACACATGAAAGAAAGTGATGCCATGTCAAAAGAGGGGAAAGTAAGGTCTATATATACTACATTTTTTGGCGGTATACCTTATACATGAATATATGTTTATATGTATTATTCTTTTAAAGATACTATCCCATTTTGTAGGGTGTTTATATGTATTATTCTTTTAAAGATACTATCCCATTTTGTAGGGGTTATATGTGATATTTTGAGGGGGCGATTCTTCAAGGATATATACTTGGAGGCTTGAAAGTGTTATATGTGATATTTTGAGGGGGTGTTTCTTCAAGGATATATACAAGTTTCAACTAAAATTGTAGTTGAATCGTGATATTTCCTAGTTTGGAGAGATATTTTGATACTTTTTACATAGGGGTATAGTTTGGAACTTCTTGAAATATAAATTCCAGACGTGGAAATTTTTCCGTGGGGTCCATTGATATTTCTCTCCTTTGAATAGTGAATTTGGTATGTTCAAATTTTCCAAGTACTAAATTTGAATAGTCAATTTGGTTGTGAGTTTTTTTTTGTATGGAAATAGGTCCAAAATAATGGACTTCGAAGAAAAAAACACATAAGAGAATGGTACATTTTTTTTTGAACCATGAGAATGGTACATTTGAAGTTAGTAAATGGATAAGAGCTCGTCTGTTCAATAAAAAAACAATATTGTAGTGTAATAAAATATAGATGAATTCCCAAATATATATATTTAGAATATACATGTATTAATATTCGATGCAATTTTAAGTTTGTAACACTTGTTTAATTTTTTTTATTAAAAGTTATAAATTGCATGTTGATTAATTGATTAATTAATACCATTAAAAGGACAAATTCAGTTTTATTCCACCTTAACAATGGATTTACATTACTAACAAATAATATAAACAAACTTTTTAATTACATCACAAAACACGAGAATATGCATCATCAAACAAAAAATCTTACAAAATCAAACAATACATTTTTCATTTCATCTAAATACACAAGAAGCCCAATGGCCCAATACACCAAATCAAAACTCCCAATATTTCTCCGACAAAATCCAACAAATCAAAAACAGGAAACAAACCCACACAAAATACAGAAGAACCCTAAACCAAAAACTACTTCAAAAATGGAAGGAATCATCTCCGAAGGATCCAACTCAACGGCGGCGACGCCGCCGCCGTACAGTCTGCCGCCGAGCCGGTTTCTGCCGGAGGACGTGCTCTTCTGCGTGGACGTCGGGGCCGAATCGCGGGCCGAGATGCGGGTTTCGGGACCGAAAGGGCGGGTCGTGACCCGCTTAGACGCGATCAGGCAGGCCTTGCTGTTGTTCGTTCATTCGAAACTGACAATGTGTAGTGATCATCGGTTTGCCTTCTCTGTCTTTGGTCAGAACTTTAATTGGGTATGTTTCTTAATTTTAAATTCTTATTCTTTTTTGGGTATTTCTGTAAATTATTCTTTTTTTTGGGTATATATATATATACAAAGAAACCACATTTCCTTGTTTTGTAGTTTGGATTCAGTACCTATTATCTCCTTGATTTTATGAAAATCAGTTTGAATTGAGGCCCAAATTGCACAAATTAAAGCTTAATTGTAACTAAATCAGCAGTAAATTGAATCTAATTTTGAGGAGAACCAGATAATTATTTTTATTAATTGGTACAGGTTAAGAGAGAATTCAGCAATGATATAAACGCAGCAATTGGGGCGGTACGCCTTCTAGAAGCGGAAACCGTACCGAACGCCAATGCTGACATCACCCCTATTTTCAAAGTCGCGACAAGCGAGGCAAAGAAATCTCGCACACAGGGCCGCCTTTTCAGACTGGTACTCTAGTTATCACTGAACCCTAAACCCTATAAAAGACCCCAATTTAAGGCACAATTTCATGTATAATATAACCCTACAAAATCTCAAAACATCATGGAAATATACCCCACCAAATTGCGAAATATCTTTCCCTTTATTTATTATTTGTTTATTTATGGGAAATTTACATAAAAGCTCATGCATTATGTCTAAATTGCAAAAAAGGCCGTACATTATTGAAAATTGTAAAAAAATAAAACTTTATTTATCTTGAAATTTGCAAACAAAGAAACCTTACCTTTAGTTTAAAACTATTTACTAACAGTAGTTGTCTTTTTTACAATTTCCTTAAATAGAGGTCCTTTTTTACAATTTTCAGTTTCCAATTCATACACAATACAAGATCTTTTACACAGAATCCCCTTCACTAATGAATTAATTAATTAATTACTTAATCAATTCCCCTCCCATCCATCCAGGTGTTAATCTACTGCAGATCGTCATCCCCACCCACGCACCAATGGCCAGCCAACCTCAAGACCTTCACGATGGACGCGCTCTACCTGCACGACAAGCCGAGCCCCGCCAACTGCCCTCAGAGAGTCTACGACTCTCTAGTGGACGCTTTGGAGCACGTGAGCGAGTACGAGGGCTACGTCTTCGAGAGCGGGCAGGGGCTCACGCGGGTGCTGTTTAGGCAGATCAGCGTGCTGCTGGCGCATCCGATGCAGCGGTGCGTGCAGGACGATTTGGACGTGCCCAAGAGTTTGGTGAAGCACGGGGCGGATGGCGGGGACGATGTTATGGTGGTGGTTGCTAATTGATTAGGGAATGGGCGTGATTTGTTTTGTTGTATGATTGTTGTAATATGATTTGGTGAGTGAGGAGGTTTGGTGAATGACGTTGATGGTGGCGTGTAAGTAGGAGTTATTTTGTGTGTTGAATGGATGGGATGGGATGGTTGGTTGTGATGATATGACGTGGTTATTTGATGGTTTTGTGTATAGTTAGTAAGGTGAAAGCTTGATCAAGTGGGAGTGATAAGAGAATTGAGAGGTAAAAAGGAAAAAATGATAAATTATCCAAATTTAGATAGTTTAAAGGGGACAATGCATGAAATTGTCGGTCAAATTATGTCTTGGTTACCCGACCAAGCTGAAATGGCAAGTTATCATGAAAGGGGAAAACATGATAGATATCAATATTCAGACAGTAAGAAAGGAGAAAAACATGATAGATTATCAATGTTCATACAGTAAAGGGGAAATGATAGATTGTCAATATTCAAACAGTATCAGAAGGAAAAAAACATGACAGATTATTTATTTAGACAGTAAGAAAACATGAGAATTGAGCATTATTAATCAGCACAATTCATTGCCATGCAAAGATATTATTTGGTAAATAAACAAAAAACTTGCAAAGAATCAAATACAAGCAATGATGTACAATTGTGCATACATTACAAAATAATGAAATACATATACAATCTGATTTTATAAAATTCACCAAGGAGCCATTCTAGATCCTCCGTGGCGCCAGAATCTATGGCCCCTCGTGTTGCAGTATGGCTAAGAAAAGTATTGTTATATCTGATCAACACCAACCTTACAAAAAAGAAGAAAAATATTTTTATTTATATTCAATATTGTCTAAAATATACACTAACCAGTATTGTACCAGTAGAATTTCTTTAACCATAATGCCACACAGAAGGCCACAGGCCCAGCATGCATAGAAGATCCAACTTGATCACTTACCCATCAAATATACATGTACGCTGCATTGAAGCATACCATTTAATAATCATATACCAAGGCAAAAATAAAAAAATGAACTACTCAAACTCACTTAGTTTACAAATTTTTCTTCATCTTTGTTTTTTTGTTGTTGAATTAGCGAGTGAAGGTGCAGCAAGGAAAGCATGAAAACCAGCTCCCGTTTTGCGGAGGCGGGGATTTCACCGTTTCCGGAGTTTCAGGTACCGCCCCGACCGGTACCGGTTCTTTCTGAATCAACAATTTCTGCATTGACTCCCTACCGTGCGACACTTTTGCGTTCGCCTCCCCCGTCAACCTAATATTTACAAACCAATCCATTTTGTTAAGAAAAAATGAGTTAAGAAGAGTTAAGAAAAAAAGATGAAATGAAATGGGAAATTACAGTGGAAATGCGAAGGAACTGTGGCTGTTTGTGCTCGTCTCAGAAATACGGCCAGAAACACCAGAAGCAGGGCTCTCACACGGGGTGCTCATATTACTGAAATTACCGATTTGCCCCCTTGTAGGATTCATGTTCACATTCACACTCATCTCCACTTTCTCCTTGTAATTACTATTTTGGCTCTGTCCCTTCTCCTTCTCCCTCCCCTGTATTTGTCCCACGTCTAATTCCATCAATGGTCCGCTAATTCCGTCTTTCATCCCTCCAATTACTTCCTTCGGAATTCCGATTTGCAAAAGTTCAGGGTGGTTTCCGAAAATATTCCCTAGCTCGCCGGATTTCGCCAGCTGGATGCTGAAGAGCGACTCGTTCGACGCCACGCTCCACTCGGTCGGCGCGCTCGACTTATTCGAGGCGAAAATCGATTGGGGGATCCGGTTGGGATCTGGCACGTCGTAGTTGGAGCGGTTCATGTGCTGAATCGGGGGCAAATTGGGGCTCTGTGATTTGGGGAGGTTGAGGATGTGCTCTGGGGAAGAAGAGTCGGAGGTGGTGGAGACGGTGGAGTAGGAGGCGAGCTCAGGGAGAGGATTTGAGTTGGGGATTTGGATTTGTGAAGAAGCCATTTGGAATGGTTAGTTTGGTTAAGGAATTGAGAGTTTGGAGTTTGGAGTTGTGTTAGGTTTTGAAGGAGTTCATGTTTTTTTGGGGTTATTTCTGCAATAAAAAGGAATATTAGAGAACTTGGAAGAAGTTAGAAAAATGATGTGAAGTTGATTAATCTCTTTTACCTTGTTTGAAATGTATCCCTTTTTCTTCTTCTTTCTCTTTGATTGCTGTAAAGGAAACAAAGATTTCAGATTATGAAGAGAAACAGAAGAATTCAGAAAAAATCAATGGATAAAAAGAAATAAACAGTGAAGTACCTCTTTGAAGGTGAAGAGAGACAGAATTTCTCTCTTGTTTTCTTCGATTCTCTCAAAGAACAATGGACTGATTTGGGTTTCGTCCAGTACATAAAGCGCACAAAACCTTATCATTTTAGTTGGGAAAAGCTGCTGTAATTTTGCCATTATTAGTGCTCCCCAAAACCTCTCTAAAACCTCTCTCAGTTTAAAACTAGTTTATGTTTTTTTGAATAAACCACTTGTTTATTTTACACATAACCTACTCTCCATTTGGGCCCACAAGTCAGTGAATGTTTTTAATTCCTTAACTAATTTGGGTAAAACAAATCAATATTCCTTTTGACTAACATTTTTGAAATAATTTTGTTTGGTGGACTACAGTTTACAGTGATATTGGTGTACCATTAAAGAATGGACCAGGTTTAGTAGCGATTTGCTAATTAAATCGTAAAACACGGTAAGCCACCTCATTAAAACAATCTTCAAGCAATCAAGCCTACTAGTTATCATGTTGCTACTAGTTATTAGTGTATTGTTACTTTGGTATTCATGAATAATATCATAAGTTTAAAATGATATGTATCACACAAAAAATAAATCTAAAAAAACTTAACTCTTTCAAATATTCAAAAAGTTGGGAGTTCTTCGAAAATTTTACTTTTGTTTCTGTTGGAAGCACAAGAGGGCTTAAAACACTTGAAATAATTAACAGCATGAAGCAAGTCCAACATATGTTTCTAACATCACTAATTCCTTACTATTTCAATTTACATATTTCTAGCCAAATACCAGAGAAAATTAACAAAAAATAGATACAAATATAGTACAAACGAGTGAAAATATGCATTTTCACCTCGAAGTATCGTCAATTTCACAATAATCATGATCTTATATGTAATGGAATTTTGACGTTGTTCTTGTTCTTTTTAACACCTCCGCTAGTCGCATCAGCTCTGCATCATTTTTTTCCAAATAAACAGATGATTGGCTGTTTTGTTCTGATTTCAGCTCTGAATTATTTGTTTTCTTTCCATTTACCTCCTCTATCTCTTCTTTACAATCAAATATTTTTCCATCATTTTCCATCGTTCGATCATCCTCAAAAGGAAAACACGCAACTGATGCCTTTCTTCTCACAAGAGTCTTGTTATTACGCTCTTCTTTTTTTCCTTTAATGATCTGGCCAAACTTGCTCAAAAACTTTGTATTATTGGGGATATTATGAACACATTTTTTATCTGATGACCGATTCTTTTCAACATGAGTCTTATCATGTTCTTCTGCCTGCAAAGAAGATGTATTTTTATTCTCTGAGTGGAATTCTGCGTTATAGCTAGCATATTGCAGGATTAGTAGCTTGGCCTTCTCTTGCGAGTTTGGGCTTGCGCTCTTACTAAGATCTTTAGCAGTGATTATACCTACAATTATTATGCTCTGGAATTAAATCGAAGGATTAATTAAGTTTTTATATAGTAACATAGTGGTTTGCAACTATATAATATATAATGGTTTAAACATTTTGGAACCTGTAGGAGATTTGCAGTCTCTGAGCTCGTAACGGAGGCACGCATTTACCCACTTTAGATAGACTGATTGTTCTACATCGTTGCATTGGTCAGTCTTGAGTCGTTCTATATCCTTTCTTAGGTTTTCATTTTCTTGTCTCAAGTGGTTCGCCTCCTCTATCGCCTTTTCTGCCTGCATGTATATATATCAGCATTAATATAACGATAATATTATTATGTGTATACTATAATTAAAATATGATAACATCTGAAAATGATATCTGCGCCATCTCCAATTGCAGAATTAACCCCAAATTTTCTCGTGAAAGCTCTGAATTTCTCATCCTAAGACTCACAATCTCACTTTCCAAATCAATTGATTGCCGCAACTTCTCCCACAAAACCACAATTCTCATCTCAAGATTTGAAATCTTCTCATTTGCATCATCATTTTTTGAATGCAATTTTCTTTCAAGGTTTGTAATCTCTTCATGCAACCTCAAATTGTTCTGGGCTCTTATTTTCTCCTTGCATTCTTCCAAACCTTGGTTTATGTCCGACCACGAGATTTCGCTTTCTGTTGATGTTTCCTCTTTTCCTTTGATAGGCATGAAGAAAGAAATGGAATTGATGACTTTTGATTGATCCTCCTCCCCCTAAAAAAGTATTTCAAATTGATTTAAAAAGATATATTTCTATTGCAATTAGATTTTTATGAAATTAATTAAACTACAAAGAAACACTATGGCTAAAATAGTTCTATGCAAACTGTACCACTTACATTCTTATGACGGTACAACACTTCCGTGAGGCCACCACACGGCTTTGCGGCACAATAGCGACTCCGCCTTGACTGATGCCATGCGATCACGTATCGTCCGGAAAAAGAAGTAATTACAACATTAAGCTTCACTAGGAGTGTCTTAAGATCTCTTTTTTCTCTCACTAGAAACTCCATCTCGCTCATAGATGAGTGAATTGTTATCGATGAACTATATATATGGTATATATCATCTTTAAGCAAACTTCAACTTTTCATCTTTAAAAAAATACATTTGGTTGTCTTTTTCAAATAGATAAAGTAATTAGACTAGATTTTGACTTAGTAGGCCAATAATTATATAAAAAACCATAATTCAGAGACCAATTAAACTTCTTGTGATTTCACTAATTAGTTATCTATTTATCCTTCGTAATCAATCATTTTCACCATCTCATCAAGGAAAGATAAAAAATCCAATCAATCATTTTTCCCAAATAAAGACGACTAAAACAAAGTGAAACCTTACGGGAAAAGACTTGAACTGTATTTTTTTTAGTTAATTTGTCAATGACTCAATACTTCCAATCCGCCCCCAGATTGTTAAGACAGTTTTGATTTGTTGCATTAATTAATAACGATGGTTACAGTTTACTGGACAGAATTTTTTTTATCGCCAGTATTATTCAATCACCGTAGACTTCCATTTATTTGTTGCGTTTTGTTATGGGGCCATATGGGCCACAGATAAATTCTTTGAGCTCTTATATGTTACCCGAGCTTTATTTTAGTTTCATGATGGATTAGATCTAGACCATTTAATTTCAAAGGGGTAATTTGGGTATTTATCAATTAATTACACAATTAATTAGGCACTAGCCCATTCCATTTTTTCATTTACCATATGTATTCTCTCCCTCTCCATTCCATCCCCTCCATTTCTCTCATCTTTTTCACCTACGCGGCTACAAAATTTCTCTCATTTTACTATCCCTTGCTACCGTGTAACAGTATATTGTCAGATAAAATATTATATCAACCCTAAAATCAGCATAAAAAATATGTATAATTAAACATATGTAGTGCTATAAAAAAAAATAATATTCAGTCAAAAAAGAAAAAGAAAAATAACTTTCACAATATACATAATTTTGTTTAATAACCACGAATATTAAAAAAAATTTATGAAATAAATTATACAAATAGTGTATATTAGCACTGAAATGGTGTATTTGCACCAATATTATTTGTATACATGAATGATTTATAATGGCTAAACATAGTATATTAATAGTAAAAATTATATATTCACACTGAAAATTAGTATATTTCCTCACATAATTAATGATACAGTCAGTGACAGAGCTTGCCTCCATTTATTGGGGGCCCCAAAAAAATTCTGCCTATTGATTAGCAGTCCAAAAAATTTTTTTTTTTTTGGGGGGGGGGGGGGGGGGGGGGGGTTGGGGGGCAAATATTTCAAAAAAAATTCTTCTCTAAAATACTATTGATATATACTGTTTTATCAAATTTTGGGGGTCCATGGCCTCTCTTGGTATCTATAAAGCTCCGCTACTTGGTTACATAAACACTAAAAAATGTGTATTGTCCCTAAAATAATAATTGAACAAGAATATTATACAAATATATGTTTTGATACTAAAAAATAATATATTAAAACCAATTTTATACTTGTACAAAATGATATATTGGCATTAGAAATGGCATATTGACATTCAAAAGATAGTATAATTAATGAGGAAGATAATCACACTGAAAAATAGTACATTGGCATAACAAATGGTATATTAACATCTAATATACTATATTTTATGTGAAAATGATATATTCACAATCAAAGCAAACAAAAAAATAGAGTGACGTTCTTCAAACTTTCATTCAAAACCTGAGTAATGGCGGAGGTTATAGCCTCTGCATGTTTTCAAGGCAGGCCTTCTCCTTCCAGTCTTCTCACAGGCATTCCTTTACACTTAACTGCATTCTTTCAATCATAAAAAGGAAACACGCACGCAACACAAAACCTCCACATAATTCACCAATACAATCAATTGAAGTGTAGTGGCACCTCTCATCTGACCAAATACAATCTGATATTTTCTTAACAATACAAATATAAAAAGAAAGAAAGAAACCCCAAAACAAACAATCTCAAATCAATCTCAGCTTATCTACCAACTAATTCTACCCACTAATTGCGAAAACCTGGTTCTGGTGAAGACATGGGCCTCTAGTGCGACATTGGAGGTGAGTGGAATGGAGAGGTAAGAAGCGATAGATTGCTTTTCTTTCTTCTTTCCTACTCAAATCGACGATCCTTCCATTCCGTAGGCTGCTTTGAAAGAGACAAGCTTCGTTCCTAGAAACATACATTAGAAATACTAGAGACGTGGAGGAGGAGAGAAAGGGAACTGGAGAGAAACATAGAGTTGATTAGAAAAGGAAGAGATGATTATCGTGAAAATTACTATCTTATCCTTTTAATTAGTTTTGGTAACGATTAAAATAGAAATACTACTAGTGCTGGCATCTCCGTAGAATTCATCTTAACCGCTGATTGAGAAAAATGGAATCAATAGCAACAGTCTATTCTTGGGTCCGGCAAGATATAAAAAATCTAAATTCTTTTATTCTAATTATTCACACAAAAGGAGTTCATTAATTTTGTAAAATACAGACGAGTATTAACACATCATAACGTACATTTGCACTTCTAATTAACATTACATTTCTCAATATTCGTGACAAAATCAAACTAATTAACAACAATCATGCAAAAACTAAACACCCATACAAGCCCTACACAACAATCATGCAAAACCCTGGAATACAACATGAAAAGCCTAGATAAGTTGAAGTCCATCCACCAGGAGAGAACCCGCAATGACTCGATTTGCTGCTTCAGAGGGATGAACGCTGTCCCAAAACACGTAACTTGTAGCGTTTGAGCATATTCCTTCTAATTCAGGCTTGCAGAGCACTGATGTTTTTCCACTTGTACCTGTTACGCAACAGCCACGCTGGGCCTCCACAAATCCTAAAAATATAATAACTTGGTTGCAATTTTAATTTGCTTAAGAGATCAAAATGTTCGAAATAAATTTATTGTGAATTTTGACCTTGTTTCGAAGGTGCGGTTATGAGTTCGTAAAGAGGCTGATAAATGTCGAAAACGGCGATTTTAAGCTCATTATAGCGCTTGGCTAAAGAGTGTATAGTGTAGTTTAGCTTTCTATTGAATGTTTGCGCATCTTGATTGATTCTTGTCACGCACAAATTATTATGATCCTGGCCGAATAATGTGATTACAGCTGGCAAACAACCCAAAGGTGCCATTGATGTAACTCCGATTTTCCGAGCTCCCAAATCATACAAATTCTATATAAAATCGAGAAAATTAACCATTATTATACTTTAAATACAAACCATGAAAATTATTTTGTAATAATAGATTATATATCTCGTGTTCCTACCCTAACAAACTTGGATAACTCTTCTAAAAGGAGATTGGAAAATTCATCGACAGAATATAACTTCCTGAGATCCGGATTTATGTAATAATTCTGAATGAAATCGCCAGGTCCGGTGCCTAATACGTACAATGCACCTCTCAATATACTATTTGCTTCGCGTTGTCCGACAAGTCGTACAAGTTTCGACTGGTACTCCGTGTAGTACTTTAGTTGTTGCGACAGTGTAAGGGCATGCTGTGTCATATATTAAAATATATATTGTTATTTGTAATATTATGTGGCATTTTATTTAATTTAAATGTACTTATTTTTTTAAGTGTTTTTGTGGACAGAAAAGAAAATTATGAACAAAAATGAGTTGATGATATATACTGACATATAAATTTGAAGTGGGATCATAATATCCGGATCCAGCTGATGCAAAACTGGTTCCGATAAGAAGGTTTTTTCCTGATGCAAGTGGACTCAGATAGGGCAACTGGTAGGTTTCAAATCCCAATATTTCAGCTGTGATGGAAGAGAAACAGAGAATAAACAAGCTGTTAATTAAAATAAAACTTCTGATTATTGTTGTGCATATATATTCTGTCTTTAATAGTTTCAAAGTTTATATATTGTTCACATTATTCATTGTGCTCCAACTAGCAACTAGTCATGGTATAAAAGCATTGTAAGTAAACAACAAATATTAGAGAAATATGAACAAAAATAATATCATGCAGAAACAATAAGTTGTAAATAGCTAAGCAAATACCAGTGATATCAGTAGGCAGTTTGCCGTTACAGAAACGGCCGGTTGGCCGATGATTTTTGAAGTCCCTACCGTAAGGCCGATAGTTCGCCTTGAAATCTGCGCTCAAATGGTTGTTGTTCCCAACATCCATCATCGAGTCGCCGAAAGTTATAATGGCCGGAACAATAGTCGACAAGGATGATTGTGCATTGCTATATCCAGTATAACTTTGTAAAATTGCAAGGACTAAAATGAACATTGCTCTTCCTTGCATTTTTTTTCCTCTCACTTGGTTATTTTTTGTTGGAAGATACAGTGAGGAAATATTTTCACACTATATATAAGCAACTAACCAGCTTGGTACTTGGTAGGGGTTTTGTAGTAAATTCTGCAAGATGCATTAACTGCATGCAGGTGAGGCGACAAAGATGTTAAATTCTTAAGCCCTAAACCCTAAAAGGCTAAAACTTGTTATTTAACAGATGCTTCACTGTCATGTATTTTTATGGTTTAATGAACGGAAATATTTGGAATATATGAGAATTAAAAGTTTATTTATATACACATCATGAACAGTGTTTCAAATAAATAGAGATCTCAAACTATTTAAGCCCATTCATGTGAATCAGACCCACAACCATGCAAAAGAGTTAATTTAATTAAGCAGTGATGTCTATTAGTCATTCTATAGTTGTGCACAGCTATCGACGACTTTATATCCAGATATGACAAACTAAATAACGTCTCTTCTCTGTTTCAAAATGACCAACTATGTTAATATAATTTCACTTAACTTTTGGTACTGTATTTTTGCTGAAGACACACGTATAAGTACTTCCAGGCCCAGAAAAGCTGGTACAGATGATGAACAAGAACAAGTGAATAATTGGCAACTTTTTTATTTGAATTGTGACTTGGCATTGTTCAAATTTGTTACACTCTGTAACCAAGTTATGAAATGGAAAATGTCGGCCCCAAATCAGTTTAATTTTGTCTGGTGTCGAGTCTACTAAATTCTTTGAAAATGTTCAAATTGGAGATTTATTGGTAGGAGACAAGATTTCTATACCCTCTGCGATACTTGAACATGGAAATGTTTATAGCATTAATTGAAGAAAACATCAAATTTCTTGCTTGCATTTAAGCCGTACCTATACTGGGACCAAGTGTAACTAGTATATATTAAAAAAAATATATTAATTTGTATTCAGAAGTATATTAATTTGTATTCAGAAGATTATATTGGATCCCTGACAATTTTTTCAACTGTCAAAATTGAGGGGCTTTAATAATTTAAGAAGGAAAATAAATAAAATTAAAATAATAATTGGGACCCAAGCCAGTTTGAGAAGAGGCTCCAACACACGCAAGCATATTGTTAGATGTTTAGAAATTTGCATCAAAACACTTCATCATTTCTAAATAGCACAGAGCTCCTGCATGATGGAAAAATACAGAAAGCAAACATTTCATTGTTCACAAGTTACAAAAAATTGTCTCTGTAAGTTCCTTGCATTTTTGTTTGGTTTTCTGGCAATGCTGGCAAGTTACTGAAATCTATCTTGTCATATTTGGTTTGTGAATTTTCCTTTTTGTATTAGTTTTCATGTAATAAGCCTAAAGCTAATATAGGCCAAGCCTGTCAAATTTTCTGCTTTTTTTAAGGTCAGCCTGCCAATTTTATTTTGGGTCTGTTTTGAGCAAATAACAAAAGTAAATCCAACAAATTTTGGGATTTTGATTTCTCTTTTTCAATCCTTTTTCTATTTGCAACATCTGGAACTTTTTTGAAATCATTCTTTTTTATCAAGGAAATTTATTTTTAAAATATCTTCAATTCTATAATTTATTTCTATACAAATAGAAAATAAAAATAAAACGGGGGCCAAAAAATCCTAACAGGCCACTGCCCTAATATCCACTAAACAGAATACAGGAAAAGAAGCCCGGGATTGTAAAGCCTGGATAATGATTCCCAACTAATTAAGGGAGTAATCCTTTTTTGTCAATTCTTTTAGAACTTTTTTGCAATTCTCCTAAACAGTTAAACCTGTCATTCTTGATCGCCAGAAATAAAATATTGACAGTTGAATCGATAGCCAGTTTCTCATCTCAAGATGAAAAGTAAAAAAACTTTTCTTAAAAAAAAGATGGAAAGTAAAAGCAAAGAAATTATAAATACAACTGAAAAAAGATGCAAAAAATAAATAAAAACATTTATATTTATTATAACGACCAAAAAATTACAAAAACAAAAAAGTCCTTAAAACACATCAACATTTCACATATATCTAAACAAACATTTCTTCCTATCCGCACTTAATTTATTTTCTTCCTTAAATCCAATAAACACACAAGAAAGACAAAACATCTATATCAAAACGCAATCCTCTTAACAAACTTAACCCCAATTAGTTAATTCTTAAGTCACAAGGCTAATTCCTTGTACGACAAGTGAATCCGCAATGACACTATTTGCAGCTTCAGATGGGTGAACACTATCCCAAAACACGTATTGTGTTGCATTTGCACACGTTCCAATCGATTTAGGGTTACACAACAAAGATGTTGTCTCCACAATCCCTGTCCCGCAACATCCTCTCCTCGCCTCGGAAAACCCTAAAAATACATAAAACATTCATTAATTACAGAATTTATGTAATTACCATTACATATGTTACACATTTTAAGTGAAATATAATTTAATTTAATTAGGTTTACCTTGTTTTGAGGGTTGGGAGGCGAGATCATAGAGAGGCTGGTAAATGTCGAAAACCGCAATTTTAAGCGAAGGATATTGCTTAGACAGGGAATCAACTGTATGACTCAGTTTCTTGTTGAAATTTTTCGCATCGTCATTCAGTCTCGTAACACAAACATTACTACCTTCACCGAACAATGTGATTGCCGCCGGTAAACAACCTAACGGCGGCAATGACGTCACTCCCAACCGCCTCGCTCCTAATCCATACAAATCCTAAAAACGATAAAAAATATTATTATATCTTTTTCATAATGCTCAACTAAATAAATAATAGATTAAGTTATTATTATTATTATTATTATTATTATTATGAAAGTTACTATTATTATTTATTTGGATTACTTTAACGAAATCGCAGAAGATGCTGATGAGAAGGTCGGAAAACTGATCAGGAGAGTAGAACTTGAAGAGGTACGGATTTATGTAGTAATTCTGAACAAAATCACTCGCTCCGGCACTCACTATGTACAATGCGCCGTTTATTATATCGTTTGCCTTGCTGGCACCGACCATCTGGTTCAGTTTTGATTGGTACTCTTTGTAGTACTGAAGTTGTTGAGACAAAGGAATCGCATGCTGTATACAAAATGAAGTATGAAAAATGTTATTTTTTTTATGTACTGGTGCTAATTTGTTACAAAATTAATTGAGTTGTACTTCCAAATTTTGTCAGATCAGTATGGGTGGCCAAAAAGTAGTGATTTTTTTCTTTCTAATTTCTTACTTGTGTTACCCCAAATGTAGATGCTTCATGGTAAAACTATAATTTGAGGCAAGTATAATATAACAACTTATAATAAATTGTCTAAAAAAAAAACTCATAACAAATTAAAGTTTGCACACTTTATGTAAAAAAATATCATAGATATATACTTACATATAAATAGGCTGTATCATCATAATATCCAGAAGCAGCCGATGCAAAGTTAGCTCCAATCAGAAGATTCTTTCCTGATGCTTGTGGACTCAGATAAGCTGGCGCATATGATGTAAATCCCAACGTCTCAGCTACAAAAAAGAAAAATATAAAAAATGTAAAATTCAAAATGTGATATAAATTACAAAATACAAATAAGTCTACTAGTAAGTTAATGCAGGTGATAATTCAATAGAAAGTACCGGTAATATCAGTGGCAAGTTTGCCGTTACAAAACCGACCGGTCGGCGCGTGATTCTTGAAGTCTCTTCCATATGGCGGGAAATCGGCCTTGAAAATGGTCGGCAAATAATCATTATTTCCTACATCGACTGTCGAGTCGCCGAAAGTAATAATCGCCGGCACGAGAGGTTGAGCATTGGCTGTAATAATAAGTCCTAACATAACAAGGACCAAACTCAAAGCTGTTCTGATGCTTCCCATTGTGCTGTTGGTTTTAGTTTTGTGTTATGTTTTTTTTTCTTTTTGGAGTGAGAGGGTGAGTTATATATATGAGTAAGGAAGTGATAGAGCATGCTGAGTTTAGGAAAAAGTAGCTAGAAAAATCATAAACTTTTCAAAGTGGCATTAAATGTTGGCATGTGGGTACATATATATCGATTTGTAAAAACAAGGATGCATAGGATTTTGAATCTCATTATTGTGCGGTAAGTAGCACTTGTTGCCTACACCATAAAAAGTTAATTTTGTAGCATATGTAACAATGTACTGTGTTTTATGCATTATAATGTAATTTATTTTGAAGATAAAGGATATGATTTGTTCTTTATTCAGATATCTTGGATAGTACTCAAATTTTAATTTTACGTTATTTCATAAGAGTTTGCGACTTTATGAATTGGGGCCTTAGTTTCAGCCAAGTTATTGTGAAAATAGTTTCACAGAACTCAGAATTCTCATCTAAACAACAGAAATTACAACACACTTATTCACAAAAACATATTGCCTGACAAATAACAACAAATCGAACTACCTTCACAAAAAAAAAAAACAAAAAAATCGAACTGCCATTATTTGTGTGCAGCTTGTGTATCAAAGTCAATATTTAGTTTATATTTGTTGTTTATTAGTGTTGCCTGTTAAAACATGAAAACCTCTTAAAATCCTACACCAACTTAGGAGGCTCTTAATTTCTATGGGTTGGCCAGAAGGGCAAATATTTGGTTAGTTGGAAGAGATCAGTTGGCTGGTGTGATTACTACATATGGTATTGCTCCACCATAGACCCAACCAATGACAACATGCCCTGCCATCTAAGTTCAATTATTGATTATGTGCTTGATTGGCTGGGTCCATGGTGGACCAGTATCATTTTATAAACCCCCCCCCCCCCCCCCCCCCCCCCCTCTCCTAGATTTGATCCTCTAAAAGTTGAAAAATGACAATATAAAATTTGCATTGGAGAACTGGCAATTATTGATCAAAATCTTGATAAGGTTTAAAGTGGAAATGTAGCATGTATACAGTTATAATCTCAATAAGTGGGGCTAAATTTAGTAATGTGGTCATAAATTGGCTATAGTGATGAAATAACTATATATCAGTAAAATCCACATTGACACTAAAAATTACAAATGAGGGGGAAATGATTTTCCTATCTTTCTTTTTCTTTTGCATGCATTTACAATGAGAACTTTACGTGTCATATGGCCCAAATAGGTATAAATTCTTCACATGGGTTCCATTGATTGGAAAATAATTGCAAAACCTCAAGTTTTCAAGTTTCAACCAGACCATGAGAAATTAATATACAGATTGTAAGTAGTAAGTACCAGTCTGTCAGAGCCTACGGGCTTTCCATCGAAAAAAAAAGTACCAGTCTGTCAGAGAATGGATCCTTCAATCAATCCACCTTGACTTTAACTTTGACATCAGTAATTGTTGGTGCATAAATATTTACTTTAAAGTTTAAACAATGTTGATAATATAAAATATTAGTATTAAAGTTTAAAGGTAATGTTTAGGAAAATTGTATATATTATTGGCGAGATGTTTAGTTAGAAAACATAGCAGGCTGGTAGATTAAGACATGTATCTGATTTTGGGACTGTGAAGGTGTCTCAATTAATGTTTCTTCTTTTTTCGATGGAAAAAGAAAGAAGGATTTAAGTTTCCTTTCCTCAAATCACTTTCAGGCATCACATGATGAATGATTTGATATATGACGAGATATTAGCACGGACTAACATAGCAAAATCAAACTCCAATAAATTTAATTTTCTTCCTAGAGCAATTTCTTAATTAAAATTAGAACAAAAAGGAGGAAATTCCATAAAAATAAAACTAATTTAAACACACCAATCAACTCATCGAAGCATCAGATGTTGATTTCTGTACCAGATTCAAATAACTAGCCAAAAAGATAGGTTTACTTCATTAGTGAGTACTTCCATTTTGTTGAAAATTTGCTAATAATAATGCCCACTAAAGCAACATTGGTTTCATTTCACAATTAAAATTCTATATTACTAAGATAATATTCTATTTTCTTGTGTGTGAGGCCCAGACTAGTCTTATTACTCCATTGGATCAGGTTATTTTCTGGGCCTATTTACGTCCCAGAAAATATATAATTCATATTATGTATAATTCAAACTTTCAAATCTCGAATTATTCAAAATTCCGAATATCGATTCTGACTTTTCAGTTTCATTCCAGTCCCCTTTTCAATTCAATACTCTGGTAAAATCTGTTGTTCTCTCGCTTTCCACTATGGCGAATCCGTACAGAGATCATCCCCTTCCTCTCTGTCGACTTAGCAGTAAGAATTGAATTGAATTGAATTTTTTTTATAGTGGAGCAGTATAACAAATATCAGAAAAAGAGAATTGTTGCACATATATCAGAAACAAATTGGTACTAAAACCCAAAACAGAGCGAATTTGTGTTTTGTTCTCTTATTTACGTGCGTGCATTTGAAGAAAATAATACTAATTTGAGTTTATTGTTTGTTTGCTGATAAATAGACGAGAGGAATTCTTTTCCTGGTTATGCTTCAGGTTCAATTCCTCCAACATTTGGAGCAGCCGATCTTGCCAGAAATGAGGTACGAGTCCCACTTTTCTTTATACTTTCAATCCAATTTCAATTCACTAAATTTCCAGAGCAATTTTAGTTTCAATTTTGTTAAATTATGTTATAACCCAAAACATAAATGTTCAGTTTTGTTAAATTATGTTAAACCCAAAATATAAATTTTCAGAGCAACTAAAGTCTCAATTTTGTTCGATTAAGTTAGACCCAAAACAAAAATCTCAATCTCTGAACTAACTCTCAGATTCAATACCAGTATTTCGAGCAGTTCAGTCAATTTCTGAAATTTTTGTTTGTTCTTATTTTTCAGTTGTTGAGGCCCATTGAAGAAACAGCTCTGGTCAGAAGGGTGAGCTTACCGGGTCCGGACCCGTTAGTGGTTTCAAATGGGTTAACGGGTCAAGAATCTAATATCCTCTTTGTTGATGGACTCCCTCCTGATTGCACTAGAAGAGAAGTTTCTCGTATTTCTTTTTCCTTTTTTTATTCCAACAAAAAGTTCATGTATTTTCTCATTTTTTTTATTTGATTTGATATTAGACTATGTTAATATTTTTTGTGTAGATTTATTTAGGCCATTTCCGGGCTTCAAGGATATAAAAGTTGTACATAAGGAACCTAGACGGGTAAGTTATTATACTAATAGCATTATTTTATTTTCTTTGTTTAATTTTATTATTTTGTTAATTATTTATGTGATTTTTAAACTATAGACAAATGAGAAGGGTTATGTGCTATGCTTTGTCGAATTTTCTGATCCTAAATATGCCTTTGCCGCTCTGAAAGCTCTTCAAGGTATAATAAAAATAATAATATTAATACTTATATTAATAAGAAAAATAATCTCATGTGAAACTCATATTATTGTAGGATATTGTTTTGATGACAAGAAACCACACGCTCCTTTACTGAGCATACATTTTGCAAAATTCCCATTTCGTCCTCCTGGTTCTTCAACAACTGTTGATGAAAGGCGGGGACCTTGAAAAAATAGAATAGAAAAGAAATAAAAAAATTTATGTTGTAGAAAATTAGATGACTTGTTTCTAAGATATGAAAAGTTGCGATGCTACAAAGGGTCGAGAGTATTAGGGAAATTGTGATCTTTGTGTGGTATGTAAGATTTTATATTATAGTAAGGAGTAGTTTTTAGCATGTTTTGGGTTTCAAATTTCTCTCTTAATTTTGTTACTTGTGAGTTTGATTAATGAAAATGGGAGCTGATCATGTGCGACGGTACTGTAGCGACTATATATAAACTGAAAAAACATATAAATTGAAAACAAACCGTATATAAAAATTTATTCGGTAAAACAATATATATTTTAAAAATGAAAATATATAAAAACATATAAACTGAAAACAAACAGTATATAAAAATTCATTCGGTAAACAATATATATTTAAAAAAATGAAAACAGTACACAACGTATATAGAAACGCGAGAAAACAATATATAATTTCAATCCATCATTACAGAGTTACTACAGTACTCCCGTCGTGATTTCCTAATTGCCAATGAAAATTGCCTACCGGCTTGAAAGCAAAAAGAAAAAAAATCTTTTGCCAAACATGTTGTAAGTTTGAAACAGATTTATTTCTCGTTTTGATTTGTAAAGTATATGTGAACATATCATTGAAAAAGTGAAAACACTATAGTATATATCTTCTGCTACTGATATAAATAAGATTTAAATAAAAAAAGTACCAAAAAGTGTAGGGAGAATTTCATATTTACCCTTCTAAAAACCCAAATATCATATTTACCCTTCCAAAACGTTAAATATCATATTTACCCATTCAAAACTCACAAAATATCAAAATTGCCCAAAAAGTTAAAATCCCGTTAAATATGTGACGGCAACCATGATTTAACCTTGCTAATATAGATTAAGTCAATAATACAAAATTTATCAGATAAAATACCCCTCATCTTCTTCAATCACATTAACCCTTCTTCAATCCTACTTCTCATCCTTCTTTCTCATCACAAGCTATTTTTTGTTTTTATTTTCTTCTTCACCACAAATTGACAGAAGAAAGATATCCATCTCATCTCCATTTAATGCACATAAACTCTCTCTCTCTCTTCTCTCTCTCTCTCTCTCTCTCTTTTTGTACTTAGGAAGCAATTAGATAAAGGAAGAAAGTCCAAAATTTCTAAGTGACGGTACAGACTAGGGCTTTCTTTGTCATTCCCGTTTATTACATGGTAAAAATAAGAATAAGACATAAGCCTTTCTTGCAACATATATAGTTATTTGTTAAATCAAGGATCAACCGCAGTCTCTTTAAGCCAATTCACTTTCTCACAGGAACCTTAATTCTTTTCATTCACCTTAATTCTTTTCATTCCTGAATAAAAGATTTGCTTCATCAGTTCCTAAGAAACTAATAAAGAACATCACAAAGTATCAGGGTTAAGAAAAATGAGGAAGATAAAATATTGTGAAAAATGAGTGATGAAAAAAGTAATGAAAGCCGAAATAAGGGCCAAGAGAAACAAAAAAGGGTATTAAGGTAATTTTATGTATTCAGCGTCAATTTTAACAGAATTGGGTAAATTTGATATTTTCTTAAATTTGGAAGGGTAAATATGACATTTAAAGTTTTGGAAGGGTAAATATGATATTTTGAGATTTTAGAAGGGTAAATATGAAATTACCCCAAAAGTGTATTATATAACTATCAATTGATAAAAGTAAAAAGCCAACTTTTGGAATTTTGAGTTGCGACGACTAGGAATAAGTGGAAGACTACCCACAGTAGTTTTTATACTAGACAAGGAAAAACTGAAATATGAGAAATAAGAATCCGTTGTCAGCGAGACGGTTCATGTAAATCATGTCTATGCAAATTCATATAGATATGTTCTGTTCTCTCAGTTCTCTCCATCTAACCCACCAAAACTCGAGAAAAGACCTCAAAATTATACAAGTCAAAGAATCAAAAACAAAACTCCATTTTGTTGTCATTTTAGACAGTTTTTATCTCAATATTCAACTCTTTTAAGGGTGGGTTCAAAAGATTTCAATTGGAAAAGTAAGAAGAGATAGTTCCCCACTACTTTCTCTCCATTTCCGAAGCTGAAATCTTCTTCCCCTCCAAAACAAGGAAAAATTAAAGATGAGTCGCAGGCTAAAACTGAATTTATCACCGCCCCAGATTGCTCCGCCCTCGCAGGAATCCACCATAGGAAAATTCCTGTAACGATTACTTACCATCTAAATTTTATTTCCCATTTTCTCAAATTTTGTTATGTGTTTTTGTACTTTGAGGTCTTATTTTCTGTAATTTGAATGGGTGATAATTAGGACTCAAAGTGGGACATTTAAAGACGGGGATTTGCTTGTGAATAAAGATGGGCTCCGAATTGTTTCTCACAGCGAAGAAGGGGTAAAAGCTTTTATCTTTTCACCATTATTCGATTGAGTTGATTACCCAGTTGATCTCAATTCATTTGCTTTACTTTTTTTCCTATTCCAATTTGATTACTCAACTCTCACTTAATCATGAAAACTTCTACACAGGCTCCACCTATAAAACCGTTGGACAACAATCTGAGTCTAGCGGACCTGGACTCAATTAAAGTAATCGGCAAGGGCAACGGCGGAATTGTGCAATTAGTCCGCCACAAATGGACCGGCCAATTTTTCGCCCTCAAAGTAAATCTCTCATCTTCATATTACCGTCCATTTCTCTTATTTACAGTTTTACACAACTAATATTTCTAAAAGGGGTAATTTCATGTGTGCCCCTGCAAAATCTCAAAATATCAAGTATACCCCTACAAAATGCTAAGTCTCATGGATACCCTACAAAACATAGAAAATATCACTATATAACCTCTACAAAATATATTAAGCATCGTTTGTAACCTTCTATCCCTCATTTTTCTCATGTTTTTATTTTATACCAACATTCATGGTATTTCCACATTTGCAAGGGTACCCATGACATTTCCCATTTTTTTTTATATGGGTACCCTTGCAAAACCAGGCCTTTCTAAAACTGACTAATTCATCATTTTACTTACCCAACAGGTGATCCAGCTGAACATACAAGAGAGCATAAGACGCCAGATCGCTCAAGAATTAAAAATCGGGCTGTCGACGACTCAATGTCCGAACGTGATCGTGTGTTATCAGTGTTTTTATGATAATGGAGTTATTTCGATAGTTTTAGAGTACATGGACGGCGGGTCCCTCTCGGATTTTTTGAAGACTGTTAAAACCGTGCCCGAGCCGTATCTTGCCGCCATCTGTAAGCAGGCCAGTGCTTTAAAAAATTAATAAATTTATATATGAGTCCCTAGATTATAAGATATTGCAAAAGATATGAGTCCCTTGGTTTGTTTACACATCTTAGGTTAATAAGTATAATTTTTTCTTATGTCAAGATTAAATATAGGAGTAGGAACCATTTTTTTGATTTGTTGAAAAATTGAGTGGCTTTTTTAATTTGGGTTCCTCTCGGATTCTTTGAAAAGTGTAAAGACGGTGCCCGAGCCGTATCTTGCTGCCATCTGTAAGCAGGCCAGTGTTTTAAAAAATTAATAAATAATTGGTTGATGTTAGTTTGTGTTTTGGACCCTGCTTTATAAGAAATTGTGAAAAAGCCCCTCGGTCTTCAACAGATTTACAAAATGGTCCCTGCCCATTAATTATTTGACTCATCTTAACTCATACGATTTTTTGTATATGTCAATATTTTTTAATAATTGAGGGGTAGGGTCCATTTTTTTTATTCGTTGAAGTATTGTGGGGCTTTTTTGAAATTTTTTATTATTGAGGGGCTTTTTGCAATTTAGGCATAATGCAGGGGCTCATTTGTAAAATTTTCAATTTTTTGTGATGTAGGTGTTGAGAGGATTGATATACTTGCACCACGAGAAGCACATAATTCACAGAGACTTGAAACCGTCGAACATCCTGATAAATCACAGAGGGGAGGTCAAAATATCGGATTTTGGAGTCAGCGCTATTATCGCCAGCTCATCGGGCCAGAGAGATACTTTTATCGGCACTTATAATTATATGGCTGTAAATAATAAATATAATCATTTCTCTTTTATTTATTTCATTTTGTTATCTAACACTTCCATTTATTAATTTTATTATTCTTTTTTTTTCCTTTCAGCCGGAGAGGATCAGCGGGCAGAAGCACGGGTACATCAGCGACATCTGGAGCCTGGGGCTGGTGATGTTGGAGTGTGCGACGGGGGAGTTCCCGTACCCGCCGCGCGAGAGCTTCTACGAGCTTCTAGAAGCCGTCGTCGACCAGCCCTCCCCCGCCGCCCCCCCCGACCAGTTCTCCCCCGAGTTCTGCTCCTTCATCTCCGACTGGTATGCATATGTTCAAGTTCAGAGTTGATTTCATTTGAGTGTGCTTTGCGAAATTGGGAATTATCTGATTTCTGTTTTTTTTATTTATTACTTTTTCAGCATTCAGAAAAAGCCTACGGATAGGAAATCGGCGCAGATCCTTCTGGTATGTCAAATTTTAATTTTTTTTTTCCAACCTTTTTTGCTATATTTTTTTTCTTTCGGAAGCAAGAAAAGTTGAGGGCTCATTTTCATTTTTTGCATTTTATTTGTATTTAATTTGATATGAATTTCAGAGCCATCCGTTTTTAAGCATGTATGATGATTTGAATGTTGATCTGGCTTCTTATTTCACTTCATCTGGCGCTCCGCTTGCCACCTTTTGAACTTCGCAAAATGGTATATTCAAAAATTCAATTTTATTTACCTTTTCTTTATGCAAAAATATTGTTGAATAGTATGAGAGGTTTTTCTTTGAAATATAAAATGAATAGGAATATTTGGAGAAATGTTTTAATGAGAGCTATTGTATAGTGAGTATATAATGCTTTCAATTCATAATGCAGGTTATAAAAATGATGTGTTTGTTTACCGGAATTTGTATTTTTGAGTGTGTTTAGCTAACTTAAAAAGAATTTGTGATGATATTTTTCTGTTGAACTTGATGTAATGTACAATGTATTGACTTCTGTTATATTTGTATTTTGGTATAGACTGATGAGTTGTAATTTTGTATTCTCAATACTATGTATATTTTTGTAATATCTTCTTTGACTGGAATATAGTAGCTATTTTTTTTAATTTTTTGTATTATCTTCTAGTTGTTTTCATCGCTTCTTTCCACTAGGCAATTATTAGGTATGTCATCTGTTGTGTAAGTGTATTGATGTGTTATCTTTTTTTCTATGTATTCAGGTTCCATTGGATAGTTTTTTCTTAAATTCTACTTGATTTTTTTTTCTTTCAGTTTTTATTGCTGATTTATTAATTTATCGATTTAAGTGAATGCGGTAGATATGTTGAGTGCGTAGAGGATGATAGTGGTGAAGATTCCTTTCAACGGTTATCGCAATCACCTGAATCAAAATATTTACTGTCCACATATTCAACACTACTATCATCATATTTTTTTGATGGAAAAAGGAAGAAAGCACTATCACCATATTTACTATCTACATATTCAACATCACATCTTAACTATCAAGTACTAACATTCGCTATCACCATATTTCCTTTTTAGCTTCGAATAGCCTTTATTGCAATATAGATTCAAGTCACAGTTGAATCCTTACGTCGAAAAAGAAGGGTAGGAAGAAAATAGTGAAGTTTAATCCTTAATGAGTATTTGGAGAAAGCCAAACGTGCTTAATAAGTGGTACATAGTCTCTTCAATTTTTAATACAGGTTATAAAAATAATGTGTTTATGCACCAGAATTTGTATTTTTGAGTGTGTTTAGCTAACTTAAATAGAGTTTGTGATGGTATTTTTTTTATGTTGAACTTGTAATGTACAAGATATTGATTTGAGTTAATATTTTGTATTTTGCTATAGACTGATGGATTATAGGGTGCATTTAAGAATTGTGATTTCGTATTTTCTATAATATATATAATTTTGTAATTTATAATAATGGACTTGAATATTTTGATTTAGGTGGGTAGAGTAGCTATGCCAATTATGTTGAGAATTCTAGTGGTGAAGAAGATTCAGATTTTTTAAATTCAAAACTTACAGTACTATAATTGAATCAAAATATTTTTCTACCCACATATTTAACATCACCATCACGTTTTCACTATTCATATATTCAACATCACATATTCACTATCAACATTTAATTGTGTGATGAACGACCATTAATATTATGTGTTAAATTTGTGTACATAAAACAAAACAGTAAGTACATAGATGATATACAAACAATATATAAGGTTGAAAAAAAGTATATAATAGTGATAATTTAGGAATAATAGATGGCTTTTTTTTGCAAATTTCACCAAAAATATCTGCATATAGACCTTCCCTAGCTTTGATCAATTTACTTTACTGAAGCGAGAATCAAATTCACACAAACAAAAAAGATGGAGTGCAATGATATGCTCCAAGCTCAAGCAGAGCTATGGAGCCTAACCTTAAGTTTCTTCAAATCCATGTCGCTAAAATGCGCGATTGATCTAAGAATTCCTGATACAATTAATAATCACGGCAAACCGATGACGCTTACTGAGCTTCACTCAGCTTTATCACTCCCCCCTTCAAGAAAACATCAATTCAGCCGCCTACTACGGATGCTTGCGCATTACGGCTTCCTATCTGAACATGATGGTGGTTTAGGTACTAATAAAAGAATCAAAGTGTAGAACTTATTTCTATCTTAAATTTAGTGTAGCATATTGTTAATTATTGTTTAATTGTTTTGGATTAGGGAAGCATATTATTAATCATTGTATAATTGTTTTGAACAATAGGTACGGAGGCGGTATATGACCTCACAGCGATATCTCGCCTTGTAATCAACAAACATGGATCGAAATTCAACTTATTTCCTTTGCTGCAACTTCAGCTTGGTTCCAATATTTTGGTGAATTCTTCCTTATCCATGGGTGACTATTTAAATCAAGAAGATAAACAAACGCCATTTGAGATTGCGTACGGTTGAGATATTTGGAAAATGATGAATCAGGACACGAAAATAAACATGATGTTTAATGATGCAATGGCATGTACTAGTAGCTTTTATATGGATTTTATCATTAAGAATTGTGGTGATGTTTTTCAGGGGATAGAATCATTAGTTGATGTTGGGCGTGGAACTGGTGTTAGTGCGAAACTAATCGCTGACAATTTTCCAAATATCAAGTGCACTGTTTTGGATCTACCTCATGTGGTAGGCAATCTTCCAAATGACGATACCGTCAAGTTTGTTTCAGGCGATATGTTTGATTATATTCCTCCAGCGAATGCTGTTCTTCTTAAGGTAATAACAAAATTATTTTCCGAAACAAAAAAGGGAACATTTACATGTACTTCAAATTCTGTGTAGTGGATCTTGCATGACTGGCCTGATGAGGATTGCATAAAGATATTGAAGCGATGCAAAGAGGCAATTCATTCAAAAGAAGCAGGAGGCGAAGTTATCGTGGTGGAAATGGTGGTGGGATTGACTTCTAGTGCGATTTCAAAGGAACCACAGTTGTTGTGCGACATGATAATGATGACTTTGTACAACGGGAAAGAGCGAGACGAGCGTGAATGGAAAAAAATATTTGAAGAACCGGGATTTAGCTCTTACAAGATCGCTCATACGCTCGGGTTTTTGTCGATCGTTGAGATTTATCCTTAAATTGTAGTCTGCTTGATTGTATTTCATTCTGCCATTCTCCATGCCTATAATTAAGTGATGTGTTATAAAATAAAAATAAAATAAAGTGATGTGTTTTTTATTCATTTAAGTTGACCTTATATTGTAAAATAATTATGTATTATATTAATGTTAAATAAATTTTAAATAAAATAATTATTTTGATTAATATTATTAGAACACAAACATGTTTTATTCAAAAAAAAAAAGAACAAAAACATGCCAAATTGTAGTGTGTTATTTGATATGTAGATATATTAATTAGATGATAGATATCTGTTATAAAATGGAATAGAAAAATATCTAATTGGTCAATCAAGCTGGTGTGTAGTGTAGACGTGGATATGTCCTAACCGTACACGTGTTACTCCAACCGGGATTATAACTCTCGGGATTGACTATTCAACTGGATTCCAATTCTCGGTTTTTCTTTTTAATTTCTTCATCTTGTTTTTTTTTTTGTGAATGATACTTCCTGACTGCCTACTCTTATAAACAATGCAGGGATCTTTTTTGCAAATTTAACAAAAGATATCCACAGATAAAACTTGCCTGTAAAGCTTTGATTTTTGTAGAGATAATCTGCTTCCAAGTTAGAGTGCAATGATATTCTCAAAGCTCAAGCGGAGCTATGCAGCCTAACCTTAATATTTCTCAAATCCAGGTCGCCAAAATGCACGATTGGTACCAGAATTCCTAATGCAATCCAAAATCACGGAGAACTTTTGATCAATTTATTTACAAGTCTCAGATTCAGACAAAGTAACAAAACAATGGAGGAGAGCAACACTTCAAAAGAGCACAATGATATGCTCCAAGCTCTTGCAGAGCTATGGAGCCTAACCTTAAGTTTTCTCAAATCCATGTCGCTAAAATGCGCTATTGATCTCAGAATTCCTGACACAATTCAAGATCACGGCGAACCAATAACACTCACTGAGCTTCACTCAGATTTATCACTTCCTCCTTCAAGAAAACCTCAATTTGGCCGTCTACTGCGAATACTGGCCAATTATGGCTTCCTATCTGAACGTGATGCTGGTATAGGTACTAACAGAAGAAAGAAAGTAAAAGTTTTATTTCTATGTCAAATTTAGATATTTCAACACGAGGTATTGTTGGTCTTTTTCAATGAAACATGTTACTAACTCACTATTCGTTGTTTGTTTTAGGCAAGGAGGCGGTATATAACCTCACGGCGATAATCAACAAACAAGGATCAAAATTTAACTTGTTTCCTTTCTTGAATTTACAACTGGGCTCCGATATTATATTGAATTCTTCCCGATCCATGAGTGACTGGTTCAAGCAAGAAGATAGACAAACAGCATGTGAGATTGCATATGGTCGTGATCTTTGGGAAATGGCGAATCAAGACACGAAACTAAACACGATGTTTAATGATGCAATGGCATGTCAAAGTAGCTTTTGTATGGATGTTATCGTTAAGAATTGTGGTGATGTTTTTGGGGGAATCGAGTCGCTAGTTGATGTTGGGGGCGGAACTGGTGTTACTGCAAAAGTAATTGCTGAGAATTTCCCGCATATCAAGTGTACTGTTTTGGATCTGCCTCATGTGGTAGGCGACCTTTCTAATGATGGTAGTGCCGAGTTTGTTCCAGGCGACATGTTTAATTATATTCCTCCAGCAAAAGCTGTTTTTCTTAAGGTAACTTGAATATAAATAAAAATTTCCTTGAAAGAAAAAACTTGAATATAATTAAAGAGGCATCAATAGTTTATCCCATTTTGCACTTAGCCACCAGACTATGAGAACATCAACAACAACATGATGATATCATAATTTAAAACTTCCAAAAAATATAACAAAAAGATAAAAATAAGAAAGGAACCTTAACATGTTTAAACTAATGTGCAGTGGGTCTTGCATGACTGGTCTGATGATGATTGCATAAAGATACTGAAGCGATGCAAAGAGGCAATCCCTTCAAAAGAGGCCGGAGGCAAAGTTATTCTGGTGGAAATTGTGGTTGGATCGACTTGTGATACGATTTCAAACGAACTGCAGTTGTTGTGTGACATGATGATGATGACCGTCCAGGGCGGAAAAGAGCGAGACGAGTGTGAATGGAAAAAGATAGTTGAAGATGCAGGATTCAGTTCTTACAAAATCGTTCATACACTCGGGTTTTTCTCGATCATCGAGATTTATCCTTGAATTACTTGTTGTCTGTTTGATTGGTACTTCGTTCTGTCTTTCGGCACGCCGATGTACTTGAAGGGATAGTTTTACTTTTGTTGGTTTGAAATAAGTTTGTTTCTGCGAAATCTAACGTTGGATACTTAATCTTGTTGGATTTTTACTTAAAATAATTATGTACTATATTGTCAAAATTCACTTTTGTTGGTTTGAAATAAGTTTGTTTCTGCGAAGTCTAATGCTGGATACTTAATCTTGTTGGATTTTTACTTAAAATAATTATGTATTATATTGTTAACTTTACTTTTGTTGGTTTGAAATAAGTTTGTTTCTTCAAAATCTAACGTTGGATACTTAATCTTGTGTTCGATTTTTAATTAAAATAATTATGTACTATAATGTCAAATAAATGCTTAAAATAGATAATGTAATAAATATTATTAGAATACAAACATGTTAACTTATACCGTGATATTTTGATATGTATGTGTAAAATCATGAGATGATATATCTATATACTTTATAGGGAAATTTTTCAAAAAAATCCTTTAACTTTTCTTAATATTATCGAAACCCCTCTATTTTTTTAGATTCCTTCAAATACCCTCTATCTTTTTAGCTTTCTTCAAAAAACCTCTAACTTTTTTCAATATTATCAAAACCCCCCTCTCATTTAGTTATATTTTTAAAAATGACCCCCCCCAAAAAACTTTAGTATAACTTTATTTTTCTTTTTTTAAGGGTTGTGATTATTATTCTCAATATTCCAAATTATATTGAAAAATTATATGTTTATAAATATGTACAAAAAAATGAAAAAATATTTGACAAAATAACAATACAACCATACAGTCGCGGTGCTTGACGGAAAATATTGGGGGGCCGAAAAATTTCCTCCCTAGTAATTAATACTGTAGAAAAGTTTAGACGGAAAGGGCAAATACATAGAAATACATATATTTTAATTTTTTTCATTAACACACTACTATATTACTCTGTCAAAAATCTTGGATCTATAAAGCTCCGCCATTGCAATAATAATCCTTCAAAAAATATATTGAAAAAATTTCGATTTTTTTTCTTCTTTTTTGTACATATTTATAAAAAATATATTTTTCTATATAATTTGGAATATTTGTAATATAAACAAAAAATAAAATAATAATTAGAGGTATAATAAAATAGAGCGTAAAATGGTCATTTCAAAATATATAATTAAAAGTGAGTTTTTTTTTCGATAATATTCAAAAAAGTTAAGGTTTTTTTTTGAAGAAGCTTAAAAAGATAGGGGGTTTTTGAAGTAATCTAAAAAGATAAGGGTCTTTTGATAATATTAAGAAAAGTTAGGGGGTTTTTGAAAAATTTCCCTACTTCATAATCAATAAGCCATACATACAACTATACAAGTGCTGGCCCAACCGGGATTCCAATTCCCAGTTTCTCTTTATAATTTATTCATTTTCTTTTTCTGTGATTGGTAGCTGCCGTTATTGAACCTCACGATCTTTCTTCTCCCACAAAATCGGAAAATTTGTAAACAAAGAAGAGAATCGAGAAAGTATTCTCGCTCTAATGGCGCTCTTCAACTCCTGTACGAGCTTCAAACCCTTCTCGCTCTACCGCATGTCCCGTGGTTCCTGCTCGTATAATCTCCCGTCGATCCATTCCAAGCCTCGCTCGCTCCGTTTCTCAGTCGACTTCAACCGGCCGAAATCCATCTCGATTCGAGCTTCAGGTTGTCTGCTTCTCTTCTATTAGATTTTATTTGCTTTAATTTGGTTGTTTGAATGATTAATTTGAGTTGTTGGAGTAGTTATAGTGAATTTTCATGGTAGAAATAGAATTTGCAGGAATATATCATTTAATTGTTTGAGCTAATTAATCAGATTCAGTCTTTTCTAGATCATATCACGCAGATTAAAATCTGTTCACTCTTATACTGATTAATTATTGCAAATTTATTAAAATATCACAGTTAGACTGAGTAAAAGAAACTACTTTGTGCACATAATTTTTTTAACTTGGTTTTTAATATTTTTACTCACAGCTAAATCTGGAAGTATCGCGCCGGCAATATCTCTGACAGACAAAGCATTAAGCTACCTCAATAAAATGCGAGCAGAAAAAAACCAGGATTTGTGCTTGAGAATCGGAGTCAAACACGGCGGCTGTTCAGGCATGTCTTACACTATGGACTTAGAAGACCGGTCCAAAACCGTACCTGACGATTCTGTTATAGAATACAACGGCTTTTCTATCGGTAAATTAAAAGAAATAATTAATTTTAGGGATAAATGGACCGTTAGTCCCTGTACTTTAATTGAGTTGCTAGTTAATCCCTGTGCTGCACATTTAGTTTTTTAGTTCTTGAACTTTGTAATATAGTTCATGTCGAGTCCCTGACTTAATGGAATTGTTTAAAACGGTTGATGGTTTTGTGAAATGAATATTTTACCCTTATATATTTTATTTTTAAATTTATTGGCTCTCTCTGGTAAAATATTTTTTTATTTTTGAACCCGGCCCTGTTAATAATTTATTATTTTTGACAAATGACCTTTTAGTTGTAATTTTAAAATATTAACGGTGTTAATCTCTTCCGTTAAGTCGGGGACTAAACATGAACTAATTTAAAACGTTCAGGGACTAAAATTCAAATTTGCTAACTTGTACTTGTCCCTTAATTTGAACATATTACTAAATTTATGATATTTATCAATTTTATTTTATTTCTTTTTCTATTTTTTGTAGTGTGCGATCCGAAAAGTCTGTTATTTGTGTATGGAATGGAACTGGACTATAGTGACGCGTTAATTGGAGGCGGATTTTCATTCCAAAACCCTAACGCGACAAAAACGTGTGGGTGTGGGAAATCTTTCGCGACAAATGCTGTAGATGAAAATAAAGCGACTGTGTGCAGTAATTAAATGATGTAATTTTAGGAATAAAGTTAAATGGTGTGTGTATGTGATGTTGTTTCCTTAGACTGCATTATTAGAAAATAAAATGTGCGTTAGTAGCGGTATGTTATGTGATTTTCTGAATTATTGTGTAGTAATTAAATATATTTTTATGTTAGTATATATATTTTTGGAGATATTCTTGTATGTTAATATATTGTAAAGTGACTTTTTTTTTTTCTAGCATTTTTTCCGAAAAAAATGAAGCCAATAGCACTGCTTTGCAAAAAATTAGCTAACTAGCACTACCGCCATCTCTTGTGGCGGTAGAGACCTTCTACCGCCAGCACCAATGGCGGTAGTGCCTAATTTTTTGCATTTTTCGTCAAACAAGGTAATTAGATACAAATTAGCCTCTACCGCCAGGCCATCTGGCGGTAGTGGCATTGTTGTAATTTTTTTCTGATCCAATCGGGTATCAAACCCGTTAAAAAAAAAAAGAAAGGAAAAATACCTCTACCGCCAGGTCATCTGGCGGTAGTGGCATTGTTGTAATTTTTTCTGATCCAATCGGGTATCAAACCCGTTTAAAAAAAAAAAAAGGAAAAATACCTCTACCGCCAGGCCATCTGGCGGTAGTGGCATTGTTGTAATTTTTTCTGATCCAATCGGGTTTCAATCGGGTATCAAACCCGTTAAAAAAAAAAAGAAGGAAAAATACCTCTACCGCCAGGCCATCTGGCGGTAGAGTTGGGGCAATATAACCCACCCGCTCCCTGTCTCCCCCCCCATTTCTCCCCCAAACAGCCGAAAAAAAAAACCCAAAAA
Source organism: Juncus effusus (assembly GCA_027726005.1). Taxonomy (NCBI): domain Eukaryota; kingdom Viridiplantae; phylum Streptophyta; class Magnoliopsida; order Poales; family Juncaceae; genus Juncus; species Juncus effusus. The sequence goes on along the minus strand of CM050894.1, from coordinate 11,151,440 downwards.
AAAGAGCGAAATTTCTGCGAAAATAGAAGAAAAATTTGTGGAAATTGAAGCGAAAAGAGTAAGATTTGTAGAAAGAATAAAGAAGAAAATAGAGTGAATTCAACAAAGGTTAGATGTTTTAGTTTGTTTTTGAGTTTAGGGTTTAGGGTTTAGGATTATTTGTTTAAATTGATAGAAATTAGTATGAAATAAGTTTGAGTTTGTTGAAATTAGTTGTATTTCTTTGAATAGATTGCTTCAAATTGGTTAGAATTAGTTTTATTTTGAGTTTTTAATTAGAATTTTTTGTTTTGAGTTTTTAATTAGTAATTTTTTTGTTGTTGATTTGTTTGTAGAAGGAGAGGAAGGAGAAAGAGAAGGAATTGCAAATTTTTTGCAATTGAAATTTGAGGTAATTTTTTTTTTCATATTTATTGGTATATTATTTAATTACGTTAATTTAATGTATTTATTTTTTAAAAAAATTCATATTGTATTTATATATGATTTGTTTTAGTGTAATTTATTTTTTTTACTTGTTATTTAAATTATTTATTAGTAATTAATTTTAGTAGTTATTATTATTATTTTTTGGGTTTAGTTCATGAGGTTTTTTTTTTTTTTTAAAATAGCACCCGTAACAAAAAAATTAATTAACTAGCACCAATACGGAAATATTATTTATATTTTGTTAGTAGAAATAATTATTAGTTATTTTACATAATAAATTTTTTTATGAATTTTTTTAGATGTTTCTATTTGTAGTTAATTTTATTACAAATTAAAATACTTTGTAGATATTTTTATTTTAGATAATTATAATTGTAAAATTGTAACTTCATTTTAATAATTATTTTATTATTTTAATTTTTAGAAAATAGTGACCGATGGCATCTAGAGGCGGACCTAGTCGACCTAGTCGAGCGGACAAAGGAAAAAGTCGTATGATTGATGGAAATAATTCTCCGCCATATTCGCTCAACAACCTACAAGCCGAACATAGGACTAGCCAGTTTACGAGAGAAGAAGGCTTGATATCATTCGAACCCTACCGTTTCAGGCAACATCGTCTTGCGGTACTTATTTTATAATTATATAATATAAAATATTACTTCCAAATATATTTATTATTTTTGCTTTCTTTTATGAAGGTGCCTTGGAACGACCTTTATATCCCTTATCTAAAAAGGGCTAATTTGTTCCAAGTAGCGAAGATTGGATATATACTGTTAGACGGTATTTGTTTAACCGCATTGCAAGAACGGTGGAGAAAAGAAACGCACACGTTCCACATGGCACACGGGGAGATGACGATTACATTAGAGGATGTGTCGTGTTTATTGGGTTTGAGAGTCGATGGACCGGCCATGTGTGTAAGTAATAAAGATGTGAATTGGGGCCAAAAAATTACGGATTTATTGGGGATAACACCCGAGATAAATGATTACCGGCATGATAGCGCGGTATTGCTTAAAAGAAGATGGTTTACCCAGAATTTCTCTAATTTGGAGGTCGGAGCCCCTGAGTTGACGGTACAACAATATTGCCGCGCATATATACTTGCTTTATGCGGTGATATTCTATTCACGGACCCGTCGGGCGATAGTATATCGGCAATTCCACTGGTATTTTTAGAGGATTTGGAGAGATTAGATGAATGGGCATGGGGGAGTGCGGTATTAGGATATTTATACCGGGAGTTGTGCAAGAGTACGGCGCCTGAACGGAAGAATATGGGGGGTTGTATTATGTTACTTCAGATGTGGGCTTGGACGCGTTTCAAGTTCGGACGACCGACTCCTCCCCTCGGCACTAGTCCGGATGCTTTAAACATCTTCGATGATCCGGATGAGAACGATACGGTTGGATTTATTTGGATTGGGGCTACGGTGAAGGAGAGACCCGGAGCGACTCATTTGTGGGGCAATCGAGACCAGTTGGATAACCTTCATGAGTCGCAGATTGAGTGGAGACCCTACGAGAAGTACCGCACGAGACTTCCACCCATTTGCGAGTTTGAGAGAGATTCCGCACTTATTCGGTCCAAGTTGATTTACATGTGGATCGTCGAGCATTATCGCCCGCAACGGGTGATGCGACAGTTCGGGCTTCATCAGAGGATACCCCCTCAAGGAAAGTGCGAATACAATCATCTCTTGGAAAAGATGATTAACGGCCGCGGAGGTGATTGGGATACAGTTCACGCGAGATATGTTCAGGATTGGGAGTTTGAAAAGTGGCAATATTGGACGAACAACTCGGAGAAATTTAAGAGAAGGGCATATAATCCGGACAAACATTTGGAGTATATGGAGTGGTACGGAAAAGTATCGGAGGCGAGATTGGTGCAGTCGACCATCTCGCATGATACAGACTCATATCGTCCTCTTGTTCCCGACAAACGAAAAGCGGTATGTGAAATAATTTAATAGCTTAATAATTTGAATAATATTACATTTTAACAATATTACATTATTAATTTAATTTAGATGACACATTTTACGGAGGCGTGTGAAAAGGGTTTGAAAGCCATTCGTCAGAGATGGAACGGGGCGAAAATGAGAAGTGTCATGCTGGATATGTTGGGATGCATGCGAAAAGGGTATATTGAGGGTAATGAATACCCTGCCGGTCTTCCATGGCATTATCTCGACACTCCTAATGAGTATGATGAAGATAGTGACGATGATGACGGTGGAAATGAGGACCGTGACGAGGGCGTAGGCGTCAGCCAACTTACTCAAGAGCCTGTCAGAGGACATGGTGTGCGACGCACTACTAGAATGGGTGCTGGACGCGGTGTTGCACGGTACACGCCTAGTTAGTGGTTATGTGTAATTTTATGTATTATTTTTGGACTATTTATGTATTATGTTTGGATGGACTATTTATATATTAGAATTTAATGTATTTATGTTTATTTTGTTCGGCATAACAACATAATATACGTTTTTAAAATAATACAAAGTTCGAAATAAACTAAAACAACAAACTACAAGTTCCAACAAACAACAATTTCTTAAAATAATACAAAGTTCGAAACAAACTACGGCCCATTGTATCGACCTCCACCCCTTTGTGTGCATCTTGGTTTTGTGTGACCCGGCAACTTGCACACACTACAACACTTTGCACCGACAGATTTGTGCATGGTATCCATACTGTTCTTGAAACGTATCTCCCGACGCCGTCCACGTTGCATTCTTCCGTTAGTATCTTTTCTTACGAGTTTATCGCCCGGATATAATGTATAATTACAACATTCTTCGCGTGGCCTCCAATGTGATCTTTCCTTAACAGGATAAAAACTTCTTTCGTACGTATGTTTCAGATTATCCAAGGAATAACATGGATGAATAAAAGGCTCGGATGATACTACTTTATGCATGCTAACAGATATGATGTGAGAACACGGGTAGTGATATATCATCGGTTTCTGACACTCGCAATTACCTTCATTGAAGTTAACTTCCCAAGTCTTTCCCGGAATTCCGATACCACTCGTCGTCCGACGAGGTCGTGTCTCCACCTGATAAACACCTTCGTCTAAATTGTAACACGTAACGATATGCGTAGCGGTCTTATTTCTTCTCCGTTCCATTTTTTCCATCACCATATCCGACCACTGTTTATCCCGGCTTTCAGCATCCGCCCGATATCTCACATGATAACAGTTCAACTTGTAAAATGTCGCCATAACAATTGCCGTAACCGGCAGCTTTCTTATACCTTTGAAAACATAATTCATAATTTCAGCGTTATTACTAGTTGTTAGGCCCCACCGACGACCATTATTATCGTGCGAGAGGGTCCAATTTGCTTTAGGTACTCTCGATAACCATTCAGTCCCCTCAGGATACTTCGCTTCCATTTTTTCCCAAATTTTTTTGAATTTATATTTATTGTGCGCACATACTAATTTCGGTACCAACGGAATCACTGTTTTGTTAGTCGCGTGGCTACTGAAATTTGCTTCGAGATGCCGCATGCAATAACGATGAAAACCGTAAGGGGGCTTCCATCTATCACCTCTCATTGCGCTAATTATACCAGGATGCCTATCCGAAATAACACAATAACTATTTTGATTTCCGATTACATTTCGCAAACAATCCAAAAACCACTCCCATGTCTCTTTCTTCTCTCTCTCAACTAACGCGAAAGCTAGAGGGTATAATTGACCGTTAGCATCGCTACAAATTGCCGTCAGCAAACATCCTTGGTACTTTCCGGTTAGAAATGTTCCATCTACTGTTATGACTGGTTTGCACCATTGAAAACCGTGGAGTGATGGACCAAATGCCCAGAAAAGACCTTCGAACTCGAGCTCACCTGCACTATTTGGATCTCCCGTTCTAAAAAAATATACTGTACCAGGATTTGATGATGATATTGCCGCCATCAATTCGGGAAGCAAATTATATGCCTCCCTCCAACCCCCGAATAAGAATCGAATCGCATGTTGCTTCGCGTTCCACGCTTTCCAATATGAAATGGTATATTCAACCTTTAGTTTAACTGCTTCTATTATGGTTACAGGTTTAATTTCTAAATCCGCTCTAACTATATCTAGAATTAATCCCCCAACAATCGCACTCGTTAACTGTTTGTGGTCTTTTCTAGGAGTCTGATTAGTACACACATGTGGTTGTTTAAATGTTTTAATCTCCCATAATTCATTTTTCTTATTAATCGAACCGTGCATCCTCCATCTACATCCTGTACCTTCATCTTTAAGCTTGCAGACTACAATGTATCTCTTTTTGCTTGAGTGGTCGACTATTATTTCTCGGTGATGCTTGACACTGTACGCTCTTACAGCCGATTGTAGTTCCAATTTTGTTTCGAATGTATTCCCCTTATATAATATTTCGTCATCCTTTTCAGCCACACGCCTACCTGACACAACATCATTTATTGCATATTCCCACATTGAACTATCTTTGAACTCCTCTGCCGGCGGATCGTCAAAAGTCCCTACACTAACCATTTCACCCGTTTCCGTATATCGGAATGACGCTACCCTTTCTTCTTCGTTAAGCTCATAAATTTCCTCTTCCTCTTCGTCCTCTGACCCCATTTGCGGTTCCTCATCCAATTCATTTTCTTCTTCATCTATTTCTGGAAGAATATTATTACTCGCTCGGGCCATATCAAACGCCGCAAAAATGTCTTCATTCTCACATTCATTTCCATCCTCGTCCAAATCATTTTCGTTTGTATTTGAAACTACATTCGATCTACTACTAGTTCCTACATGTGATTGTTTATTCTGGACGCGATCAACATATATTTCTAATTCAACCCCAACCCTCGTAACGTGTTCCGCAAATTTAACCCATTGTGTATCGTTCGTAATTTTCAATAACCTATAATTTAACCCGTTGTCACGTTGAACGGAAGGAAATCTACCTCGGATTATAAGATCATCACTATAGGACCAACCGATATTCTCACAAATCTCGTTACACAATTCGTAATAATCTCTGTTTACATTCGTATTTTCTGGTATATAAGACGGTTCAGGTGGATCATAGTTTATTCCGTTCGATAGATGAACAACCCGACCATCATAATATACGAGAATTGATCCGTTCTGTGCCATTTTCTTTTAAGAATTTACTCTTCTTTTCCCCTAAATACAATAATATTTCAATTAATAAACAACAAGATTTTTCTTAAATAATCATAAATTTCAAAATAATCTATAATACAAACAAACTCATAGAAAAAAATCCTAATTAAAAACTCAAAATAAAACTAATTCTAACCAATTTGAAGCAATCTATTCAAAGAAATACAACTAATTTCAACAAACTCAAACTTATTTCATACTAATATCTATCAATTTAAACAAATAATTCTAAACCCTAAACTCAAAAACAAACTAAAAGATCTAACCTTTTGTTGAATTCACTCTATTTTCTTCTTTATTCTTTTTACAAATCTTACTCTTTTCGCTTCAATTTTCACAATTTTTCCTTCTATTTTCGGCTGAAAAATCGCTCTTTTTTGGGGTTTTATTTCTTCGGTTGTTTGGGGCAGAAATGGGGGGAGAGAGAGAGAGGGGTCGGGTGGGTTTTATAGGGTGAGCCTCTACCGCCAGGTCCCCTGGCGGTAGAAGCTAAATTATTTTTTCGCGGTTTGTCCAGGGGGAATTGCCCCAACTCTACCGCCAGATGGCCTGGCGGTAGAGGTATTTTTCCTTTTTTTTTTTTTTAACGGGTTTGATACCCGATTGAAACCCGATTGGATCAGAAAAAATTACAACAATGCCACTACCGCCAGATGGCCTGGCGGTAGAGGTATTTTTCCTTTTTTTTTTTTTTAAACGGGTTTGATACCCGATTGGATCAGAAAAAATTACAACAATGCCACTACCGCCAGATGACCTGGCGGTAGAGGTATTTTTCCTTTTTTTTTTTTTTTAACGGGTTTGATACCCGATTGGATCAGAAAAAAATTACAACAATGCCACTACCGCCAGATGGCCTGGCGGTAGAGGCTAATTTGTATCTAATTACCTTGTTTGACGGAAAATGCAAAAAATTAGGCACTACCGCCATTGGTGCTGGCGGTAGAAGGTCTCTACCGCCACAAGAGATGGCGGTAGTGCTAGTTAGCTAATTTTTTGCAAAGCAGTGCTATTGGCTTCATTTTTTTCGGAAAAAATGCTAGAAAAAAAAAAAGTCTTGTAAAGTGGTATATTAATAAGTAATGCATTAAAGTATATATTTTATAAAATTTACCCCCATAAAATCGTATCAATGTTTCGTTTTATACTTAAAAAAGCCCATGGGCCAAGGCCTTTAAATCCCCAAAATATCAAGTCTATTATATTTATCCTCAATATCAAGTCTATTATATTATCACAGTGAAACAGAATTGAGAGCTTCTGAACCAAACAATGGCAGGAACGCTCTCTCTCAGTCTCAGTTTCGCTTCTCCATCTCTATACCCCCACAAATTCCATCAATCCATCTCCAATTCCGCTCCATTCCCTCGCAGTTTCTCTTCACTCTCATCACAGCCCCGTTGTAACATAGCGCGCGCCAAGTTCGAGAAATTCGACGCCGCAGATTCAGCCACGTCGTTAAGCGAGGATGATGATGGTGAAGTGGGATCGATCCAAGAGATTGAAGAGGATGACAGGTTTAATATATGATTTTCCGGGATTATTATCACATGTAATTTGAATGAATCGAGATTTGAATTATGAATTTTGTTTGGTTTCAGTTGTTTGCCTTCAGATTTGATCGGAGCGATTCGTCAGTCCGGCGAAGCAAGTGCTTCCTTCTTAAATTCAGGCGGAATGAGAGCAATTGTACGTTTCGATTTATAACAAAAAAAAATTATATTTTGCGCAATTAAAGATGAAATGTGAAATATTAATTTCTCTTGAAGGTGGAGCTGCTGATTCCGGAATTGCAATTTCTAAATACGGAAGGGGCCCAAGCGGAATTTTGGGAATTAGCGAGGGTATATCTGGAAACTCTCCTTGAAGAATCTGGCGGATCCCTGGTAAAAGGTTGTTCATAAATAATTAAATTTGTAATCTTGTTTTAATGGTAAAACTAAAATTCTTGCATTTATATTTTATATTATTTTAGAGAATTAAGGCGATATTTCCTGACGCTGGAGCGGCAGCTCTTCTTGAATATCAATGGACTAACTCAAATTTCGGATATTCAAGGTATTTTTGCATTTTACCCCCTCAATTTTCAATTTTACAAAAACATCCTTCACAGAGAGATTTATTTCAAAGTAAAAAAAAAGGATTAATAGTTATTTCTTTATTTTTTTAATATGTAGTTTGAGCGATAGAAATCCAGTGGAAAAAGAAGATGATATAGTTGTGATGATAATTCCTGACTTTCAAATGCTTGAATATGTCGAAATAATCGCGAATCAACTTTCTGAAGATCCGGTATGCGAATTATATTATCACAAATACAGGGTGCTTTTTGCACTTTTACCAATAAAAATATTCTAATGTTTTATTTATTTGTTTTAGCCAAGACCTCTTATAATGTGGAACCCTCGCCTCGTAAGTGGAGATGTTGGAGTCGGTTTTAACGTTCGGAATTTACGTAAGAAATTTTTAAGGTAAATGTTTTTTAAAGGCTAAAGTTTCAGTTTATAAGGTCCATTTTTCTTAACATAAATAGGGTATTTAATTCCTTTTATTTTTTTAATTTTATGCGTATTTCTAACTTTGTTTTAATATTGTAGTACATTTACAACAGTTTACTCAATGAAGCCTCTTGAGACTGGTGCGATTTTCAGAAACTATCCTGGGTGAGAACATATTTTTCACATTTTACTTATATGTCAATTATAAAGTTATATTTAGGTGTGTATAATTGTTTATTAAATACACTTTTTGATGTAAATATTTGTGTTTTGAAGGATGTGGAAGGTGTTTTATGATGATGTCAGCAGGCCAAACAGATATCTGCTAGCTAAAGAACTCCAATATTCACCCAATTCAACTGATGTTGAGGTTTTTTAATTAAATTTTGTAAATATATCTATTTTTCACTTACTGAAAATTGTTGTGCGTTAATTTATATTATTATTTCTTTTGATAAATTAGATAATATTTGGAGAATTAAAACGAGGGCCGGAAGAAAAGGAGGCTTCTTTCGTGGATCAAGCAATGGGCGTATTTAATTCATTTAATCGGTTCATGAAAGCCATTTCTAAGTAGACAATTTTAAAATGGATAAAAATAAAACTTCAAATCTAGTTTGTTTTTATTTATTATTTTTATGGTGTATATTCTAATACTTTTTGCTTTTTCATTGATCAATGTAAATTTTAGAATTTTTTACCTAGTCTTTTGTTAGATTTTATAAATTTGTCATTTTAGTCTAATTATCTCCAAATTCATGAAATTCCACTAAATAATTATTTAACAATTTATCCAATGTCAGCATCTTCTTACAATCAAAACACACCCTTATAATCTATACATAACTCCAAAAATCATAAAACAGAATTTAGAAACAATAAACCTATATAAAAATCCTCTAACTAATGTTTCTCCCTATTCTCCACCGGAGAAGCCGATGCACTTTTAGAGCTCGGGTTAAACCCTAAAGAAAACATCAAATTGCTTCCATTTTGTGCACTTGAACTCGGTGCATTAGACCGAGAATTCAAATAACTTGACGCACACGGTTTAACCGAGTAAGCCGAGCCTGTCGAACCCAAGTTCTCACCCCATTTGAGTCTATCTGATTGATTCAATAATTGGTTGTCTCCTCTAACTTGTGTTTCATGTTTCGGTCCGTTTCCTCCTACATATGATGTAATAGCAGCAGCTAAAGAAGATTGGAAGTTCGGATCCGACGTAATTGCTTTTGCGATTGAGTCCATTAACAAACTCGGATCCGAGCTTGAGTTTGAACTCTGATTTGAAGTTTTTAAACTAGGGTTCGTAGTTTTTTGCATGTAAGATTGAAGAAATGGGTCCTGCACTTGCTGTTGTCTATCAAAATTGTTCAAAGATGTTCCTAAAATTGGGTTTTTGTTGTAAATTTGGTTTCCATAGTCCAAATATCCATTGGGCCATGAGGTTGACAAGGCTGTGGATTCTGGTGAAGAGAAGTTAAAACTAGTTGAGGGGTTATATCTAGGATTCGATACGAATCGGTTTGCTGCGTAATTTTGTGTGGTGGGTTGTGATGGGTTTGTGAGGTCTAGGGTTATGGTAGGGTAAGAAGGGGTCGAAGAGACGGAAGCGGTCGGAAGAAAGAACTGCGGAGATCTTGATGTGTTTGAAAAGCTGAGGCCATGCAGATTAGTTGTCATGCCAATGTTGTTAATGACTGATGATGAAGTGGAAGAGCCTGACATCAGCATGCTGGCGGCTGCCGAAGTTGTCGATGCCATTGCGGTTGCTGATACTGGGAGCTGGTGATTGTGAGTCCCCTCGTAAGTAGTGATTAGTATCGACATGTCATCTGCACATCGTTGCACCTGCGGATTTTTTGAAGAAGGGTTCAGTATTAATGTCATTGAAAATGTAAAACATGTTTAATGTTTAAGAATTTTGGAATTCATTTTTCAAAAATTTATTGCTATATGATCCATTCAATTCTTCTATATTTAAAATGATAGAAGTATATTTCTTAGTATGGTTTATTGGATATTCTATAAAATGAAGTCACGGAGAAACTACTTAAATATATTTAAACAATAGAAAATTGTTTTAAACATTAAAAATTCCAAGTTGCGAAAAGTATTACATCAACACTTGGGTTAATCTTTTTTTATAGAATGGAGTGATTAATTTAATTTTTGGAATGACTTTCTAATCAAAAAGAATTCTATTTGACATGGTTATGACATGAGTTCATGATGACCTTGGAAAATTTCAGTTTCTTATAAATTCTATTTTGGACCAAGTATTATTTTCCTTGGGAGGAATTCTTTCTTTGATCATACATAATTCTCTATGGTTGAACTTTTAAGTAATGATTATTGACCTATTCTCTTCAAGTTTACTTCTCTAACTTCTTATAAACTACAATCACGTAAATATTTGAAAAATATGAAGTATCTAATGTTAAGTCATTTGCTTATATACCATGATATAATCAATTTTTCTAGCTATAATATGATATGAAAATAAATATACCTGCTTCCTGACGGGGCATCCAGGTGCAACGGTGCATCGATAGTAAGCTCGCGGACATGGGTTTCCTTTTGCAATCTTTTGACCATATTTCCTCCATTGGCATCCATCATTCATCTATTGAATTTAACATACAAAAAAAGATGCATAATTAGTAACAAAAATTGTCGTAAACTTGTTTCTACAATTAATGGAAATATATACATCACAAATTTCTTTTGCTTAGTTGATGTTGTCATGTTATTACTAAAGAATTCTCTTGAATTTTATTCTTAACCTTAATCTTGTTAAGTTATGTAAAATTAAATATAAATGAAAAGAAAACAAATTTACGCACCGTCGGTGTATCACATCGAGCTCTCACGGAAACCCTAGCTTTCTTGATTTGAGGTTGTTGTGACAGGTCATCCTCAACACCTCGCAAGTTCTTCAAAATTTTACTAGGCGGCCATGGCTCGCCGGGTTTCTCTTCCTTTGTTTCCTCAAAGCTATTGTCAGAACTTAGACTCAACATAGCCTGATCACTTTTATTATTAGACCCCTCAAATTTGCTATATTCCAACCCTAGTTTAAGACCCTCTTCTTCCTTCTTTTTATCTGCTTTGTTGTGTTTGATATCATTATTCTTCTTTTCTTCTTTTTTGAGACCATTTAATGAAGGTTTATTACCAAGGCTCAAGGAAATTGCAAGGTCATGGTCTTCCTCTACATATTTCGATTTTGGAGGGGCAACTGGACTTGTCTCTTTTACCTTTTTACCCTTGTCTTGTTTAATTATCTCGTAGTAGTGGGTTTGAAGTAAACAATAATCATCGTTTAATTGTGTCAATATGCTCTTCAATCTCTCATTTTCTTCTCGTGCTTCTCCCATTTCTGCCTTTGTAGATGCAATACGTTCCTCCTGTTATATTTAGAACAAAAGAGATGTAATAAATACATATTTTATGAACTTATTTGTAAGCTAGAAATTTATTTAATTTGGAGATTTGTTGTGATAATTATCATAGATTGAGAAAACTAAAGCATGTATCAAGTAAAAAATAGTAATATATTCCCTCAAAAAAAAATAGTAATATAATATATACACATTTTTTTTTTGAGGCGAATATAATATATACACATCCAAAAGGTTATTCATTATAACCTTTTTTGTAGCATATAATAATTATAAAGCACGATGATGTTTAGTCAAAATCAAAATTTTCAAAGGCGAGTCTAACCTTAATATGGAACTGGTTGGGGCTTGAACGAGATGATTTTGGTGATGAATTGAGTTGAAGTTTCTCGCTCGATGTTGATGTCGTAGAAGAAACCTGTTGGAAATATGTCGATGCTTGTGATTAAAATTAAATATATTTGCAAGCGAAATATTCATAGTTGGTGCAAATAACAGATAATTAAAAAAGTGATCATGATATCTATTATCTTAATTTTTAACTATGAAATTCTCCAAAGTGAGGGAAGAAAAGAAGACGAGGCTATTTTATGTACTTGTATATTTGTGCAAAGAAATTTTATACTAGAGAGAGAATCGATACAAACCTTTCCAATCTCATTATTATCTCCATCACTGAGTTGCTTTCCCTCTATTTCTTCCTTTACCAGAACACCTTCTCTCTCAATCTCCATTAATAGAATCAGAAGGTCTCTATGCTTTAGTTTCCTCGATATTTTTCTCTCTATATCTCTTTCTCCACTCTTCTACAATTTCTTTTGGCTTTTGGCTTTTGGCTTTTTGTGCTTTTGCTTCTATAGCAGCCTAAATCTCCCTTTATAGAGAAATACAAGACGCCTTGACCCTTTCCTACCGCTTAGACTTGTTTTTATTAAACAAACCCTAATTCAAAGGCTTATCTATAAAAGGGAAGCTGTATATACGAATGTCAACACGAGACATCATGTGCTGACTCAATTAACGGAACCCGAAAAGAAACTTCAAAACTAAAAAAATAAACAAATTGAAGAAAAGATACTGTTGTTAGAAAATAGGAGTAAAAAATTGGAAGTTATCGACGTGAGAGACATGTTGTTTTGTTTTTTTGAAGAAACGCCAGCTTGTATGTAGCCGCACTTTTAGGAGACTTAATACCTCATGGAATTGTTTCGTGGCTCTCGCTTTTATATATTCTTTCTGGTGTAGAGTTCTTTTTGGGAAATTATGAGAGAAAATCATATCTCTTGTCTCTTTAAATGTACTTTCTTTGATATAGTATTAAATTTTCATATTTGGTTCATTATACATTACTTAAACTTTATGCTTGCTGCATAATAATTTGCAATAAAATTGAGATAAAATATACTGAATATATAATACTTTGTGTAAAAGACCTGTCGTGCAACACGACGTGAAAAAACAGTATATAGATGCAATAAGCAATATATAAAATCATTTTTTAGATGCAATAAATAATATATATGTAAAATAATGAAAATAAAAATATATTGAAACACGAAAAAAATATTATGTCGTCACATTTTGGACGTACTCAAGCCCGTTGCGTTTTGAGATTTCCCCTTTGTGCAATTATTATATTATTTTAAATACCATATGACAAATAACTTATGTCACAAATTAGGTCAAATAAAAGATAAGAAAATGAGGAGATGAATGTGGATGCATGAAAGGGAGTGAAGAATCACCCGCAGGCTTTCAAAGTACTTTTAAGTCAAAACCTGCGTCTATCATGTGTCTCCATTGGTGGATCCTTATTAGAGTAGCCTCATGATTAATTTGCGAATTATATATTTCATAAGATCAACTAATTGGTTTATCAAAATTTCGATCTCATTTTTATCTAAATTTGAAGAGAGTTATATATATGACTTATGAGACATTTTTAAGCAAACCAATGCATAAATATCAGTCCATTTTGATTTTGTGTAATCTATTTCTTTTGAGAAAATTGATATGGTGTTTCTTTTTCCTATTTTGATAAAAAAAGAAGAGATGTATATATTATTTATTTTGAGGTCAAAGGTTATAAGGAGACCATTTCCATGTACTTATGTACTTAGAAAACTTCCACAAATTATACCTTCCTAAGTTAATGCCCTTATAGTTTCTTGCTTTATTCAACTATATAATATTTTTCAACAATATTAAATTAATATAGCATTTTAAAATTTGGCCGATCTAGTTCTTGTCTATACGATATGATTTTGTTGAGCTCTCTTGACTTAGAGGTTTTTAGATCCAGTTGTCAATTCAAAGTTTCCATGTTGCCAATTCATGAAGGCATAATTTCGTAGGTACCCCTATAAATCATCAGAATATTATGTATATAGCCCGAAAAATGTGAATATTTTTTAGGGATAATCATAATGCTTATATTTCCTATTCCTTTTAGGAGCATTCATGATATTTTCATTTTTTTAAAGTTACATATGACATTTTGAGATTTTGGAGGGTAGGCATCAAATTATCCCATTTATGAAAGCCACATCAATTTTCTTCTCATATTGGTTGGATAGAATTAAAAAAAGGGTAATGGTCAACTATATATATATTTATAAGACTAGTCAATCAACTTGTAGAATAATACTTTTGTTTGAGAAATTATTGATAGAGGTCAACAACTAAAATGTTTTTCTCGCACGGTGGTGAAATTTTCAGCATGCCCATTAAATTTTCCATATTATTTTAGTAACAATAATATTTGTGGATATATATCATGTAAAAATGAGTTTGAAAAAAAAGTTATCCCTTTTAATTTTTAAAATTAATATGTTTTCGATAAAAATCCTCAAAATTATCCTTTAAATATTCATCATATTTTACATACGACATTTACAAGTTTTTTTTCATTTTAGTTACAATATTTATGCCCATATGGCATTTTTTTTTGGTCCTTCGACTAAAAGAAACAGAAAATTCTTAAAATTTCAAAGGGTTGATTTGAATTTAATTTTTTTCCATATGTAGCCCCTACCAAATCCTTAGACCATGATCCAAGATCCAAAATTCAAGGTTTAATTTCTTATTAAAAAAGGTTTAATACCGTATTAAAGAAAAGGTTTAATTTCCTCTCCCTTATTATTTTAGCCAAGACATTTAAAAATGCCTTCTTAAAAAATAAAATAGATATATAAAAATGCCCTCAATAGTATTTTGCACTGCTACCAAATGGCAAACAAGATGTGAAGCAGTGATAAGTAAAATATTGTTTGATCGAGTTTGAAAAGCAGAGTTTCCACATTTTGGATAATAATTATGATTTATTGATAAATAATATTTCAGCTTATCACACATAAACCGATGTAAATAAAAAATAATTTGTTAAGTCATCATAGTGGTTGAAGAATTTCCATCAATAAATGTAAGGTCTACTGAGTTGAAACTTGATATATTTTTTTTTTGTGTTTAATCACTTTTAGATCCCAAAGCGTTGAAACTTGAATTTCTTTTTCTGAGACCTATTGGGCAACTGGCGAGGAGATTTTACTTTTTCTTATTTCATGAGTTTAAGTCCTTTTGCGGCCTGTGTAGCGAGTCATTCCGACATTACCTTTTCAGGTTAGAACTCTTATATTTTGAAGATGTAAAACTCTTAGGCCAGTGACTCATTACACGGCCACAGAGGATTGATTCAATCTCCATTTCATTGGCTAGCACATATTCTATTTGAGAAATCCGCAAGTTTGACAAACTAGAGCATGGTTAAAACGCGACCAAATTTTATATATACTATTTTTTCTACTTTTTAACATACTATATTTTTTTTATATATATTGTATATTGTTTTTATATATTGTTTACACAAAATGAATAATATATATATATATTTTTTTTAATTTTATATATTATTTATTATTTATGTATATTGTTTTTTTGCGAAAAAATGAAGGCCGTGTTACATGACGGGAAACTCTTGTTGTCCAGCAGTAGGGCCCTTTTTATTTTGTTGCCATTTTGTTTCATTTTTCTTTTTTCATTTCTAGCTTTTCACAGATTGATTGTCTCAAATGAATATTAATTCTAAAAAAAATATATATATATATATAATAAGTTGACAATATTTCTATGTATAAAAATTTAAAAATAGTAAGAAAAATGTAAAAATGCTAGAAAATTGTATAATTTGGCGATATTTGTAGATACTAGTTCAATTTTTTAAATAGCAATTTGAAGGAAAATTACTTAATGTAAGCCATTAACATCCATAAACCAAACAGAAAAGATTGAGAAATCAACATTGCCATATAATATTTATAAAGTAAATGCCGTATAATCTAAAACAAAGAAAAAGAAAAGAATTGGCTATTTTCTTGTTTATTTTTCTTCTATATTTAAAAAAAAAAATTGAAAGCTGACTTATGTCTTATGTTAGATATGCAAAACAATTTAAACAGTTAGGTTTGTATGCACGCCTTAATTAAACCCTAAACCTAACCGTAGCCCTAACTACCCCAAGTGTGAATAAACTTGTCACTGTATGGTTATATATATGTAATTAAAGTCTTGAGATTTAATTATGATAGTTATTTTAATAGAAAAATTGTTAGGTGGCACGGTTCATGGTGGATCTAGCCAATAAGAAAATGACACCTAAGCGAACAATTGAATTCTCTTCTTATTGGCTGGGTTCATATGATCATCTGCGTCACTATCACATAAGTTGAATATGCAAACTTGTGCGGACTAAAGATAATTAGGATAATGCTCGTGCTTCGCGGCGAGTATTTTAATTTTAATAGTTATTTCAATATAATAATGTATAATTTGTAATTATGAAAATTCAAAATTAAAGTTTGTAAATCCATAATACAAAATAATATATAAGAATTCAAAATTTTTGTCTTTGATTTTCTTATGTCATTATGTCTTAACATATTATATTAGAAAAATAAATTAAGTATTAATTATGCTTAGATGAATGAGATCAGAGAAAATAAAATGCAAGATAATTTATTTCGAAGATTTTAATTGAAACTACATAAGATTAAATAATAGATGATTAACTTTAAAAAAAATAAAAAATAATAATTATATTTAATATTATATATATATATATATATATATATATATATATATATATATATGGAAAAAATATGTATACTACATAGGAATATAGCATTACTCATTTTCTTCAAAAATTTGTCACCGTTATTTTTCTTATTTTTTTTAGATATTAAAATGGTATGGATTACACATATGGTATTATGAAATCCGTAATACATTAAGGAATATAATATAGTTTCCAATATTCTGAAATTTTGTTTGAGATGATAGTTCTCACATAACAGAGATAACATTAATCTAACTAATCATACGATATTATGATAATAATTGAAATTAAAATCTAAGATTTGATAAATTTTTGGATTCGACGGCGGAGGAAAAATTGATAATAGTTCACTTGAGAATTAAAGAGGGTAAGAGAATATGATAATAGTAAATGTATTTATCATTTTATTACATATTTTTTATATAGTCTAGCTATATTCATATATTTTATTAAGAAAAAATGAAATTCGAATCATAACAATATATCTTTATATGATATTGTGGTAATAGCTTAAATGAAAAACTAAGATTTCAAAAAAAATTTGAATCAAATGCTGAGATAAAATTGACAATAGGTCTCTTGAGAATTCTCAAAGAGACATGAAAAATAAGGTATACGGTATAATTTAATGAGCATATCATTTTTGTACATCTTCATTCATATAGTCTATATTCATATATTTTAGCAAGGAAAAAAATTAGAACCATAACAATATGAGACTCAAAATAAAGAGAAAATTCTAACAAATTTATATTTGATGATTTTAACATGAGAAATAAAATATTTCATTAAGAAGTATAATTTTTTAAAGAAAAAAAAGAAAAATTATTTATATTTTAGTAAGTAAACTCTTCATTAACTATTGGCACATGTGATAGTGTGATAATAATTTAAATAAACATCTAAGATTTAAAAAAAAAAAATTATCCAACGGCCGAGATAAAATTGACAATAGGTCTCTTGAGAATGCCCAAAGAAAGATGAAAAATAAGGTATGAGGTATAAGTTAATTAGCATATCATTTTTGTATATCTTCTTTTATATAGTCTATTTTCACATATTTTAGCAAGAAAAAAATTGAAACTATAACAATATGAAACTCAAAATAAAGAAAAAATTCCAACAAATTTATATTTGACGATTTTAACATTAGAAATAAAATATTTCATTAAGAATTATAATTTTTTAAAGAAGAAAAGAAAAATTATTTATATTTTAATGAGTGGACTCTTCATTAACTATTGGTATTAATAATTGAACATAATTTTGCACCATGATTCATTGAAACCATCTGATTAAAGTCCGATGGTCACAAACAAACTCACAATGATTTTCACTTAATCAAGTATGAAACACAAAACATCAATTTAACTAATCATATACTTATGTTTTAATAATCATATAAATGTTGCCATAAAATATCAATAAATTTGAGAAAATGAATAGCTAAGATTCGACAAAAAAAATCGATCCAACGGTTGAGATAAAAGTGATGTGGCATTTGAGGAGGCTCAAAAATAGATGAAAAATAAGGGATTGAAATTAATAACGAAGTACAATGACTTGTTTTGCCTCTACAAAAGTCTACTAACAAAGTCAACTTAATTTGCATGGCATGGGTTTACATGGTAGACAACGAAATATTGATCATGACATGTCATCATAAATATCAGAATTCTCATTTCTAAATAAAATTTATATCTTTACTTAAAGCTTGTGCAATGGGCTAATGATAGCACCACTTTTTCCTTTTTTTTTAGTTTTATTTCATAGTTAGCCCAAAATATACAAATTTTGAAAATTCTAAAAACAGAAAATGTACTCAATTTTTTAAATGAAAATATATAATAGTTGTAAGACGTATAAACTGATATTTTACATACAAAACGTACAATATGCATTATGTTATAAATATGATGATTAAGGACGGATAACTTTTTTTGAATATCGGCAGGCCAAAGGCCTGTAATAATATAAACTAAATAAAATAAGGTTTTACATAAATTAAAAAGCCGGTGAGAGAAAAGGATAAAAACTCAAGGAAGAGCAAAGAAAATTAAAGTGCTCCATAATTAAAGAAGGGGAGGGACTCCTAAAGATTAGGGATCGATAATTATCTATTCAAAAAAAGGATGGATAATTGTACGACTTGAACATTTTTCCAATCTAAATAAAATAATATATATATGCCCGATGGAAATTAACATGCCGTGCCCCCAATTAAGATTTAAATATTTGATCTATTTTCTCTCTCCTCATTCTTGTTCTCTCTCTAAAAAGTCTCAAGATGAATTATCCACTTGAAATTTTCATGTGAGGTAATAATTATACATTATAAACAAGCTTTTTCAACGTTCAAGTCAAGATGAGATCCCCAAGAAAGATCTACCTTGAATTGAGACTTATCTTTATTATTATTTTCTTATTTATTAAGTATTTTATGTCATTTAAACAAATCCATTTATCAATAATTAAGCTCTCCCTCAATGAATGAAATCAATACTTATAATAAAAATGTTCAAAAATATTAAGAATATAATCAATACCTAGTATTAAGTGTAGTTCAACCACAATATCATAGTTGGTGAATTATTGATATAAACCAACTTTTATTAAAGTTCCATATATATTGTTGGATTTATATGGAACTATATCCTTTTATATTAAATGAATATTTTCAACCATGTGATAGTGATACTCTTTCATTGATAATATTGTTATATGTATTATATACAATATACAATATTGCATATACCTAAAAGAGAAGACTTGTTGATGTCAGACAACCAACATGTGTTTATAAAAACCATTGCTTGCGTAACTAATCCAAGCCACAAAGACTTCATATTTTTTTTAATTCATATTTATATTAACTAATTATTTTAATGCATTATTTATGTGCATTCTTACAAAACAACAATGTACCGGGGTACAGCTATATAGAGATTGTGAGAGGTCATGACTCTCTACTATTTTTGATAAACTAGTATATATTGACAGAATTATAGTATAAATTTTATTTCAGTGTATATATATATATATATATATATATATATATATATCAAACTCATTTTTAAGCTCGTCATTGCATATCATATGCAGTTGTGAATTATTTTCTGATATCTTTCATGTATATATAACAAAGTATGATGGCACGATTATATATAATATGATGACATATTCTAAAGAGTATATCTACGTGAATGTCTTTCTATCCTTTGATGTAGTATCATGATAAAAAAAAATCAATTTTTAATGGGTATGAGTTATGTATTTTGAGATTTTTAAGATGTATATGAGAATTAGTATAATTGATTTTTTTTTAGCTCATTTTGCTAACTAGATTCCAACAATATTTTAGCTCATTAAATTTTTCCTTTTTAAGACTTTATACTTGTTACAAAATTATGAAAAAAAAATGGAATCTTGCGATGGATTGAAAGCAATTTAAGAGTGAATTGCTCTCAATCAAGATTGCATTTTTTCTTAATATTTTCACTCAAATAAAAATACTGTTCTAGTTTTTCAATTACCAAATGTCATAATATTTTTATGTATTATTTTGTCTCAAAGAGACGATACACATTTCTTTTTGGGGCACACATGCTTATACATTTTCTTTATTGAAGCTACATCTCTTCAAGTAAGATTTGATTCCCTTAATGCAATAAGAAAATAAACAAAAGCAAAAAAAAAAAAACAAATAGAATAAATTGGTCCCTACTTGATGAAATTGACTTCAATTTAATTGTACATTTTTCTATATCAAGTATGGATCCAAATTTGGTGGGTAAGTGTGATAGGATTATAGTTGTTGGCCATCATCAAACATTATAATTTTCCAAAAACAGCTAATTGGTTAGTGATATTTCATTAATTAACACTTAAACCCCACTTCTAAGAAGTCTCTTAAGGTCAATTCTTTAATATCAAAATAGAAATAGCATTTTATTTAGAGACGATATATGACAATATGTGTAGACACTAAGACACTTCAACATGATTTTGTTATTTAAACAATATCTAATATGAAGAAATTCAACCAGATTTTTTTTTCTTCTCATATTTTCAAACCAGGATTATACATAAATACTTTAAACTTGACAAATCAACACCGAAACTCTTACCCAGAAAATAAAAAAATACACAAAATTCTCAACTGCTAAACCAAAGAAAAAGAAAGTAAACATTCAAAAAAAAGGAGAAACAAAGTATTGAACAATTACTTCCTTAAAAGAAAGTATTGAACAATTACATATTGATTAATAAAATTAAAATCTTTGAAAAATCGTTTGATTCGAGCAATAAAATCACCACGGCATAACAAAAATCAACCACATTTCCAAATTCGTATCAATTTCATCAAATTTGGTTTTAAAACTCAAAATTCAGCATTGTTTAGCTGTCATTTATTAGCTGTTAAACTAGAAAAAAAATTGTGAATAATATGAATATGTCAACTGTATTACATAGACATTTTGAGAGAGAAAGATGAGAGTATAAATTAGAGAATGAAGTCAGCTATTAAGACCTTACACTGTTATAAAATGGAAAAAAAATAAACAAGTCCTTTACATACATTACTTTCCATGAGTCAGACAAAGAAATCCCACACTTGCCTGCCTTGTCAAACAAAACATTAGAAAGGGACATTTTTGTCTTACTGTGCCTCAGTTGGTTATTAATTCATAAGAGTAATGCAAATGACATGCATTGCATTGCTTCAAACAATAAGTATACAAATGACATGTTATGATTTTGTCCAATATTAGTTCCTTTTTGTTTTATATTAGTTCCTTTAACTCATTTATTATAGTGATCGCATATAGCCATATACTAACAAGGTCATACATAGAATTATATAAATCAATTATTCTTAGATTATTAATAATCTTTGAGCATATATTAGACGAAGCCTTCAATTCAACATTGACAAGTAGAACATTTCAAACATCAAAAAAAAAAAAAACAATATACTTCCGGATCTTGGAATTTACATGACATGTAGCTCATGAACATAGAGGGTTGAATATGGCTGAGGAATTTTCCTAGGAGTGATGTATGAGATGCTTGAAAATTTGTTAACTTAAACCTCAATTTATCATTTAGTACGAAATAAAATGTTGACACAAGTACAAAATGTCTGCGTGCAAAACTCTTTGCTGACATAAATGTGATAATTATGTATAGAATTGGCTTAACATATAGAAAGTCAATTGAAAAGTGGCATATTAGTCAATTTAGGCCGCCAAAAAAATTCTGGTTGTGAGTGTTTGACCTGCAATCTCAAGTTGTGTACATTTTCTTACTCATGTAAATACATTTATTTATTGTATAACAATTGGCCATGTGGCTTAAATAAAGATGTGGTCGTTCTTTCTTTCTTACCTACAAAAAGAAAGGCTAAAGAATAATAATAATAAGTACAAAGTTTGAGTACGGCTAGGAAATCAACGCCAATCTATTTATTGATCATAATCTTCTTGATAATGATATCATAATATTCTTGATAATGATAGTTGCATCATGATTTAACTTTCCACGTTAAATCATTAAGCCCAAATTTAACCAATCACAAAAAAGAAAAAAATGAATATGTACTTGGGCTCAATATGCATTTTATTCATTTTTTTTCTTTGATATATATGATCAATTATATGGGCCCAAAAGCCCAATTTCAAATTAACACCATGTTTGACACAATTTAACATCATATTACTTCAAGTTTTTCGCACGAAAAAAAATAGCATAATATTTTATGAATAACTACTAATTAGTGATACATAAAACTAAGAAAAATTACCAATATTCATCTTAACACCAACGTAACTAAAATTAAGATTGCAACTGACCAAAAAATTAGAAATAATAGACAAATGGATAAATATATCAAATGATGATGCTATATTTTTAGGTTAACATAAACATTAACCTAAAAATGAAAAATATAACCCTACAAATTTTAAATTAACCTTAAATTTCTTGAATTCAGTTCTGCATGCTAGATGATGATCTTACTGAATGCCAAGCTTCACAATAGATTTTCAAATTTAATTCTCATAGGTGATTTGGAAATAATTTTTTGTCAATTTCTTAATTTAGAGTTGTTTTTTTCATATTGTCCTCTCACCTCATCATACTTAAGATTTTCTTTCAGATTAATCAGAATCTCATTAAATTTATACACAAATTTCTCACAATTGTGAGAACTTAGATTATCCAAACAATTATGAAAATAACAGCGTTTGTCCAGAATTAAATCACAACAATCATCAAAACAACAATAAAAAGCAAAGTTATCCAGAAAATGTATCCAAACCTACTACTGTTTTGGGCTTTTCCAAGCCATAAAACAGAGCAATTCAGCAGATTTCGGAAAATCAATTTCGCGTCGGCTCATACTCAGAGGATACATCAATCAATCCAATGGTAATCAGTATTTCGACGCAAACCCATAAAAAATCAACAACAAAACCTAAAATCACACAAAATCCGAAAGAAAATCAGAGCATAGTAACACAAATCAAAGAAAAATGAAGCTTTGTGAGGAAATGTAGGCCTGCCCTTCGCTCTCAGACTGAAAGAGTGGAACAGTAGAGCGGCTAAGAGGCCTTGAGTAAGTAAATTTGCGCCCATCACACTCTGTTTTTTCAAGAGTGTGCCACACAACCTTTTCTCGTGGTATACCACGCCTCTCCTCTTCTTTCAGAGATAGCGCTCGGCCATGGGCAACCAACTAACTACCTCTTTAACAAAAAAATTCAAAATATGAAAGCTAAATCAAACTCAATTAAGAAGAACAAAGAAGCAATTTGGAGTTTGGAAATCAAGAAGATTTGAGCATAAATTCGAATAAAAGCAACAATCAGATAAAAACAGGATTGATTTTGTGGGAAGGAAAGAAGACGGCGGCCATCAGAAATGAAGAATGGATTGCTTGATTTTATAGACGCATGGTTCGTATTTGAACCCTAGTTTTTGGGGTTTGAAATTCAGTATTATTAAAACCAGGAACGGAAGAACCGTAATTCCTTATTTTACAAAAACCAGGAATCATAATCCCCTGATTTTCATTGTATCACTAATATAACATTCAACTAAAAATCACGAACGAATTCTAGTCTCTTCTAAAACCAAGAAATCAAAATGAAAAGCGACCACATTTTTTTTTTTTTTTTTGCTTGAAACTAAACAATCATATCGTACTAAAATCCAACAAATTCAAGTTCCACATCTGTTTTAGCACTACCCTCAATTCATGCCAAAAAAAAAAAAAAAAAAAAACTGTTTTAGCACTACATAGTAAAAAAGAAGCAAAACAAATCAACCAAATTACAAAAAACTCCATCCAAAAGAGCAAAATCATGGAGTAATCCCTAACTTCCATTCACATAATCCAGACTTAATAACATATATTTAATAAACTACTTATTTAATCACCGACCCCACTCTAAATCCGATCGAGACCGGCCTGAATCTTCAGGTCCGATAGAATTCGCAAACGTGTTCCAACCAAGCAAATACGGTATCATATACTGCAATATTTAATAATAATAATAATAATAATAATAATAATAATAATAATAATAATAATTAAATTATGTTATAAAATGATTGAAAAGTGAATATTAGTAGAAAATAAAGAGTGGAGGAAGAGAATTACGTTGAGAGTGGATTTTATGACTTGGAATTCGCCTTTCGAAACAGGAACTTGAATCGACTCTTCCACATTTATTAATTTGTTCTGAACACCTGAAAAATACAAAAAATGAAACTTTCAAATCCACCAAAACTTTAAATTAAAACATAATATGATTGTTGAGTAGGGGTAAAAAGGTAATTACTGAGATTGAAGAAATGTCCAGAGCCATCTGGCATAGGCTCCGCATTGAAGATTTTACCTACTTGCCCTTCTTCACTGTTAAAAAATTAAATATAAATAAAATAATAATTATAATAATAATAATAACAATAACAATAACAAAATAACAATAACAATAACAATAACAATAATAATAAGTTAATTACTTAATTAATATTAAAATATTTTTATTACCTTTTGCCAACAAATGGGTCATGATAGAACTCGCATGAATCATCTGAACCCATGCTTATTAAAGTACCAATTTCCGACACGGATAAAGTAAAAGTCTACATAAACAAGAAAATCTCAAAAAATATTTAAACATAAGAAAACATAAAAAAGAATATAGAAATAAATAAATAATTAAATGACCTGTTTCCTGTTCCAATCATATTGCCGGTTTCCAGTTCCAGGGGTGAATTGGAAAAATATAAATCCCTCTTTTGATATTTTATAAGCTCCAGACTGTTAAATATCAAAAGAAAAATATTTCACTAAAATATGCAGAAAAACCAATCGATTTTTTATTATTATTTTTTTTTTGAATAATTAGACCTCAGGTAGAACCTGAGAGTCTGCAATTTATATTAGGGTTAATTTCATATTTGCCATTACAAAAACTCAAAATATCATATTTGCCATTGTAAAAATCAAAATATCATATTTGTCATTACAAAAACTTCAAAATATCATATTTGCCATTACAAAACTTAAAATATCATATTTGCCATTCCAAAATTTAAAATCTATCAAATTTATCCAAAACTTGACATCATCCATCTTTTTCCGTTAAAACTAACGGTCCATTCTTGTAATTACTATTTTATCCCTTAACTTATTTCATCAAGTAAATTATACTTACCGTTGATTTGATTGAGTTAATCCAAATTTATCTCCTCTTTCTTCAAGATTTAGATCCACATATACAAAATCAACTATTTTTTTCATTTTTCTATTGTAAAGTCAAAATTTAATATGAGAAAATAATATATTCAAAAGAATCAACTATTCTAATTCTATTGAGTTGGAATAATTATTGTTGAAGAGAAAAAGTGAACAAGGAGAATATATTATTTTTATAGTTAAAATAATGTTGCGAGAAGAAACAAAATAGAAGGACATTTGGTCATATTAAATAAAACTTAACGGAAAGTTAACGGTTTTGGATATATTTGATATTCTTGAAGTTTTAAAAGGGTAAATTTATTAAATTTTGTATTTTGTAATGATAAGTATGATATTTTAAGTTTTTGTAATGGTAAATCTGATATTTTAAGTTTTTACAATGGCAAATATGATAATTTAAAGATTTTGTAATGGCAAATATGATATTTTAATTTTTACAACGGCAAATATGATATTTTAAGTTTTTCTGATGGCAAATATGAAATTTCCCCTTTATATTAATAGAGAAAAATCGTTTCATTACAAGAGAATTGTCAATGAAGTTGAAATGGCAGAAAGAGCCTAGAACTAAACAAACAGAAAAAAAAAATAGTAAATAAATAAAATAAAATCAGATCTCATCTATACTAGATTTTCGCAAAGTGCTAAATCAGCATGAATGGACTCTTTAATTCTTATTTTTCAATATTAGATTTAAGTATGAAAATTGTGAGAAAATTACATCTAAAGCGGTGAATTCAGGAGCTTTAGGAGAGAGTGAGAGAGCTCCTTGTCCTTTGTAAATTGTGTGGTTCAAAAAAACTTTAGCTGATTGACCTGTAAAATCAAATAAAAAAATCAAAATACACAAAATTTTTAATCCTTTTTCAATAATTGACTAAAATTAAAAATCTTTAACCAGGATTTAAGTAAAACCCAAAATTAAAAAGTAGATATAAGCTGATAAATCACAAAAATCAAACAAATCACCAAATTAAAGCTCCACCAAAGAAGCGCTCATAAATACCAATACTTCAAACAAACATTAACTCTTTCATACAAATACTCGGATATAAATATCATTGAGTGAGAAGTAAAAGACCTCCAAAGGATTGAGAAGGGGAGTAACTCTGCTGCTGAGGCTCGTAATAATCAGACTGGCGAGCCTTAACCGATAAACCCCTCCTCCTATTCAAACCACTTCTGTAAATCACTCCGACGCCATTTTTGGAGGTTGGAGTTAGCCGTGAAGACCGAAGGTCGAGACCGGCGCAAGGGATTGAGGAGGAGAAGACGCAGAGTGAGAGCGCTGCCATTGTTTCTCTTTCTTTGCTTGTTTTGGTTTTGGTGAGTTCGAGGGGTTTTGCCGCATAGAGCGGAGGGTTTTGGAGATGAATATGCGAACTACACCCTGTATTTTACTTAATTTGCGAACTACGTTATATGATTTTGGTTAATTTGCAAATTACACCCTATAGTTTACTAGATTTGCAAATTAGTGTAGAGATAAATACAGCCCGAGTAGTTCATGACTTCAAGTTTAGACGCCTAATCTTGGTATTAAATGCTCAATTTCGTTACTTAAATATAACATTTTACACTTTTTTTTAAACTGAGAACTGGTTTTTATTCATATACAAACAATTACAATGACAACATGCAAATCAACCGTAGCAAATAACCAGCCAAACTAAACTTACACCCCCTTTTTACAATAACAACAACATACAAATCAACCAACCAAATAACCAGCCAAACAAAACTTATTCCTCAAAAATAACAATATCAGTTAAAACTCATTCAAAATAATCAGCACTTTTGGTTTTTCTTACAACTTAGCACCCCCGCAAATCGTGTGAGGCGATTTACGTACGTGCCGGGTTTCGCCTTGATGAACTCCTGATTGTTGTACTTTCTCTCGTTTTGTCCTCCGGACTTGATGAAAAACGCTCCGTTTTTCATGATGTCTCCTTCGGATTTCCAGACCCAATCTTTCCACTCGCTCTCCATTGTGTACTCTCGTTTTGTCACCTCTTTCGCGTTAGGGTTCGGTGGGGCGATGTATCTGTTGCCCTGACTGATGATAGTCGGATTCATATTCCCTCCAATCGCGTACATTAGCCAGTGTGTGTAGTCGTTGTTTACCACATGGAAGAAACCGAATCGACACCTTAAGAAGGGGAAAAAAGATTCAAGGTTTAGCTAGTGTGTGTGTTTTTTTGTTAGATGTGTAATTTGTTCTTTTACAAACCTTGGCATCCTTTGTTCAAGTCCTTTTCCAAAGTGGTTGAAGGCCACTGTTACTTGCATGATTTTGTCTTCCTCATGTGAGTTGCTTGCCCCAAAAAGCATCACCTAAAATAAATAAAAAATTGACTAATAGTTTAAAAAAAAATTGCATGATAATTTGAAGTTATCAAAGTTGAAATGTAATATTTGTGACAAATATATACATGTTGATGCTTGGTGAAGTGGCTATTTGAGATGGTAATGGCAGTAGAACCTTGAATCACATCAATCAATCCATCCTTGCAATTCCACATTGACACATGATCAATCCAAATATTACTTGAGCTAAGTATGGAAATTCCATCTCCATCACTTGCAGTCCTAAATCCAAAATGGCTCAATGAGCCTCTCACCATGCCACCCCATGAGTTAGTAATGTTATGTATATGCACATTATGAATAATAATATTCTCCACATTCTGCATCGTAATTTGTGCACCGTACGCAATATGGACCCTCGCGCCACGTCCATCAATAGTCTTGTTGCTATTTATCAGTAACTCCTCATTTAACTTGATAACCATGTCACGTTCAAAAACAATCCAGAGAGGTTCATCTTGCACGACTGCATGGCGCAAAGTGCCAGGTTTAGGGGTTACCAAGTCGTCGTCTGAGGCATCTGTGATGACGTAGAAACGGCCCGCCGCACCGCCGGTGGTGCGGAGTCCAAAGCCCTTGACACACTTCACAAGACGCTTGCGGTGAGTCATCCAATTCTTTCTGCAACGCCAACATCGGTCAATCGGGTTGGTTGCCATACATTTGCCTGTCCATGGCCGTAACTCTCGCCTTGTGTTGTTAGTCTCGAGAGCCCTAAATCATGTGGACTTTGATTATTAGTTAATGGAATTTATCAGCATTACCATCCTTTGGTGTATTTTACATGTGTAAACATTCCTCTAAAGTTCAGTATTTCACATGTATTAACTCATAAATATAAATCATACGCAAATAATATGTGAGATATTCGCGAGATAACTAAATTATTGTACTTACTTGTGCACAGCTCGGTTAAAGTGGTCTATATTTGACATAGGGTCAGGATCATAGGATGCGAGGTTGCGGGCCCTGGAAAACTCAGCTCTCTGTTTCCAGTACTCTTCATCTGTGAGTTGAGCATGAGCTGATCCAACCAGGGCGATCAAAAGAAAGGATAAAATAGAAGAGAGAGGATTCTTATACTTGGCTCCCTCCATTATGCTTTCTAGGGCCCTAAGATAAATAATTAAATAAATTTCTTTTTCTAAATTCTGAGAAGGGATGGTGTGAGGAATTTGTTTTTGGGGAGGATTATAATATTGAAAGAGAAAGAGGGGTTAAAACTACAAAGCTAATTAGGGAAAATGAGTTAATGACATAGTTTTAGAGAGTTAAGCTATTAGTTTTGGAGCGCCATATGCACGACCTGTAATTAATAAGTTGTTGTTCACTTGTTTTGAAAGTTAATTGTGTAGGGTAATAATTTGTTTTTATACAAATTAAAAATTATATATATGTGGAAATATAAACGATCCCAAATTTCTTTTTTTAAAGGAATCCTCCAATTTTTAGGATTGAAAAATAAAGTGCATTCACCATATATATGTCAAGAATATAAGAATGAATTTTGTCAACAAATATCTTTATACAAAGGTATTTTCCAAGGTTGAAATAATTAAATAACTCACTAATTAATCCGAACTAGAGGGTACACTCGTTGAACATTTTTAAAATACAATGAACCCTGAATAAAAACATAATTTCAAAAGCTCTTGAAAATTTGCATGGTATGAAAACTCTAGACAAACAATTCATGAATTCTCTGTTGTGGTATGTAACGCTTTTTTCACCCCCCATATGTGAATGTTTTCTCCACATATGCGGACTTATGTTTCACATATGTCAATGCATGTTGTACATATGTACATGCATGCTTATTTTAAAAATGGATTCAGAAATGGTTCACATATGTCAATGCATGTTGTACATATGTACAAAGACTCCTAAGCCCATTCCCATATTTCTTTGATAACGTTTATACATTTTAGACCGTTTTGTAATTTTTTCCAAGTATATTTAGTAATTTTTCAATGAAATTATTTTATAAATTAAAATATTATCATAAAAAATATTGAAAATTATGTACAATAAATTCCTCAAATATGTAAAATTCATTTTGGCAGATATCAAACACAATGAGTTCCTAGCTGATCTCCTCTTCCATACAGACGATCGACCCTCCGTCCTTCCTGACGACCCCGTTGAGTGATTCACCATCTTCGAACAATTACGGGTGCGGCGGTGTCCTTATCCCGCCAACCAAAAGATCTCATGAACACGACGTAACTATATATACTTTGATCGTATTAGCTTCTGATAGTTTTAATGGTCGCATTGTACTTTTGTGCCTCCCGGCGAGTGATCAGCAAACTGACCGCCATCTCCGACGCGCCTTCCTTCATGCGCCAAGACTTTTCTTTGGGAGATTTTTTATTGTTATGTCGGTTACGTGTGTATCACAGCTCGATACCAACCATAGCAATTCTTCACGTCCGGTTTTCCAGAGTAGAAATTGAATGTTTTGTCTTTGTCCTTAGATTTCTTCTTGTTCAAATAATCTGTCGAGTCCCTAACACCAACAACCGATTCAATACAGGTATATCCCCTGACGAACGATATGAAATGCAGCAAGAGCCACACAGGCACAACACAGAAGTGCACACAGATAGATCGTAAAACTCACACCAATAGACATGCAGGCAATTGGGACTACGTTGATCTGCACAATGCATATAGCGGACAGAAGAATAGAGGCCATTGCAAGTAACGTGAGTAACCCTACAAATATGGCGGTAGCTCTGATCAGCCACTCCCTCAAGCGGTGAAGTCAGAGAGCTTGTCGTCCTCCCTAACCGTGAGGTCAAAAATGAAGGTCTGGCACATGGCCGCCAACCCCATCGAGCGGTAGGTGTAAATATCCTGAGTCGCCGTACATGCCTCGCCTTGCCCACGCCCTTTACTCTGCTCTAGATTTTAGAATGGAGGTATACAAAACCAGTACTGACGGTTTGGTGGGAATAGAAAGTGGCGTGCAAAGGTGATGCATCGGTGGTAGAGGCAGTCAGTGTCACTGCCATGAGGTCAAAAGAGGGTGATGACACCGAGATGGTGGTCGGCACATATGAGGATGCATGTTGTACATGCATATGTCGATGCATGTTTCACATATGTCAATGCATGTTGTAGATATGTGGATGCATAGTTATTTTAAAAATAACAAAGTCTCCTACGCCCATTCCGTTATTTTCTTTGATAATATTTATAAACTTTAGAACGTTTTGAAATTTCTTCCAAGTATATTTAGTAATTTTTCAATGAAATTATTTTATAAATTAATATATTGTTATAAAAAATATTGATAAATTTTCAAATATATCAAAATTTATTTTTGCAGATATCAATCAGAATGAGTTCTGAGCTGATCTCCCCTTCCATACGGTCGATTGACCCTCTGTCCATCCCGACGACCCTGTTGAGTGATCGGCCGTCCTCGAACAATTACGGGTACGGCGGCCTGGCATTGTTAGCCCGCTAACCAAGAAAGCTCATGAACACGAGACGACTATATATACGCTGCTCGTCGTAGTAGCGTTTTTGGCATATGTGATTATTTTGCTTATTTTATTGTCATTTTTTAAAGATAAATATGCATATACATGTAAACAAGATGCACCGACATATGTGAAGAAAAAGTATATGTTTATGTATATGTAGAATATGCATTTTTTTGGCGAAGCTGATCGTTGTTGATGCATTTGTTGTTTATACCTCCGTCATTCTACAACCAAACAATTCATATGAGCAGTTGCAGAAATTGAACAAATTTAATATGAGATTCTTGATATCGGATCCCCATTATTATAGTTGGGCATTCTACTGGTATGAGCACAATTTTATTACTATGTACTGGAATCATGTAGTAATTTTTTTTTTATTCTGGTCTAATATGATTTATTTATAATTATAAGGTACGTGTTGACAACAAGAATACTTACAGTATGAAAGAGGTGCAATCTAGGTAGTGAGTCCTTATAATATGATGGATACACCTGTACATTAAATGGAAGTTACACAAAAATGAGTGTGGCTATCCATTGCAGATAAAAATGAAGTTAAATAGAAAGAAAATTAAATTTTATAAAAAAAAAAAGAAGATTAGATACTAACAGCCCACCCAATTGATATCTGATTATCCAAAATCGAGGACGATTCATCAACAACATTTCTCACAAAAAATAAAAGTGGTGGAGTAGTCGTCGGGCTCGACATTGACATTTCATATAGATATTTCAGTGATAGCCCCGTGATATGGACCATGATCAGATTGTTCAGTTACAAACTGTTTGTTTATCCAAGAGAAACAAGAAATTCGGAATAATTATGCAAACAAGTTAGTCATTGACTCTCTAATTGAACGCATAAAATGAAATCGAATGGGGAAAACAACTTTGAGGACTAATAAAAAATTATTTTTTATTGGGGCAGGATAAGCATCATTTAATAGGGATGGTTGGGTTGGACTTCATCAGTTTCGCCGTACCCTGGGCCCCTCCACCGCCTTATGTGGTCCCTGTGGCGGACATTGACGCCGACTTCATGCTAGCACCTAGCTTTACAGCAACAGTTTTACTGGGATAATAATCGGACTAGTGCGGGAAGAGGATTGGCTCGGAGATTTCAGCCAAGCAGAGGAGTTGTTCGTCCGAAGACTACTTATCGGTGCTGCTATTTTATTCACTCTATGTCTATTTGTCTTTCTCTTTTCAGTGATATGCGTCATTCAGGTTAGGATGACGTTTAGTATTGATTGTATGTCTCATATGGAGAGGTTTGTGCTTTTACTAGTGAGTTTTGTTGTTGCTGCTCTTGGGGCTACCGGATGTGCGGTTTTCTATTTGAGGGTATTTATCGTAGTTTGTTTATTTTTATTTTCATACTTTTGAGTCGTTGAACTCTTTATATATGATTATGGATTTGTTGCATGTGGATTATTATCATACAAAAATTTGTTGTGTGTGATTTGTTTTTACTTTCAGATAAAATGTACTTTAAATTATATTAATTAATAATTCGTACATTTGCTAATCCATGGAAAATAAGGAGGATTATTGTAATACATATACAGATACAATATAATGAGGACACCGAGTTTTGAACTCAGGTCACCTGATCCACAGGCAAGCATAGTTACCAACTGGGCTAGAACAATTTGTTGATATTAACTTATCTAATTAATATAAATAGTATATTCTAAGCGGGGGACAAGTGTCAAAATCAGATGCAATCTGACCAACTTTTATGTATATCTATCTATTATAATGAGAGGCCTTATCTAGTTTATTTCTAGTCTCGTGATTATTTGGTGCTTCATATACATATACATATCCAGGGAAGAGTTGGGATTGCAAAGGATTTTATCCTTTGTTGAGAGTGATCAGAGAGATAGGCTACTTTTCATATTTCATTCTTTCTTTTGGGACAGGCTTTGCAATAGTATGAATTTTTTTTGAATTTGGGTTTATTTGAAATTTGATTTGAGCAGGAAAGTATTATACTGGAGGAGGTGGTTGAGAATCTGAAATGCAGAAAAGAGGGTCTCACTTCAGAGCAATCACAACCACCACTAGAGATTTTTTGAATCCAACAAACTCGAAGAAAAAGAGGTCAACTTTCTTTTCTTCTCTTAATTTTTTGTGTGGATCTATTTTGGGTTTTTGACTGTTTATGTCACCAAATGCTATTTTTTTTTCAATTCTGAACTCGAAGAAAACATAGTTACCAACTGGGCTAGAACGGTTTGTTGATATTAATTTATCTAATTAATATAAATAGTATAGTATTTTCTAGGCAGGGGACAGGAGTCAAAATTAGGTGCAACCCGACCAACTTTTATGTATATCTATTATAATGAGAGGCCTTCATCTAGTTGATTTCTAATTTCATGATTATTTGATACTTCATATACATATGCACATACATATGCACATACATATACATATACATATACATATACATATACATATACATATACATATACATATACATATACATAAGAATAAAATGAAAAAAGTATTGGAGAGATGAAAATTGGAATGAAGAATTATATGTCCTTGTATGATTGGATTCCGGTATGGAATCCAGGTGTAAGTAGAAACGAAAAAAAAATTTAACATTAAATTAGGTTCTTACGAATTTTGGAAATAACAAAAAATAGATAAAATATAAAAAATAAAATGATATATTGATCATCCAAACGTCTTTTTCAAAATATCATGCAGATGGCGGCCACATTCATTTCACTCGTGGAGGGCATGAAGTTGCTCGTTTCCCTGATGGTTGGGATGTGCTTCGTCAGTTTCGCCGTAACCTGGGCACCTCCACCGCCGTATGTGGTCCCCGTGGCGACCATCGACGCCGACTGCACGCTAGCACCTAGCTTTTATTGGACGATGTGGATGGTGCAGGTCGTCGGCATCGGCTGCAGGTTGACAGCTGCACTTTGTACCTGGATACTGATCGGGCTGGTGCGGGAGGATCGGCTCGGAGATTTCAGCCGGCCGAAGGAGTTGTCCATCCGAAGACTACTTATCGGTGCTGCTATTTTATCCACTCTAGGTCTATTTGTCTTTCTCTTTTCAGTGCTATGTGTCATTCAGGTTAGGATGACGTTTAGTATTGATTTATGTCTCATATGGAGAGTTTTGTGCTTTTTACTAGTGAGTTTTGTTGTTGCTGCTCTTGGGGTTACCGGATGTGCGATTTTTATATTGGAGGGTATCTATCGTAGTTTGCTTATTTTTATATTTGTACTTTTGAGTCGTTGAACTCTTTATATTTGATTATGGATTTGTTGCGTGTGGATTATTATTATATAAAAATCTGTTGTGTGTGTGTGTGATTTTTTTTTCTTTTAGATAAAATGTACTTTAAATTTTATTACTTAATAATTCATACATTTGCTAATCCCTGGAAAATAAGGTGGATTATTGTAATACATATACAGATACATATACCATATAAACTTGAGGCCGGACTAATCAAGTGGCAAAGAATATATAATAAATAAATTTACTAGTGGAATTATTAAGGAAAAAAGAAATTTCTAAGTTCTAATGTCTAATTTCAAAAATTACAATTGGTTACCATGATTTTCATTTCGATTAATCAAGTAAAACGACATTTCACAGTGGAACTCGATCAATTTTTTTGTCTAATTTTAGCCATTCATTTTCTTAAATTTATTGATATTTTATGGCAGCATTTATATGGTTATTAAAACATAAACATATGATTGGTTGAATTGGTACTTTGTATTCCATATCAGATTTAGTGAGAACCGTTGTAAGTTCGTTTGTAACCATCGGATCTTAATCAGATGGTTTCAATGAATCATGGTGCAAAATTATGTTCAGTTATTAATACCAATAGTTAATGAAGAGTTCACTCATTAAAATATAAATAATTTTTCTTTGCTTCTTTAAAAAATTATTCTTAATGAAATATTTTATTTCTAATGTTAAAATCATCAAATATAAATTTGTTGGAATTTTCTCTTTATTTAGAGTTCCATATTGTTATGGTTCCAATTTTTGTTTTCTTGCTAAAATATGTGAATATATATTATATAAATAAAGATGTACAAAAATGATATGTTCATTAACTTATACTTTATACCTTATTTTTCATCTATCTTCGAGTATTCTCAAGAGACCTATTATCAATTTTGTCTTGGCCGTTGGATCAATTTTTTTTTTAAATCTTAGTTTTTCATTTAAATTATTACTACAATATCACATAAAGACATATTATTATGATTCAAATTTTATTTTTTCTTGATAAAATATGCCAATATAGACTATATAAAGAATATGTAATAAAAATATAAAATGATAAGCTCATTTACTCTTATGATATTCTTTTACTTTTCTTTGAAAATTCTCAAGAGAACTATTATCAATTTTCTCTCCGTGTCGAATCAAAAAATTTATCAAATCTTAGCTTTTAATTTAAATTATTATCATAATATCACATGATTAGTTAGATTAATGTTCAGTGTTATATTTCCGTTATGTGAGAACTATCATCTCAAACAAAATTTCAGAATATTCAAAACTATATTAAATTACTTAATGTATTACGGGTTTCAAAATAATATATATGTAATCCATACCATTTTAACATCTAAAAAAAATAGGAAAAATAGCGGCGATAAAGTTTGAAGAAACTAAGTAATGTTACATTTTTCTATGTAGTAACATATTTTTCTCATATATATAATATTAAATATAATTATTATTTTTTATTTTTTTTAAAGTTAATCTTATGTAGTTTCAACTAAAATCTTCGAAATAAATCATCATGCATTTAATTTTTCTGATCTCATTTATCTAAGGCTGATTAATACTTAATTTATTTTTCTAATATAATATGTCAAGACATAATGACATACGAAGATCAAAGACAACAATTTTGAATTCTCATGTATTATTTATGTACTATGGATTCACAAACTTTAATTTTGAATTTTCATAATTGCAAGTTATACATTATTAGATTGAAATAACTATTAAATTGAAATACTCGCCGCGAAGCGCGAGCATTATCCTAGTTATTCTTTAAAATGCACCCCTAAAATTTGAATACCTAAAATAAATTAATAAAGATATTAAAAAAATGATCTGTAAAATATAATAATACATTGTTCACAAAATCACCAAAAAAGTACCATAAACCAATTCAGTCTCATAATACACAAAAACTTGGGACATAAAATTTTAAAATAAAATGAAATAGTAATCTATTTATTTAACATTAGAGACTTTCAAAAGTTCATGAAAAGCCTCTTGTGGTATATCAACTGAACCGACCCGTTTCATTCTCTTTTTTCCCTCCTTTTGTTTTTCTAGAAGCTTCTTTTTTCTTGTTATATCCCCTCCGTAGCATTTCGCAAGCACATTTTTCCTCATCGCCGAAAGTCTGTAAATATATATTACATTTTTTAATTTTGAAAAGTTAATACATGTAATAAATATAATATATATATATAATAAATGAAATATTGAGTTGTATTATGTCTTACGTTTCTCTAGCAATGACTTTGGAACCGATTGCTGCTTGTATAGTTATCTCAAACATTTGCCTGTTTCATCACAAAGATAACAATAATTATGGGAAAAAAAAAAAGAACTGCAGTTAAATTAAATGAATAAATTTAAATAACCTATCGATAAATTTCTTCAATTTATCAACTAATTCACGGCCGATTCTTTGTGCCTTCAAATTATGAACAATTGTTGCCATTGCATCTACTGGCTGCCCATTTAGTAATATATCAAGCTTCACTAAATCCGACTGTTGATACCTACACAAAAAAAAATATGAATAAAAGAAATTATAAGCTTAAAATGAAAATATTAAAAAACTTACTCAGAATCCTCATAGTCGAAAGTAGCATAACCAGACGTAATGCTTTTCAATTCATTATAAAAATCAACAATAATTTCTCTCAAAGGAAGCCTGTACTTCATAAGAACCCTCAGACTGCAAAAATGCAGTAATCAATAAATAATCTTTTTCAAAAAATGAAAAAAGTAAGTCAAATGAAAGACCACTTTTGCATATATACCCTTTCAAAAGGATAAATAAATAAATAAAATACCTGTCAATGAAAGAGTATTCAAGCTGCTCGCCTCTCCTCTCTGAGCATAATGTTATCACAGGCCCAACATATCTAAAATTTTATCAGAAAAAATCAGCCAACATAATATAAGGTTTAACTTTATTTTTTTTTTAAATGAAAATTGAATGAAAAAAGATTAAAAAAAGAGGGGAAAAAGAGCTTACTCACTAGGAATAATGATAGTTGCAATTACAGTTGGTTCCCAACAAGTAGCTCGTTTTCCCGGATTTGAAGCAAGTGAAGCAGGATTTTCTACTTCTATTTTACTACACAATAAATTAAATTACAGAATTGATAAAATATATTATTTTTATGTTCAGCAAAAAAAAAAAAGTAATGTACCTTCCGTCTGAATACTCAAATCTGTACGGTACAGTTGGTATGGTTGATATTACATTAGCTCCATATTCCTAAATTTCATAACCAACCGAAAAAAATTTAAAAATCAATAGTTTCTTTCCATGCAAGTTGAAATACACTACACAAATAAATAAATAAATAATAATAATAATAATAATAATAATAATAATAATAATAATAATAATAATAATAATAAATAAAATACTTGCTCAAGTCTCTGATGAAAGACGTCCATATGAAGCAAACCTAGAAATCCACACCTATCCAATTAAAAAATATAAATCAAGAATCCACCCAATGCAAATTAAAATAGATTTCATTATCAAAATAATATAAAATGAAATAATAAAATAAAAAGGTACCTAAATCCCATGCCTAAAGCAGTACTGGTCTCTTTACAAACTGAAACGCTCGCATCATTACACGTCAGCCTCTCTATGGCATGACTCAGCGCATCGAAATCCGAACCGTCCGCCGGATACAGACCCGAAAATACCATGTGCCTCGCCGCCTTAAACCCTAAAAACATAAAATCAAAAAAATAAAATAATACTAATTTACTTTACAAAAAAGAAAATTTGCTAAAAAGCCCCTACATTATGTTAAAATTGCAAAAAAGCCCCTACATTATCGAAAATTTCCAAAAGAAAAAAATGCATTGAAAGTTGAAAAGTAAAACTAATGGTGATTTTTTTTTTACAGTTTTAGAAATTAATATAGGGGCTTTTTTGCAATTTCCAATAAGATAGAGGCCTTTTAACTTTTAGCAAATTTTACTTACAAAAAAAATGAACTTATTTAATACTTACCAGGCAAGGGTTGGACAGAACATTTCGCTTTGAAAAGCGTATCCCCAACTCTTGCCTCCTTAGTGGATCTCATGCCTGTTACCACAAACCCGACCTGACCGGTAAACAGAACCCCGGTGGATTTCAATTCCGGGTTCATGACACCCGCATCCAGGATTTCATATCCCAGCCCGGTCCCCGCCGACTCGATCTTATCCCCTTTCTTCAACATCCCGTCCACCACCGCCACGTGGCATATCACCCCTTTATACTCGTCATAATAAGAATCTAACAATAGCATTCTTAACGGGCTATCGGGTTCCCCGCCCGGACCCGGTAGCCGCTCGATCACGGCCGGTAGAACCTGTTCGAGTCCTAAACCGGTTTTTGCTGAGGTCAGCAACGCGTCAGCGGGGTTGAGGTCGAAGAGGGAGGAGAGTTGTGCTTTGACTCGGTCGGGATCTGCCGTCGGCTGATCGATCTTGTTTATGACCGGGATGATTGTGAGGTTTGACTCGAAGGCTAAGTAGAAGTTGGCGACGGTCTGGGCCTGGACGCCCTGAGCGGCGTCGACGATTAAGAGGGCGCCCTGGCAGGCGGCGAGCGAGCGGGAGACCTCGTAGCTGAAGTCCACGTGGCCTGGCGTGTCGATCAGGTTTAGCAGGTAGGGTTTTGAGTTGTGCGTGTAGAACATGGTGGCCGTTTGGGCTTTTACTGTTATGCCTCTTTCACGCTCCACCTGTTAATTCAATTGATGAATGAATGATAGGATTGAGATCAAAAAATGGAAGAAAAGTGAAGATATGATTGATTAGTTACTTAGTTACTTGTAATTTGTCCAGGTATTGGGGCTGGCCAAGGCCCTTTTTGATGGTGCCAGTGAGCTCCAGTAATCTATCAGCGAGAGTGGACTTTCCATGGTCGACGTGAGCAATGATGGAGAAGTTTCTTATTCTGTCCGGTGTGTACTCGCTCAGATTGATTGCATCGCGCTTCTCGTCATGGCGGGCGCTCGAGTATGTGGAGCGTGGAAGGAGGAACTGGAGGGAATGGAGCGGAGAGGATTGCGGGGTGGAGCGACGGCGGGAGAAGGAGCGGAGGAGAGTGGAAGCCATGAGAGCAGAGGGAAAGGAAGGAGGGAGAAGAAGGGTTTGGAAGTGGGAATTGAGTTCTTGGATTTGTGAGTAAACTGGATTTGGTTTCCGGGATGGTGGGTTGGTTGGTGTGTGACGTTTTATAAGATATGAAGATAGAAATTAGGGTAGTGTTAAAACTAAAAAGAAAATGATGAGAAATATTAATTAATTAATTAATTAATTACATATTAATGATATATTATGACAAACTTCGAAGTATAAAACGGAATAGGATTTATTGATTTACTGATAATTGTTTTACTACAGTAAATCATATTTTACTTATCATATGTTAGTGGCAGACAGAAAAATAAACAAACAATTAGGCCGTCTTTGGGACTCATCAAAATTTATAATCCTACGCTGATCCGTCTAAAATTATAATTAAACTAAGCGTTATTGTACTAGAATCTCTTTTTTTTCTTCTATAAAAACTATTATTCTAATAGTTAAGCATCAAAGAGATCAGCAACTCCATTCTCGATTCAATTATGCAGTGAGATTCACATGTATATTCTTTTATAGAGAAATTTGTAAAAGTACTTATAGCCCCTCATCACTAATGGGAATTATGGGAAATTAAATTACATAAAAGACGCCTTCTAAATCAATAAAACATCTCAAACTTATAAGTGTGACAAAGGTTCAATCAAAAAACATAACGGCTCAAACTTTCGGTTTCATGAGTTCTTTACCCAATTAATCATAATATATGGACTTCTTTATAAATTTATGATTTTAAAATTACTTGTGTTATTAATGCTTTATAGGATGCGTGGAATGCATGATGGATCAAACGCAAAAGAAAAATCAGTCCTTATTTGCGCATAACATTCTCAAAATTCACTATAAATTAACTTTCACATTAAGTCCTTAATCATCCTATTAAGAGAGAGAGATGGAAAGTGAGACTGAACGAGGGCCCGCAAGCTTCTTGACACAGGCTAACGCCCTCTTAAGGAAGAACCTTGTTTTTCAGGTCATTTTCATTGTCCTTTTTCTCTAATTATAATTCTAAACTTTTCGGCCTTATATTCTGTTATATTTCTTCAGGAAAAAAAAATTATCATTTGTTCACAAAGCTAATATCAAATTATTGCAGAGACACAGCATAGTAGAGAACATAAGGATAATCTCCTATCCAATAGTGATCATACTTGTGCTATTTGGCATGCAAAAATTAATAAACTCTGGTAATTCAGACAATTCAGAAAATAATATTTCCTCAAATCCGAATCAGATTTGCCCTATACAAAACCCACCTAAATGGCCACCTTTGCTTCAAATCCCTGATCTCGAATTCCGTGCAACGTATAATAACAACTATAGTGATTATGCCGATTTGCCGGCAAAGTCATGTCGATATAACGGCTCGTGCCCTCCAGTCGTGCTTTTCACTGGAGACAACCAGTCCATTGCCAAAGGTGCATATTTTAGTTAAGAACGAAATATGCATTCATTTTACTTTAATATATTAAAAAGTTCTTTTATTTTTTTCATTTAGGCTTGGCAGATGAGATTTTTGCAAGCTCAACTTTGATTCTGGTGAGTTTAAAAAAAAAAAAAGTTTAAGAGTGAGTCCAAAATATTTAAACATATTTTGTGATTTCAAAATATTTGAAAACATACCTATTTGATAAGTAAAGCTCTTTTAGGGCACAAATGTGAATCAAGGGCCGATGAATCTTATCGATCCGGCATTCTTCTCAGAAAGACTTTATACAGTACAATCCTTTTGTTATCCAAATTCTTCTTTAATCACCCTTCCATTTCATGCACTAAATGTGACAAATGCACCAAGTAAGTACATATAACTTTAAACTTTATTACAGGAAGTACATTTCGTATTTTCCATATATATGATCATAATATATATACATCTCATACATGTAAAAGAATTAACTAATTTGTTTTTGGTTGTTCTATTATGAATAATTAATCAGAAGTAGAATGTGTTAAGGGGTTAACATTGTGGCGTGAAAGTAATAGAGAGATAAACGATGAGCTATTTAAAGGTTGCAGACAAAGCAATCCAAATGGACTTATCAATGAATTTATATCTGGTTACCACACAATGCAAAGCAATATATTTTTCATCACCTTTTAATTAAGTGTGATGCTATTTTTGTGTTTATTAGGACTTACGAAATTGTATTTAATTATACATAACATTTTATTTTTTATTTTTTTCAGCTATTGATTTTTCTGACTCAGGGGAAAATAATTACAATGTTAGTATATGGTATAACTCAACAGAACGTGATAACATAACTAAACCGGGCCCTTTTATACTGAAACGAGTACCACGATTGATAAATATGGTACGATTTTATTTAAAAAAACTATGTACGAATTTACAAATTCTTTTTAGTACTTTAAAAGTAAGTATTAAAAACGAAAAGTCGAACTCAAATCAATGCTCAATCTTTTTTTGATTTAATAGAGGGCGCATAACTCCTACAAATCAATGCTCAATCTTGTTAATTAATTAACTTGGCACATGTAAACTATTCTGATATGTTTTTTTTTTAATATAAGCTTGAGGTGGAAATATTCTGATATGTTTAAGGTATACTAAATTAATTCCAAGAGATCCTCGCTATCCAAAATCATATTTTGATCATTATAAAAAAAAATTTGGACTGAGATCATTAATATAAACCTTTTGTCCTTACGATCGTAAACCAATATTTTCTTGATGAGTTGTTCTTAATTTTTTATTAATTTGCTTTCTTTCACTACGATCTAAAATGTTGATTTTTTTTCTTGAACACTGAATTATCTAGGTATCTAACTCGTATCTCCGTTTCTTTTACGGTACTGACGTAGCAATAGAGTTGGAATTTATAAAAGAAATGCCGATAAAAGCGACGCATCCTACATTAGATTTCTTATCTCTCCTTAGTCCAGCTTTTTATGTTTGTGTTATAGAATTATTGCTTCCTGTAAATATTGTTCTTTTCCATTTTATCTGATTAAAAAAAAAAATTTACTTGAAGGCAATTATTTCTAATTATGGGAGTTAATTTTATTTTATTTTTCATAGGTCATGTTGACATATTTGGTATATGAAAAACAGCATAAACTCAGAATTTTGATGAAAATGCATGGGCTCGGAGATGGTGCATATTGGCTCATATCATATTGTTACTTTTTTATACTATCATTTTTGTACTTGTTATTAATGGTGATAACTGGTCACATAATGGGTAATAAAATAAGACTAATTACATTGTACTCTTGTAAGTTGTAACAATCCGAAAAGACGGACAATTGATTAAGCCCAATCTTTTGACTAAACATTTATTTGATTTTTTGTTATTTTCAGGCCTAAATTTCTTCAAATTGATCGACTACTCTGTCCAATTTGTATTCTACTTCATTGTTATGAATTTGCAAATTTTGCTTGCATTTATCCTCACATCATTTTTCTCCGATCTGAGAACCGCTCAAGGTTCTTA
Source organism: Juncus effusus (assembly GCA_027726005.1). Classification (NCBI taxonomy): domain Eukaryota; kingdom Viridiplantae; phylum Streptophyta; class Magnoliopsida; order Poales; family Juncaceae; genus Juncus; species Juncus effusus. Next base: position 11,108,313 of record CM050894.1, on the reverse strand, counting down.
CATTTTTCTATCAAATTCTCATAATTATGCATATACGAATATATTTTATAACAAAAACAAAGTATATATTCATTAGTATATCTTCTTATTTTCCGACACAGCAATTGCATACAACTATATCTTTGGTTTTACAATCTTGGCTGGATATCTTCTTCAAAAATTATGGTTTTACAATCTTGGCTGGATATCTTCTTCAAAAATTATGGTTTTACAATCTTGGCTGGATATCTTCTTCAAAAATTAATCGAAGAACCCACCATATCAAGTAAGTAAACCTAGCAAGTTTTATATTATTAATTAATTTCGACACCTATTTGTATAATTATTTTACAAAATTACTTAAATAACCTCAATTTCTTATTAATTCAGGGCATTGGATATGGATAGTGGAGATTATACCAGCATTTTCTTTATTTGGAGGTCTATACGAGTTGAGTCAATATGCTTTTGAAGGTCATTTGTTAGGGTCAGTCGGGCTAACTTGGCATAATTTGAACGATAGTTTGAAGGCTGTCATGATTATTAATACGCTAGAATGGCTCTTATTGCTACCTATTGCATATAACACGGATCGATTTCTTTTATCATCTACAAAAGTATGGAAAAATATTGTATTTTTCAAAAGAAACTCTCAAGCTTCATTTCTACCAGTTCATTCGAAACGGATTTCATCTGGACATCTTGGTGTGCAGAAGCCAGACGTCATAAAAGAAGTATGTATAATTTTTTTAATTGATAGTTGAATATACTCTTTTGGGTTCAAAATTCAAATATTATCGATCTTTTTATCTTTTACTGAATGGTATAATTGCTGAACAGAAGGAGACAGTTGAGTTCCTGTTACGAGAATCTAGACCAAATTATGGGATAATATGCGACAAACTTAGGAAGATATATCCTAAAAAAGACGGAAACCAAGAAAAAATCGCGGTGCAAAATTTATCTCTTGCAGTGCCATATGGAGAATGTTTCGGTATACTTGGGCCTAATGGTGCTGGAAAGACTACTTTGATCAACATGGTTTGATATATATAATTTCTATATAAGAAAATATATTTGCTAGTAACTTTATTATATTTTATCATATATATTTGGAGTTAATTAAATATCATTTATTATATAATATGTCCATTTTTCAATTGTAATAATAATCATTCTTTGAAGCTACGCGGTTTGACGAAACCAACATCTGGAAATGCATATATTCAAGGACTTGAGATACAACAAAACATGAATAAGATTTATACCAGAATGGGAGTTTGTCTTCAACATGAGTAAGAAAATATTGAATAAATTTTGTTAAGATATAATAATAACATCAATTTAATAAAGATTTAATTATAACTTATAAGTGAATTTTATCTATTTTTTAACTTAAATCACAGTATGCTTTGGGAGATGCTAACTGGTAAAGAACATCTGTTATTCTACAGAAGATTGAAGAATCTTAGCGGTTCCGAACTAATGCATGTAAGCGAAAATAATGTTCATATTTGTGAAATAAAAATGTTTTCATTACATTTTAGACTCCTTAATTAACACATGTTAAATTTAATTTTGATATAAGTCATGACATTATATATCTCCACGTAGTTAACGAACATTTATTTATTTTTAAATTTCTTTTGACACGCGATAAAATTAACACAAAATATAGGAAGTTGACGAATCCTTAAGAAGTTTGGACCTATATTATCATGGAGGTAAACAAGTAAGGAAGTATAGTGGGGGCATGAAAAGGAGGCTTAGTGTTGCTATTTCTCTCATTGGGAATCCTAAAGTATATTGCATAACAAATCTCATTATTTATTTTCCTCTTGAGAAAGCATTTCAATTTCCTTAAAAAAATTGTGGTAAATTATACAATGAAAATATTGTAGGTTGTTTACTTGGACGAGCCTAGCACTGGACTAGATCCTGCCTCCAGGAAGAAATTGTGGAACGTTGTGAAACGAGCAAAGCAACAGTGCGCAATAATTCTCTCTAGTACGTAATATAATTGTATCATATTTACTAAATATATAAACCACATTTTTTTTCATTAAATTGTTCCTCAGTTTACTTACAATAATTTTACTTGGTGTTTAACTAGCGCATTCGATGGAAGAAGCTGAGTTTCTATGCGATCGTTTAGGAATTGTTGTCAATGGAAGCCTCCAATGCATAGCAAGTCCAAAGGAGGTAAATAATATTTTTTCTTATTCAAAAGTGAAATTATTAAATATTTATTTAAACTTATTATCTTTAGCATTTTTTTTTCTTTTAAAGTTGAAGGCTAGATATGGAGAATCATGCATTTTCACCATGGCTACATCCTCTCAAGACGAAACAAAGGCGATCGATTTAGTAAAAGAATTATCTCCAAATGCAAAAAAGATTTACGGAGTGAACGGAAACCAAAAGTTTGAGATTCCGAAGAGAGACCTAAAAATATCTCATGTATTTCAGGCGGTGGAAATGGCAAAAAAGAGATTTAATGTGCATGAATGGTCACTCACTGATACAACAATGGAAGATGTGTTTATTACAGTCGCAAAAGATGCTGAATCACCAATGGCTGTGTGGTTATAAAATAATTATATTTTCAATTCAATTTATCAAAATATTGTTTTTTTATGATATCTAAGTTCAAATATAAACAAAAAAGTGTAAAAGGAATATTAAGTAGATTTATTCCGTGTAAACATGCAGGTGCATAAATTTCTAATTTAATGCCCGTAATTCCGCCTCCTAAAGGGAACATTCTAGAAAATCTAATAATTTAAAAATATTCTTTTATGAAAAATAATTTAATTAATAAGCTCAATCAATAAACATTTCATATAATCTACGATATATTTCCTCATAATCTTGTCAGATAATAAGCTCAATCAAAATTTCCACTCAAACCTTATTTTAAACACTCGCAGGCCGTTTCGGCCCCGCATAAACCCTCCGCCTAAAAAACCTAAATATAATTTTCCTTTTCAACAAGAAACAAAGAAAAAAGATTATAAAGAAAGCAAATAAATAAAACTTCGCAATTTCTGTTCTGTCTTTTCCTTCACAAGGCAATTTCCTTTCCAGGATTTCAAATTCTGGATTTAGAATGAAATCCAGGTTTACAAATCCCTCATCTTCCATTTGTATTTTTGTGGATTTTGTCATGTAGCCAGGCATAGATGCAACAACTGATTTTTAAAATGTATAAAAATATAAATTATTATAATATAATTATAATATTTTTAATTTGATTGCGTTTACCTTTATAAATACCCTTTGGGGGAAGCAAGCGATGATAATCACCAAAAACATCACTAGCTTGTACCTGTAAATGAATAAAATATTAGATTTTAATTAAAATTATGATAAATATTATTCTTTTAATAAATGGATAATAATAAAGTAATTACCGTGTAATTTATTTTGTTGATTTTTATAAAAGCAGGAAGCGGCAGGCCGGTATCACCAGCAAATATCCTTCCATGAATTCCAGTCTGAAATAAAATATATATTAAAAGTATAAAAATAATATTAAAATTTTTTAATACATGAAATAATTATCTAATTTAATTTAATGCCTTGACAAGACTTGCAACAAGACTCAACATGCTCATTCTATTGTGCTCCCAAATTATAGGTATCTAAAAAAAGTAAATACAAAAATTTAATAGAAAACAAATTAAAGTATGGTTAGTACTAGAATTAATTAAGAAAAATGTATAATTATAGAACAAAAAAAATATGAATATACCTCGCTTGATTTTGGCCATTTAATGTCGCTAATTTCCAACGTAAGTTCAAAACAACCTCCATTTATATAATTCCAGTCTTGCATGCCTCCATATATAGGATACCTCAAAATAAATATAAAAAATAAGACCTCAAATAAATATAAACAGTAACCACAAAATAAAAAAAGTTTTGAAGTAAAATTACCAAAACGCCCCATTGGTAATTCCGCCTGGAAATTCAGTGCTTAATGACATGTTATAATGCGACTCGCTATAAACACTCGCCATGTATTTAAACGTCAAATCATCTGGACATGCATAATATTGCTTCCTAAAATAAAATAAACAAAAAATGTTTCATTTATTTAATTATCAAAACAGATAAGTTTATGAAATAGTAAAACGAAATTAATAAATAAATAAAGTTAAGTGCCTTTGGTCTTTGGAGCCGTCCCAAGGATAATTTACCACAAGTGCACCCTAAAAATTTAATATTATTTTTTTAATTTTCAATGAATAATTATATGTATCAAAATATTAATTAAATTTATACTTAATATTTACCCCATGTAAACTAGCAGAAGCAGTAAATTTCTCATTTTTTATCCAATTCATAATCGCCTTAGTCTCTGGCTGCCTCAAGCTCTCCTCATTATTAATAGGAAAAAACTATCCAAAAATAAAATAAAAATAACATAAAAAGAAGGAAATATTTCCAAATTAAAAAAGTTATAAAAAATTATGAATTTCTATACTTGGTCTGGAAAATTTCTATTTAAATCTATATTATTTGCATTGCCTCGCTTTCTAAGGGCAAATCCGTCCGGATTCAATGAGGGAAGAATGTGAAGGTGCACTTTCTCTACAATTAGTTCAGCCTACAATTAAATAAAATAATTAATTAAATTGCATTAAAATATTAACTTCTAATGGAGTTGAAATGAATATAAATAATGAAATTACTAGAGGGTCTGTTGCATAATTATCACATAGATAATTAGCTAGACGTATAAGTAGCTCTCTTCCAACCGGTTCATCGCCATGTACATTTCCAATAAACTATTTATTAAAAAATAAAAATTAATTATAATTTAAAAAAAATGCAAACTAAATTTAAGTCTAAATTAATAAAAATTTGCATGCCTTAAAAGCTGGTTCAGCTTCTCTCTTTCCCGGCTTGTCAGATATCTCAATCACCCACTAAAAAAATTTCAAAATAAATTTTTAAATATAAAAGTTTAATGAATAATAAAATTAAAATATTTAAAAATATAGTTTTATGTTTGGAGAATAAGTACCAGTGGAAATCCATTAAAGCTCTTTCCTATGCTGAAAATAGATCAATTAAAATCTCTCGTAGAAATAATAACAAAAAACAAAAAAAATATATAAGTTAACTATTAATAAATGAGTGGCATTATAAATTTCTGAAATGTCTACTTAAATAATTAGCACTAAATTTAATATTTTAATATTTACCTGTACACTCTTGAAATATTAGAGCATCTAGTTCCAAATTCTTTTACGGCCTTCTCAAGTTCAAAATTACTCATATACCCCTTAGTTAGTTCATTACTGTAATTATTTCAAAATTTTAAGCAAACAAAAAAAGAAAAAGATAAAAGAACAGAAAAGACTTAAGATTTGTTTGAGAGCATACGTAATTTCCGGCTCTTTCTCTTCAAAGAGACGCCTAGTAGAAAAACCTATGATTTGATTTATGAGACCTAATCAAAGTATAAGAAAAAAGAAAGAAAACAGAAATTAGATAAAATTACATCTTATAATTCCAAAATTGAACTTCCAACTAGACAAGAAACAAGGCACAGTATGATATAAATGCTCAATTTCAGCTATTATAACAAAAATTAAACATTTGCAGTAATTACTTACTTATGTGCTATTACAACATAAGTTTGAGATAACTGGGGAGTTTAATTTCATTCATCAGTGACTCAATCACAAAAACCAACGATTTTCAGCTGAAAGATTTCAGCTTTGAGGCATTGAAACTAAAAAGAACACGAATTTCTACAACACAATATCTCTAATGTCCTAATTAATAACGAGAAACACCAATTAAATCAAAATAAAACCTGAATTGGAGGAAATGCGATCGCCCCCTCTTGCGACGGTAGAAACGGGAGGTAAGAACAAAACTGCGAGCGTAAAATTCGCCAAAAATGAAACGGAGAAAACCCATGAGAAGAAATCCATGAATGTTTGTTTCTCACTTCACCAATTTTCCATTCTCTCTTTGGATCCGGTGATAGAATAGAATTGGTTTAAACAAATCAGTTTTAAATTAAACTTGTCGAAAAAAGAAGCTCTTAATTTAACTTGACGCTAACTAACAGGAAAGAAGGGAGATGGTATTATGAGAGCAAATTTATTATTCTGAGAGCTTTTTCTCAATCGGAGAATGTTTATTTCTTATTATGGGGGTCTCGCAATAAGAAATTTGCTCTGGGAATATCGTTACCCAAAAATCGGGAAACAGATTCTTGGGGTTAGAAAAACCATTTGCTATAATCGGGAATTGGATTCTTGGATTCTTTGGGCCCGTTTCTGAATTTCTCCCAGTTAAATAAGAGCTATTGGGCTTTCATACTTTAAAAGCTAATTAATTGAATTTTGGGCTGAGATGTAATGCCTCTTCTCTTGTTTAACTCTCAAAATATATGAACTATTTTTTATGTTTAAAGTTTCTGTCCAGCACCATCTATTTTTATTATATTTTTAGCAATATAAGTAACTTGACTTTTTTAATTTATAAATAAGATCTCATGATGACCAATACAACATGATCATCGTATTTCTTTTCATTTCTAATTTCAAGCACTTGAAACTTCTCAAACGTTTTAAAGAATGTTGAAAATATAGTTTGAAAAGGCAAAATAAATTGTTAGAAAAGTTTATTAAATTATGAAGGGGCATCAAAATTCTCGTCTCAGAAGAAGTGTTGATTTTATTTTATTTTTCATAGATTATAACGTCTTGTGCTTCTCTGATGAACAATTTCTTCCCTACATTGTTCTTTGATTTGTATTTTCGTGAGTATTTTGTAACGTAACGCATTGCACATAGCATTGCGGTTGTATCTTGTTTTTATAATTTATATTTCTTTTTCATTTCTTTTGATAAAACTTCTATCGTCAAAGAAAATTGCATTATGTAATTGGACATTGATTAAATAGAATCAACGCGAGTGACGTATGAGCTCTCCATTTTCATTCAAAAAAAAAATTCATAGGTTATATGTTGACATATTTGATATATGAAAAAGATGTAACTCAGAATTTTGACGAAAATGCATGGGCTTGAAGATGGTGCATATTGGCTCATTTCGATAAAAAAAAAAACAAAATTCTCTCATAGTTATGCATATATAATTAACTAGTCTTGTGGCTCAAAAACATGACAAATAAATAAACATGGCTCGCCAAGCAAAAGCTGGAAATTCAGTTCTCAGGTCCTTATCAAAATCGAGAAAAAGATTGCCGAGTTAGAAAAATCGGAAATGAAATTTTGCACTATACAGGGAAAAAGTGTTTATGTTATGGCCTTCCATATTTTAAAATCTAATTGCATTAATTTTGGGATGTCATGTAATTTTCACAGTATATGAACTGCTTTAAAAGGATCCATCATCAAAGTTCGAGCTTTCATTAATATACTTTTCTGATGTTATTAATTTGTTATTATATTGTTGAACAAACTAATAATATTAATCACAAAATATAAAAAAAATGTGTCTCTGACGGTGAATTCCTGAGCGATATTGGGGTTTTGTCTCTTTGCGGGTTGTTCACCTTTTCAGAGAGGTGTCTCTTTGCGGGTTCTTCACCCATTTTAGAGACTGTACTCATCGCAGGTTCTGCACCCATTTTAGAGACCTTCCAGCATGGTCATGCCAAGCCACCACCTGCTTGGCGCATCCATTCAACACCCAGGTTTTCACCGCCGTACACTTTTTGTCTAGAGAGAAAGGCTAGGGTATATATCTACTTTTAGTTCATGTTAAATGTTGATTGTGGGATTAAGATTTTAAATTGTTCCGGAAAAATTACACATAAGCATTTTGCATTTTCTAATTTTAGCTTTTGGAGGTGCTTAGATTTGATCATATATTTGCTTATGGATTGGACTGGATGGGAAAGATCAAACGTAGGTACCTATAATTTTTAAAAAGAAGAAAATAAAAAAAAAAAAAAACCTTGCAAATGTGCTGCTGTAATATTATTTGACCAATACGGGTTTCTTCTAGTGTATTTATAATTTATAAACTCATTTTATCAATGTCATCATATGGACTCCACATGAAAGTTGTGTATTGGTAATTCTGAAAAAATAACTTAATTTTTATTTTATAATTAAGATGAGACTAATCTTCTGATGTGATAAATACAACATCATCTTATTTCTTTTTAGGGTACTAATATTGCGCGCCGGTTTTGGGGGCGACCCGTGATAAAAGCAAAAGTAAATTGTTAGAAAACTTTATTAATTATAAAGTACATCAAAATTCTCTTCTTAGAAGAGGTAATCACTTACTAAAAGCATAATAACTTGTACATATTACATATAACATTTGTCCCTAAAAGTACTAGCCATTTTTTCTCAAAATGTTTCATTTGGCTACACTGCTTTTGCTACTACAATATAAAGTTTTCTTCTTAACGATTAAAATTTCTCGCCTACAGAAAGGGCAGCAACAGCTTCAGCAACAGTCATATACAAATTATCTGATCCAAAATTTTCCCAAGCTTCCGATTTATATAGTTTTTCTGTCACATTCAATATCGGATTCGCAAGAACAAGCTAGAAAAAAAGTAAAGTATTATTAATTTTTAGTCCAGCGTATATCAAAATTTGACCAGGCCATATGTTAAAATTTAAAAAAATTAAATGTACCTCAAGTGATCTTTTGTTAAGGATCTTTTTAAGTTCCATGAGAGTATCTAAGCCGCATGTGTCTATTGCAGTGACAGCTGAAAAAAATTAAGAAAAAGAATTAAATAAACTTAGTGGTCAATATCTTTTTTTTATTTTTAATTGTCGTATGTAAATAATTGTTGTACCGGCCATATCCAAAATGACATATTTGACCGGAAATTGAGTTGTTTCCTTGGCCTTCTCTTCTTCTTTTACCAACCTAAGAATCCTGTCACAGATATAACAACTTCAAATTAAAACGCTAAAAATTTATAATTTCATGAAGTACATATAATATGTGAAAGTATCATTAGTGACTAATTAAAATTATATGTATAAGGTATTAAATAATATTAAATATACCTTTCTTGGAGATACATAGAATTGACGAAGTATATTGGGGACTCAACTCCTAAAATAAGAAAATAAGGAACTTTTAATGCCTCTCTATATTGCCCCAGATTTCTATAGCTTTGGGTCCCAGGAATGATCCCCTTTATCGCCGTACTTGGACGCGTCACTTGTATCAAAATCTTAAAAACCGAAACACCAATCTACAAAAAATATTATAAGTTAAAAAAAGATATTAATCACATATATGATTTCTAGTCCATTTTTTTTGTAAGTATTACTTACAGCAATTGCAAGACCCATTTGGACCGAAATGAAAAGTACGCCAAAAAACGCGCTCATAAAAGCGAGACAATCGAGTTTGTCAACTTTCCATAATCGGAGTGCAGCACGAAAATCGATGAGACCAATCACGGCAGTTATGATAATGGCTGATAATATGACATTTGGGGTGTAATAGAAAAGCGGCATGAGAAATAGCATCGTGATTAACACGGCCGATGCCATTACTATATTTGAAACTGCAGTTTTTGAACCCGCATTGTAGTTCACAGCTGATCGAGAAAATGAACCTGATTGAGATAAATTTAAAGTATGATTTGTTAGTAATTATTTTTACATTTTGGTATTGCATTAGTTAATTAGTCTAGCATATTACCAATATTTCAATTTAAGAGGGGATTCATGAAATATGAAGACAATGTTTTTTCAAGGAGAAAAGAAAAAATTGATAATATATATGTTAAAAACCTGTTGTGACATAACAAGAAGCACAAGAACCAGCCATGTTCATTATACCAATAGCCATCATTTCTTTATTTCCATCAATTTGGTAATTTTTGAGTGACGCGAATGTTCTTCCCACTGCTATCCCCTCCTGAATTAATTACAAAAAATATATTTTATTTAATGCATGAATTCAATTTTGGCCATTTTTAATTAAATAAACTTAATTAGATGTAAACTTACAGTTAGAGATAAAATTCCAGTGATAATGCCAGTCTTGATAGCCAGTCCCAGAAAGGAACCACTGAAGTACAGCATGTTTGCCGACGGAGGATTCACGCCTTTTGGCAAATGCCCAATCTAAATTAATAAAAAAAATATATTAAATAAGTATGAAAAAACAGATGTACTGTTTTTTGTCTAAAAAAAATCCAAAAATTTACTAATATTATTTATGATCAGTCAAATATTTTTGAATAAATTACTATATATATAGTAAGAATATTTACCACACTAATGCCATGATTTGGAGCTTTGAAAGCAAAGGAAACAATTGTGGAAATAATAACAGAACCAAGAGGAGCAGCTGCTGATACCCAAAACAAGTTTGGCCTCCGAATGCTCTGTTTCAAGTTTAATTTACAAGTTAGTCTATTTCAAAATTTATAAAAACACAGGATTTGGAGGATTTAAGTGTAAAGTAGAAAAACTTTCATTTATTTGTCACCATCATGAATCCAAAATGTTGTCTTTTTTCATATAATAATAAGATATCTGCTCTTTTAGGATTTATAGATCCAAATCTTTGTGGGAGTTTCTTTCATCAATTGAGTAACAAATTAATAATTATAAAGAATATTCTCAAAGGACCCACAAAATATACAAATTATAGTTGGCCTCTTTTGTACAGCAGTTCTTTTTAGTGGAGTTCAATTCTGCTTTGGTGGCAAGCAAGCCAAGAACCCACGACACTCGCTTTAGATTTTTTTTTCTATTTTCACATGTTTTTCTTAGTCAAGTTTCTTCCGCAAAAGTAATTTTTGTAATATCTAATATAATAATGTTTTATATGTAATGTAATAAACTTTGTTTTATTTTGGGAGGAGAACTTCCTACCCATATACTTTGATAAAAGAATAAAAGTTTTTACAGTAAGAAACATGTGTAAAATATGTAATAAACTTAAAACTTTGTATATGTCTTTTTCGACCTTTAAATTTTTCTAAGTACCATTAAATCAGCATATATGTTGTTAATAGTTCCGCGTGTCGACATGAAACCATCTTTAATTTTTTTTTTTTTTTTTTTTAATCCTCAACCATTCTTTATCAGAAATTAGTAAGTACCACCTTTAATTAGTGGGTGATAAAAGTAAAATCTAGAGTCAAAAGAGGAAAAAGGAAAAGACTAAAAACTTACTATATGCCTTGTTATTAATAGAAAAATAAGGAATGATGTTCCCATTACAATTGTCTGCCATGCCCACTGCAAAACATAAAAAATAATATTTATGTAATTATCCTTCAAATTATTCTAGAAATATTTATGCAAAAAAAATGTTAGGATGGTGTTATTAATATTAAAAATACCGGATGCAAACTGAAATTTTACAGCAGAATTTTTCATACCTCATTCCTATGTTCAAAAACTGATAGCATGACAGGTATAAAACCCATCTGTTTAGTGAAATGAACAATTCCAAATAAGCCCTTCAATTGTTGAAGTGATACGATAATTGCGGCGCCGCCCATGAATCCGATAAGCGTAGGCTTCGATAGAAAATCAACGATAAACCCTAGCCTATATCATCAGAATAGATCATAATAAATATCTTAGCGGAGAGGAATATATGTCCTCATTTGTATCTCATATTTGGCATAATTTATTCTTATGTTTTAATATTACAAAAAAAATTATTCTTATGTTTTAAATATAATGGAATATTTGTCCTATGTTGTACTATATCACTAGGCATAAGCCCCATAACTAATTATCATATTCCCCAAATTAGTTTTATTTTATTCCCATTAGCACTTAAACTACAGACTTAAAATAAAAATACACATTACCAAATAACCAAAAAGAACTCATGTTATATATTAACTATCCTTATGCACAATTGATACTAACTTTGAGGAGTTAAATGTAATATTTTTTTTCTTTTAATCATTAAATTTTTTTACCTAAGAAAACCTAGGGAAGCTTGGAAAACTCCAGCGAAAAAGGTGGCGGTGAAGGCGAGTTGGAGATAGAGCAATTGCTGATCAGGAGATACTGCTTCTCTCAACATCGATCCCATCACAAGAGAGGCTATCGACACTGGCCCCACTGCCAGGTCGCGAGAGCTCCCCAGTACAGAATATAGCAGCGGTGGTACGAAACTTGAATCTGTATTATATATGTGTTTTAGTTAAATAAACAAGAATTGTTTTAAGAAAATTTTGTTAAAAAAGAAGATGATCATGAACTTACATAAGCCGATGATTGGAGGTAGGTTAGCTAGTTTCGCGTAGCTAATTCCCTGTTAACGTTTAATTACATGATAAGTTTGTGTTAATTGACAAATTGCATGGATAGAAATTCATTTATTTTATGGGAGAAAAAAGAAAGTTATAAAAAGTAGGAAGGAAAACATATCAAAATGGTCTCTTTTTGGCTTTTCTCATTTATAGGCCATGCAATCTTAACAAAGAAATGCATTAGATTCAAAAATATGAATCGCATGGTTGGATATAATCACTTTTGTTTGCTATATACTTGATTGTCAAATTCATTTTCTTACCTGCTTTTGCCATCGTGTGCTTATCTATCTTTATCTTAACCAGACTTCAAAACGTATTATGTAATATCATCTTAAATTTTTCAATTATAGAATCATATTTTCTTAAAAAAATATTTAATCAGCATATAATAGCGTTTAAATACCTGAGGGATGGCCAAGCTTGCAATGGTGAGGCCAGAAACCAAATCAGATTTAAGCAACTCAAGACTATACTCAGACCCCCAGTGAAAAATTGGGAAGAAATATTGCAGCCCTAAAATCAATTTCCTGAAAAAAGATTGATTTTTGAATTGTTCAAGAGGATCATCAGGAAAAAATATTTCCCCCATCCTCAATTTCAGGGATTCTAGAGTGCTTTGGTTTCCTTGAGGCAATGAAACCTTGTGAATCTCCATTGGTTCTACGTTTTGTTGGTGTTGTGAGAATTGGGACTCCAAGTCATCATCTGTCATCACCCTGCTTAAACTTCCCACCATTTTTTTTGGTTAAATTAGGGTTTGTGAAGATGAAGAAGTGTAATTTGGTTTCTGGGATTTGAGAGGGGAATTTGGAGTAAAGAGGTTTGATGGCTTTGAGAAGGAAAGAGTGAATGAAGGTGGTATTTATAGGGAGAGGGCTGGTGCATGTTGTTATATGGGAGAATTACGTTAATACCCCTAAAAAATATAAATATATCATGTATTTATCCATATTATTATTGTTCGTAGATATACTGGTAAAATATAATTATATATTAAGATATCATTTAATGACTCTAGATAAAATTATAAGTATATAGTAAATCACTTTAAATTAATTATATAAGTAATTCAAATTTTTACTCAATGTTCAAGATAAAATAATATTATTTAATTAATTATATAAGTTAACCGCTTCTATTTTCTTTCGTTCATTATACATACATAAGAAAATTTATGAAGCAAGATTGATTTACACATATTTTTTAAATAAAAAAAACATAGTAGTATATTTTGTAAATGAAATACCATTATGTTTATTTATTTTGGAAAATTTAAAAGTTTCAGTGAAAAACCATTCAAAAAAAAAAAGAGTTTCAGTGAAAAAACATTTTTTTTTACATTTTTTTTTTTGAAGAAATTATATTTTACATTTTGCATTTTGCATGGGTATCCAATCCAACCTTTGATTTGGTATTAAATAAATGGATAAAGTTGGTTTGTTAACAAAAAAATGCATGCCAAAGTTTATATAAAACAATCTATTTATACATACAAGCAAGTGCCAAGAGTTTGTTTTTTGGACCATTTAGTCATTAATGCCCGCGTAAATCAATCCTTAAAAGGAAAATAATATCTCAAACAAAGATTTCATAAAGTCTATTCATACCCTATACTGTTCAAGATTTATTTGAATCTTAAGAAAATTATATCTAACTTTTCCTACCCCTTTATGCCTGCCTAAGTAGGGCCTTTTGTTGATATTATATATGAAATGTACATAAATATAATTAAGTTAAAATTATGAAAATATCCAAAAATATTATTTTTTGCACTTTAAACAAAAAAAATGTCTTGAAGTTATTGAGGGGAGAAGAGTGGAAGTTGACTTCCTATAATGCATCAACACAGCATTACAATGATTGATCATAGTCAGGATATGGTCAACGCCATTTCACAATTTAGCACCACAAAGGATCCATATTTTTGTGTGGTCTTTCGTGTGGAAATCTAAAAGTCAGGATGTTCTGTTTGGATTGAGATTTTAAGTTAATCTTTTATTTTGTTTCTTTATTAAGGATTGAACTTGGTTCAAAAGTTGTAAAATTATTTTCCCTAATTTTGCATTAACATCCATTATAAACACTAAACACCAAATGATAAACCCTAATTGCAGATTTAGTTTGGGGCGAGTATGTGCAAGTATGTAAAATAACTCCCCTTTGCTGAGTATACTGGTTTTCGGTTTTGTTATTCCATAGTTGCTTCTATGATTTCTTGTTTTTCTTTTATTTTATTTTTTTTTGATGAAAATCTTTTATTATTTATTTGTGGGTTTTTTTAAATTTAAATAACTATATACAAATATTCTACCTCAAAAAATTATGTGCAGTCTTTCTTTTTTATTTAATTTTGTGATTTTTGATAAATATTTCATCTATCGTATTTCAGAAGAAGTTCATGGCGCAACAACTTGCTAGATAAATCAATAGGTATGTAATTCCAAAGCTGTTCACATTTTTTTTTATTTTAATGCGGTTCACAGTTCTTTCTAAACGCTAAAAAATGGGATTCTTCAAAACAAACACTAAATCCCATTGGAGTGCAAAAGTTTGGAAGCTCAAATTACCGACAAGAATTAGATTCTTCATATGGCTCATGGGCCTTGATAGACTACCAACTCAAGTAAACCTTACCAAAAAAAGGTTGGACGAGTATTAACGCTTGCACTCTTTGTTCCGGTGGAGCTATTGAGACGTTTGATCATCTCTTTAGGTCCTGTCCATATAGCTCTCGGCTATGGAGAACTTTTTCCATCCGAGTGGGAACAGTTGATACCTTCAACATCGCCTTTTGGTTGAGAGTGAGGAACTCACAACAAACACTCACAGATAAACTAGAACGGGACGTGAGGTGGGCGGCAGGCTGCTGGAACTTATGGAAACAAAGAAACCAGCGTATCTTCAACAATCGACGAGCACCGGCGACCGTCATACGGAGACTGACGAACCAAGACGCTCAACTTTGAAAAGACTATCACTGACGTCTCAGGGGGACTCGTGACGAAGAACTGCCCCTTTTTATGATTATTCTTATGGTCTGTAATATTTCCTAATACTGCTAACTCCGCTTAAATGCGGAAACTATGTACCAAAACTATTTTTATTTTTAATCAAAAGAATTCTCAGTAGGCAATCGCCTACCGAGCTTAAAAAAAGAAAATATCAAGCTATAATTCTGTCAAAAAAGAAAGAAAACATCAAGCTATATATGCAGAAACATTTTTAAAACAGTCTTTTTTTTTAAACAGTTCCATTAAAATAGTATTGTATTGTTAAAAGTTTCCATCAAAAAAAACAGTATTGTTCAAAGTTGCATGGCAAAGTGAAATGTACTGTACATCTTTTTGTATTTATTGTATTTTACGAACCACACATATCTCAATTTATAGTTGGTTAATTATATACTGAATGCATTGCATGCACTGTGATCAGAATACATATCACAAAGATACAAAAGTCATATCAATCTCAGGTCAAGTTATGTATACAAACCAAACTTCCTGTTTGAAATTCGAATTTCAAAATTCTACTGTTTATGTGGCGAGACGCAAGCGTAGAAACAATAACCAATGACAAAACAGGGAGAGCTTTAATTCTATAAAAGGAGATTTGGATTGGATGGTTACCCTTAAACCATCTATCAATTCGGTCATCAAAAATTCATTTTTTTTTTCTTTTTGTTTCTGAATTCAGAATTAGTTCTTTCTTGTAATGATTGAAATCATGAATAGAATCTAGGCTCATGTGGCCCTTTTGCTATCCATCCAAATTGGCCCGTCCAAAATATTTTGTGGTCTCCATATTTCTTTTGAGATTTGCTTAAAAATTATCAATTGCTTAAATTATTTTGTACATCTTAAATACCATATAGACTCAATTTAATTTTCAAGTTAATTACTAAAACAAAATATTCAGATCAAATTGTATCAATCAAGAATTTAAAATATTCAGAACATTTCCACGTTATTTGAAATTACATCAAAATAAGTAATTCGAAATCATGCAAATAGGAGAATGAGATGTTTCCACTTCAGTCAACTGTTTGGCGCACACAACACTATTTAAATGAACACTGGACTGAACAGAAATCTTTATGCTGTTGCCTTTTCACTTTCTCTCAGTGGGTTAGAGAAAAATATATAAAAGAGAGATATTAAAACATTATACACACGCTATATTAATTTTCAACGCTGTTTCAGTTACGAGTCTTTGCTTTGTGGCAGGTCAAACATTTAATGGAAGTTCAAATGTTCATCTAATTTAATTAAATTCTAATTGTGGTTTGGTATATTAGTTTCATTATATGTTTTATAAGATTAGGTAAATTGGGATACTTTTTATAGATACAATCTTCTTGCCTGCCCTTCCTTATTTACATAAAAATTACATTTAAATGAACCAATAATGATATGAAAAGATATATGACTGCTTAAAGAATAATTCAAATCTGTTTTTTCTTCATCTGTTTTTGTCTCAGAAAATAAGTTAAAAAAGGGGAAAAAAGAAAAGGATAATTGGTAGTCCATTGGTAATGATATGCTTTGCATTGCACTTTGGTGGGAAGTGGATATTCCAAGCATATCCGCACATACTGGAAGAAAAGATAAGAAGCTACTCCCTCTCTTCAAACCCTAATTTTCTTCAAATAAAAATAATGAATAATAATAAAATTTCCCTCAAATTTCAATGGCTGCCATCCAATTAGGGCTAAGTGACCCCTCTTTTGCCAGCATCCTTTCCTTTTATCCCTTGAACTAGACGATTCATATTTCTTTTTCTTGAATTAATCGATTCATCTTTTTAGTTACTTTTTTTCTTCACTTCTTTAATGAAGCCTCTTGGTACAATATATAATATACCTTACGACAATAATATATCTAAGTTTCGAACGCTTCAATTGAGCTTCAAAAAAAAAATTATATCAATTGATATTTATATTATTATAATTATAAATGTGTTGAAAATAAATTGATGTATGTCCTCATGTTCCATCAAATATTAATCAAGTTTGAATTATATTTTGAATTCAAGTTCGCGTGTCATTTAATACATCTTACTATTATTTATTATTTGTGTTACTTTGCATTAAATCGTAGTTATGAACGCAAATGACTAGTAACTTAGTTGATTAAAATATTTGCATGTGTAGCAAAAGGTAATGGGTTCAATTTCTGACAAACGCATAACACATATTTAGCAAAATCTCTCAACCTGATGGGTAGAACATAAAAAAAAAAATCGTAGTTATGAACATTTAAATTGTTTCTTTTCTTAGGTTAGCGGTTGTAAAAATATTTCGAATGAAATAAGCATTTCTGAAAATATTAGATATAATATTGTTTAATATTTTGTGCCATTATTAGGATAAGATGATTGAATCCAAATGTTAGATATAATATGATTGAATCACAAAAACAAAACTTGATTTAAGTATTTCAAATTACTGATCGAATCTTTTTTTTTTTTGAGGTTCCTCAAGTGATGAATATTTATGTAAGAAAGAAAGAAAAAAATGCTTAGTTCATTCATTCATTAGCGTCGATGGGGATTAAATTCTCAATCTCTTGTATCCCAATCAAAATACAAAATCGCTAGGCTAGAGCCCCATTTGTTGATTGAATCTAATTAATAGTTGTATTAAATCAACATGATTGTATTTGCTGTTAAATTTGTGGAGACAAATTGAGGGGACCAACGGCTGAGAATGAGAGAAAATGTAAACTTTACTTGTCTAAAAAAAACCATTCTGCCTACTAGATTTGATTTTTCTCTTCGCACCATTTTTTAGGTGAATTTAGTGGTTTCTTAAGCTTTCATGCTATTCATGAACAAATTCTCTCTTCCTTTGTTAGTGGTCCACTTTTAAGGGATTATATTAGTTAGTTAAACCGCTGACATGACTTGAATCTATCTTTTTTTTTAAAGTTCTTAGCTAGAAAGATTAGGATATAGGGCTTATAGGGCGTATAAATCATGTTTAGAGTATCATTTAAATCGTAAAGTCTGTGTTACGTTATTTCAAATTCAGCATGATTAATGGCTTTGAATTAGTATCAATATTATTATGAATAACATGTGTGATTTTTTACCACCACTAGTATAGTTTAGTAGTAAAGTATCAACCCCACTTATTCATAGATGAGGGTTCAAACACACAATGATCGAATTGTGCTGATACCATATGTAAGAGCAAAACCTAGTATATTAAGGCTAATAGTTGATGCACTATCCAATTTAAGTCAATACACGATCTTTCAAACACACAAGATGGGACTAAACTCTTTCTTCACATTTTCGTTCTGAGGTATTACAAAAAGAAAATAAAAATCAAGCAATTGCTTATAGTTCTCCCTCAAAAAAAAACATGTGTGACTTTTGAATGTTCTATTTAAGTATGATTTTCTTTTCATGAGTTCCCTATCAATGGATAGTGTTAAATTGTTACAAGTATGGTAGGTTTGGTGCTCCACTATTGAACCAATTGACTTCTGTATAAAACTCATTATATTATATTATATTATATTATATTATATTATATAATTTTGAAGGGTCTTTTTTACAGTACTTTGACCGTAGAATGCCACATGATCTCTTTAATTACTAGCCCTTAGATAATGATCCAATGGTTCTGTACCACAACAATATTCTCTCTAAATATAAGTAGTTGTATTCAACTATTTATTCAACTCAATTTTGGTTATGTTGTAGTTGTATTCAACACAATTTATTTTGATCATGCTCATTAAGTAATATAAAAAGCATTTATTCAACATATTAAATGTGAATTTATATAATATAGAAGTTGAAAAATAGGCCATGTAATACAAACACTAAAAAATGAGATTTAACTATAGTCATGCTCATTAAGTAATATAAACAACCATTCAACATATTAAAAGTGAATTTATACAACGTAAAAGTTGAAAAATTGGCCATGTAATAAAAGCACTAAAAAAATTGAGACCTAATAATTACAGGTGAGGCTTAACAAATAATTTGAACTCTCACGCAAAGCGCGAGTTATCTACTTGTTATATCTTAAAAAATGGAGAACAATAAAAAATGTTTTAAGAGAAATATTTTAGTACAAAAAATAGTCAAGCATTAATTAGTTTTTTTCTTTCTATTTTTTTTTTAATTCTACAGAATTAAAAAAATCAAAACAGTCTTCAAAAAAATCAACTTTCTTGTCAGCAATAATACCCAACAAAATACATGTTTTATACAAGGGAAGCATTAGTTTGATGTCAATAATTAATATACTTCGCATTAATATAGTTTTACAATATTAATGAATTTTTCTGTGTGAAAATAATATAATGTTTTGAGTTATCACTATCTCAGTGACAAATTATCTTTCATGTGTCAATATAGTTTCAATATATTGCTTTGAATTGAATATATATTTTTAATATTAATATTGCCTTTTTATTCAAGATAATTAACATATAGTGAAATTCAAAACTAATTACTCAAAAAAAATATATATATAACTAATTCTAGCATGCTTACAATTTCATGCTGTAACAAACAGAAATTTCCTTCCTAAGTCCAAAAAAAAATCAGTTAAAACAGAAAAGACGACAACCTTTTTATGTTGTACGCATTAACAACTGATAATTAACCGTCACAAGTGAATCCCTCATCTATAAATACTCGAGCATTTTTCTTGGTTTTTCAATAATTCAATCTTTCTTTCTTCTATTTTTGAATATTTCAAACTCGAAAAAATTATTTGAGCATCAAATTTGAAATACTTGAGAATCAATCATACTAGAAAAAATGGCTGGTGGTGGAATTGTAGCGCAAGTTGGGGGTAAAGAATATCCCGGTAAAGTAACGTTTTTTGTCCTGATGGCGTGTTTAGTCGCATCATCTGGTGGGCTTATCTTCGGATATGATATTGGAATTTCAGGTAATTTTTTATTTCTCAAAAAATGTTATTAGCTAAAATGTTATTTACCTATATGACAAGCTTGGGGTATACATTGCTAGGTTATTTAATTATTAATTATATAAAACATTTCATAATGGAAATTTTAAAACAAATTTAGACTGAAAATTCCGTTGATCTGTAATTTCACTATTAATTAAAAAGTGAAAAAATATATCAAATATATTTTTCAGAAGGAAAAATATATCTCACTAGAGTGCATCAATTTAAAACAACAATTTTTCTTCAAATTAAATTATGTTGTTAACATGACAAAAAAATGTTTTGATGCAAAAGGTGGGGTGACGTCCATGGACACCTTCTTGAGCAAGTTCTTTCCGTCGGTTTATCGCAAAGAGAAAGAAGTTGCGAGCACCAATCAATATTGCAAGTTCGACAGTCAGCTGTTGACCTTGTTCACATCATCGCTATATTTGGCCGCACTCATTTCCTCGTTTGTAGCCTCATCCTTGACGAGGAAATACAGGAGAAGATTCTCCATGTTTATCGGCGGCATTACATTTTTGGCTGGAGCCATAATAAACGGTCTAGCTTTGAATGTGTTAATGCTTATTTTAGGTCGGATACTTCTTGGTATTGGCGTAGGTTTCGCCAATCAGGTCAGTATTTTCTTTCGACTTATTTACACATAGTTTTTTAAAATACACCATTGTTTGACACAACAAGATTGTTTTTATTCTTTTCAGTCCGTCCCGTTGTATCTTTCCGAGTTGGCGCCGCCTAAGATACGCGGTATGCTCAACATTGTTTTCCAATTGATGATTACAATCGGAATATTGGTTGCAAATCTCATCAATTTCGCCGATTCGAAGAAGGAATGGGGATGGCGCCTAAGCTTAGGACTCGCAGCGGTTCCTGCGCTCATCACTTATCGAGCGCGGTCAAGCCGGAAAAGCGAGGAAAGTGCTAACCAAGATTAGAGGAATAACTGATATCCAAGATGAGTATGATGATCTTGTCACAGCCAGCAAGGAGTCAAAGCTTATCAAAAGCCCATATTCCTCACCATGCTCTGTCACATGAAATTTGGCCTCTTTTTCTTCTTCGCCGGCTGGGTGGTGATCATGACATTGTTCATATACTTTTTCTTACCTGAAACAAAGAACGTGCCAATCGAAGAAATGATCCTCGTGTGGAAAAATCATTGGTTCTGGAGTAAATATATCAGTGATGATGACATTCATGTCGGTAATGACAATGTTGCAATGAACGGAAGGTGTATGACTGATTGACTGCTCCATAAACATATCTTGAGCAGAGAGGTGCTTAGCTTAGCCATAACTATTTTCCATTAGTTGGTTGTATATTAAAAAGGGATACGTTAGCATCTTGTATCTTAGTTTACGTAATTTGATTAGAATAAATGGAAGGCATTTTCTGATGTGCATTTTGGTCTTGTTGATAAATCTTTTAGTTCTGTTGTGGAAATGGCCCTCAACTTTTTTTTTTTAAAACACGCAATAGAAAAATAAAAAAAATTACATGCAACCATTAGGCAAACTTTATATTTTACTGTTCATATAAAAAATGGATCGCATTCACATACAAGAAATAGCAACAGAAGCAGCATTAAATTTAAAACATAATCTCTACAGAACTTGGTACAAAGGCAGATATTTTCAATCCAACATATCCTCAACAAATGACTAAAAGGTGAAGTAAAGCAAAACAAAACCGAAAAAAAATTAAAATACTACGATGCATAATGCATCTACTATGATATATTTTCTATGAATAAAGATATTACAAAAGCTTTCTCTCAAGTTACATAGCACCAAAAAAAACACAAAAATGAAAAAGGAGTCTACCTCAAACAAAGATAAAAACAAACGGAAAAACAGTGATTATGGAGTAGTAGCAGCACAAGAGGGGAAGAATAATAGCAAGTAATTCTCTCTACTAACAAAGAATATCTAGTGTGTTTCTCTCAGCAGCAACCTAATTTAAAAGAAAAAATATCTTATCTCAAAAAAATAAATAAATAAAAATTAAGAAAAAAAAGAATTAACCGTAATATAAAGTTGTAATACCTAAAAGGTGATGATTGTTTAAAACAGGTTGCGAGTAATTCCTGAATCTATTCCCTATGTTCCTCCGGAGTTAGCACTGTATCATTAAAACCAGATGTAATCAGTTACCATGTTATCATTTAGTTTAAGAGGCAAATACCACATTTGGGTTTTTGGAAGGGTACATATGGAAAAATGGCAAAACAAATATAAAAATAGAAAAGAATAATAATGAGGGATAAGGAAAGAAAGGGGTGATTGGGGTGCCCATTATGGATAATCGTACCCCAGTGATCCTCACCGTCGTTGCCATTTACTAGCACTGCTCCGTCTGATGAGTCTTCTTTCTCCACCTCTACTCCCTCCTCTTCTTCCTCTTCCTCTCCCGCCTCCTCCTCTCCTTGCTCCTCTTCTCCTCCTCCTTGCTCCTCCCCCTCCACTTCCTACTCCCACAAAAATACAAACAAAATACATTCATTAATAAATATATCATAAGGAATAGGAAAAAGGGAGGAAGAAAAGAATTGGTTTGTTTGTTTATATTATACCTCCTCAAGAACAGCATCACCGTTTTCGACGGGAACTTCTTCTTCCTCTTCCTCTTCATTGACTTGCATCATTTTGAAAGCTTCGACCAGAGGCACGCTCGGTTTCCCTGAATGGCTTGGGTACTCCATTGCTGGTGGGAATACACCTCTGCTTCCATAAAGCATTTTCAACATTTTTATTAAATATTAAATCTGCATTTCTCAAATTGACACGAATGGAAGTTAAGGTTTACAGTACCTCTTGGGTGCCATATGAGTTTCAACTTCAAGAGCGAGTTGCCAATCATCAAATAAATTGGGGTATTCAGTTGGATCCGCCAGTGACTCAGCAGCTTTCGGATTCACCTTTATATATTAAAAGAACATATATTATTAATAAGGTTAAAGCACGTAATAGAATATAATAAAACACAAGTAAAAAGGGAGAAATAAATGAAATAAATAACCTTATGCAGATCACTTTTCCAGATAGACACAATCTCAGAAACTTTACTCGGAAGATAAGATCTAGCCATCAACGCTGCTTCAGGAATACGGTTGCTGTTCATACAAACCCACAAACAAATCATAAATTTAAAACTACATCTCATGACACAAACATAAATATATAACATTGAGGGGTGTATTTGCGAAAAAGTACCTCTCGACGAGTAACTGGAGGCAGTCTTCCAGCTTGCCGAGCATGAAGAGGCAGAGGAAAGCCACATTATTCTTTCCCTGTTCTTTCGCAAGAGACGCTAATTTAGTTATTCCTTCAGAATCTCCAAGTGCTGAGTAGAGGAGTAAAAGGCCGCTTAAATCCATCGCTTGTGTTAAGCACTGCTCCGCCATCTCCAGCTGTAGGAAAATATTCATGTTTTGTTTTATTTATTTGTTTATTTGCACGGTAATTAAAGCGTATTTAAAGTAAGGATATCTGTATACGAACCTTTCCAGTAGACATGGCCATTTCTCCGAGTTGCTTCCACTTGGACTCGCTCTGTACTTCCATTGCAATTGCCTGAACAAAAACATATATAAAAGAATTTCTTCTCACGACAATGTCCCAAAAATAAATTCCTAGTGTATATAATTAAACTAGATATGTGAAAATATGAGCGATACATACCTTTGCGACCTCAAGTTTGCCAAGCTGAACAGCAAGGTCAAATCTATAATCAGGGTCAGTCGCAATATCAAGAGCCTCCTCCAGCATTCCGCGAGATTCCAAGAAATGAGCAACACTGCCAAAATTCAAACACTATCAACATTTTTTCTCCATATTTTAATTTACAGAAATGAAAAAAAAACATATGTGATAAACTAATTATATTACCTGTTGTGGTGCTCCTTCGGAATGGAAGGAAGAATGTCGTTGGCGCGGTCCAAATCGCCACGCATCACTAGGGTTTTGTACTCTATCAAGCTCAGCAGCAGCGTGTAGCCCATTACGCTACAGTTCCCAAAAATAGAATATTATTCATTATTATTAACCATATAAAAAACACAAAACGATATTAAACTGGCAAACTAAAAACTTCAAAATGACTCTTACTTGAACTCCTTGTCAATAAGATATACGCGGCTCTGATTGGCGAGGTATCCCAAGAGGTACATCGGCCGATCCAAGTGAAACATGGTCGTAACCTAATCATAAACAAACATAAAAACATAAAACATTAAATAATACAACAAAAATAAATAACTTTACAAACAGGATAATACAATAAAATTAAATTACCTCGCCGCCAACGCAGTAATTGAGGCGCCAAGAGGAGTTGTTGTAGATGAAACAGTCTCCGACCCAAATACCGGTTCGGACCCGCTCGTTCACTTCATGTAACAATTCAAACGCGTCTTCCACTCCTTGCTCGTCAGGAGTCTTTCCACCGTCGAAATATGCAGACACCACGTCTCTCTGGACCAAAATAACAGCTCACAAATTGTTAGGGACAAAAATAATGAGTTTTTTTTGTATGTAGTGTGATAATCAGAACAGTTCGAAAATTGTTTAGGAACAAAAATAGCTTTATTTTTGGATATAGTGTGATAATATGAGCTACTTACGTTGTATTTGAGGATGTAGAAGGATGTGTCACTTGCAATTGTGACTAGATCACCACTGTCAGCCCAGTACAGATTCTGCAAAAGTGAAAAATTAATCAATGTTAATATAATAAAAGAATAAATAATATTATACTTAATTAATTAATTATTATTTTGATGTAATATTCGATCGATTTTTGCATACCTTGACGTTGACATCAATGCGGCGAATCAGCCTGCACTCGGCCCAGTCGTAGAAACAAATGAAGTCATTAGAGCACATGGCGAGCAAATTCCCTCCAAATATTCGCTCGGCTGAAAACGTAGGCCTGATGCTCTTCTTCTCCTAAAACACCACAAAAAAAAACATAAATAAAAAAAATCATTCAATCCAGTTTCCTATTTCACCAATTTTACCAATAAGAAATATTATTATTTACCTGGAAGCTTTTGCTGAAGAGTTTGATCTTAGAGGTGCTCTCTCTGACAGCGTACTCTCCATCAGAAGACCAGACAAATTCTAAAGCGGTACCAAAAGACCTAAAAAACATCAATAAAAAGATAATGTTTAATTCAATTTTTACTTGCGCTAATTTTGCCAACAAAGAATATTGAGATAAATTAAAAAAGGACCTGTTTCTCCATGCGAGAGCAGTGTAGATTATGTACTCGCCGTCTCCACACACCACCACAAACCGCCCATTAGGGTTGTGCTTCAAACTCTGTTAAAAAATGATCACATTGGTAAGATAATTTATGATGCACTATGAAATATATAAGATTATGAGAAAGTAAAAAATATACTTGTGGGTAAAGATCACAGCTTCCCAGCTCCTTCACAGCCAACGGCAATCTTTCTCCATCAGTGACCTATTACCATTGCAACATATAAGATTAGCAAAATGTAAAATAAAATCTCATGATTTTAATAAAATTGCAGAAAAACTATAAATAGGGAGAAGAGAAATGCCTCGTAATCTGCGCCAACGGCCTTGATATTAACGGTCTGGATCTCATTATGCTTGGCCCAAATGATCTTACCGCTGCTGTCCATGCTGGCAACAGGTTCCTCACGACCAAGTTTTATCATAATCGTGCCTTCATCGTATCCAATTACCATTCTGCCCCCCAAATTGAAATGGTAAGGTTAGTAACTTTATTTGGTAATTAAAAGGATGTTTTGAATGATTTGGATTTTTTGGAAATGTTTACCTTCTAGAGCCCTTCATGTATCCTACGGCCCAAACACGTTCAAGCCCGTAGTTCAGCGTATTCTCCAACCTACAAAAAGAACAAAAAAATTTATCAAAAAATAGTCCTCACATGTCACTTGCATGAAAAGTACAAGTGATGATTAACATTTCTCAACCTTTCTCATGAAAATAAGAAGGTATAAATGGAAGAAAATAATATACCTGTAAGTGGTTGAGTGCCAAATACGCACAGTACCATCTTCAGATCCAGTGATGATGATAGGCAGCTCAGGATGGAAACACACAGCCGACACATTGTGCGTGTGGCCTTCGAGCGTTTGCACACAAGCCCTAGTTTGGTAATCCCAAACCTAATTCCACACACAAAACAATAATTAGCCCAAATCAATCAAACCAAATGAAAAAGACAAGTTCAAAGATTAAGATTTTTTTAAAAACCTTAGCAGTGTTATCATCAGAACCAGTGATTAGGTACGGCCTATCTCCACCAGTGAAATAATCGACGCAATTCACCCCCTTCAAGTGAGCATCCAATGTAAAGTTCGGATCCGGCGAACCAAGATTCCAAATCTAACAAACCAAAAACAAATAAATTAATATATTTACTTAACAACAAATATAAAAATAATAAAGTAATGGATTAATTAACAACCTTGATGGTGCGGTCGAGGGAAGCGCTGGCAAAGGTGTTGGTATCCTTGGGGTTGAAAGTGACTTGCATCACGTAGTGCGAATGCCCTTCGAATATTTGTGTGCAGATCCAGCCTTTTTCCCAATCCCACAGCTTGATCAACATATCGTCAGACGAAGAAAGGACGTACGGAAGCGTCGGATGTACCGCCACACACCTAAAATGATAAAAATAATAATAAAAGAATATCAGGCACTAGTCATATAGTTTGAAATGATATACGTATATGTGGGCATAACAAATATGTTAGTATTTTAGTTACCTGATGTAGTCAGTGTGGGCCTCAAAAACTTTGACTTTGTCCATGGTGTTGTAATTGTAGACTCGGATGTACATGTCGTCTGCGCCGGCCACGACCCACTGCTTCCGTGCGATGAATTTTGCAGACCTCACTGCAATAAATAAAATAAAAAAATAAAAAAAGTTTAAATATCAAAGGGGAAACAGACAGAGTGATTTGGAATTAATTTGGTTTATTAAATTGGAGAAGCTTAAGGAGAAATAAGTACCTGGTAGTTCGGTCACCTCGAAAGATTTCACCATGGTCTGTTGGGAGATATAATACATAAAAATCAGTAAAATAAGCTTTGTAATTTGAAAGTTATACATGAAATAGCTTATAGTAACAATTAACAGGTTAAATGAAGGCTGGATTGTTCTGCCAAAAAAGGGTGCTTCAGTAGATCTTGTTTTAAGATTTCTCTTGTCTAAGTATTGAAAATAAAAAGTACTTCCATTTCATTTTTTTCTCTTTCTTTAAAAATCAATAAGGTTAAAATGGTAAATGTGACTTTCTTTTCACTACAAGAAAATATTACAAAATTACCTGAGACTGATAATTCCAAATGCACACACTTCCAGAGTAAAGACTCGCTAGAATCCTGCATAATAAAAATAAAGCACACTTATTTAAAAAATTGAAAAGAAAAAAATTAACAAAGATAAAAATAGTTACTATTTCTAATCTACGTCGTAACTAAAGAGAATATTATCAAGAAATGAACAAATATGAAGTTAATATATCATTGTGCTTATCTATTAGTACCAAACTATTACTTCTCAACAAGACCAACTAAATTTTGAGCATATAACCCCAAATTTTGATTTCTACACACAAATTGGGAGAGTCAATTGCAAATTCAACAGATTTGTGTCTCATTTTAAGGGTATGCAAACAAAATTTTAGCAACAAAATGCTCTAGACATATTATAGTGATGCTAAAACATCAAAAACTATATAAATTTCAAAATAATTAACTTAATCAGCAATGTGATGCAAAAATTAACAAAAAAGGACAATGAAAAACATATAAATTAACAGATTACCATGGCTCAGTGGGGTGAAGATCAACAGACTTGACTCTCTCCGATCTTTGCGCGAATTTTCTCTGATCCAATCAATTTTCACCAAATTAAAACCCAGATTCACAACACACCACACAAGTAATTACAAGATCTGATCTAATGAAACAAAAACGTTAAAACATACCTTGATTTCCAATCTGAGCGGCTGCAATACAAAACAAACAAAAACGAAATTAGTCAGTCGGATCAACACAATCCAGATCTCAATTAATCCCCAAATCAATTTTCTCAAAAAAAAAAAAAAAAAAAAATCAATCCCCAGATCTAGCATCTTACACACACTAAACTATAATCAAAACTTAAAACACTTATATATAAACAAAAACGATCGTCTCCAGTTCAAACCCGCCGCATCCAATTCAAGATCCGCCGACCAGTTGACTGGAATACAACCGAACTGGAGACGATCCGGGAGGAGGGCGTACCATTTTGAGAATCCGGCAGAGGAAGCGAGATCTGTAGGGAAAGGGGGGTTAGCGACAGGGAGAGATGAGATCTGTATCTGTATAGAGAGAGAGAGAGAAGAAGAGGAGAGGAGAGGAGAAATGTAATGTAATATTGGCGGAAGGGAAGAGGGATATATATGGACTTGGTTCTTGTGGACGGGATGGAGCCGGATAGTGGGACCGGTTGGAGGAGTTGTAAGAAATGTGGTTCGTGACGTCATTATTTGTATTTTTATTTATTCTCTTTGCTTTTTTTTATTCTTTCTTGTTTTTTATATAGTTATTATCGGTACTGTTTTGTACGTAATTCTTGAAAAATATTTGTATTTTTCATCAACCTGTAGACTCGCGGAATAATTATTAAGATACTTTTATGAATGTTTATTTGTTTTTTAATATAACTTTTATAGTTTTTTGTTATGTTAAGCTGTTATTTTTAGAATATGTTATTATATATGCTGTAGTGTTTATTAAAAAAAAATATTTAGTTTATAGTTTTGATTTAAATCGATAGGCAAAATGTGTGTAGGTATTTGTTAAATCGGTCCTTACTGCTTTATGTTGCCAGAAATTTAGGTATCGTCTTGTAATACTGTTCCGAAGAATTAACAGTCCTTTTTATATTTGTATTGTTTGTTAAGAATATTCTTCTTATGGAACTTAATTTTTATATCTATTTCAGTTTTATATATTGTAATAATTCTAATGTAAAGTTCAATGAAGAATTGTGCAGGATATGGAGTATATTTTTTTATGAAATAATAAAACTAATCTATTAAATCATGCAAAAAAAAAGGTACTGTCTGTATCAGTATGTGAACCAATTAAGGTTATGCAATTTCTGCATGGTGTAGATAGACCATGTTCTGGCAAATAATACCTCCCAGTGGAGTCCACGCAAGTTGCATATTTTGACAAGACCTGTTCCACTAGACCAAGACAGTCCATGCATTACGGTCCATGCATTTAATGCGTTACGAAGCGTTTGGTGAAGATTAGAGAAAAAAAAAGATCAAGCGGTCCATCATGAACTTAATCCAATAATAACACGCCACATCATCAAATATACATATATATTTTTTTTAAGTGTTTGTGTTTTTTATTCAATTCTGTTTTAATTAACTAAAAGACTTTCCTAAATATTTATTATAAAAGATTCTTTTTGCTGATACTTGAACACATTAACTGCTGTTACATATGTAGCATGTTTTACTAACTAGATTACGGGTTATTTGCGTCAGTGAGTAATTTCTCCTTTACTATTGATAAATACATTTTCAAAAAAAATTACAAACTAGTGTGTGGTATTTCATTTTTTTGGAAAACTAAAACTTTTGCTCTTTTTTCTTTTTTGGAGATTTAATTAGCTTATACTTGAAGTTGTGTTTGGCTGAACTGCATGAGAATTTTTTTGGTTTATTCTAAACGGGCAGTAGTAAGTTTAACTTGAAGTTATGAAGACTTTAATCTGAAAAAAGAAAGGTGGAAAGGGTAAGACGAAGATTGAGGAGGCCTCGGGAACTACACAAGGCGATTCTAGGGCGATTCCCTGGCGAAATGAGGACAAGACTGATTGAAGAGCCTGGTGGATGGACGCGGGTAGAGAAAGTCATCCACAACCCATGCCCGTTTACCCCCTTTAAACCAGCCCGCTCCGTATTTAGCAAACTCTCCTTCCCCAAACCAAACCCCCCCCTCCATGTTCCATCATCACCTTAACAGAGCTTACTCAACTAAGACCATGAACGCCAACAACAGTGTTCAACCCAAACACCAACGACCCCAACGAAGGAACTATCCCCAACAGAACTACACTCATCTACAACCCAGAAGCCTCCCACCACGTCAACAACTACCTCATCGATATCAGTCTCGTTTACAAGGTACGAGCACAACCACCACTGCTCACATCTCTCAAATGGCATCCAATTCCAACCACCCCCCAGCTTTCAACCCGAACACTCAGAACCACACCAAAGCCTCGCGTAAGCGACCCCTCTCACCTCCGCCGGAACAACCACTTCATGCCCTCAGGCCGGTCTTTCCCATGCCAAAAGACCCCCGACACCCGGCGTGGTTCCGACGATGCTACAATTGTATCGAATATGGGCACCTCACTAAAGTTTGTAGCAACCAAAGCCGATGCACTCGGTGCGGAGATACATCCCACATCAAGAAGTAATGCACCGTCAAAAATCCATCGTCGTTGGGCATTGTCGATCCGCTCCGCCCAAGAGGAGCGCTAGGGACATCAAGACTCCCCGACAACTGCCCCAAAGAGGTACTATGCTTTATTACTCCTACTGAGAAGCACCACAATTTCATGAAATCTCTTAAATCTGCCATTGTCATTGATGCTCGTTATGTTCCATTTCATGACATTAATATCGTTGGTAACCTCTTGAAGCATTGTCGTTATTCAATATCTGTTTCCGTGCAACATAACATCATGAAATTGCAATTGCAACACCAAATTCCACACTAGGCTAAAAAAAATAAGTTAATATATAGCACATTAAAAACGCCATGAAAAGACATCTATCAACTATCATCATTCATCACTTTACAATCACATCAAAATAAAAGGAACAATCACAAACACCTGTTCTAACAACGATACATGAAACCCAAACCCACAAATCTTTCAACAAACATTAACCAAATTCGCAACAAAACCCACAACAAATCCGAATTCACAAACCCTTCTTCCCAAAGCTCCACTTGAGCTCTCTGTGCAGAAAGAAAACCTCGCCATGATCCTCGCCCAAATTCCGTCTCTCTAAACTGCAAGCAGTGAGCTGCCTCAAAAGCCTCTCTAAACAGGAAACCATGGAACTCTCCGGATCTTTCAATGAGTTAGTATACTTAGGGGCAAATCGTTATCTACTCACTATACCACAATCCATTAACCGTGATAAATTCATTGAGGATAATTCACCACCATTTATAACAAATAACTATGTTTTGTACCCTTGGGAGATTTCTGTAGATGCTACAGAAATTAAGTTCAAACACAAGGTCCTCTTTGAGTTCCATGAGCTCCCTCTCCATTGTTGGTGCAAGGAGAACCTTGACATGTTAACATGCTTTTTTGGAAAGGTCATTGCCTACGGTCCCCTTAAAAATCTCTCTTACATGGACACTTTGCCAGTTCTTATCGGTACCTTTGACCTATCCAAGTGCCCGGATGGAGTCTCCGTGGTGGTGGAAGGGGCCATTCAAAAGACACCCATTAAATATCTCTCTGTGATTGAAGAAGAAACACGCTTCTTCTACCCACCGGACCCATTACCAACGACGGAACAATGGAAAGCTCTATTCAGCGCATCTCAAGGGGGAAAGAACCGTTTGAAGCTCCGGCGGACCCTAACTCCTCAATTGTTCTGTACAACAACGGTAATCAGGTTAAGAAGCCCAAACTATCTCTTAATCCCCCCAATAATCCTGCTTGGGTTAAGCAAATTCAGCTTTTTGGTAAGGACCTAAATATTATCACGATACCCAATAGTCAACCTGTATTTCAAATTGAAAAGAACCCAAACGCAAAAGAAGCTACTGCCAGCGCTACAGGGCTGGGGCAGAACCAAGGTGATACCTCTATGGATATAACGGACACAACCAACACGAACCCCCAGCCAGACATGCCTTTCTCTGAAATCGCAAGAGAAAACACATAAGTGGAAAAGGTTACAGGAGAAAATAGTATGGCAGTAGAAAGTGCCTTTGTTGAAATAGGCAATTTGGGGCGAGGAGATGCCTTGGGAGATATCCCAAGTGTGCTACAGGAAGAAACAATAGCAGCTATAACGCAGGAGGAAACTCTTTCACAGCCCCCAATGCTCCCACCTAATCAATATCCATCACAGATTGACTCAATAATGGATCAGACACAAATCCATATGGAAGATGCTGGGGACAACATGGGGGACAACTTGGAGTTGGATGTTGAAGGTGAGGACACGACAAATGAGGAACTGAATTATGAGGAAATGAATCCATTAGGAGAGGAATTGAGCCAGGAAGATGATGTGGATTATGAAGAGTTGGGACAAGAGCTAGGTGAGCCGGGACATGAGGATGACGTGGTGATCCAGGATGACGTGGAACATGTTGATGGTGAACAAGTGGACTATGAAGATGAGGTGGACGTCTATGATGAAGGAGTACTCGAAGAAGATGAATCTACTCCGGCATACATGGAATTGAACGCTCGAGCCGACACAGAAGAGGAATACCACCGGCAGGGAGGCGAAATTCCATCTTTCGACACTGACGGCCTCCCGCTTGACTACGACGTGCCAAGCATCTTCGACCATGAGTTCGAAGGTAAAAAAATTAACTCCTTCTATCTGTTTACAACCTAAAATTAAGAAAATAAATAATTCAAACTCCAAAAATAATACACCTCTCAACACAAATGATAACCAAGTAACAACTCGAAAATCCACTAGAATCAGTAGGAAAAAAATTATGCCTCACGGAACTACGTACAAGCCAGTACAGAAAAAACAAAGAAAAAATGGATTTTCCAAAGCACTCAAGAAGTCATTAAAAGAGCCGCCCCAACCCTACTTTCTCTAAACTCGATAGATGTTTTGTTTCACTGCATTTCCTCCAAAACAACTTAATACTTAACCTAACCGACCTTCCAACTACCACTTCAGATCATGCACCGCTTTCACTTTGCATTTCCTCTAACTCCTTACCTCGTCGACATACCTTTAAACTAGAGAGATTTTGGATGAGATTTGAAGAGTGTAGAGAAATTATAGCAAACAATTGGAGCAAACACCTTCTACCTTGCAACCCCGCCAAAGCTTATGCTCTTAAAATGACAAACTTAACAAAAGCTTTGTCCTCTTGGGCAGCTAACAAGTTCGATCATTCTGACACACACCTAAAGAGATATAAATTTGTCATTCAATTCTTAGACAGAATGGAGGAGAGGCGAACACTCTCACATGAAGAAATAAAACTAAGAATCACTCTTAAGGAGAATGCTAATATACTAACTCAAATACAAGAAGAACGTTGGCAACAACGATCGGCTTGCACATGGCTTAAAATGGGTGACAATAACACATCTTATTTTCATGCTTTAGCATCGCAACGACGCTCCTCTAATTTCATCACCAAAATTATCATTAATGATGTGCCGATAAGTGACAATGTGACTATTAATGAAAAATTCACAAATTACTATAAATATATTCTAGGTCAGCCAAATGATCCTACCATTGAATATAATCTAGAGGAAGTTTACACCACCAACAACTCAGTCACTGATCTCTCTAACCTTGACGAACCATTCACACTAGAAGAGATTAAGTCAACAGTATTCTCTCTTACCAAAGGCAAAACCTCTGGTCCGGACTAAAAAAATGTCCATGATCGATCTCTGGCGTATAAAAGCCGTTTGACATCTATGAATGAGGGCCGGCATATGTGGTTATAACCTCGTTGCCAATGCTTTCGTGATAAGTTTGATAGGCAATGATATGATACTAATCGGCCTGAATTCATGCATTTGGGTAACTTCCTCGGTTTTTGGTATTAATGTAATTGTTGCTTTGTTGATTCTCCATAATTCTAGGCCATTATTATAAAATGATTGACAAAGATTCTTTAGGTCTTCTTTAATTATTTCCCAATTAATTTGGAAAAATTCAGCCGGATTCCCTCCTATATGATTGGAATGGATGCACAACTTATTCATCTCTTCTAGCTCTTCAATCCGCTCAAACGGCCTAAATGGTCCATTCTTTTTCCATCAAAGGGGCTTGATGCAAGGAGATTCGCTCTCACCACTTCTTTTCAATATCACAGTTGATTCCCTTCAACAACTCCTTTCCAAGGTAGCACCACTCCTCACATCACCCGTTCGGACGCCTCCCAAAACTTTGCAATTCGCGGATGATACAACATTATTTATCGAAGCTCACCCGACGAATCTTAAAATAATTTCACTTGTGTTATCTCACTTTTGTAAAATGACGGGGCTAGAAATTAATTGGGAAAAAAGTGCATTTATCCCAATAGCCATACCATCACACTTACACGGGGTGGTCTCTAACATTCTCCATTGCCCTAAACGCTCCCTACCCATAAAATATCTTGGGTTACCCCTCACTATCAAGAAGCCAACCAAATTAGCATTCCTTCCACTAGTAAAGAAGATGCAAGGAAGATTAGCCTCATGGAAGGGCAAACTTTTAAGTTCGGGGGGGCGATTAACTCTCATCCGATCCGTACTCAATGTCATGCCTAACTACTTGATGCAAGGGTTCCTTTTGCCCAAATGGCTTATTGAGGAGATGAACCGGATCTGTCGAGCATTTTTTTGGCGAGGTGACCAAAAGTGCACGGGTGGCCATTGTTTAATAGCATGGGGAAGATGTTGCTTGCCGAGGAAATATGGAGGGTTGGGCCTTAAAAACCTACGGACTCAAAACTGCGCCATCCTCACACGCTGGTTATCGCGGATAAACATGGACCCCAACGGTCTCTGGGGCCCAACGTTAAGAGCACTCTATGATATCACAGATGCTCGCGATATCACCAATATTCCGACCGACAAGCTATCGTTCTTCATGCGAGACCTCATCCACCTTCTGCCACTGTTCAATGTGGCCACAAACCGAGGCACAGACGAGCGAAGCTGGAGATGGGGAAATAAAGATTACTACTCCGCAGCCGCTACGTACAAAGTTATCATCCATCCGGGTATTCATAACAATTGGCACCACAATCTTTGGGGAATCAAATGCCCACTCAAGGTGCGCATCTTCCTATAGTTGGCTATATCGAACCGACTACCTACATCCGACAATCTCGAGAAGAAGGGCTGGCCAAACACGCCAGTTTGTCAGCTGTGCAACCGACAATCAGAAACTTCAAAACATTTATTCGGCGAGTGCATCTACTCTAAAGGTGTTTGGACATACTTACGGATAGAGTGGCCTTTTAATGAACTACCAGAGAACACCTTCACCTTTTGGCTCAAGAACAGACAAACCTTAACTCCACAAGCACAACGGTACTGGGACTCGTCATGGGCAGCCACAAATTGGTGCCTCTGGCGCGAAAGAAATGCCAGGATCTTTCAGAGATCAAAACGGCCGCACAAACTACTCGTCTTGGAGATCAGGAGAACGGCGCTACAATGGTTCAACAACTGTTAGAAGGACAGCAGACGCAGCTCTCACACTTTGATGCATCTCTTTGTATATCCAATTGTTTTTTTTGTTTTTCATGATTGGGTAATCTTGTAAATGTTGGATGTTACTGAACTTTATCTATTTAATATAACAGAACAGAAAACAGGCTCTTCGCCTGCTGTTCCTTCAAAAAAAAAAAAAATTGAAGTTATGAAGAGAAAATCTTCTTACACTCGCCAAGACAAAGTAATATTAAAAGTCAAAACGGAACATAATTCAAGATTTGGAACTTAAATCTTATTATTTCTGAAATATTATTCCAACAAATACATTCACTCAGACATATCAAACTTCAAACCATACACACCAATCACCATGCACGATTTCAACATACAATACATACATATATACTGTATCAAATACATTAATTCATGATGTAAACTACATACATGGCGCTAGTTCAATTCACGCACACTATTCCTCAGTTACTGGTTCCTGACGACCAAGTTTTATCATAATAGAACCTTCATCATATGCAATTACAATTCTGACTTAAAAAAAATAAAATTAATCAGTATATTTATTATCTAAGTGGATGGCAATTTCAATTTAATCAACATAAGGCTAATTAATTTTGAGATTTGATTTGTACCTTTTGGAGCCTATTATGTATCCGACAGCCCAAACACGTTCAAGGCCATAATTTAGTGTTTCCTCCGACCTAGAAAAAATAACAAAATTTTATACATAATTATTAGCACTTCCACTGTTTTTATGAAATTTATTAGTACATATTTCCATTTTCTTGATTTTTTTAGTATAATATTTGTACTGAATCAGTCTTTTATACCAAACACAGAAATAAAAGAAAGGAAAAAGTATTATGAGAGAAAATAAAATACATATAAGTGGTTGAATCCCAAATACGCACACTGCCATCTTCAGAGCCAGTAATGATGATAGATAGTTCAGGATGGAAACACACAGATGTCACGTTGTGTGTGTGCCCTTCAAGTGTTTGTACACATTCCCTAGTTTCATAATCCCAAACCTAATTTCACATGTAATTAACAGAGAATAAGTTCACAAATCAACCAAACCAAATATTAAATATACAAAACACAAACTGATCAAAATTAGGGTGTTGAACCTTAACAGTGTTATCATCAGAACCAGTGATAAGGTACGGCTTATCACCGCCAGTAAAATAATCAACGCAATTCAAGCCCTTCAAATGGCCGTCGAGTGTGAAGTTCGGATCCGGCGAACCAAGATTCCAAATCTGATGATCAAATCAAAATCAGGCTAAATAATATTTTCTTGAAAACATATATAAAAAATAACCAACCAATTAATTGTTTAGTTATATGAACCAACCTTGGCGGTACGGTCGAGGGAAGCACTGGCAAAGGTGTTGGTATCTTTCAGGTTGAAAGTGACTTGCATCACATAGTGAGAATGTCCTTCAAATATTTGCGTACAAATCCAGTCTTTCTCCCAGTCCCACAGTTTGATTAACATGTCATCTGATGCAGAAAGAACATAGGGGAGAGTTGGATGTACCGCTACGCTCCTGAATTGTTAAAATAAAAGTCTATCAAGTATTGCGAATCATATAACTTAATTAAGTATATCACTTGTTTGTTAGGACATTTTTTATCTTTTGATTTCGTTTGATTTTTATGCTTTTCATTAAAATTTAGATTAGATCCATTAAAATTTGTTCTCATCATGTCCAACACTCTACATATATATAGTGACTAGAAATCATAAATATTATTTAATTAAATATTTTTATCTTACTATGTATATTACTAACCTAATGTAGTCGGAATGACCCTCAAATTCTTTGACTTTATCCATAGTATCGTAATTGTAAACTCGGATGTGACCGTCATCTGCACCTGTGACGATCCACTGCTTCAGGGCGATAAATTTCGCAGATCTCACTGAATATAATAATAAGAAAAAAAAGAAATATTAAATCTACAGGATCAAATAATAATGAAGGAATGTTGCTCTGTAATTGATTTGATTTTAATACATTTCACAAGGATAAAAAGAGAATTAATTGTGTGGAAGCAGATAAAAGTACCTGGTAGTTCAGCCACCTTGAATGATTTCACCATGGTCTATGAAGTCATAAACATAGAGGATCAAATATATTGAACATTGAAATTGAACATGAAATCTGAGATTAGTGGTCATGAAATAAATAAAGGAAACAGTTTTAATAAAACCTAAATGATAAGTTAATTGTCAAAGGCCTGAATCAGTCTTCTTAAAATTACAAAAATGATACTTTTTGGAACATTTTTTTTTTCAGAAAACTTGACAGAACTCACAATTTCTCTTGTTGAAACATATATAGCACAATTTGAGTGACCAACAATGCAATAAACTAATGCAGATACATGACAAATATTTTTAAATGTTACCTCAGATAGATAATTCCATATGCAAACAGTTCCACCATAATGACTCACAAGAATCCTGCATTTAAACATATAATAAACAGTTATTTCAAAGTTCAAAAAATTAGAAAAATGACTACTCTTTCTAATTTATATCAATTGTAATTAAGAGATCTTTTAGTAGCTAAAAGATGATACAAATAAAAAAAATTAGATAATAATAGCATATAAATTAACAGATTACCATGGTTCGGTCGGGTGCAGATCAACGGACTTGACTCGCTCCGATTTTTGTGTGAATGTTTTCTGATCCAATCAAATTCCATCAAATTTAAATTCAGTTTCACAACAAAATCACATAAGAAAACGAATAAAAATAATAAAATCTGATATAATCAAATGAAAGCTTGGTCATAGACTCATACCTCGACTTCTCGTCCGAGCGGCTGCAATATGAAACAAACCCAGAAAAAATTATAGTTAAAATCAAAAGAAAAGATAGATATTATTAATCTCCCTGATCTAGCAGTTGATTTATACATGCTAGATTGGGAATTAATTTTCAGATATTTCAATGTCAAATGGAGGTGTTAAACTAAACATACCATTTTGTCAATTTGGCAGAACGAAAAGCAAATTCTGTATAGAGAGATAGAAAGAGTAGTGAAGAGGGAGGGGAACAAATGCAGTTTTGGTTGATAAGAAGAAAGAATTAGAAGAGGGGGATTTATAGAGACTGAGCAGTTGAGCATGCAAATCATGCAAAATTAGAAAGCTTACACATGAAGAAGTTGTTTTTGGCTGAAATGCACGGGCATTAACTTAGACTTGAAGCATAAAGAAGAGTCAATTAACAGCAAAATAAATAAATAAAGAAGAGTCAATTTTCTTACACTCTGACTCGCCACCACGAAGTAACATAAAAGTCGAAAAAGAACAGAAATCTGAAATCCATAACTTCAAAGTCGGACTCTGTAAAATCCGGAATTGAGATCCTGGATTGAGATCAAATCCGAGATTTGAATACTAAACCTGGATTTCAATTTCGTGAGGGTAAACGTCAGTTTTTCTTCTTCTCATTTCGTCATTTTATTTGCGATTTTGATTCCAGAAGAACCTTCCTTCGATTGGAAGAAGAATCAAGCGAGAGCTCCAAATTTTTCTGTTAGTATTTATTCGTTATTTCAATTAACTTTTGAATTTTCCCATTCTTTTTGTTGAAAATGTAAGTTCAGATAAAAAGTTAGAATCTCATGAATCATGCATTAAGTATTTTGATGATTGATCACAGTTTCATGAGTAAATTTTGTTACTACGCATCAACATAAGTTCAGAATTCTCTTCTCAACACTAATCACATTCTTTCAAGTCAAGCTTACAGAGCGAAGAGCCTCTAATTGATCTAAATCTTCCTATTTCTATTGAATTGAGGTTTAATTTAGCTCAATTAGGCTCTAAATCTAATATAAAACTCCAATGAAGAAAAACAATCTGAGCTATAGTACAGAAAAAACATGTAAATTTTAGAAATTAAATAAAGATATGAATTTTGGAAGGGGGATAACATAAGCCCTTTCCAAAAATATTCCAAAAAAAAACAAAACAATCTGAGCTATAATTTTACTGCTACCAGAACCAACACAGATTTGAAATTGAATAAATACTCAATTTCTTCTAACTGTCATTTTTCACTCAGGCCCTTGAAAAATGCCTGAATCAAGCTCAGACCCAAACGGCAGCAAACAAAATCATCCAAAGAGAAACCTTCCTTCTTGGATGAGTTCAAAAGAAAGCATAAAGAAGACAAAATCCGATGATGAACCAACTGGAGCCTCCAGTTCCCACAACTCTGGAAATAAAACCACTGACTTCTCAAAACTCCTTGTAATCTCTCTTACTTTTTTACTTACTCTTACCAAAATGAGTTGTGCAAATTGCGATTTAACATTTAACCCCCCTGAGTTTTTAATTTCGCAGGACGGGGTTGTATTTGTGCTGTCAGGGTTTGTGAATCCAGAAAGGGGAAATTTGAGGACTCAGATAATGGAAATGGGGGCGGAATATAAACCGGATTGGAACCCTAATTGCACGCTGCTTGTTTGCGCTTTTGCAAATACGCCCAAATTCAGACAGGTCCAGTCTGACAACGGTACTATTGTCTCCAAGGTAATTATATTATTGTATTATTTTATTTTGTTTTTTAGTAAATATTGTTGTAATTGTTTGTTTGTTTATTTATTGTTCGATTATTTTGTGAAGGAATGGATTTTAGAGTGTTATGAAAAGAAAAAATTGGTACCGATAGAGCCGTACCTTTTGCATGCTGGTAAACCTTGGAGAAAACAAAATAAGGATAAAAATGAAATAATGCAAGGTGCGTTTTTTTTTTCCTTTTTTTAATTTATTTTTTTCTTAATTTAGTATTTTCTAATATTTTTATTTTTTTGCTTCACTTTTAGATGAGAAGAAATCTCCAAAGAAAGAGCCTCAGAAGAAAATTGAAAAGCCTCATGCTAAGTCTATACCCTCTATGGTACGCCAAGAAATCTGTATTAATAATAAATATTATTATTGATATAGTTTATCATTATAATCATGTTGTCTTATACAGGGAAAAGATGTTGATTCAATAGACAGCATATTTTCTGTTTCAAAAGTGAAAATTTGGGCGAAAAATGATTTAACACGAACTATATCATGGCTTCAAAACCAAGAAGAGAAAGTTAGTCCAAAAAAAATAAAAGTAATAATAAATAATACCATTCAAAAAATTGTTTAATTATTTTATTTTGTTCTTTTTTTTAACATAAATAGCCAGAAGAAAATAAGATAAAGGAGATAGCTGCAGAAGGAATTCTCACTTGCATGCAAGATGCAATTGAATCTCTCCAACAAAACCACGTAAATTTACATATTTACCCCCATTTTTATTTAATTAATTTATTTATAAAATTTTGCGAATTTTTATACAATTGTAATATATTTTTCAGGGCGTAAATGAAGTAACTGAGCAATGGGAAATCGTGCCTCGTGCTGTGAAGGAAATTACAGAGCAAAAATCCCTCAAAAAGGAGAAAGTTTTGGAACTGTTTGTGAAATGCAAGAGAATTTACGAGGGTGAGTTTGGAAAT
The DNA here is from genome assembly GCA_027726005.1 of Juncus effusus. NCBI lineage: Eukaryota > Viridiplantae > Streptophyta > Magnoliopsida > Poales > Juncaceae > Juncus > Juncus effusus. Next base: position 11,067,112 of record CM050894.1, on the reverse strand, counting down.
TCGGACATTTCTATGAAAGAAAAAAAGAAAACTGCAAATGAAGAGTATGATAGTGATGAAACTATTGAGATGACGGAAGAAGAGATTGAGCGAGCTTGTGCAAATATTTTATAAAATTATGAAAAATTAATTATATTATAATTTTGTTTTTCTATTTTTTTGGGTAATTTTTAGGTATTTTTGTGCTTTATTTTGATGATCTATTTTGTTAGTTATATCAATTGCCTTTTAAGTCAACTTTTATGGATTTTTTTTTTCCTTTTTTTATATATATTTGGTTATGTTTTAGAGCAAGTGTTTAATATAAATTATAATGATTCTATTAAATTTTAATAATTCTAGTAAATGTAACAATGATTAACAATTGCAATACATCCCAACTAAATAAAGAATGTGATTAATTCCTCTGCGCGTAAATATCCTCGCAGTTGAATAAAGGATTTCACATAAATAAAATAATCCCCACTTGATATTATTTCAATTCTAATGGACAGAAGTTATCTCATAAATTAATAAAAACTTGTCACGCATTTATTATAATAAACATGTGTTACTCTCAAACTTTGAAAATTTGTGCTCATTAATTCACAGAAAATGAACATTATTGCAATATTAACCGAATATATAAACTTTCAATATCCAGTAAGTCTAGTTATTAAATGATATATCATTTATGATAATAAACATGTGTTACTCTCAAACTTTGAAAATTTGTGCTCATTAATTCACAAAAAATGAACATTATTGCAATATTATCCGAATGTATAGACTTTCAATATCCAGTAAATCTAGTTGTTAACTGATATATATAATATTAGTAAGAGAGTTATGATTATGATCCACCTTATTTTTTTTACAGAGAAATCTCGCTAAAGAAGAAAAAAAAAGAGCGATACCTTAGACCCGACAAATCAGCATCTACACGTGGTTCACAGTCATTCAAAAAGCATTATTTCACTGAAAAGTGGGACCTACACTAAACTGAATGGTCGAATCCTCTACATTTGTTTAAAATCACATTTTGACAACGAGTTTCTAACACACAACATTATATAGCTATAAAAATTGTAATTCAAGTTTCAACCGCACAGATGAAATGTATCGATTTTTACATATGTCATAGTCCAACTTTCAAACAAATTAGAGAATTATATCTTTATCATTTAGTTCACTCTATACATATTTTGATATATATGATGATAAAAATATAATTTTCCAATTTGTTTGAAAATTCGATTATAACATTTTTAAAACATATATATTTCATATATACGATTGAAAATTATACTTGTAATTTGAATTTTAATATATATGGCATGTTTTTGACCAAATAAGTCCATTGTCAAAATATCTTAAGATTTGAACAAGTAGTAAAATCAGATTGTACAGGAAATATTCTAGGGGAGATGTACAGATAAATACTCCGAGTCCACGGTTCAAATCTGAAAGATGAAATGACGAAATTACCCTCGACTCGTCTCGCATATTCCAAAGCCGCTCCTCCAAGCAAACAGAACCAAATAAAAAACCACCCAAAAATAAAATCCAATTTCACATTTTCTTTTTCTTTTTCCCGGAAATATTCCACCCGTTTATTTTATTTTTATCGAGGGGAAAAAGAAGAAGAGAGAGCTCTGGACTTCGATCAGAAGAAAAAGCAGAAAAGAGGAGAAATAGCGATCCATCGGGAGCTGAATCAGCTGGTGAGTTTTGTTGGATTTCGGTTATATGTTGAGATAGTGGAAATTTCGAGGGGTTTGTGCTTGATTAGGTGATTTTTTGCTCGTTTTTTGAAGTAATCGGTTGATTTGATGGGTTAATTTGTATCGAATTAGTCTTTAGCTGGGATCTGGACAATCGGGGAAGTTTTTAGCTTCATTTTGTGCATTTTATCAGGTCGAAATGACTAATTCAACTCCTATGAGCTTCGTTTCTATTTTTTTTTTCATTTTTTTTTTTTACAAAAATTTGATGTTGCTACCAGCTTATGCAAAAAGGAGACAAAATTGCAAACAATTACGACTTATAAGATTAGCTTCCATTTCAAAATTCATATTATTCGACATTTAATTCAGCATTTTCTATTTATTTATTTCACCTCAAAATTTCTAATTTCGTTTTTTGTACATTCCTATTTTGATAGTAAAATATCTCGTAATCTAGTTTTTTTTTATAAAAAAAAATAATTTCTATAAATTTTTTGTTCTATAAATATCCGGGACCCTTTCTCCTGAAATTTGCAAATTTTATTTTTCTCCAATCTAAATATATATATCCATCGTATCAACCAACACGAAACATCAAAAACCAAATTTATTAATCCATTAATGCACTACTAAATTCACAATGCATCTCAAGTTTCATTAATCCCCATTTATCATTTAAATCCTTTCACTCGCAGGTACTTCCATCTTGTCTCAGAAGAAACCACAAAATTTCCCTCCTAATTCTCAAACTCCCCAAATATAATTCCAAAATAAAATAAATTCCACCATGGATCCCGTTACAACCGCACAACTCAATCCGCCGCAAGAACACATGATAACCATTTACGCTCCTTCCACAATCCCTCCAAACCCTAACCCTAACCCTCGACTCACCGCCACCACCACCACAAACCCTAATTCCGGTACAAATACCGGTACAACTACAAGTACGTACAACAGAAACAGAAGAAGTCCGTTAAATTCGGGCCTTTGGATCTCGATCGAAGTGATAGTCAACGTGAGTCAAATAATCGCGGCAATTGTTGTGCTTTCTCTCTCTAGAAAAGAGCATCCTAAAGCTCCTTTGTTTTCTTGGGTCATTGGATATACTATTGGATGCTTCGCAACTCTTCCCCATTTGTACTGGCGATATATTCATCGAAATGTCAATAATAATAATAATAATAATAATAATAATAATCAGAATAATAATAGTAATAATAATAATAATCTGAATAATAATGATGTTCAAGTTAATGATTTGGAAACCGGTACAAATAATAATGAAAGTAATAATAGTCGAGATTTGAGAGAGAGGCAGTTAAATGCGGTCGCTTCCAATCCAAGGTGAGATAATTACATTCCTGCTTCATTTCATTTCATTTCTTCTCAACTCAATCATTCCATCTGTTTATGACAGTAATTAATCCGATTTATTTCGTTTAATCAGGATAAATGCGTTGTTCGACCATTTCAAAATGGCCTTGGATTGCTTCTTCGCAGTTTGGTTCGTGGTGGGAAACATTTGGATTTTCGGCACCCACTCCTCTATTGCCGACGCCCCCATGTTATACAGGTAATTTTCCATCCATGCCCCTGTAAAACTTTAACCATTTCATTCAACAACCGTACATACATATGTTAACTTCTTTCTTTGATCAACCAGGCTGTGCATAGTATTCCTGACGTTCAGCTGCGTGGGCTACGCGATGCCGTTCATTCTCTGTGGCGTGATCTGCTGCTGCCTTCCGTGCATCATCTCGGTGATGGGCTTCCGCGAGGACCCCGCCTCCGCGCGCGGGGCCTCCTCCGAGTCCATCAACGCTTTGCCCACGTATAAATTCAAGACCGCCAAGAAGAGGAATGCCCGCGCGGCCAACCGCGAAGCGGATCATCCCACACAGGACGGTGGGGGAGCGGGAGGAGGAGGGGTGTTTGCGCCAGGGACGGAGAAGGAGAAGGTTCTGTCGGCGGAGGATGCGGTGAGTTTTTACTGAAATGCACATGGTTTGTAGGAATTTGTCAAAAAGCCCTTGAACCCTTGTTTTTGTCAGAATTTGCAAAAAATCCCCTGATTTATCAGAATTTGCTAAAAGTCCCTGCAAAAAAAGGCTCTGTGATCTGGAATAAAATTGTGTTAGTTGGAAGTTTACAAAAAAGGCCACTGTTTTATGCGTATTTTCAAAAAAGCCCTTGTGTTGTCAGAAATGGCAAAAAAGGGTCTGTAGTCTGGAATAAAAATTCGATTTGTAACATTCAGGGTCTTTTTGCAGTTTAAGCATGACTTATATATTGATTAAGTATATACTTTACTTTTGAACTTAATGGAACTTATTGTGTGATTCAATTAAAATTACAGGTATGTTGTATATGCTTGGGGAAATACGCGAACAACGACGAGCTGCGCGAGCTTCCGTGCGCTCATTTCTTCCACAAGGATTGTGTGGACAAATGGCTCAAAATCAACGCTTTGTGCCCTCTTTGCAAGGCCGAAGTGGGGACCAATCACCCTTCTTCCAGCTCCCCCTCTTAAACCCTAAGGGCAAAATCGGAAATTCAGGGAAAAAAAAGAAAAAAAATGGGATTTTTTTTTCATAAGGTCCCTCGCCATTCGGAGCAGTTTTGGTGAATTTCTCGCTCACTAACTATTGATTCATATGTTCTGCGTTTTGTTGTACAAATTGCCAGGTGGCGGAACTGGATTGGTTTGAGGAATATGCGAGTGATATCGCTGGTATTTGGATTTTAGTTCACCCATGTTGAGAATAGCATAGTAGGATGAAATGTTTAGGGAGGGTGATTTATTTTTATTTTTTTTGAGGAGGTTTAATTTTGTTTAATGTTTTGTTTCTATTTTATTTACTTTTAATATAGTGTAATTTGGAAAAAGGATATACGGTTAGAGCTATGCATCCACTTGGAATGTGACTGTTGTACAAATATTACTTGGCAGGTTTCAATCTGAATCAAAGTTTCTCATAAATGATGTACAAATACTTTACTACTTTTAAAATCATAATGTTCCAACCGATCACTTTATTGTACAAATATTACCTTGCAGGTTTCAATTTGAATCAAAGCTTCTCATAAATTAAGGCAAAAAATAATGTACAATGTTTAAAAACATAATATTCCAACCCTCCCATTACAACACCAAATCACCTTCATTGACTATTTTCTTACATTTCCTCGGCCTACTACTCGCCACCTGTCTATCAAAACCTCCCTCCATCCCTACATCGAAATCCGTGCAGGCATCCGACCAATCAGAAGCCACCACATCAGCATCCGGACCCTCCATCTCTCTCACACGATCAAGAACTCTCCTCAACTGAAACTCCACATACTCAAACCGATCCTTCGTAATAAAACCTTCTTGCACTATTACACCGCCGAGCGATTTTAAAGCTTTCGACCTAAATTTAACCCCGTTACTTCTCTCGAAAACCGACCCGTCTAGTCGCCACCTAGGCAAAACGTACCGGTCCGGCACGGCAAAACAATTCTTCAAAGACAAAACCCTAATTACGTGCCGACACAACACCCCACTAAACTCAAACCCTTTACACGTGCAATTTATCTCCTCGTTGGCCGGTACGCAAGATATCATGTGGGCCCCGTCCGTACCGTCTTTTAAATAGTGCCGTACCAAATATGTCTCGTTGGATGCATCGAAAACCGCGTATTGATTGGATAGGATGATTTCGGTTTGAAGGAGTGAGAAGGAATAGGGAGTAAGGATTTTTGAGGCGTGTGATTCTATAGGGAGGCAGGTTTTCAGATTCGGTTTTTGTTGGGTTTGATTGGCGGTTGATTCTTCTGCTGCTTGGTTTTGAAAATCAATCGCCACTCCAACCTAATTAAAAAAAAACATAAATTAATAATAATAATAATAATATCTTAAATTAATATCACTTGTTCTACAAAATCTATCAATCATATCCGAAAAAACATATAAAAATAATAAGGGAAATAACTTTTTACTAAAATTATAAGACAATCACCAAAAAAAAAAAAAATAACAATGATTTTAGAAAAGTTATATCACAATTACTTACTATCACTCTTTACGAAAAATCTAGCCGAGTTTTTTAGCATGAAACGAGCGAACAAACGCATGAAACATGAGTTTTAAGGGCAAACAAAGATTGTGGAAAAATATTTTTAAATGAACACAAATTTTGATTTGCATTTGAATAATTTAGTATTTACTATGATTATTATTATTATTATTATAATAATAATTATTATTATTAAAAAAATTACCTGTTCAACAAAATCCTTCAATCTCGTATTACAATCCAAGAACCCAGCGAAAAACTCCCTAACCATCACCGTCCTATCCATCTCCCCTCCTACCAATCCCCCAAAAAACCAGGATTTCAAATACGGAACTCCCCACCACTCCCTGTTAAAAAACAAGAACTCCAAATGCCGATCCTTCCCCAACCCGGAATCAAAATCCCGGATCAAGTCCCCCCACTCTCTCTCGAACTCCTCGACCGTTTCTGAACTGTTTAGTTTGAGAAACCGGGATTTGAATGTCGGGAAGTTCGGGCCGAAGGGGAGAGAGAACCAGGATTGGAGTTTGGGGATTATGTGGGAGAGTGAGAATGCGTGTTTCGTGTTGGGGAGTTGGGATTGGATTGCTGCTTTGAGATCCGTGCTGATGTCGGTGAGGATGGATTGTGGGGGTTTTCCGTCCATTATTTTTAAAAAAGCCTTAAAAATTAAAAAGAGCGAATTTCAAGGAGAAGAAAAAGACAATCAAACTGAAAATTTAAACATAATTGGGGAATTTGCAAAATTGCCCTGCATGATGATGATTGAATCACCAACAAACCATACATTATCAAAAAATGCATAAAAAGGTCATCCACTCTTCAACAAATTTAAAGCATAACATAACAAGGGCTATGCATAATATAGGGAATTTTTGTTATTTAAACATAATGAGGGCTTTTCTGCAAATTTCCCACCCTAATTTTAGTTCTTCAAAAGAAAGAAAGAACTGACCTGAAAAGCCCATTTATAACTCTCAAGACTCTCATCGAACAAAACGGCGCAACAAAAAAACATTAAATTTCCATTATTATCCAGTCCAAACCAGGCCAAAACCGGCCTCTCATAATTACATAACTTATGCGAATTATCAAAGATCACCACATCTCCAAACAATTTGTATCCCCTAATCGCACCCAAATAGCTCCACAAAATATTCTCCAACTTATTATTGTTATTTTCCTCTTTCAAACTGAACTCGTATCTAAATTCAGGATTCTTGTCTCGCATTAATTTGCAGGATTTTAGCAATTCTTCCCCTTCATTTTCCGGACGCACGGTTTCCGATGCACAGAGGAAATTTTTTATATCTTTTTCCGTCAGAGAGAGTTGACCGGGTTTGAGTTTTTTCTCTATCTCTAGGGTTTTAATAATAAACCCTGAATTGCACCCCGATTTAGCTAGGGTTAGAATCCTCTCTTTATCGGCTTGAGAAATGTATTTGTGGGCGTACAAATTTACGAAATCACCCTCCAAAAAATCGTGATTATGAACGTTGTTAAAATTAATGACCACCCATTTTGCGGATCCACCCTCCGAGATTTTCTTGATCACCATTTGTGCCTCGCATTTGCACCGAGCCGGTATGGATTTTTTCCTCTTTTTTGACTTTGACTCATTGTCTTGTTGTTGTTTAGGTGGTAAAGGAAGTCCAGCGCGGTGGCAAACCAACTCACGTTTGTAGACTCCTAACGGATGGTCAGGATTGCCTTTGGATCTTTCTTTGCGGATTGAGAATCCGTTGAGTCGCGCGAAATTCGTGTAGAATTCTAGGGCTTCTTGGTCGGTTTGGAATGTTTGGCCGACTTGTGGAGGCGGAATCGTAATTTTGGAATTTTCAGGGGTGAAAGTGAAATTTGGGGAAGTTGATGGGTTGCTGCCTGGTTCTTCTATGTAGCAATTGCTGACTCCGCACGGACATCGATGCATATTTAGGGTTAGGGTTTGATTGGATGTGCTTGAAGAAGGTATACGTGACATGATTCATCAGTTTGTAGTTTAATTGCTTTTACCTGACAAAATACGAAAAGTTTAATCAGAAACTAGAAAAAATTAATTTACTGAGATTCATCTAAATGAAGTGAGATGGCATACTAATTAAGAAATGATCTCAATTAGTGGTTTCATTTATAAATTTTATCCATCAATTGAAGGGCCCAAGAGCTAAAATTTGGGAAGATTCAGCTATGCATGAATATATTGAACTAAATTGAAGAAATCTATCTTAATCAGTGCATTCTTTGTAAATTTGTGCAATACGAGGAACCAGAATGCTGAAATTAGAGCAATTTAACTACTTTCAATTAACCTGTAATAACAGGAAATGATATGAAAAATGAATTGAGATTATAAAGGACTTCAGACTTACCGTTAGTTGATATTTGCACCCTCTTTTCAGAAATTTTGCGCCGTAGAGAAGATTGTGAGCTATGAAGTGAGGCGAAGAAGAAAAATAGAATGGAAGGATTTCAATTCCCGGTTATTTTAAAACCGGGAACTCAATTCATGTATTTTCACAACGAAAAAAGAGATAACGTTTTTTAGCATAAAATACATTTCCTATTTATCAAACAGATAAATATAATAAATATGAAATGATACATTTTAATATGGGTGTGTGTAATATCATATTCCTAATTCCTATACACTTCTGTTTATTAAATTCTGGAATTTCTTTTCAAGCGGGAAAGTGGGAATTCATTTTCTCATTTATTGGAGGGGGTGATAATATCTGATAATGGGCCTATTGAATTGGGCCAGACTGATTTCAAAATTTGAATATTTTGTGTATGATAAATTTGGGACATAGCATGTGCATGAAAACAAAAATACAAGTTGGAAGAGGGTATAAATGCAAATATTTTTCTTATTAATAAAATGCAAATATTTAACCCTACAGAAAATTAGTGCAGAATTGGAACCTAATAAAGTTCTTGACCACAAGAATCAACTTAATCTTTTAATAATAAAAGAAAGGATTAAACTTAATCAATAAATGCTTAGCTGTCCCTCTCCCACCTCTTTCTTTTGATACTACTATCTTCATGTGGAGAGACTTGGGAATCAGAATCTGTGTGCCATGTAAAGTCATGTGGCTTGTATGTATCTATTTTATTATGTTGCACATTTTTGCCATTTTCAGACTGTAATATAATATAATTTACCTTTCTTCATGTTCAAAGTTATGAGATTTTGGGCAATTTGATTTGAGAGATGATCAGAGGAATAAAATAGATTTCTCTGAATTTCTGCTACTTTTTCATATTTGATTTGAAAAAAATATATGGGATTCATTCCATAATAACTAGATCATAGATTCTTAATGATGAATAGTAAATTTGATGATAATAACTGAATAAAATAGATTTTTTTTTGGAAATAGTGTATTCTAATAATGAACAGACATTACTCAAATAGTAATTTTTCTTCTAAAAGCAAAGAGTTGTACAAAATTCATCTCTTTGGAGACATCCGTTGAAAAAAGTTGTACAAAATTCATAATATTCTTAAGTTTCTTTTTTGTATTATTGTATATACAGTAAGACTTAAATACTTTTATATGCATACTATACAACCATAAATGTTCTTTAATTTATATGTAAATAAGTCTTTTTGTAAGTCATAGTGATAAGAATTAGGATATAATACTATTCAAAAAAAAAAAAGGGAAATTCTTCAAAAACCCCCTAACTTTTCTGGAATTTATCAAAAACCCCCTCACTTTTCAATATTTTTCAAAAATCCCCTATAAAGTGATTTGAATTATTTTTTAGCCCCCTATACAGTTAAATCTAACTTTTCCATCCACTCAATTTTTTTAATAGACCAAAATGCCCCTCAATTATTTATTTTTCATATTTTATTTTATTCAATAAAAATAATAAATAAATTGAGTATAATATTCTATGATATTATTTTTGACGATATTTTACGGTAAAAATTTATGATGTATTATTTTTTATTTTATTATATTATATTACAAAAAAAATTATTTTTATTTTTTTATTATTTACAAATTATAGTTTTGACTAAATTATTTTGATGATATTTTTTGGTGATGATATTTTATGGTATTATCTTCTGATATATTACTTTTTCTTTTTTGATATTATATTACAAAAAAATATTTTTTATTATTCCATAATTAAATTATAATTTTATTTTACGTAAAATATTTATTATGATTTTGTATATTAGTTCACAATTATTTATATTTGATGTAAAAAAATATAATTTTCATTTTTAATTGAATAAAATAAAATATAAAAATAAATATATGAAGGAAATTTTGGTCTTTTAAAAATTATATTGGATGGAAATGTTAGAATTAATCCCATAGGGGGTAAAAAAATAATTCAAGCCACTTTATAGAGGGTTTTTGAAGAATTTGAAAAGATAGGGGGTTTTTTATAAATTCCAAAAAAGTTAGGAGATTTTTGAAAAATTTCCAAAAAAAAAAGAGTTAGGATATAATAGGCATAGGCCACAAATGATTGAGATGAAATAGAGTCTTGCATGTGACTTTGTTCCAGGTAGAACTCCCTTTGATCCAGGTGGAATGGAACTCCTTTCTTGACCTAAATTCTTCTTTTTTTTCGTCCACCAAAAACATAGAAGAAAATAATATTAAAAAGAAGAGAGAAACACAATTCAATTAGTAGTAGCTTAGTAAACCTCTCCATTCCTTTACTCATTGAAATCTCTTTCCCTACATAATCATTATTTATAGTTATATATTTTTGTATTGTGTAACATAGCAAGAGTTATAAATGTTTTAATCCGAATTTGATGCACAATATTTAAACTACAATAATAGTTTTTATTTTTCACGCGCAGACCTCTCTTAATTTTGTTCTCCAACCATAATTCGTTTGAAAACTAAATTTTAACTATTTATCAAATATAGGTCAAAGCTTGCTAGTTCAACTTCAAACAGTTAGATATTCTTAAACTTTAGAAAAAAAAAACTCCTAAATTCGAATTCTAACAAATACAGTTAACATTATTTAACAAGTCATTCAACCCAGTAATAATAAGTCTGAGGAAAAAAAGTATTTATCAAAAGTAAAATCAAATACCAAAATTAAAAATGAACTAAAAACATCAAACATTTTTCATAAACCCATCCCAACTTTAAAATTCTCAATTACCATCATCAATTGCATAAATAATAATAAAACTAACTTTCAAAATTACACAATTAAAAAAAAAACTTTCAAAATTACACAATGCAAGTGAAATGAAGTAATGGAGATCTCGTGTGTGGCAATAAATGGGGGAGGTGTAAGACCAAAAAAGAGGTCGCTGCATCCACCCAACGGTTCAACTACGAAAAAATGAAATGAAATGAAAAACAATGCTTCCCTCTTCTCGACCCTTCCCTTCCTAAATTTCCCATTCTACCCCTCAGCCCCCACACCCCCTTCTTCCCCATCAACCTCAAAAACCAAGGTCAAAACCGTCATTTTTCCCAATCAACCTCAGATGAGGAGGCCAAAATCGTCATCTTGCCCAATCAACCTCAAATGACGAGGGTAAAATCGTCATTTCGTTCGAATCAACGTCAAATGCCGAGGGTAAAATGGTCATTTGGTTGAGGGTGGAATGGTAATTTGGGCCCGCGTACAAAATACTTGTATGCTTTGTTATTTGTATGTACATGTATTAATATAAAACGCACCTTTTCCGTTGAATAGTTTCTCAAGCGCACCTTGCCATTTTTATTTCATTTTGTCTCCTCTCTCTCTTCTTTCTCTCGACAAACTCGACGACTGCTGTGGAGAGAAATAGATTAAATTAAACCTGACAGCCGAGAGAAGGTTCGCCCCCAAATCCCTTTTTCTCTCCCTTTAATTTTTGTGGGTTTACGTTTTTTGAGGTTCGCATTGTGTTGTAGATCTGGTTTGCGTGCGGTGAGTTTGGTTTCGTTTCTGGGTTTTTATTTGATTCAGAAATGGGTTGTGTGTTTTGGGTTTTAATTGGTTTTTGAAATGGGGATTTGAAAGAGGGCCAGTTGTCTTTTTTCTCATTTTTTTTTTGTAATATTTGGTTTTATTCTGTGGGGGTTTGATTTTGTTCGTTTTAGTGCTCATGGCATGATAAATTTGTTTCGAATCATTTTTTGGGCATGAATTTGAAATACAATATTAATTTCTGTACAATGCATGGCAGTATACTATTATTATTTTTCATTTCAATTGGCAATAATGGGTTCCAGATCGATTTTACCTATTTATTGTTGTATTATCTCGAATAATATGTAATAAATGTGAAGATTTTAGATTTTAATTGAGCGCAGGAGAAATTGGTATGTAATAGCTGTTTCATGGTTTCATCTGTTCAATTGTTTCCCTTCTTTTTTTCAATTGAATAAGATTTTCTGAGTTTAACTTTGTTTTGTGGATAAAATAAATTTTCACAGAATCGAGAGTAATAGAATTTAAATTCCTATAGTTTTATAGATCCATTTTTCCTCATTTGGTGCCATTACCAAAGAAAGTCAAAAAATTTATCTACTTTTAGTGCATGCTGATCTTATTAGATCTTTGCACATTTTTGTAAATGTATTTATTTTTTAGAACTCTTGGCTTTTGCTTCTTTAGACAAAAAAAAAATGGTATTATTACTACTTGGATTTTTTTTTTTCCAATTTGAATTTTAACTGGTGATTACCCCTTTAATTATTCTGGAAGCTTCCTAAATTTCATTTTTATAAATTGGAAAATTCCGCTTTAAAAATGCTTCATATCATGCATGGTCTTAAGAAGCAAAAAGTCTCAATCTTTCATTCCTTTTTCTATTTTAAGCCATGCATGCAAATCTTCAAACATAGCTTTTTACATCAACACGCACACGCAGAATCAATCCCCACTAAGAAAAGCATATATTCCAAAATTAAACAAACCTCCTAACAAAACCAACTTCATCAAATCTTCTCTTAGAAAAATAAAATCTAACCATTCACTTCTCATTTCTTCTTCTCAGATCAAAATGGCCGCTCCATTTTCCACGTTTCTCCCCACAAACTCCCTCAAACCCTCAAAATCCACCTCCTTCTCAGACAAACCCGAAACCCTAACCCTAAACACCGTCCCCTCCCCAAACCCTAAACCCTCGTCCCTCAACCTCAAAACCCAAGCCCAAACCCTCCCCAAAATCAACGGCTCCAAACCCGCCTCCAAAACCGACCTCGAAAAATCCCTCTTCGACGACCACTCGAACAAACCGCTCAAACAATCCTCTGACGCATCCTCTCCGTTTCGCTCGGCGACCTTCTATAACCAGTTACCCGACTGGAGCGTCCTGTTAGCGGCAATCACTACGATATTTCTCGCGGCGGAAAAGCAGTGGACGTTATTGGATAGTTGGAAGCCTAAAAAGCCCGATATGTTAATGGAGTTTGGATTTGGGGATTTTGGATTTGGGAGGATTATACAAGACGGGTCCGTCTTCAGACAGACTTTTCCGATAAGGTCTTATGAGATCGGGGCGGATCGGACGGCTTCGATTGAAACCCTAATGAATCACTTGCAGGTAATTAGGAAATTAAATTAATTAATTAATTAGTTAATAAATGAAGGGTTAAATGCAAGGCTAGGTTAGTCCTTGTGGTTTAATTGGATTGTGATTTGGTCCTTGTTCTGCTGATTTAAACTCTTTGGTCTCTGTACTTTAGAAATGTGCATGATTAGTGCATATTCTACAGCACAGGTATCAGAAAGTTTAAAATCAGTAGCACATGGACCAAATTTGCAATCCAATTAAAGTACAGGGACTAATCTTGCATTTACTATCTTTTATAAATAGTCATTATAATTGTTTTTTTGTTTTTGGTAGGAAACGGCGTTGAATCACGTGAGGACAGCGGGATTATTAGGGGACGGATTCGGCGCGACGCCAGAAATGAGTAAAAAGAATCTTATTTGGGTCGTCAGTAAAATCCAGCTCCTTGTTGACCACTATCCTTCTTGGTATATTATTCATTTATTTACTTACATTTTTAATTTATAATTTTAATTTTTAATTATTTATATTGACATTTAGAAATTTTTATGATTTAAAAGGGGGGATATGGTGCAAGTGGATACGTGGGTTGGATCGTCAGGCAAAAACGGGATGAGGAGAGACTGGCACATTCGCGATTACAACACGGGTGAAACTATTTTACGCGCCACTAGGTATTTTTACGATTACACCCTCCCAAATTTTAAAATTACAATGTATTAACTTTTTTAACTTTTTTTGTTTAGCGTGTGGGTGATGATGAATAAGGAGACGAGACGTTTGGCCAAAATGCCTGAAGAGGTGCGGGCCGAAATAGGGCCGTACTTTATTGACCGTTTTGCCCTTCGTGAGGAGGACTTGAAGAAAGTCGCTAAGGGGGAGAAAAAACCGGGGGCTGATTCGTCGGAACAGTTCGTCAGGAAGGGCCTCACCGTAAGTTTTGTTATCTTTTTGAAATTTATTTATAGGGTTGTTTTGTGAAGAGAGGAAAAAGTTGAAGGACTGATTTGTGAATTTGTTTTAATGAACAGCCAAAGTGGGGCGATTTGGACGTGAACCAGCATGTGAACAACGTGAAGTATATTGGCTGGATTCTTGAGGTATACTTCTTTTAATTTTTTATTTTTTCAAATCAACAGATTTATATATTATCTATTTAGCTAGTTTCCCTTTTCTTGATTGGTATACTTATCATCAATTAGCTGAGCTAACTTCTACTTCTACCCTTTTTTTTTCCAACTCCATTCTCATAAACCTCACAAAATTCCTACTTTTTCCCTCTAACAGAGCGCGCCAATTTCAATACTGGAAAAGCACGAACTAGCGAGCATGACTTTAGAATACCGCAAAGAGTGCGGCCGCGACAGTATTCTGCAGTCCCGCACGACCGTGGCGTCCGGTTCGGACCCGACTGGATCGGAACCGGTCCGGTGCAACCATCTTCTCCAGTTGGAGAGCGGGCCGGAAATAGTCAAGGGCTGGACCGAGTGGAGACCCAAAGGGGCTGAGAGTGAGGGAAATATGGGGATTATTTCTGCTCAGAGCGCGTGAGGAGGAGGAGTGAGAGTGGATGGATGGATGTTTGGTGGTGCTTTTTTTGGTTTTTGTAAAATAGGATGTGGTTGAAGGATGTGCCGTGATTTTTTTTTGTTTTTTTGTTTTTTGGGGGGTATTTTTTTGGTTTTTTTGGGTTTGGGTTTTGATACGATCCATGGGAAGAATTGTTAGAATTTTTGAGAAGATGGGTAGTATTGAAGGTGTAAGTATTCAATTGGATTGAATTATGTTGCCACTATTCCGAAATTCTTTTTTTAGAAGAGCAATATATCTATTTTATGAAGGCTACATGATTCATAAATGACTAATGTGATGTGTATATATATACACGTCGGAAGTAGTAAGTCTATATATAACATATAGAAAAGGATAGTGATACAATTTTATCAACATATCCTTGTATTGTATAGATCAAAATGTTATGTTTTATTACAAGGGTGTAAAATAAGTCACAACTTTCTTTTATGCACAAAAGAAAAAAATTGGGGTCTTCGTCTATTTGTTTGTTTAGTTTCTTTTTGATACAGGTGTAAATGAATAATGAGCAAAAAGAAAATGAACCTAACCCTGAGCTGTTTAATTAAGAAATACACTGCTATGCAAATAGGCAACAAGAATAAGAACATTTTTAATTAATGCTATTCCTCTCATGGGGTATCAAGTACCAAAATAAATGTAACATGTCCATACAAAAATGATATATCAATAAAATATCAATAAATTACATGCCAGAAATAATCTAATTAATATGCAGAAATGATTTATTCTTAAACAAAAATATTACAAGACTTCAAAAATCACCCTCAGACTTAACTCTGAAAATAAAATGGAAGAAAAAAGTGAAAGTAAAGTAAACAATCCTTCTCTATTGAATCATTTTAATTTAAGGTTGATTGAGTACAATTTCTGAGTTTTCAAAGTTGCAGCGGTTACGTGACGATAAAGCCGTTGATTTCCATTTATGTGTCAACATGTTGATCACATAATAATTAATCCAATAAATAATAACAACCTCAATTTCGAAAGCAAAAAAAAAAAAAAAAAAGATCATGCAGATTTAAAAGGTTGGTATTTTATTAAATAAATAATGAATGATGTTGGTTTGAAGTTCCTTCAACTTCAATTTCATGTTGTGTATGGTAGGTTGGGAAGCCAACTGTATTATTGGACATTTATAGATTACCTAATTTTATCTTAGCCTAGCAATCCATAAACAACTATAATTAAAAATTATAATTTTTTTTCAAGGAAAATTAATAATTATATTTTTTTTGAAGGAAAACTAATAATTATAATTGGAACGAAGTCCCTGCACGATGCTAAATATGGAAGGGACATGCTATTGAGCGTTCAGAAAATGTTTTTAGGGAAAATGGAATAAAATGATTATATAAATCATTATTTTTTGGGTTTTATAACAAAGAAATATATATACTGCAAAACAATATATAACAAACTGATGCAAAATGCACCACGAGAGTCAGAGACGATGCTTGACTATATTATTTGGGGGACCAAAACAAATTTCTATTAATTAATACTTAACAGAATTTTGGAGGGGGGGGGGGGGGGGATTAATACTAGGGGGGGGGGGGAGGAGGGATTAATAAAGTATTACTAATATATATTAATATGTCAAAATTCTGAAACAATCATGATTCTTCTCGGTGTCTATTAAGCTTCGTTTCGGGAGAAGAGAGAGTGTGTTGAAACTCAGTGGATTCAACATAGCTTCGTTATATATTATTTTGTCTCATGTATATACTATTTTGTTTTATACAGTATAAAAAGGTCACCAATTTCTTAAATTTTTTTTATTAAAAAACAACATTGAGCACGTTTTAACTTTCCTTATCAAAACTAAAACTAAAAGAATGGATATTTTTATTTTTATTTTTTCTAATCCTAGTACAGGGACTTTTGTTTAGCAAAATATAATAGGGTTCTTTTGAAAAATAAAATAACAAAACTATAATGAATGGGCCCCATATACTTATATGGATATGTCAATATCACAATATGTGCGAGATGAAGGATGTTATTACTGTTAGAGGGTGCAAGGACAGCAAAGAAGTGACAACAGCCCTTTTTTTAAATTTTTTTGGGGAAATGACCTACTTTGACATGCTAATTGATTTTGGCAAGTACTTTGTTTACAGTAAATGCTGGTAGATGCATATTTTAAATCATGTTCCCATCTTAAATTGATTTTGACAAGTACTTTGTTTCTGTACTATTCAGATTGAAAATTTTCACTATCAAACAATCAAAATATAATGTAAACAGTAATAATTTATCAGTTCGGTTAATAGTATATACTTAGGTTATACATTATGGATATAATAATTCGGAATAGAAGATCTTACAAATATAATCTTTTTAATCTAAAGTAAAACAAAAATATCATTATTTTATGAAATAAGTATTTTATAAAATAATATTTATTTTTATAATCATTAATATCTAGATTGTTGATATTTCTTGTCCTAATACTTGTTTGAAAGTTTAGCTTTCATTTTTTTATCTCAAGACTAAAATTTTCTAAAATATATTATGCAGCTGTATCTGGTTTTTCGAAAATTATAGAAGATATGTATATTATTTATTAGATCAGATACAGATGTATAATATAAATATTAAAATACAAAGAACTTTTAATAATACACATATGTTTATGAATTATACAAGTATTATTCATAAATTGAACAGCTAATCAGCCATGAATCTCTACTTAACAAAAAAAAGATGAAATGGAATATGAGCCTGCCCAATTAGCAAACCTTGCAAGAATTCTTCAATTCATTACTCAACAACACAATGCCAGGCAGAATTACTTAATTTTTACGGCTTTGCTTATCTTTGAAAATGTTCTTCATTTATCTTCTTGATTAGAGTTCTTGTTTAGTTACTCTCTATTTAGATTTTCCCTCTTTATGATGAGAGTATTGTATGAACTTTTTCAGTTAAATGAATTTTCTTTTGGGGTTGAAAAAAAATGGAATTATATTACTATATTAAAAGCTGGCCATGTTTCTTGCCACGTGTCCATACCAGACACGATGGACATTATGAACCACATGAATATGTCATCTACCGGCTCCAATCATCTGCTTCAGCGGCTTATAAGCAGAAGATTCATTTCATACCTTGGTCTTGAGCCTTGACTCTTGACAAGGCGGAACGGGCCCATATGGGCCAATATTTATATCCCGGTTGGAATATTTTGTGATAATTCATGTATAATCTGAGTATTGGATCACGGTTGAGTACGCATTAATAAATGTTCATTACACAATATCTTGATGATAACGGATCATTATTAAGTTTTTGGATTGATCTACAATTACAACTCAACATGAAAATTACCTTTTATTTTTGCATCATTACATTAAAAATAGTGGTGTGCATATATCAAACATTATACTATAATCTGTTAATACCATACCTACAGTTGAAATTATAGTATGAATAAAACATGAAAAGTTGGCTTTTGAGTTATTTCTAAATTCTTGTCTAATTTTAATCATATCTAAGAACTCAAAATAATACTCTTTCTCTGTTAAGTTTTCTACAAGGCAGTTGGAAGCTTACTATTTAGCTTAGCTTCTTGAGGGGTCAACATGCAAATATATTCTTTTCGGGGAAAATATAATAGAGTTAAATATATATGTTTTGAAATATTAAAATATTGATGTCCAAACTTTATGTTTTAAAATAGAAGATGTGGAAGTTTTAAGGCACTATTTCATCTATGCAATATTTAACAAGGGCTCTCTCTTCAAGGGAACGCAGTAAAATTATTCAGTTGTCTTCGGGCCGAAGCGAAGCGAACGAATACTGAAATAATGGCTAAAAGACTAGAGGATTCTAGCCCTAAATCAGTTACATCCGAGTATGAGTTACAGGAAGGAAGAGGAATGAAAGAACTCAAGAAAGAGGATTTGCCGAACATCTACTGCTATGTATATGATTCTTTATACTAGCATGCAATAAAAAATATGATTTTATAAATAAGAACTTTGGAACAACCAGGCCCAAATCACTTTATCAACATAAATGTTAATAATATCGCCAGTTAGAATAAGCAGGCTGAAAACTATTTTGGGCCTTCCTTTAAGCCCAGTTATCATAAATCATTCCATCATTTTCCAAGTTATCTCCTCGCCGTTAGATCTGACATTGAACGGTCAGCATTTATTTAATATTACGATAAGGTCTCAAACCTAGTTCCATTACCCGTATTGCCCTTCTCCCTCTTTTCGTCATTTTTTAGTTTTTTCTTCTCTGCGAGTTGCGATTCTTCTTCTCGTTCTTTCCAATTCCTTCTTCAACTCCTCCTCAAACTACTCGAATTCGTTCTTTTTCTTATTTAGTGATTCATAAGAGCCGTAATTGAGTGATTTTCCTGAGCACTGATTTGGTTTGCGGATTAGGGTTTGAAACCCAAACGAAAGGTAAGTTTTTATCTCTCTTATTCTCAGTTTTAATCAAATTTAATTGATTATAGTGACAAATCGTGTATATTCAAAAACAAATCGAGATAACTTCCATGCTAATTTCCTCGTGGTAATTGTAATTTAGACAATTAGGGTTTCCGGAAACTAATTTGGGGATTAGTCTTCGTAAAGTCAAATTCAGTAATTTCTACCTATAAAGATTCGAAATTTTCACATTTACACCATTAAAACCGTCAAATTCAGTAATTTGTACCTATAAAGATTCGAAATTTCCCCATTTCCACCCTTAAAACCGTCAAATTCAGTAATTTGTACCTATAAAGATTCGAACTTTCCCCATTTACACCCTTAAAACAGTCAAATTCAGTAATTTCTACCTCTAAAGACTCAATCTTTCCCCATTTCCACCCTAAAAACCCCAAAATTCCCCCAATTCCCCCTTGTAACCCTGAATTTCCTCTCACCAGATCCAAAATGGAGATCCAATCGTCCGGGCGGCCAATCGAAACCCTAATGGAGCGGGTCCTCTGCATGAACATCCTCTCCTCGGATTACTTCAAGGAACTCTTCCGTTTAAAAACGTATCATGAAGTGATCGACGAGATCTACAACCAAGTGGACCACGTCGAGCCGTGGATGACTGGCAATTGCAGAGGACCTTCGACTGCGTTTTGTCTCCTGTATAAGTTTTTCACGATGAAGTTGACCGTGAAGCAGATGCATGGATTGCTGAAGCATCCTGATTCGCCGTACATCAGAGCTGTAAGTAAGGAAATTTGCATAAAAGCACCTATATTTGGACTAATTTGCAAAAAAGCCCCTGAATTATGCCTAAGTTGCAAAAAGTCTTAATGGTAGGGAGTTTTTTTTTGTATGAACGGAGGATTTTTTTTGAGTTTTCAGTAATGCAGGGTCTTTTATGCAATTTATGCATAATGTAGGAATTTTTTTGCAAATTTGCTTTTTTTAATTATTATGTATTTCTATTTGGATAATTGGAAATGTTGGTTAATGAAATATTTGATAGTTTTTTTAATTTTGAATGCAGGTTGGGTTTCTTTATTTAAGATATGCAGCTGATCCTAAGACTTTGTGGGGTTGGTACGAGCAGTATATAAAAGACGATGAGGTACTAAATATATATATTTAAACATTTATTTATATATATACCGTGGTGTCAATTTTGTAACTTTTTTTAATTTTTAGGAGTTTTCGCCTGGATCAAACGGCAAAATGACAACAATGGGAGTATACATACGCGATCTTCTACTCGGCCAGGTATAAAGTTACTCATTTATCATTTGCTTTTTTCTTTTTCTTGTAATTTTCATTACTGTATCATGATAGACATATAACGAGTTAAAATCGGATTATATAATTAATAATTAAATTTTCATTAACTGGATCTGATTATTTTGGTATGATTGAGATTCCTGGCTCGGTGTTTCCATTTTGAAGTTGCTATGAAAGACGGGTCGCATCTATTTCAACATTTTCAGTAAGGTTTGTTGTGGTGTCTTAAGCTAACAAACTTGGTGGAAATATATTATAATAATATATTAAATATTACTTCTGTCATTTCATGTTCATATCTAACAAATCTTCAAGATATTTCTGATTGACGTACGATATAATGGATGATTAATTCATCATAGTTACAATTTCCGCTTGACATTATCGTTTACAATATTAATAATATTATTATTATTTTGTTACTTAAATGGTGTTTAAATACTCTAGAAATGCTTCCTCTCTAGGCAACAACTAAAATTTCATTTTCATTTTTTCTATGATACTTCCAATCTAATAATTTTTTTGAAAAACAATCTCTGTTGAATGCAGTATTACTTTGACACGCTGTTGCCACGCGTACCGCTTCCAGTGATGCGACAAATCACGGCAAATCTCGAGAAATTAAAACTGCCGTCAAAACTGTCAGGCTCGACTGGAGACTCGAGTCGATTGGGCTCTGACGACTCGACAGCTCGCCGGCCTCCTTCTGTCAAGGCTTCTCTCTCTGTCTCTTTCGGCCAGCGGGCTCCACATCGTGCTTCAACGAGAGACTCGTCTCCTGTTAGAAAGGCTACTCTAGAGAGAGAAAGAGGGGATAGAGATAGAGAGAGGGAGAGGGAGAGGGAGAGGGAGAGAGAAAGAGAGAGAGAAAGGGAGAGAAGTAGAGATAGGGAGAGGGATGGAGAGAGAGATAGGGATAGAGAGAGGAGAGAGACGGAGAGGTACAGGTCGAGTAGAGAGAGAAGGGATTATGATAGGGACAGGTATAGGGACAGGTCGAGTAGAGAGAGGAGGAGTAGGAGTCCGAGACGTGATAGGGACAGGTATAATAGGGACAGGGACAGTCCGTTTAATAGGGACAGGGACAGTCCGTTTAATAGAGAGGGGAGTAGAGATAATAATAATAATAATAAAGGGAGTGTGAATAGTAACTTGGCGAAATTGAAGGATTTGTATGGAGATGGGAGTGAGAAAAAGGAGGGAGAGGAGACGTTCAGGAGAGAGACTGGCACTGAGGAGGTTATACGGTTGGGCGGTTCTAGAAGTTGGAGGTGAAGAGAGAGAAGAGAGAGAGAGGGTTTAAAATTGAAAATTTGATTTAGTTTATTTGGGTTTGAGTTTTAGAATTGTAATGGTTGGTTGTTGTACTAATAGGATGATTTAAGTTGATTTTCTGCTTTAAAAATAATAATTGGATGTTTGTTTATGATGAGATTTTAATGTGACTCACTCGAGTAGATGTTATGATGGTGATCTGCACGTTTCAATTTTAAAAATTTCATGAATTAATTTATTATACATTATATAGTGTTTGTGTATGTTTGTATATTATTACTTGTATGCTATACTGTGTTAATTATTTGGAGAGTTTGATTTGAGGATTGGTGATCTAACCTATCTAATATGCTTTATAATTATCACTATTATAATTCATGCATGGAATCCAAGTTTGAAACTATAGTCCTCAGTAAGGTAGAACAACTCTTCAACCTAATCCTGTTTCTGTCAAGGGATATACAATAAAATAAAATAAAAACTTAACAAGCTTGTTAATCTCTGTCTATAAAAGCCTATCAGTTTTCCAATTCTCTCAAGGTAAATCTCTCTTCTCTCTGAAAAAATAAATCGAGACTTGAAAAGGAGAAAGATAGAAGGATGTATAACCCACCAAGTGCACAGGAAATGACATATGTTGAGCATGTTCAAAAGCGCCATTCCGAGAAAGGCTGCTTATACGCCTGGTAAGTCTATTCCTATATACTATTACCTCATTTTTTTAATCAATTCCTTGTTTAGTAATCTGCATATGTATTTAGCAGAGTGTAAACAATAAAATAGAAATTATATTTTGAGTACTTACTACACAAGTTCGGTAATATTTATGTTTCTTTGCAGCTTGTTTACGTTTTGCTGCTGCTTCTGCTGCTACGAGACGTGTGAGTGCTGCCTTGAATGCATGAGCTGCTGCTGCAATTAAACTTTCATGGAATCGAAATAATCATGCCTTCTTTCAAGAATTACAAAAATCATGCATGTAATTTTATTTCTTGTGAGCTGTGTTAATTTCTTTTCTTAAGTGAAATTTATTTAATCACGTAAATCTTGTTTAGTTTCTCATTTTGGGTATGTCGTTCGAAATTCATTATTTTCATGTATGTCAAGATATCAAAAATAGCAAACACTAACAAATCGATCAAATCAACTAACATTTCAAAATCACTCGATTACAAACCAAAATCGGATCAACATAAAATATGCTGAAATTACTAACTAATTAATTTCAAACTAATTAAAAAACTCAATTCTCCATTTAACTAGTTCTTTCGGGTCAAGAACATTAGGTTCAGCGAGATTAACGAAGGCCTCAACACGCATCATTCGTACCATCACGGTTTGCCATGACACCAAATGGTCCAAAAAGTTGTTCACATGTGCTGCTCTATCATCCTTATTTAATACAAAAAAAGAATAAAGTGCTGATATTGCGCGCCAGTTTTGGGGGCGTTTTAGCCACTGCAAGGCTTCACTCCTCTCTCTTTTCTAAACAGAATAATCAAATTAATATTCAAACCACAATTAACGAACCTTAAATATCTAATAATTTAATTAACTAATGACTCACATTAAAGCCAGGCCCAAAAAGAGAAACAGCAGAACGGGCAAATTTATTGCGAAAATTAACGAAAGACCCAAAATCTTTCTCTATTTGGTTCAACACCTCTCCAAACGGCATGTCTCCTCACTACAACAAAAAATGCTTCTCAACACAGTTTCATATCCACGAGGATAAAACCGTGCATAAAATGATATTTCTGAAGGCTTGTCACTACGGTTTTAAACCATGTTAATAATACTACAGTTTTAGTGAAAAACAGATGAATTTAGCACTTGTAAACATGGTTATATTTAAACTAGTTAGACGTGGCGATCTGCAAGGGCGATCAAGATCCGAGCTCGTAGATCTTCATACGTTTTTTAAGCTTCATCCAATCTGTTAACAGATCTAAAATTGAACTGAATCAACCTCTATTGAGTGAAAATAGGTCTTGAATCAATTGAATAAGCCTCGATTTGGACTCAATTAAACAAGGCAAGCCCCTGAATCGATGAAGTTTTACAATTCGAGATCATTCAAACCATCGACACTTACAATGGGGCTCCATAATGAATTGGCTGAAGCAAAATGGGTAAAAGATACCAAAGAGAATTCATTACGGTATTTGTTGTTTTATTATAATAAGAGGAGCTTGGATGATAAATTCTCTTCTTTAGAGAACAAAATAATAATTTTGAGAGATTATTATGATAGGGCAATGCTATTTCTAGATCTAATATTTTTTCGTCTAGAGCGGCTCCTAGTTCTTTCTTTAAAATTCCAACAATACCCTTCCTTTAATTATGGCAGATATTTAATGCACAGATTATTAAATTATTTAACCATCCTAATTTTCTTAATTATCTCCACCAAAAGTAGTAACAACCATTAATGCAATAATACCATCCTATGTATTTCTTCCCCTCCTTTTGCTGATCGTGCTTTTTATTTAAAAAAAATTTCATCAGTTTTGGACTTTAATGAGGTTTTTTTTTTAATGAATTGAGTAATTTGGTGAAGATTTGTATAATTATCATTTTTTGCCGTTGATTTTATTTTAGGGAAATATGGAACACCATGAAACCTTTATATGTTCAAAACTTCACTTCAATCTTCGTAGTAAGTCCAAACAAAATAATAATGAAAATCTCGAATTACTTTTAAATTTGACAAGTAAAAAAGCTCAATTCGATATTTATGTGGATTACTGAAAAACTTGTCGTTTTTTCTTTTCTATTAGACGAAACTGATGATGTGAGTCGAACTAAATATCAGACATATTTTTTGTTGTTGGCTTATATACTAATTAAGTGAAGAATAGAATAAAGTGAAAATAATTGTCTTCAAATTTCAATATATTTATATACATGTTTGACATATATATAGAGCACCTATCTATTTTCTTGAGTCTAATCAGCCAACAAAACATGTAAGTCCGAAAAATGATGGGATAATGTCTTTGTTATAGGAATTAATGATTATTACTATATTTATTCAAGCAAATTAAGAAAGTTACGATACACAATTTTGTAAATTAAATATTTACCATAATTAAAGGAGGGGTATTTGAGGGATTTTAACACAATAATTACGAATCGCTCTAGACGAAAAAAAGTTACTGTTTTCTATTTTTTACCTTTGCTGTTAGGTGCAAGGGAATTTTGGGCAGTTACTGTTTTCTATTTTTTACCTTTGCATCTTGCAATTTGTGCTGCTCCATCTTCTTCACTTCTTCAAAGTAAGTTAATTATAAATTTGATTTTACCATTTTATGTAACTAAATTTAAGCGCTCAATGAACGTTTCCTCCCATGGAAA
The DNA here is from genome assembly GCA_027726005.1 of Juncus effusus. Taxonomy (NCBI): domain Eukaryota; kingdom Viridiplantae; phylum Streptophyta; class Magnoliopsida; order Poales; family Juncaceae; genus Juncus; species Juncus effusus. The sequence goes on along the minus strand of CM050894.1, from coordinate 11,041,902 downwards.
AGTCCTTCATATTTATTATAAAGATTCATATACTCCAATTTTTGTATCTTTTTTTATCATTGCATCCTTATCGAACCAGGTTTTAAAATCACGACTAACGAAAAGCAAAGGCTGATCCCATTCAATTGATTTGCCTTTAAATAAACCATGCGTGATGATCTTAGATGTATAATGAGTGAAAGTTTTGTCATGACAAGTAAATGTTTAGCCCAACTTAACCTGATTCGATTCATTGATTCAACCAACCCAACCTATCTAACCTAACATAATCCGATTCAACCCAAACTATCCAATCTAACCTGATCCGACTCTTTTTTATTTTACTTTTGAAGTTGTTGGAACAGTTCCGGATTTGGATTTCAAATAACCCGATATGATGAGTTGAGTTACCGGTTAGAAATAGAAAACGTAAATTAACTCAGAAATAAAAAGGTGAAAAACATTTAATTTTGATGTAGAATTCAGAAATGGGGTTCTTATAATTCCAATCTGGATATAATTTGACTCATAATAGGACACTTGTCATCTTGAGAACTATTCTGTGTGTTAGAACTGATGTGTATGTCGTATGGATTTTTTTTTAGATTCTCGTTTTTTAGTACAAACTCTTTTGTCAGTTGAAACACAAACCCGAAAATTTGAGAAATTATCAATTCTTTGATGATACAAAAGTTTCTCAGGTCTGCCTCTGCCAGTATCGTTGTGGCATCAACAAATTGTTGTAAAAGGTGTGGTAAGAAACGATGTTACACTTTGGAAGTAAGATTGTAGTCTTGTAGGACATCTATGATTATGTCAACTAATATAGGCGAGACTAGAGAGCGGGTCACCTTGTCTCAACTCTCGTCTACAAGAGAATGAGTTTCCTTCATATACGACCATTTAATTTTATGAAAGAGGATGATAAAATCATGAGGGTTCTAATCCCATCTCCATTTGGAGGTACCATTTGTTGTTTCGAACGATGGTACTAGTTTTATAGGATCCATTAGAGGCAAAAGATCTTTCATGAAGAAGGATAAGTTTTGGGGACCTATCTCTTCGAGTTGAGTCGTTCCTGTTATGCCATAAATGAGGTGTACAAAGTGTTATGCCCTAGGTAATTTTCCACACTTAGATTTGTGTTCGTTGGTTGTTTCCAAGACTCTTTCACAAGGGTATGGAAATCATTGAGAGTGAGCCCAATCTTTCTAGTTTGAATCTTTTGCTTCTAGGTCTTTCAACTTTTAGTTTGAGTGGAGTATGGTCAGATCAGATGTTACACCAGGTAAATCTGATAAGAGATGAGAAGGATTTGATTCAAGAAGTGGACGGAGAGTAGAGAAAGTTCTAGTTTGGTATATTGTTTGCCTGTTAAGGGTACTTCAAAGAGATCTAGGTCGTTTATAAGTTCAGATCAATGCTTGGTTTAGAATTAAGCTATCATTTTACTCTACCATTTGAATTATGGGTCATTGCCATATTTTGATCTATACTTAGAATATATATATTTTTTTGAATATTTGCTCGAGGTATACTTAGAACATATTTTGATCTATTCTTTTTGTTTACAGCTTATGGAGGTAATTCCTTATATCGGGAGGGTTCCGATTGGCATGAATAGACATGGAAGGGATTCATACAGGCCAAGATTGTTATCTTTCGGCCCCTATCATCACCTTGATAGTAAGTTGAAAGCACCTTTAATTGCGAAAATAAAGACGCATTTGTTGGATTTCCTTTTAAAGAAATACAATACCAAATTACCAATGTTGAAGATCTCAGTGGTATGTTGATAGATGCCTTTAGCAAGACTATTAAATATTATGAGAATGTTAAGGAGTTGAATTTATCACAAAAAGAATATTTTTTTTCTTATTTTACAAGATTCCTCGTTCATAATATGCCTATTCTATTGGTTGCAAAATAATTTTAAGCCAGGGTATCAATTTACTGTAGTCGGGTATCAGTTTGATCGACTAGATCTCATGACAATTATAAGGGATATGATATTACTGGAAAATCAAATACCCTTCAGTTTCATAAAAGAACTATATCGAAGTCTCACGAAGAATGGGGATGCTACTCCAGTAGATGTTTTGGCAACCAGTTTCTTACAATATTCACTTAAGGATTACGGAAACACTATGAATTTTGATAATCCTCTCCAATACGAGCATCTCCTCCATTTGACGCAATTATATCTCCGGCCTAACGTAACACAAATTATTCGTTCTAATACTTCATGTTGGTTCAAAAGCTCTTATCACTTTTTTGTTAGTATAATAATGGGAAGAAGAGAGAAATTGCCAAAGCATGCAAAAAATATTTATAGCTGGAAAAGTGCTGAGGAGTATTATAATAGTGGCATCATGTTCAAGAAGAAGAACGGAGATAAGCATTCCATGCTAGATTTAGAATTCAGTAATGGTACTCTTTTAATGCCCTTCCTCAAGATAGATAACTTTACGTGCACTTTGTTAAAAAATTTAGTGGCGTTTGAACAAACCACCCCTCATGAATATTATGTAACCACTTATGTCATTATGCTGTCTCATCTCTTGGAGACACCGAACGATGTGGACTTTTTGGTGAAAAAAGGAATAGTAGAAAACAAGTTAGCCAACTCTGAAGAAGTTTCTGAACTCATTAATAAAATGACGCGTGGGGTTTCGTTTTCATATCAAAAGAACTTCTATTTAAAAGATCTAATGATCGAAATGGATTCGTTTATAAGCAAATGGTATACAAGATCAAGAGTTGAGGTTTGGAAGTTTATCACAGATCCACACAGTATATGGTATTTGCTGCTTTTCTTTGTGATCGCATTGCTTGAAATTCACTTTTTATCTTGAGATACGATCGACATGCATAATTTTCTCTTTCGATCAAGACATGAACTAAATGCCGATTTATTTCCAGCATGTATAATTAATAAACAACTTCATGCAGCTGAATACATCCTCAGGTTTACAATTTATAAGAATATCCGGTAAAAACGCTATCTAATCAAACACCACATCCCGATGACTTATGGAGCATTTCATAAGCATTTTCTGTTATGTTCCGACATGGAAGTATGAAGAACCGTTGTGTAAGACATTGGGATCGGATGTTTGATTATATAAAAAATTTAATTTTTATTATTGTATCTTGTATGAATTTGAAACTTAATGTGTAAATCAGAGACATATTGTTCTATTTTTTTTTGTGGGCTTGGACGGATCTTTCCCATTGAATGGTAAAGTTTGATTATTAGAACAACCAATCACTTAATTTATTTTCATTCTCTTTCAATAAACGAGATAGAACCCTCCTCTGCTTCGGAATTATATAAAATAACTAAATTTATTATCTCAAAAGCAATGAATAAAAGGATATTGATTTAGACAGAAAAAATGAACATAAAGACGATGCAAATTTGATAATTTATATATTCAATTTGGTATATTTCAAATATGATGTTGATAATAAACTAATATTAATTTACTTTTGAAAGAACATGTTATTTTCATGACGATGATAATCCATACAATTTTCATGAGTATTTTTTCAGCAGTACACAAAAGCTTCCATAAAGAAAAATAAATTTAAGCATGATATTGGTAGTTTAGACATTTAAATAAAAAATATTTTTTAAATTATACTTGAATATAAGGTAATTTTGTATTTCGTCCTTAGTTTGTGAGCCAGTTTGCTTCATCAAATTATTGCCCAATTTTTAGAATTGTAGAGTATAAATGACAATATATTTTATAGGGATACACTGGCCTCCATTATTTTGGCAGGGGTACATATGAAATTAGTACGTCTTTTTTCATATGTTATTTTTGAGATAACTTTCATGTTGGTTGTTTAGAGATACTTAACAGGCTTGCCAAACTCTGTAAGTACCAATCTGTTTTTTCCAATTCTCTCAACGCTTCTGTTGAGAATAAAAAGCAAGAAAAGATAGGATGTATATAACCCACCAAGTGCACAGGAAATGACGAACTTTGAGCATGTTCAGAAGCGCCATGTTTATATTCTTATTTTAAGTACATCATGTTTTCAAATTTCTTTCTTATTTTCATGTCAAGATATCAAAAGAGCAAACACTAACAAATCAATCAAATACTTCCTCTAAAACTAACATTTCAAAAATCACTCGATTACAAACCAAAATCAGAACATACAAGATGTTGAATTTACTAATTAAATTTTCAAGCTATAAAATAAGTGAGTCTATTTAACTAGTTCTTTCGGGTCAGGAACATTAGGTTCACCGAGATTAACAAAGGCTTCGGCTCGCATCATTCGTACCATCACGGTTTGCCATGATACCAAATGGTCCAAAAAGTTGTTCACATATGCTGCTCTATCATCCTAATTAAATGAAAATGAAACAAAATTTAAACAGTATATATCAAAGTTTTTAGAATTTGTAAACTATACGATAATTTTATTATAAAAGAATAATATCAAAATTTTGTAATAAATATGATAAAAATTAGGAATTTTGAAAGTATATAGTATACCTTGAAGTCAAGATAGTATGCATGCTGAAAAAGGAGAAAAATACAGAAAATCATTAATAATTTTTTGAAAAAAATATGCATTTGCAATAAAAATTTATCAAAGAAAGGAATGAAAAAGAAGTTAATTTTTCTACCTCCCACAAGTCAAGGCCAATAATAGGCTGAAAAATAAATAAATAAATAAATAAATTAGAAAATTAGAAAAATATAAAAACTTAACTCAAAATAAAATAAATTCAAAATGTACTTATTTTTACTCACAATATCGCCCCAAGCTAAAGGAGAAACAGCATTATGCGTTTTAGCCACTGCAAGCCTTCTCTCCCCTCTCTTCACTAAACCACCCCAAAAAAATTATCAAATTAATATCAAACTAAAATTAACAAAACTCACATATATAATTTATTATCTGAAATTAATTAATTAAATTATTAATGACTCACCATAAAGCCAGACCCAACCGGACCCGTAAAGAGAAACAGCAGCACGGGCAAATTCGTCGCGAAAATTAACAAAAGACCCAAAATCTTTCTCAATTTGGCTTAACACCCCTCCAAACGGCATGTCTCCTCCTTCTGGCTGCATCGACTCCCAAAAGAAATCGTGACTCCATAACTACAATTTTACATAAATCGAAATTTACATTTTCACCCTCCAAAAGTCTCAAAATATCAAATTATTTACCCTTAACAAGTCACAAATATATATCAAATATAACTTCATGTATGAAAATATAAGAAACGTTTGAGGCTAATATAAATGACTAAACCTAAAAAATAAAAATAAAATAGAAGAATAATTGAAAGAATAATAATACCTCAGAAGCATTATTAAACTCGGTTAAAGGGTTTCCGTTATTATAAGTGGCCTTAATCGTTTCTTCCAATGTGTACCCATAAAATTCACTATTTTTCAGCTGTTTATTCAACTTTTCCACATATTCTTTGTGGTGCTCTCCCCAGTGTAATTCTACGGTTTTCTTGCTCATGTAAGGCTCCAATGCATCCTAATTAAATATAAAATATATTAAAGAATTAGATTTAAAAAAATGAGTGTGGATTAGTAAATTATGTGATAAAGAGGGGTTGTTTAATATTTACAAGATTGTATGGAGGGGTTGTGAGACCGTAATAAGCTCGAATTTGAGCTCTCTGAGACTGGGATTTCTGTTTTTTCTGTAATAAATATCTGAGTTTGTAAGAAAATTATGTAAAATATTGATAATAGATGTTTTAAAATGCAAATTTTGCGAATAAGTTTGGGTCATTTCATTAAACAGTTGTTGGGCATTCATGCATGCAAGCTCAATTATAAAGAAGAAAAATAAAATTCAGAATGTGTTTAAAATCGAAAGAAGAGCTAAAATTGGGAAGTTAAATACCGGATAAGGTTTTGAGAGAAGGAAGCGGCCAGAAATGTAGTTCGACACGAAACCATTAGAAGGGATTTTGGTAGAAGAAGCTGATTGTATAACCGAGCTAAACCAGCTCGACGCCATTACTGACATCTCTCTTTCTCTAGTTTATATTTCTTTCTTTTTTCCGACAAAATCTCTCTTGTAAGCTGTAATTCCGCTTTGCTAGACTGCTAGTGTATCCCTTGAGAGTTTCACAGAGAGAGAGAGAGAGAGAGAGAGGTATCCATCTTTCTGTAATGTTAATAATTCAGCCCGTTAAGAGTAGGTGCCTGTTAGATTATGGGCCCTGACCGGACAAGCCCAAAATATGAAATTACCCTTTCTAAACTGGGAATATCAATAATCAAATTATACCCTTCCAAAACTAAACATATCAAAACTATCACTAAATATACCATCTCGAAAAAGAAAAAAAATTCACTAAATATCAAAAATATGTTTATCTATAGACAAATCAAGACCTTTTTTTGAGTAATAGTCAGAGAACTTTCTTTATTATACAAACAATTTAAGCGAACTTTTGCGACGATCTTCTGAATCACAACTCTTCAGTTCATATATGTAAATTAAAGATAATTGTGTACAGTCTTATTTAAATTACAATAGCCAGTTACTATGAGTAACCGAGAGAAAGGATAAAAGTCAAAAAATCCTTTGCCTCAAAAAAAAAAAAAAAAAAATAAACTAAAATTTTTTTTCTGCTTCTTAACTTGCTCGTAGGCTTTCTATCCCAAAATTCGATTAGATCATTACAAATGAAGGCAACCCGTGATATACAAATCTCTCAAATTAGATTTGTGTAGGTCCCTGATAGTAATAAACCCCAAGATCAAATCCCTTACATCAAACCCAAAAAAGTAAATTAAATGATAAAAAACAAGATATATGAAAACCTATCAAAAAAAAAAAAAAAAAATTAAACCAAGCAAGAGACAAAAATAATAGGCGAAGTAAATAGTCTCAAGCTTCCTGCCTTCTGAACTTCACATGAAGAGGGTAGAAATTTCCACGGGATCCTGATTAACTCAATTTTGTTTCTCTTATAATAACAATAAGTGATTGAGACACAAGAGGTTATGAATTCAAACCTCATATGTACTAATTAATCAATTTGACTTCTCTCTTGCAAAATAAATATCAATTACGGAAAAAAACAATAAGTGCATATATATTTTCTTAATTAAAACAATGAAATTACATAAGAAATCATATTAGTTGATAAATCCGAAGCATTAAATAGAAGAAAAGAAACCAAACCAAAACATAAATAACTCAGTGCTTAAGCTCTAACCAAAAACACACCAACCCCACCCCCCCATAAAAAAGAAAAAGAAAAAGAGAACACATAGAAGCTCTGATGAAATGAACTCATCAAAGAATACAAAGAGGACCGATATAGTCAGCGAGGATGGGAATAAGGGTAAACAGTGTAGAAGGTCTGAAGGCCGGCAAGCATTAGCAAAAAGCCACCGGCAAATACCGAAATGACTGCCCAAGGACTGCCCAGGTAGTTTTGTCGCAGTTTCGCAAATCTTCGGTTCCATGTAGTGTTATAATACTCGTTCACAGCTTTGAACTCATTTACAAAGAGGTGATTTTCGTAATCCACCGTGCACAAATCCCCAATCTCGTTGAAAAATATGGTTGCACTTGAATTGCTGCTTAATGCATTAGCGATAATGCCACATCGTTGGAGCAATTCCACATCCTTCTCCGTATTAATGAGGGAATCCATGAGCAGCATGTAGCTTGATACTTTTCGTTCCGCAAATGGAATGAGTTTCTCATACCCAATCAGATTTGTCAATATAATCTTCCTATTTTCATCGATCTTCAGTGATGGCATTTCTAAGACGCCATTGTGAAAGGTTATAAAAGTTCCAATATTAGGTGGTTCGTAAGAAGCCGGATCTGTGCATGATAAATTCAATAGATAAGTTAGTAATATTGATATAGCCTTATATATGTTTTCTAATTGCAAAAAAAAAAAAACAAAAAAAAAATTAATTTTAGTAATAGAAGACGTAAAGATTAATTAATTTATCAACTTAATCGGATTCAGTGCAACATATTTTATTAACTCGAAATGTGTGTGTATTCTATTTAGACAAAAAAAAATGTATTTTAGTAAATGGAAATTCTGATTAAAGAAATGAAGGCAACTAGATTGAGAGATGCGAGACAAATTACCATATTTACAGAAACAATAAGATATCAGTGAAGCTACTTGCTAGTAAAGAGCACCAACAAAAAAAATCTTTTGTCTATTGTTTATATATATTTTTTATTTATTTGATTTTGAATTATGACACGAACCTTTGCTATATGGAGGTAATGTTCTACGCCTTAACTTCACTCCAGCCACTCGATGGAGTTCGGTTGCACTTGGTATATTATTGGTGGCACCGGATGTTAAAGCAATTAGTTGTGCCATATTGGTTTCACTGGAACCTTGTTGAGAAGATGATTCCTGGGGTGAAGATAGTTGTTTAACATCCGGTAAGAAACATTTCCAATACAGTTCGAGCAAGTAACTTGCTTCCTGATATGGTAATTCATTGAGAAATTGCCATGGTATATCCATATATATAAATTGTTCAAGGACTGTAGCAAAGTCTGGTAATTTGATCCCCTCGCCTAAAATGATGGAGTAAACCTCACACACAACAGGGAGGGGAATTTGGTTTTCTAACAAAAGCAAATCAGACCGTATCTCTTTAACAGTCCAGTCAAGAGATATCAAGCTATCATGTATCTCCCTGGAGACAGCGATGATGAAGTAGATAATGAAGCAACTATCGAGGAGCAACATTTTCACAAAGTCAGCAGCATCTAGCTCGATTTGTTCACTGTAGATTTTTCGTGCCTGAGTTTCCAATTCACTAATTTTCCTGAGGAGAGGTTTCAGCAGAGTTTCAGTTGAAGGCCCTAACAAGTGCGACATGAGTTTCATCTTTTTCTTCTCCATGCCTTTAAGCTTCTTATCTTCGCGGAAGAATGGTCCGATACACACCACCCTTGGTCTGATTTCAGGTTCTTTTCTCTCCCGAATGTGCGACGGGAAACGGGAAATATGTGGTTTGTTTTTCCTTTTTTGCATATAATGGGGCCTGTTAGCGTTCTTCTTCTTTATCTGGTCCAGCTCGTCCTGAATGGAAGTTTGTAGAGGCTGAATGTTTATCACAGTATGTCTGCTGCTTGATGCTCCTGCAGTGGTATCTACCTCCTGGATCTGTTTATTCGAAATGGATGAACCACCATTAGATTGTGAGTTAGTTGGTTTTTCAATTGGGATTAACCAATCTGCAAATGAGTTTGAGAATGACATTCTGAGAGCTTTGTTGATAAATTTTTTTGGACTTTGCAGAGGTATGTTTGGTTTAGACTGAGAGGTTTGATGTTGGAAACTTGGATCGTTTTAGTTTGAATATCGATTGGATTGGAGAGATTATGGAGAGAGAATTTGGGCAGAGATTTGGGGGTTTAATATCAAAGATTAAAAACTTTAATTTGCTTTTGCTTTTGACAGAGAAAAACAAAACAAAACGCAAAGAAAGAGGGAAGAATAGTACGGAACTCACAACCGACAAAAAACTTGCTTCCTATGGAGAACTCTTTATTATTTTTTCAGTAGAATTGATAGAACGAGAGTACAAACTACAACACAAAGAGACGAAACCTACCTTTTCAAGAGGAATAATTTTCTTTCTTTATTTCTTACTTTCGTTATTTTGTTTACGACATATATTAATGGGATTGAATTCATTTCTTAATTCATTTCCTCTATTTATATTTTATTGTATCTTTTCAAAAGCACCTTATAATTATAATAATTTCATACACTTATGAATATACACCCTTCATATAGCCCGACCTTACATAATAAAAAATCTTGACATTTGTCAAGGGCCACATGAATTGTAAGAGCTCAAAAAATTAATGAACATTTAGTAGTAAGAAGAAATATGAAAAAAAGAAAAGTATAATCTAACATATGCATGCTTGAGTTGTCTGTTAGATAAAGCAAAGTTAGGAAATTTACAAATGCCCCTACATTTTTATATAATCATTTTAACTTAGACACAATAATATTTTATCTTCTTTGAATAATTTGTCTTCTAGTCAATTGGTAAGAATCACCGTTATTGTTAAGAATCATCATTATATTCAAGCTTACACTAATTGATTTAATATAAGATATTTATTTTTGAATTTAGAAAAGGAAGGGGTTTATGATTTATGTAGTAATTTTTTTTCAAAGAAAAAATGATAGAAAAGTAAGAAAAATAAAATAAAAATAAAGACAAGGTGCATCTGCCGCCAAAATATTTTTACATTCCATTCAAAGATCTTATGCATCGTCAAAGGCCTATTAAAACCAAGGACCGACCCTGCTTTCATACATACTTAAGAATACATCCTTTCATTTACACAATTTGGATGTAAGTGTGTATATTCATACACACTAAGAAAACTATTTATGACTTATGGGTCATGGGCTTTACAACTTAACTCAATAATTATTTTAATCTAATTTTAAATAAATAAATATTAGGGCAAAAAATAAAATAGCATAACCGGGGGGGGGGGGGGGGGATGCTGGCGTAGTTGCCACTCGCAACACCCAACGACGTGTGCTTTTTTCTTTATTTTCTTGATGTCTTTCTTTCTTATACTTTTTGTAATCTTATTTCTAAGCTTTAATGAAAATCAATGAATATGGGATTGACCCGTCTCATTTCTGTCAAAAAAAAAATATAATAGGGCAAAAATATTAATTTTAATACTCGCCTTAATGCTTTTGCCCGTCTTACCCATCAAGTTTTCAAAGTGCTTGGTGAACATATCCGTCTTATTTTTTTTGCAAGGACTTCATTATCTTTAACCACTTCGTGCGGATTTTATCATCTTCACATGAGAGAGCATTTGTATTTTCTTGCTTCTTCCCAATGTCTTTTCTCATTTTTTTAACCAATTAACTTCTTATATGGCTTCATTTGCCGATACATACTCCGATTCCGTTGCGCAAAGAGATACTCTTTGTGTAGGTATTTATATTTCTTGTGTGGCTTCGTTTGCCAACACATCGTCTTCTTTCACGATGGAAAGAGGTACCATTTGTTTAGGTATTTCAATATGTCGTGCGGCTTTATTTACCAACACATCACCCGCTTTCGCGGAGGAAGTCTCTATCCTTTGTTTAGATACATTATTTTGTTGTGTGGCTTTGTTTGTCAATACATATTCTTCTTTCGCGGTCATCACTACTTTTTGTTTGGGTTTTTCAACCGGCTTCCGAATTTCCTTTTTCCTAATCATCTTTATCTCTACTTCCGTCGATTTTAAACTCTCAAAATTCACATGATCAAGCCTTTTATGCCATAACCATGACATATCTTCCACACCGGCCTTCAACACCACGTGCTTGGAAATATTTAAAATAAGGGTGAAATTGCGATTTTTTCCCATTTTAATATTCTCAATTAATTTGCTTCCATTTTTGAACTTGTTGTAAAATTTACGATATTTACTTTCAAAATGTACCACATGACCATTCTCTATTAATTGCCCCACGCTCTATAAATTTTACGTCATATGGTTGCTACACCCGCTATTAACGTACCAAACTTCATATTTTCTTTCTTGGGCCGCATGACATGCATAAAAGGTATGTTCTGCACCGTTTTCCTTCTCGGTGTAATTAGCTTGCTCATTTGTTTTATATCGGCAATCTTTCTTAAGATGACTGAATTTCTTGCACTTACAGCATTAGGGATTTTCTAAATGAGAGGACCTTTTGCAATTATTGCATCTTCTTTTATTATCTCTTCCATAAGACGATTCTCCGTTAATCGTATTTTGGTTTGACGATTCGGTTATAGTGGTTTTCGATTGGAATGCACTCTCAAAAGATTGTTTGGTGTCTTTATTTATCCTTTGGTTATATCTTTCTAAAAAACACATTAGGTCATGTACATTAAGAGTTTAGAGATCTTGAGTTTCTTCAATGATCGAGACCATGTTGTCATATTTTGGCGATACGCTAATGAAGATTTTTTTCACAAACCGGCTTCTTTGTAAACTCCTCACCCAAAGTTCTAATCTTGTTTACCATCCCATAATATTAGAGAAGAAATCCGTAAGCATCTTATCATCCTTCATCTTCAAATTTTGAAGATCCATTTTAACGGTCAAGAGTTTAACCATTCGCACCTTGGAATCTCTTTTGTAGAATTTCCCACGCTTGTTTTGCGTTTTCCGTCTCGATTATTCTCGGAAATATTTTTTTCCAAAATAGCTTGTTGTATCAAGAATAACGTATTTGCATTTTTCTTTTTCTTTCCCTTCATCTCCGCTTCTTCTTCTATTCTTATCTTTTTTTATCTTCCGTCTCTTTTTCCGATGGTGTTATCATCTCCACATCTACAAACTTCTCTTCTACTAGTTCTCATAAATCTTGAGAAATTAGAAGTGTATTCATCTTAATACTCCAATAATCATAATTATTTCCATAAAAAATTAGTTACGAAGAATTTGGAAGTCCAAATACACCGTCCTAGGTTGTCATGGTGATCTCCTTATACTTCTTCTAATAAACTCAAAAACACCATGACTCTGATGCCAATTTGTTGGAAACTTAGATCCTTTTAGTTTGAATATCGATTGGAGAAATTATGCAGAGATAATTTCAGGTAGAGATTTGGGGGTATAATATCAAAGATTTTTTTTTATTTAAAAGAGAGAGCTCAAAGTCCCACATCTATTTCAAAGAAACTTAATTTTGCCAAGGTTTGAACCCACAACTTTTGGATTGATAGAGTAGCCTTATCACTCCTATTAGAGGAGCTTTGGCGGTTTAATATCAAAGATGAAAAACTTTGATTTGCTTTTGCTTTTGACAGAGGAGAACTGAAACACAAAGGAGGGAAAAATAGTATGAAACTCACAAGAGACAAAAAAAACTTGCTTCTAATGGAGAACTTGTTTTCTCCTCTCTTCATTATTTTTTCAGTACAATTGATACAATGAGAGTACAAACTACAACACGAAGAGACGAAACCTTCTTAAGAGGGATAATTTCTTCTTCTTTATTTCTTACTTTTGTTATTTTATTTACAATATACATAATGAGATGGTTGAATTTATTTTTCAACTAATGTCTTCTATTTATACTTTATTACATTTTTTTTTAAAAACACTATAATTACAACATTTCACACACATTTATGGATATACATTATTTCAAATATACTTAAGGATATGCATCCTTTCACTTACGCCCTTTGAATGTAACAGTGTATATCCATAAAAACTAAGATTGTGATTGAGTTTTTAATATGTATCATGTGGTGATGTGTATTTCTTAATGATTGATTTCAGTGGCAAATCAAACGAGAATGCTGATAAGTCAATTAATTTCATTTCCAACTACTGCAATTTTAATTTTTGGAAGAAAATTCAAATTTAGGATTCATAAAAATTTGAATTTCAATTCCAATACTTAAATTTCAATTTTATCAAAGTTAGCACCGATTAATTTTGCAACTAACACATCTAATTAACGTATTTAGCTCGTACTAACACAATTTTAATCTAACAATAAATATATGAATTGATAAGTCAAATTTGGAAGTAGTGGAATTGTTGAAGCAGTAGTTTTCAAATTTATGATATTGTCAGAATTAATATTTCAAACTTGTTATTTTACAATTATTTTAATTAACACCAATAATACAAATGCTCATTCATTGTATCAATTAACAAACATTATAAATATAGAATGTTTTTTTTGTGTGTTGGGGGGTGTGTGCGTGTGTGGTGTTGGGGGGGCTCCGATTTAATAGGCTATCATATGTTATTGAGAATTATCTTTTGTCTTGTATTGTTATTATATACAACTTAGGATATGTATTTCTCACAAAAAATTTTAGATCACCCATAAAAATCAAGTAACACTACTACAAAAAACAGATTTTGCGACCGGCAATTTTGTCGCTAAATGCCCAAATATTGTCGCTAAAGGGATATGGCGACCAAATAATTCGTCGCTGCCTCCGTAGCCACATCCCCGTCTCTGATTCTATTTTGCGACGAAAAAGTATATTTGTCGCTAAATCACAATCTTTTGCGACAATATATTTAGTTGTTAAAACCAATTTACTGGTTGCTATTGATTGACTTTTGGTCTCCAATGAGCACTCTATATAGCGACAACTATTTAGTCGCAAAATTATTATTATTTTGTCGCTAATCATATCTATTGCGACAAAATAATGGTTGCAAAATATTTCTAGTAAACTATAAATCCTACTCGGACCATTTGTTCGTCGCTAGTTTATATGTCTAAGGACCAAATATTAGTAGTTAATGTGTCATACATAATTATATTGCGACCACAATTTCGTCGTTAATACTAAATTTAATGGATTTATTAGCTACCACAAATATTTAATTCGTCCCAACAAACAAATTTCATGCAAACAATTCTCAAATTTTAAAAATAACAATTTCTAAATTAAATCTTTTCATAAATAACAATATTCATCATAGATAATAATAATCATCACATCACATAACAATATCAATCAACAAAATCATCTTACACCATTGCATTAGAATAACAAAACATACACCAAAATAATACTATTGAAAAATTAGATTACTTGTTTAACATCTCTATATACTTGAAGTTGATGACCATCGCATTTGTTCCTACAAAGATATACATATAATTACACAAAAAGAAATATAAAATATATATTATAGATAAGAACAACGAAAGGTGACAAAAAAACTTACACAATTCCCTTGATATATTTTCTTCAAAAGTTCCAACCTCAAGGCATTTCATCTACTCCTATAATCAAATATATATATTGTTAGCCAAAGTTAAAAAAAAAATAGACTAAACTAATAAACCCAACAGAAAACTTAAATATGTATTAATTTTAATTAAATTTTTGTATGGGAAAATATGTAAACACATTAGTTAGTGATACTTGTACCGGCATGTATTAGTAAAGATTTTTATTGGCTGGCTGACCTTGTAAATGTCTTTCAGTTTTGGACTAATATGCAAAATGTGCATCATCCCTTAGTACTTAAATATTCTTTAATGGAAGAATTTAACTAATCCTTACCACCTGGGCTTGCTGGTGGCTATCTGAGCTTGGTTTTACACCTCGTACCAGTGGTACTGGTACAGGTACCAGCACGTGTATTAAAGCAAATACTATTCTGGCGCATAATGGAGTGCGTAGAAAATACTGATATTGTGTGAAGAATAGTGTATCTTTGTCTATTCTCTCAATTAATTCAACCTACATAAGGAAAAAACAATTTTAAATATCAAAACCAGACTAATTTCCATTTTTTGCATCATAAGAACAAATTTGGATGAGATAAGAAAATATTGCCAAGTTAAAATAAAATGAACATAATTTCTTTAAAGATGAATTTTTCTGTTAAACAATGGATCTTAAATTATCATGTGAAACATTTCCATACCATGTATTGTATCGATTCCGTATTAACCAGAACAACAGTAGCATCAGCTTGACTCACCCAATTAATAAACAAAGCATGCCAAACCATGCTGAAAATTGAAAGATACTTTTATATTTATTGGTTCAATAATATAAAAGTCATGTCACCAAAAATAGTATAGGCTTGAGACCTTTTTGTGTGATGAAAAAGGAATTACAGAATAGTATAAATAAAACTTACTGAGAAAACGACGACGTCGACGTCGACCTTTTTCTTTTTCTTGTACTTGATTCAGCCTTAATTCCATTGAAGATTGAGTCACTAAGAGGGCCCTCCTACAATTAATAATCAACATATTTTACTTTTTTGAAACAAGTAGCCAAAATCTATGGTGATTGTGCAGTGATTTCATGTATTTATTGGGAGTCTATTTTACTCAATTTCCTAACAGGATAATTTAACATGAAGAACGTAGACACAAAATGAAGAGTTCCCTTTTCTAACCGTATTTGAATCAGCACGAGAACCCACTTGTTGTGAGTGCGACACACCCTACATATAATTATAAAATAACCAAAATTAATTAACATATTCTACTACTTTTTTTAAAGGATAATTAACATATTCTACTTGAGATTCACAAAAAAATTAACATATTCTACTTCAAACAAGTAGCCAACTCAAGCTTAAAAATAGAAGAAGAGGGTATTTTTCTCACCCTATTTTCATGAGAATATATAGCTGGTGCTAAAAACTGTGGTGTAGGATTGAATTGAGTCTGGTTTCCTCCAGAGTTGAACTCACTTGTCTCACCTTGATTCAAGCATTTTCGTGCATGTTGTATAGTCGATTGCCATTTATTTTGCGACATTCCTAGTGTCTGATATAACAAAAGGACAATTTGGGGAGTCAATTAATATAAAATACAGAGAGAGGTTACGTAAACCAAAGAAAAAATTGATCAAATCTCTTTCTTACGCTCATCAGAGACTGATGATCTGTCTTTAAGAAACCCTCCACAGTTTCGATTCCAATTGATAGTAATTTGGTATGGTATGCTCCATTCTTTGCAATGTTAACCAACCTCCAAACATCATCATTGAGGGACGGGATCTCATGCTTCTCACGCTCTGCCAAAGTCAAAAAAAGAAAGAAAATTCAATATTATGTAAAAAAAAATTATTGACTGGAAAAGACTTTCGTATTACATGTATTTTTTGGCGTCAATTACATGACTGAAAAAGCATATATTGGCAATGGAATTGTTATGTATACTATTACTTCCCCTAATTTCCATTAATACTTACTAGGAAAAAGAAATTAGCTTCAGAATTTTAGAAATTAGTTATCTATTTGAACAAAACTCAGAGATTTGGGCAAAAATCCACGGTTTACAAAATCTTTTGTTTACAAACCTGCTATTTACCAAAAAATAGAAGGTTAATCACACATTCATTACTCCTTCACGATTTGAGAAACTTAAGCCAACAAACAAACGACGATTTGGGTCCGGAGCAGTTGGGAGAGTGCGTCACAAGAGAGGAAAGGCGAGCTCGGCCAGTCAATGTCGAGAAGAAAGAGCCAGAGAGTAGAGAAGTCGACTCGATCGGCAAAGCAACTTAGGGTTTCGACTTAGGGCTGGGGCGCAGTTCGGTTTGTATCCCTGGAGAGAGTGAGAATGAGAGAGAGAGAGAGAGAGAGAGAGAGAGAGTGCGGGTTGTTGAGCTTGAGTTTCTTTTGGTCTATTTTGACTGGAGAATAAAATAAAATATTAATTAATAAAAGGGAATGGAGAAAATTAGGAGGGAAGTTTTAGGTGGGAAGTAATATTTATTGAATTACAATTTTGAATAGATGGAATGAAAAAAAATTAGGAGGGAAATTTAGGAGGGAAATTTAGGTGAGAAATAAATATTACTTAATTACAATATTTTGATTATTTTATTATATTATTTAGAAATTTTATTGTCTTTTAGAAATTTTTATTAAATTATAAAATTAATGTCCAACAATATGTATACCTAAATACTTAATAATTATAGAGTTACATATAAAT
The DNA here is from genome assembly GCA_027726005.1 of Juncus effusus. Taxonomy (NCBI): domain Eukaryota; kingdom Viridiplantae; phylum Streptophyta; class Magnoliopsida; order Poales; family Juncaceae; genus Juncus; species Juncus effusus. The sequence continues at coordinate 11,024,447 of CM050894.1, read as the reverse complement.
TTATACATACTAAAGAATATTTCTTTACAACTAATCAATAACATTAATCTTCTTGATTTATAAGTTTATGTAGTATTAGTGAAAAAGTCAGATTATAATCGGCATTTCTTTAAACTTTATACATAAAGGTGTAAACGGTTTGGGATTGAATATGGCTCAAATAGTACTTTTGCTGTATGCATATCCATTTTTTCATAGTCAGATAAGGATAGACCCCAATACAGATATGGTTTAGATATTAAACTAATAAGGATACTATTCAGAAATCTTGGATATGAACACACACTTATTTGGATTGTTCAAATGGATATCTTAATATGTTGAATATAAATTGTTATATGAATATAACTTCTTATTACCATATCAGCGGTAGGAAATTTTCTTACAAGGATTTACAATACAAATATAATTGATGTGTAAGTTTTGTTAGTTTGAGAGGAAAGTATATATCTGAGTCGAATGTATTGATAGGAGAAGAAGTACAGAGGAAATATAGGAACTCGTTGTGAAATAAAATAAAGTAGAAAAACTAGTATGGTTGTGAACTGAAAGAAAATTAATATGTAATGAATTGAAATTTGGGTCTTATTAAAAAAAAATATCCTAAAGAACATGTAATTGAAAATACATGACATTGGTTAGGAAAGAAATTATTTTATTTGAGTTTTTTTTTATTTTATAGGTATTTTCAAAACAATATTAGTATAATATATAAAATATTTTTCAAGTATGGATAAATTATTTATAACATTTTGTGAAGAAAAAATGTTATGCCATATTTGCGACCAATTATGATCTTGTAGCAAATGAACAACATATTTGTCGACGAACAGTGAGTTCGTCGCAGATGCATAACTTAATCTGCTACCAAAGGTGACTTGGTCGCAATGTAAAATATATTTTGGGACCAGCTATCAGTTCGTCTCAAATGAGTTGCTTTAGCGACTTTATAGCGACGAATTATGAAATTGTCTCAAATAAGTTGCTACTGCGACCGTTCTTGCGACCAAGTATTATATCCGTCGCTAATCACTGTTGTTTTTGCGACAACCTATCTTTTCGTAGCTGAATGCATTTATTAGAGACCAAATATAGCTTGTAGCTAAAAATTTGGTTGCAAATTATGTTTTTTGTAGTAGTGTAAAACTTGTTATTTATACATGAGCGCCACACTAATATAGGTTGATCAATTTTTTTGATGATTATAATTAATTATTTGGACAAGACCTATGAAGAATGCGAAGAAATAAGAAGGGTTATGCATGTCCCCGCTTCATTGACAACCCAATAAAAAAGAAATGTGAGTTTTTTATGACTCATTCACTGTTTGTGAGTTGAGAGATTTTCTAAATCTCAATTGTGCTAAATGTATTTATTATAATTTTTTTTATTTAAATATATTATCAATGGATTGAAAGACATGCTAAATAACATTAAATGTGTTTGTTGGAATTCAAACTTGTTATTATTTGAATTTGCATCTCTCCTAAAGTTTAAAAAATATTTCATCGCTTGAGGTTGCAAGCACTGACGTAATTTACTTATATAATTATTTATTGGGACCTGATAGAACACGACAACACTGTAGCACGACGGATCCAATAACAGTATATATAACTTATTTTCTAATAACAATATATACATAACAATATATATAATTTAGTTTCTAATAACAATATATACATAAAAAGTGAAAACAGTATATAAAATGGGGAAACAATATATAAAATGGGAAAGTAATATATAAAATGATAAAACAATATATAAAAGTAAAAAAATAAAAAATACACAAAAAATAAACAGTACATAAAATGACAAAACAATATATAAAAATGATAAAACAATATGTAAAAGTGCAAAAATAGTATATCTACAGTGCCGTCGTGATCTGTCGTACTACAATGCCGCCGTGATATCACATTTTCCTTATTTATTTTTGTCTTCAACATTTTCCTCTGCCCTTCAAAAAATTAGAAGAAAAGAACAAGCATACCCCTAAGCTTTAGAAGGAATGTGATGTACCGTTGGGACGGTTCAAATTCAAGTCAGTTCTTGCTCTCTGGCATTTTTAATATCCTATTGAGCTAGTTATTATACTCAGTTGGGAGTGAGGCTAAACAACATACGTAAGCAAGGCTCATTTTTTTTCTTACAGTTTTGAATATTACATGTATCATCAACAATTTAAATTTCAACCGTACAGATGGAATATATATATTTTGAATATGTTATGGATCAATTTTCATAAGAATTGGAATATTATATCATTGCCATCATGTATCATCAAAATATAATGTTCCAATTCTTGTGAAAATTCTTGATGATACATGATGGCAATGATATAATATTCCAATTCTTGTGAAAATTAATCCACAACATATTCAAAACATATATATTCCATCCGTACGGTTGAAATTTGAATTTTTAATAATACATGTAATATTCAAGACTGTAAGAAAAAAATGAGCCTTGCTTACGTATGTTGTTTAGACTCACTCCTCAGTTAGACTATCAAAAATACTGGTAGAGTAGTGGATATTAAGGTTTCGAATGAAAATCATACCAAGTTGACAATTAATTACTTCATTTTGGTATGTTTAAGTACCAAAGTGGATAGTTAATGGAACTGATATGATGCCTCCATGTGGTATGATTAATACGTGCCAAGTGGAGTCCATAGGATAATGTACTACATACAAAATGGTACAAGACATCAAGAGTTAAAAATTTACTGAGCACGAAATAATATATTGCAGAAATGAAAAATCCAATTTTTGGCCTTCAACTCAGTCCTTGAAGTTTTATTTATGTGTTATATTTTATTTGAAATTTCCACCTAGCCCATCAGCTAACGATGTATGGAGTCCATGGACTGGACCAAAGTAGAAAAATTGATTCCGAAGTACAAAATATTTAACAGAATCTAAGCCGACCATTTAAATTACATTTTAGATTCCAGATACATCTTCCTTGCAAGATATTGACATTCTGATGATATGTTATTTGTCTCCAGCCATATGTGATATCTTGCTCCCCTTGACCATTCTTCCCAAGTTCGAATTCTTGAGTTCGTGACTGAAACCAGGAAGTATGAATGTCCTCAATCCCAGTAATATTCAGTCCTCTCTCTACACATACTCACTCCAGATTTGTTTTGGGAAACTGGAGGATAAACAAGGTGCCGCACCGTCTCCCTCTCGTCAGAGTAGTGAAAATGAACACTTCATGGCCAACCCCTCAAGTGGTTATCCTGTGTGAGAATTCTAGTTTGCATCCTTAACCACACAAGATTTAACTTAAGAGGCACCCTAATTTTCCACACCCTTATGATTTGGTTCTTGGTAACTCCGGTATTTGGTAAGCACACAAAAACAAGTAAAAATATAAAGACACAAAAACACACAAGTAAAGATACAAGAAAAACACAACAGACAAACAAGTACCGATAAAAGAAAAATATACATACAAGTAAATATGAAAGAAAAATATACATACAAGTAAATATGAAAGAAAAATACACACAAAACCTCATGCACATAAAGGCACATTACATATGTAGACATTAGAAGTTACTTTAAAATTTATTTAATACATATTAGTAACAAGAAGTAACTTTACAATTTATGATTTTTAATACACATTAGCAACAAGAAGTTACTTAAAAATTTATGATTTTTAACACACATTAGTAACAAGAAGTTACTTTCAAATTTTATAATTTTTAATACACATTAGTAACAAGAAGTTTAAGATTTATGATTTTGAATATACATTAGTAACAAGACGTTACTTATAAAGTCCAATATAATGTCAAGTTTTTAAATCTACAATTCTACATAAAATTATAACCGCTTCCACAACACCAAAACAAAATAGCGCGATCATAAAAAGAAACAAACAATAATAACACGTCACAAGGAAAAAATATTTTGAAAAATGCATGATGATTTCATATCATTATGTTCGAAATAGACAACTCTGCTTGATAAATACAAGTTGTTCTGCACCTCCACATCCCTACATTACAAAAATTAATTAATTAATTAATTAATTAGTCACCAACATAATTTAATAAATAAAAAAATGGAAATTAAGAAAGAGAATTGATTATTTATCTTGAGGCTGACAAGGCAGGCCCAGTTGCTTGTCTTCTAGTAACATTATCAGCGTTGACTACGGTCAAAAGCTCCGCTATCGGATATCCTTATTAAAACCAATTTATTATTAAAACCAATTTAGAAGAAAAAAACCTTCACCTCGGGGCTTTAAATGTGAGCAATAATATTTCCACATTGCTTATGAGAGGAACTAAACTTTTCATTCTAAATGGGAAATACTAATTATAATAGAGAAAAAATTATAATAATTATAAAGAGATAGAGAGAGTACCTATAGATTTTTCTGGAGTCCTATCAAGAACAAGATCATCTTCAGTGAGATCTTTTTTCCTGATTTTTTCAAATCCACCAAAAAGAACATCACCTGAATCTGACACAGCTACAAGCTTCCCATCCTCCAAGAATTCAGAAAATTCCACATTAAAACATGCAAAAATAAACATAATAAAAATCACACAAAACTGGTAAGAAAAAGAAAATAAATCGTACCAATAATAGAAACATCACAGTTGCCGTCATGGTGCTGCTCCTCTAAATGATGTATACCTTCCAATATTGGTCACATTGACTAGAGAAATTACACGAATTTGTGGGGCCCAATGGCAGTGGCCATGTGGCGAGCCAGCATAGGCCTTTCCATGTGGTTCTCTACAAAACCCATAGTTTCCTTGCAATAAAATAAATATAAAATAAGAAATCAGAAGATTAAATTAAAAATAAATTGTCAAACTTAATTTTACGGTACCTTACCATCAATGAGAAGGAAACGGAAGAACGTGCAAGAGCTTCACCACCCTGCTCCGCCGCCTCAAACCTAGAATTAGTAAAACACTTCATTAATAATCAAAATGACTAATTACATATTAAGAAAATAAAATGCATTATCATCAGCTTATCGATTCTCTCGATCTGAACACCTCAGAGCCGCTCTAGCATTGCCTGGCCTGCCTTTCTCTCCCCCTATCCATTTCCCTCACATTAAAAAAAATGAAATAAATAATTCCTTCAACAGAATTTTCACAAAATAGTTATGATTTAATAATCAATATGCATACCTTCCATTTAAATCGATCGTCTAACATGCTTTTTTGAGCACCTGAAAGTTTTCCGACATATCTCCAAACATCTTCTCCTAACTTCTGCTATGCATTGGCTAGTACATTCAGAGTGGCTTTCCTAATTTCACCGCCTTGCTCTGCCATTAAGCTGGCAATATAACTTGCAAAGATTACATACTGCCCACCTTAACTGTTCAAATAAAAATCCAAAAAAAATTAATAAATTATGACCTAAAATAAAACCAAATATTTAACAAAAAGTATTATAAAAATTTAAAAACATCACGTTAATCTAACAAAACCGAAGAACAAACCGTCATGTTATTCCCTGAAAGGAAAGTTGATAAGCCGGTTTTGACTAAGATTTCGGGTCGGGTTTTGTGGCATTTGGTAGTTAGGGAGGGTTTCTAAAGTTGGGTCGGATCTTCGGTCGAGTTTTCGTTGGAAGCTCACCAGCTCATCACGATGGCCCAGCGCGGAAATCAAAGCGTGGGTCGGTTTGCAGTGATTCGGCAGGAGGACTTGGAGTTTGGCGGCGACAGCTGGCGCGGATTCAGAACCTGAAAATTTCAAAAACTATAGTCAAATCCAAATAAACTATTATTCATACTAAACTGGTAGAGAAAACTGAAAAAGGCTGAATCGAAAACTTTAACCTGTTGAGCTCTGACTCGGCCCTGCCTCCTTTGTACTCAGAAGCTTCTGGATCTCTCTCACCTGCTCTGATCCGCCTTGCACCTTTGCATTCCCATTTTTGTACCCAGACTCCAATGGATTCTAACTGCAAACCAAAAATGGGCATTAGCACTAATCTAATTGCAATAAAATAAGGCAAAATCAAGAAATTTCCACAAAAATAAATCAGTTCTCAATTATCAATTAACCAGTTTTATTTAATTTGAAAAAAGAACAAAACTTGTACCAATGTTGTTCCATAAAAACTACACGATCCGCCAGTTGTCTCTTCATACAGAAACTTCTACGAACTTCTTTCTACTCATTCCATTTGTCGCGACTCTCAGGCGATACCAATACAAATAAAACAAAAAACAAAAGCCATAAGCGAAATTCAAGAAAAAAACAGAAAGAAAAGAGTCAATAGCACAACAATAAATTGTAACTAAAACCAAATTTCATACCATCAAACCAGAAGGGAAGCAGATGGCTCATTAAGCAAGCGCAGTTCTTTAGAAGAGTCAGCCAATCGTTCGTCTGCTATGCAACGTTGAAGTGCATTCCTTCACCTGCACCAATCATTTTAAAACAATTTGTTAATTACAACATAAATTCAAATAATTATAAGGATCTGAAAAAAAATACAAATAATAATACTAGTAATAGTAAAAAGAAATAGCAATAGTAAAAAGAAATAAATAAAGAATAATAGAAAGACTTATCTTGAATTGTAACATTCACTTTTGTCTGAATAATCGATGATCAAAGCTCTCGGATTCAAATGCTGGATTTTATCAAATATATCCTGAAAAAAAAAAAGAGATTTAAAATTTCAACGGATTATATAATATATAATTGAAAATAGGAAATAGTGATGCTAACCTCCATATAATTAATCAACATCATCCAATCTTGATCTGGCACCATTTATAATCTCCAAATCCACACCGCCATTCAAGTCCCAATCAAACACAACAAAAAGAAATGTCATTTTATAATATAAATTACAGAAAAGAAAATAATATATATTTTTGCATGATTCACTCCTAAAATTCAAAAAATAGCCACTTATGTTAGATTAGAGAGTTAACACCCCCAATTCTCAAATCCAATCCACTTCAATTAGCACATTTCTTAAAAGAACTCATTTCTTTAATCACCATCATTTAAAGTACTCTCTCCCTCCTACAAGGACCTAAACCCTTCCTAAAGGATCTAAACCCTCCCTAAAGGACCTAAACCCTCCTTAAACCTCCCTAAACCCTCACTCAAAACTTAAAACTTCAGATGATAAAAAAAAAAGAGTTTTGTTAGAAAACTATGCTAATTAAAACGGATCAGACAAAAGAATTGGAGGTGTAAACTCTAATCTAACGGTAGGGAAAATTATTTGCATGAAAATTATTTAAAAAATATTTAGCATACCTGAATAAAATTTGTCTGCATCGCAACAACCTCAAATTCTCAACCTTCCTTCATATAAAACCAATGTTGCCTAGAGGGACAACTGCCGCTTTGAGTTCATAACTCTCATCGCCTACATTTATAACAATTGAGTGAAATATATTATTAGCTTACTCATACCAGTTCACAGTATTACAAGTATCGGTTCTTATTATCAAATAAAAAAAATGGTTTTGATGATTTGAATTACCTTTAGAAACCGAAGAGGAGAGCATAGGGGTGCTCCTGATTTGAATTCTCTCACGTGGCCCGGCTCTTCGCATTCTGACGCATCCTGAAAAATTCAAAGTGTGTCAACATCAGATTTTTTTTTTTAAGAAATTAGGATGAAGCATTGAATAAGAACAAAATAGAGAAAAGGAGTATTTATCTGGTTAGAAGAAGACTCCGCATTCTCTGTTGTGAGAAACCACTGCTCATGAAACCCTGCATTAAATCAATTTAAGTTAATTGGCTGGTTATATGTAAAGTATAAATATGATCAAACTGGAAGAAATAATGAAAAAAGATAAAGGAGTGGATACCTCACAAATCTGCGAAAGGAAGGAGTCGTTCGAACCAATTTGTGGTGGAATGAGACCGCCAGTCACCTCTTATAAGAAATAACCTCAAAAATAAATAAAAAAAAGCGAGTTATTATTATTAAAGCTGAAAATTAAGAAGACAAAAAGAATAAATCGATGTAAGAGTGAAATTTACATGCTTGCTGAATAAAACAGTGAACACCAAAAAAATGGTTGTCCTTGCCCACCATGTATTCTCTCATGTGGCCCGACTCATCAGAGATAACTCATGGACTCATCCTGTTTGTCATAAATCAATTTATAATTTAATTCAATTATATTAAAAAAAGAAAGAAAAGAGATCAGAGCAACAAATTTAACAGACCTGGGTTTGTAATAGCAGTGAAAGGGGTTTTTGTATTAACAGCATGCCAGGCTGATGCATTGAATGGCTCGATATGTACAATGGTCGCATCCAAGAAATATTCTTCGCATTCTGACGCACGGTTGACTAATTTAACATATTTCGGCTCTCCTTGCACAGACTGGAGATCTCCAGTGGGTGTCCGTTTGGATGACATGTGTCCCAAAATCATGCGGGCCCATGTCTCACTCGTACTTGCTCCATGATTTCAGCATGTAACTTTCCCGCAACTGTTTCAAATCCATTGCAAATTGCATCTAAAAAAAGGAAAGAAGAAGAACGAAAACATTAAATTAAGTGGGCAAATTTGTTCAATTAATCATATAACAAAAATTCTTTACAAAATATGTAACATACCTGAATAAAATCTGTCTGAATCGCAGCAGCCTCAAAGTCTCTCGCGTGGCCCGATTCTTAACAGTCTGACGCATCCTACAAAATTCAAAATCAATTTAAGTTAATTGGCTAGTTATTTGATTAAAACATAAATATGATCAAACTGAAAAAAATAATGAAAAATAGATAAGGGAGTTGATACCTCGCCAATCTGCGAAAGGAAGGAGTCGCTTGAACCAATTTGAGGTGGAATGAGACTGCCAGTCATTATTATAAGAAATAACCTCCAAAAAAAATAAAAATAAAAACCGAGTTATTCTTGAAATTGAAAATCAAGAAGACAAAAAATAAATCGATGTAAGAGTGAAATTTACATGCATGCTGAATAAAACAGTCAAATGAAGTAGTGAACCTCCAATCTTAAAACACTCTTGCTCAGGACAACACGCACAGAAGACCTGATCGACTCCAAACAACACCTGTACTGATGTAAACACGCATAACTTCAGGGGTATTTAGGACCTTTCCAAGAGACCATAATAACAAAATAGGGCTCAGGGGTATTTAGGACCTTTCCAAGAGACCATAATAACAAAATAGGGCTCAGGGGTATTTAGGACCTTTCCAAGAGACCATAATAACAAAATAGCGTTCAGGGGTATTTAGGACCTTTCCAAGAGACCATAATAACAAAATAGGGTTCAGGGGTATTTAAGATCTTTCCAAGGACCATAATAACGAAATAGGGTTCAAGGGTATTTAAGACCTTTCCAATAGGCCATAATAACGAAATAGGGGGAAAACGTACTTGGATTGTTTGGTGATGCTGCTTGTCGATATTAATCTGGACGGACAGTTGCTTTCTTCATATATGGATCGTTCCTTCTGATGATGTCACAATGTAAATGCTCCTGCAAATTTACAAGTTCCAAATTTGAAGTTATAAATTATAAAAATTTCATAAATAAAATGATATGTTTTGTAAGTTCCAAAAATTGAAATACCTTGCTTGTGCACAGTTTCCTTTGCAGACGTTTGCCGAGCTGGACAGCAAGGTCAAATCTATAATCAGGGTCAGTTGCATATTCAAAAGCCTCCAGCATTCCACGTGAATCCAAGATATGAGCAACACTGCCAAATTTCAAACATATTCAACAATTTTTCCTATACTCCAATTTACAAAAAGAGGTAAAAAAACAGAAATTACCTGCTGTGTGATGCTCTTTCGGTATGGAAGGAAGAACATCATTGGCACGATCCAAATGTCATGCATTGAGGGTTTTGTACTCACTTGAACTCATGGTCGATAAGATAGACACAGCTCTGGCCGGCGAGGTATCCCAACAGCTACATCGGCCGATCCAAGTGAGACATAGTCGTAGCCTAATATAAATATAGAAAATATTAAACGATATATCAAGTTCAATGAGAAGTTTACTAATAGAACAACAAAATTAAACTAAACCACCTCGCCACCAACGCAGTAATTGAGGTGACGAGAGTTGCTGCAAATGAAACAGCCCCCAACCCATCTAATAATTCACTCCATGTAATAATTCAAACGCATCTTCTACTCCTTGCTTGTCAGCACCCTTTCCTCCGTCAAAATATGTATATACCACATCACTCTACTTACGTTGTATTCGACAAAAAGCTACAAATTTTTCGTTACAAAAAGTTATCGTATTCACTTGCATGAAAAGTAAAAAGTGGTTATTTCAATTTTTCATCCCATGAAAGTGACCAAGCGTTCATATTAACTAATATAGTAAATAAGGTGTCAAAATGAAAGAAAATGAAGTACCTGTAAGTAGTTGAGTGCCAAATACACACAGTACCATCTTCTCTTCATAGCCAGTAATAATGATTGGTAGTTCCATTATGATTATGGCTTTCAAATGCATGCACAAAAGCCCTAGTTTGATAATCCAAAACCTAATTTCACAAATAATATAACAATTAGACAAATTAATCAAATCAACCAATTAGTAAGAAAAAAAACAAAAATTAAAAAATTAGGGTTAGTTGAAACTTAGCAGTGCTATCATTAGAACCAGTGAAATAATCGACGCAATTCATCCTTCAAATGGGCATCGAGCGTGAAGTTCGAATCCGACGAACCAAGATTCCAGGTCTGGGAAACCAAAACAAACCCAATTAATTAATTAATTACAGCGTCACATCCACTGAACAACAAATATAGAAAATAATACATTAATGGATTAATTACGAACCTTTGGGCTGAAGGTTGACTTGCATTGCGTAGTGGGAATGCCCGTCAAATATTTGACAGCAAATCCAGCCTTTTTCCCAGTCGTACAGCTTGATTAACATATCGCCACACACCTAAAATTAGAAGATAAATAAAGAAAGAATAATTTAGGGTTTCAAGATTTGAGATGAAAACCTGAGGTTGATTTTGTCAAGTTGCACAACAATTTCGCCAAAGAATTTATATCCTGACCCGTCTTTGGTGTGGAAATTCGCTGGCGACCACAAAAGCCTCCAAATAAAAATACACCAAAAATACAAAAGAAATCTTACAATTATAACCCCCTCATTTAAAAAAATGTTTAGAAACACAAAAGTCTGGAACTATGTAAAAATCTTGCAATGAACTATATGAAAGCATGTATTTGGCACATTTTTTGTATATTATAAAAAGAACTTGATGTACATTCATAATACACAAAATATAAATGTGAAATGTTTAATGGAATTGACATTGGATAGAATTATTTACGTAACCTTGTTTGGATTCCTCAAAGTCAAAGTATGAACAACATGCGCATCGGGATTCGCAATTTCCATCCCCACACAACATAATTGCCTTCAATATAAATTCCTATAATATATCACACAAAACATAATATAAATCACCAACTATTTATCTTATTATCACAATTTCATAATTAAAAATTTAAAAGAAGATGATATAAAATGCAAATTACCTTGTCTAATGTGGTATTACAAAGAATGCTTCCCCAAAAAGGCAGCAGTATAATTGAGTATACCGAGTCAAGGGCTAACAGAAGCGATGTCCATCCAAGGCCGTCTCAGGCGATGCCAATACAAAAACAAAAGCCATAAGCAAAATTCATGAAAAGAAAACACAAAGAAAAGAGCCAATATCACAACGATAAAAAGTAAGTAAAATCAAGATTCATACCATCAAAGCAGAAGGGACGCAGATGGCTTAATAAGTAAGATCGGTTCTTCAGAAGAGTCATTCAATGTAGGAATATGTTTAGAGAACAAATCAAATAAGTCTTTCCGCCATCTCTTCAGCCCCGGTTTTTCGATCCGCCAATCATTGGTCCGCTTTGTAAACCTAGGCAATGCTGAAGCGCATTCCTTCACCTGTACCAATCATTTCAAAACAATTTGTTAATTACAAAATAAATTCAAATAATAATAAAAAATGTAGTAATAATAAAAATAATAAAAAAGATGGATCTGCATGACATTTCCCGCACTAACAAGGATTCCTTTCAAATAGACGGTCTGGATTGAGTTGCTGATCCGAGTTCTTGGATTCAAAGGCTGGATTTTATCAAATATATCCTGCAAAAAAACATGAGAGATTTTTAATTGAGCCTTAAATTCAGTTAAATTCAGTAAGTCAAAAAGTAATATTAACTAGTCAAATAAAAAATGTATATTTTACATAAACTTAGGGTTCATATTCAATATTAATCAAATGAAATAATTTTATAGTTTACATAAATTTGTGAGAAGAGGTCATATATGATTCCAGTCCACTTAGCAAATACTGTAAAACAAATTAATAAAAAAAATCAGAAACTACACTAAAAATAAATTAAAATAAATTTAATTTAATTTAAAATAAAATAAATATTTAAATGTACCTCCTATATGGCTGTATAATCTCCATCGTAAGCAGTCTCAGCCCATGCCTACAAGAAAAACAAAAACAAAAAAGCCATTAGTAACATTGAAGTAAAAAGACAAAGAAAAGAATCAATACCATGGCAACAAAAAGTAATTAAAATCAAAAAACATACCATCAAAGCAAAAGGAAAGCAGATGGCTTAACAAGCAAGAGGCAAGCTCCTGATCCATCTCCTGATGTGGCGTCGGCAATAGAGATCTCTGGACAGAGCAGAAAACAGAGGCATGGTCCTGATCCATCTTCTTTCTTTCAGCACGGGAAGTAGAGAGCTTGCATGACTCGTACCGCCTCTTGCCATGAAAGCTCCTTCAAACAGTATCCGTCTCAATGAGCTTGAACTTATTCTGATCTCCCTTGCCTAGAGCCATGTCCAGAGATTCTATCAAATCATCTGAAACTGATCCAATCTGTGAAAATTAAAACTAAAAATTAATACAATAATGAAATTTAATACCATATAAAATAAATGTTAATGGTGAAATTCAGAATGTTTAAACAAGGAGACTTTGTAGAAGTTGAATAAAAAACACTCATACACTAGCAATTTTTATGTGTTGTATAGAAAGAAAGAGAGAGAGAAACAATGAAAGAAAAAAAAAACTTATCTAACAGTATGAGTAGGAAGAAGCTTTTCAGTACATATTGCCATTGAGCACAGTCCATTATTCTCAATCATTCATATACTACAAGATAAAATAAACTAATAAATTAGTATAACTTTAAAAAAATAAATCAAAAGAACAAAAACTATATAATTCTATAATAAAAAGAAATATATAAAAAAGGAGTGGAAAATCATATAGAGTAAAGGATACCTGATTCTGTGATCCTTGTGCATGAATGATAAGAAGAGCAAAAGCCATATTTTCCTACAATATAAATAACAAAAATTGTCACATCCATTTAAAAAACCGAATAAACTAAAAATAAGATATATTAAATTAAAATTCAAAATATAAGAGTTAATTCGGTTTTTGTGGCATTTGGCAGTTAGGGTTTCTAAAGTAAGTCGGATATTCGGTCAAGTTACGGTTGGAAGCAAGCCAGCTCATCGCGACAGTTCGGCACGGAAATCAAAGCATGGGTCGATCCAATCGGCACCATTTATGTTCATCTCCAAATCCGCACCGTCATTCATGCCACGATAAAACAAAACAAAATAAAATGTCATTTTATAAATCCTCCTCACTAAAAGCTAAAACTTCAGGTGATAAAAAAAAGTGAGTTTTGTTGGAAAACTATGTTACTTAAAACAGAGCAGAGAAGATAATCGGTGGTGTTGACTCTAATATAACGGTAGGGACCATTCTTTAAAATAATATTTGTATATAAAAAAAAGTCAATTTAATTTGACTCATCTCCAAATCCGCACCGTCATTCATGCCACGATAAAACAAAACAAAATAAAATGTCATTTTATAAATCCTCCTCACTAAAAGCTAAAACTTCAGGTGATAAAAAAAAGTGAGTTTTGTTGGAAAACTATGTTACTTAAAACAGAGCAGAGAAGATAATCGGTGGTGTTGACTCTAATATAACGGTAGGGACCATTCTTTAAAATAATATTTGTATATAAAAAAAAGTCAATTTAATTTGACTCACCTCCTTTGGCTGCCTAAGGCGCTTTAAAAAAGTAGCTTGCACCGGTCAAACAAAAGTCATTCATCTCCAAATCCGCACCGTCATTCATGCCCCGATCAAACAAACAAAACAAAATGTCATTTTATAAATTAAAAAAACCGTCACTTCATACATTAAATTGGAATTTAATGAAATCATAGTCTTTTCTTTCAGAAATTTAACGTACTTGGATTGTTTGGTGATGCTGCTTGTCGTTATTAATCTGGATGGACAGTTGCTTTCTTCATTTATGGATCGTTCCTTCTAATAACGTCATAATGTAAATGCTCCTGCAAATTTACGAGTTACAAATTTGAAGTTAAAAATTATAAAATTTTCAGAAATAAAATGATATTTTTTGTAAGTTCCAAGAATTTAAATACCTTACTTGTGCACGTACTTTGAAAGGAGCAAAAGGGAAGAACTGGACTTAATCTCCTGATCAGCTTTGCGATTGGGACAGCATGCACCAATTAATATTATAATAAAAACAATAATAACATCAATTAGTATTACAATAACAAAAATTATTTTAAATGATAATGAAAATAAAACTATTACCTGCTGATGGGTATCATTTCCATTTGCATTCTGAAAAGCTTCTATTAAAGGAACTCCACTTCAAAAGCGCCAAACGGCAAACTACGAGAAAAAAGGAAATATCTAAGCCAAACTAGAAGGAAATTATTCTTTTTTCCAGGAACTAAAAGGAAATAAATTCGGATATTACTCACTTTTGGCCTCTATTTCCTTGATGCGAAACCAAGTGCATCTCCTCCTCCATACACCAGAGCACTCTTTCCATTATCTGTAAGCGGTCCTACTACACTGAAAATTAAAATTCACATAAACAAAATACTATTAGTAGTAAATATCCATAATAAATTAAGATAGAAGAATATCTGTACTCAACAAAAGAATAATAATAAAAAAGATGAATTAATTCAGACAGCTGCTTTTGCAAGAGCTTTAGCAAGCAGCTCAATAGGACTCGACTCCCAATCACTCATCAAATCTTCCACCTACTGCTGCTACACCGGAATCACACTACAAAAACAAAAACAAAAACAAAAACAAAAACAAAATAAAAGAAGTTAATTTTAAACCAAAATGTGTAATTGCATATATACCCATTGAAAAATAGGAAATATAACACTGATGCTGACCTGTCAGAGACGTCAGAAATACTGATGCTGACCTGTCACCAACATCATCGCCTCAGTTGAGGCGCAGTTAAGTGTTCAAATTTCGCTCCTGATTCTTCTCTATTCTTTGTACGCTCCTTGAATGTTTTGGCCTCTTCAAATACATAAATCAAATGGTTGGTTGCTCCATCAATTTTCTGCCCAAAATTAAGTAATTAATTATAAAGTGAAAATATTAAATTTATAGTTTTGAAAATATTAACACTATGACTTACAACCTCTTTCATTTCTGTGCGGCACCTCTTGCATTTTCAAAGCGTGGCTGGCTGCATAGAAAGTTTTGTGTCTCGAATTTCCGACACGAGCGATCTACGCTTTGTTCACTCAGCACTTTAAACTGCTAACTTTTGCCCACCACATATTCTCTCGCATGGCCCAACTTGTCCGAGATAACACAGGGGTGCATCCTCTGCCATTGCCGCTGCTCCAATTGCCTCCTACAAAATTCAAAGAAATAAATTTAGCGTCTAAATTAGAAAATTTTTAAAAATTAAAAAGAATAATTATTATTATTACACTCCCCTAGGCATCCATTTCTATTAAGTTGGTCCGTAAATGATGACTTGTGCGCCTTCTTTTTCTTTGTTCCTACGAAATTCAAATAAATAAAATTAAGTGTCAAAATAGGGAAAAAAAAATTAAAAAACAATAATAATAATAATAATAATAATAATAATAATAATAATAATAATAATAATTACTGAAACACTCCCCTTAAGCATAAAGGTCCCTTGATCTAGCACCATTTATGTTCATCTCCAAATCCACACCGTCATTCATGTCCCGATAAAACAAAACAAACAAATGTCATTTTATAAATTAAAATAACCGTCACTTTATAAATTAAAAAACTTGGAATTTAATGAAATCATAGTCTTTTCTTCCAGAAATTCCAAGTGTGTGTTCAAACAATTCATATTTTTTATTCCGTAACAGGATTTCATATACACCCTTCAGAAACACCGAAATACCAAATTTACCCTACCGGAACAGCAATTATTTGTGATTGGAGAGGGTAAATTTGGTATTTTGAGATTTCGAAAGAGTTAAAATTTAACACACTTTGAATTTCACATTGACATAACCAGTTTTTTGAAACTAATAATTACCATTAAATTTAGTAAACTTGCAAGGAAGTACGTTTGCCATTTGTTGTAAAAATCAGGAAGAACTTCATGACAAGTTTGACCAAGATTCTGAGTCAAAGCTGCTAATGCGGCAAATTGCTCGGTCATATTCCGAGCTCAGTTAATTCTCGCTCGTTCAAACACGCAAGATAACCTGTTACAAAAAAAAAAAAAAAAAAAAAGGTACATTTATAATTTTGTCAATTATTAAGATTATATTGCAAACTTCTTTTAACTGTGTCATACTTATCTACTTGTTATTTACTTCTCTTTTAATTGTTAAGTAGTATTATTGTTTTAATTGTTTGATATTATTCTAAGCTTATAATTATTAAATTGAAAAATGAGACAATAATCATTAAAGAAAGAGAGAAATCATATAGCCCTTGTTTAAGGAACATCATGCACCGAATCGGGATCCGTAATTTCCGTCGTGTCCATTATCTCTCCCTCCCCGCAAAACGATATACCGTGCAAAACAGAATACAAATAATCAAATATTTATCTTTATTATCACCATTTCATAATTAAAAATTTAAAAAAGAATGATATAAACTGCAAATTACCTTGTCGAAGGTGGTATTACAAACAACGCTTCTCAAACCGTCAACAAAGTTACCTCCTGTCCAATTACTCCCAAAATGGCTGTATAATCTCCATCCGAAAGGCGATCCCAACACCCCAAAAAAACACAAAATAAAAGCCATAAGCCAAAAATTGAAGTATAAAAGACAAAGAAAAGAGTCAATAGCACAAGAACAAAAGTATATAAATGAAAATTCATACCATCAAAGCAGAAGAGAAGCAGTTCTTAAGAAGAGTCATTCAATTTAGGAATATGTTTAGACAACCAATCAAATAATTCATTTCTTCCTCTCTTCAGCCCCGGTTTTGCGATCCTCCAATCATTGGTCTTCTTTGCAAACCTAAGCAACGCTGAAGTGCATTCCTTCACCTGTACCAATTATTTTAAAACAATTTGTTAAATACAGAATAAATTTAAATAATAATAATAATTAACAAATTGCAGAGGACGTGGTGATTTTCCTGAACCCTTCCGCCTCGCATTGGGTATACAAGACTCCAGAAGACATGTACTAGCCCTAATAAATAAAAATAATAATAATAAATACTAATTAATAATACAAGTAACAGTAAAAATAAATAACAATAATAATAATAATAATAATAATAATAATAATAATAGCAATAGTAAAAATAAATAAATAAATAATAATAATAATAAGACTTATCTTGTATTGTAGCATTCACTTTCATCTCAATAATCGATGATCAGAGCTCTCGGATTCAAAGGCTGGATTTTATCAAATAGATCCTGAAAAAGAAAAGGGAGATATAAAATTTCAACAAATTATATAATATATAATTGAAAGTACAAAATAGGGATGCTAACCTCCATATAATTAATCAACATCATCCAATCTTGATCTGGCACCATTTATATTCATCTCCAAATCCGCACCGCCATTCATGCCCCGATCAAACAAAACAAAATGAAATGTCATTTATAAATTATGGAAAAGAAAACAATATATATTTTTGCACAACTTACTTCTAAAATTCAAAAAATAGCCACTTATGTTAGATTAGAAAATTAACACCCTCAATTCTCAAATCCAATTCACTTTAATTCGCACATTTCTTCAAAGAACTCACTTCTTTAATCACCCTCAGTTAAAGTAGTCACACCCATCCTTAAACCTTACTTCCTCCCTATAACCTCCCTTACCCCTACCTAAATGACCTAAACCCTCACTCACTAAAAAAACTAAAACTTCAGATGATAAATGAAAAGTGAGTTTTGTTGGAAAAAAATATGCTAATTAAAACAGAGCAGAGAAGAGAATTGGTGGTGTTAGTTCTAATCTTACAGTAGGGATCATTCTTTGATATAATATTTGTATATAAAAAAAGTCAATTCAATTGAACTCACCTCCTTTGGCTGTCGAAGGCGCTTTAAATAAGCAGCTTGCTTTTTCCCCTGAATTCCTAAAGCCTCTAGACATCCCTCTCAAGTGACCTTTAAGTTGCCCCTAAAGAGAAAAATATACAAGTTTTTATCACTTAATCTGCTGTGCTATATAAAAATATTAGAAAAAAATAAATACAAATGATAGATAAGCTTATCTTGTGGTGACAAGTCAATCGAGGCATAGGAAGGGTCAACAAGCATTTAATGAGCAAGAAAAGGCATTAAACATCTCTTGAAGTAGAGAGAGAGAGATGGGACGCGAGAAGAATGATGAGTCCAAGTGGTTGAGTTCAGTACTTAGTCTGGTGGAGATAAAACTGGCTGCTGCTTCTCTCAACTTTTTCTCCGTGTCTCAAATTTGGTTTTTCAGATGCCTTCATCAAAAATATATATTAATTAATTAATTAATTAATTAATATATATAATAAATAAAAATAGAAAACAGAGAGAGATAGAGAGATTTGGAGAGTATACCTTACAAGAGAGCTCCTTCTTAACCCTGCCCACAATGCCAATAAATGGTATATCTCCGCCACAAAGAATCTACAGAGCAAAATAGAAATTCAACACCAAAATCATCTAATAGTTAACAGATAAAAATTAAGAAAAAAATAATTATTCAATTGATGAAGTTTCAAGAAAATTTAAATTTTACATTTATTTTGGTGTTTAGATGATACAATGAATTGAAGGAACATGACTTATCCGATGGAAACAAGATCGTATCGGAAACCATGCAATAAATCAAAAATAACCACCATGCAATAAATCAAACATAGATTCAAGTTATTATCAAGATTAAATGAATGTGTATGTTACTAATGTTTTGTGTACTGTTTTATACCTGGTGAGCGTCTGAAGGCATTAATGAGACTTGGGTGTAGCCAAATAGTTCCTCTCTTTTTAGTTGCCAACCAAATTAATTATCTCGGTCGGATTAAGAAATGAAGAAGAAAGAGAAGCTTGACTTCCATCTGAACTCCGAAATTCAAGCAAACAAGCCAAAGTAAATAGCTTATACATGTCAAATAAAAATAAAAGAAGATTTTAGCTTATATAAGCATAAAGAAATTAAAGTAAAAAGAGAAAATATGGACAAAATAAAGAAGGTTGAGAATAATACCCAGTGAAGAAGCAGGATTGAACCGTGCAGATCGGAACCGTAACCTATTATGTCAAACTCTGTTTTGTCGAGTCACAATTCCTACAAATTCCAAACGCTAAAAATCAGTTCCAAATAAACTATTAATCATACTAAATAGGTAAAGAAAACTGAAAAAGGCTTATGTATTACCTTCTCGCCAGCTTCATATATGATCTGCCCAATCTCATTATCCCAAGATAAGATTTGCTAATGTTATATTCCCCTTCTCTACTGCCATGCTGGCTTCCTTAAGCAGCTTCTTCATGTACATACACAGATCCGATCCGACGGCCCGAACAAAGTTGTTGAACAAAGCATCGAGGCTGAATCACCGTCACGGAGACCGGATTAGGGTTTATTGGATGGATCGAAACTTGAAATGGAGGCTATCTCTCGCTCGCTATCATTTAGTAAAGGGTTTATTTAGGGTTTAAGCCAGGAAGAACGGGGGGATGAAAGAAGAAACACAAAATGAGACGAGGCGAGAGAGAAGAAGAATGAATGAATGAGGACAGATGTGCTGTGAATGAATGAGAAGGACAGGTGTGCTCTGCTCGGAGTTGGAGTTGGATTTATGAGATGGAGATAGCTGCTTGCTTGGAGGTGAGGCAAGCAGGGTTAGTCGGTTGTAATTAAGGAAAGATTCGGATGGATTACAGGCAATTCATTATGAAGATATTTCTTCATGGATTAAAGCAACGGTCACTTGAGTATTAATGAGTTGTATTCAGCGAAGCAACCTTCGTAATAATGAAAATAATTAATGAAGATATTTCTTGATGGATCAAAGCAACGGTCATAAATGTCAAGTTATGGAAATATATGCACAAAATAATTAACAGGTAATAACAAATAATTAAGTTTGCAATGCCATGTAATGGATCATTTTGTAGTAAGTATTCGGATTAGTCAGTATTAATTATGGAATGGAAAGATTCTTGTTTGATTCAGTCACCCTCAGTCAGTAATTATGGATATTAATGAGTTGCATTAAGCCGAGCATCTTCGTATCAATGGAGATTTGGGAATAATTGTAGTCGAACGATTCGGATTACAGGTAATTAATAAGATATTTCTTGACAACGGTCATATTTTTTGTATATATGGAGGAAATAAATGGGAAGAATTATGGAAATAAATGTAGAGTTATTAAATAATTTTTGGAGCATCATTCAAGTTATGTTGTTTTACATGTTTTAGTTATGTTTCGTGGCTGAGCTGAGGGAAGGAAAAATAATGTTTTGTTTGAGAAGGAATGGCTTTACTTTTGCGAACAACTTGCAAGAAAAGATTTAGTTTACAACTAAATTATTTATCTTTCAGTTTAGTGAGATAGAATATAAATTTCATGTGTTAATCTAAAAATATATATTTCACTAGGGCTTTCCTCGCTCCGCTTCGATTTATATTTTTTGTATTATATAGTATATATCTAAATTTATTTAATTGATATAATTTAGTTTGCGTAAATATGAAAATTAGACATTACTCATTTGAAATACTATAATATAACATCGAGTAAATTTAAAAAATATAATAATATAACTCATCACATGTAAAATTATAATAAAAATGCCACAGAAAATCCAGATGTACGTAATATATAGTATATATCTGAAATTATTTATATGATGTAATTTTAATTTAGATGAGCATATGAAAATGGGACATTACTAATTTTAATAACTATAATATAATATGTAATGAATTAAAAAAAATTATAATTATATAACTCACTACATGAAAAATTATAATGAAGATGTCACAGAAAATCCGGACACAGTGAACACGTGTCACCACGTGGTACTATGTACAAAATTGTAAGTACCCAAATTCCTATATGGGCTAACTCTTGAATGCGCAGGGAGTGGAACATTTCAGACTGCTGCCATTCCATTCAGGCAATGCAATTATTTTTGTCCGATCAATAGCAAGAGTGTTGTGGTTTGAATTACTTTCCTGTTGAGCGTAACTTCTCCATCACACGCCTCTCAAACCCAACATGTGATGGATCCTTATATCTAAATTTATTTAATTGATATAATTTAGTTTGCGTAAACATATGAAAATTAGACATTACTCATTTGAAATACTATAATATAATATCGAGTAAATTTAAAAAAAATATAATAATATAACTCATCACATGCAAAATTATAATAAAAATGCCACAGAAAATCCAGACGTACGTAATATATAGTATATATTTGAAATTATTTATATAATGTAATTTTAATCTAATATATAATGAATTTAAAAAAAAATTATAATTATACAACTCACTACATGCAAAATTATAATAAAGATGTCACAGAAAATCCGGACACAGTGGACACGTGGTGCTATGTCCAAAATTATAACTAATTTTAATAACTAAAATATAATATGTAATGAATTTAAAAAAAAATATAATTATACAACTCACTACATGCAAAATTATAATAAAGATGTCACAGAAAATCCGGACACATTGGAGTCACCACGAGGCAGTATGTCCAAAATTATAAACAGTATATATATATATATATATATATATATATATATATATATATATATATATATATATATATATATATATATATATGCGTTATGTCAAAAACAATCTTGAACATATAAAAGTGCCTTGTATATAATATTTATAAAATTAAAAATTATAACACATCCTTATTTAGTGCAAATTAAATAGGCTATAAGGCCTCATTGAATTAATTATGGAGGGTCAGAAACATTAGGATCACCTCACCAATCATTTTCATAATACTCTCCTTAATATAAATTATGATACCACCTCTCACTTGATCCCACAATGCAAGCTTGTAAGTTGTAAGCCAATGCTTAATATATATTCTTCAACATGTGAGGAACAACAAAAATACTAACTATTGATAAACTTTAGAAAATATGTAAATGCCAGATTAAGAAACAACATGAATATTACTGCCTTTATTTTACTCTACTACAACAATATAATTCATAGATAAATCTACCAATATCAAAAACATGTGAGGCGCCACAAAAATACTAACTATAGATAAACTTTAGAAAATGTGCAAATGTCAGATTAAGAAACAACACGAATAATACTGCCTTTATTTTACTCTACTACAACAATATAAATTCATAGATAAATTTACCAATATCAAAAACATAGGTCCCCCCAAGAACCAGAGAAACATTTTTTCTGTTTTGGTCAATGGGGGAGCAATTTGCGATTTTAATAACTTTTTGCCTCTCATTGTAAAGAGCCGTTTTGAGAGTGATTGTACTCCTCAATTTCTGAAAGAAACCCATTCTCAAAAAATGCTGCATGAAGCGCCTTCACGCATTGTTTTGCCTCGCTGTCATGTACGACCAATGATATATTCACCTGTTTCATGATGTTTTAAAAAAAATTAAATATTCTGTTAAAATGAGTTTTTGATATATTTTTATTACATAAATAAAGCATGTTATTTGTAATTCTGTACCTTTGATGCGCCTTGAGAGATCATCTGCACATTAACTCTATTTCGTCTAAGAACATTAAATGCCTAAACCCACAAAAAAATTAACATAATGACGTGAGAACATAATCAGAGAAAATATAAAAATACAAAGTTAAAAACATTAAATTAAAAAAAATACCTTTTCTAGAATCAAGGAAGAGGTTTGCACATTCCCAATTAAGGAAATAATTGATCTATGCTGTAACAAACGAACTACAGCTATTTTTTCTAACTCCTCCACTACATGATCCAGCTCCTTCAATTTTCAAAAATAATCCAATAAATTAATAACTCAAATCCAAATTAAAATATTCAAAACAACAAATAAAATTACAAAAATTAAATAATTAAATGAAAACCTGTTGAATTAATTCTCGGCTCCAAAGCTTTGAAGGGTCGAGTGTTAGAGAAACACTAACTTCACTAGTCGCAACACAGTCAACAGAAATCCCCAAATCTTCAAATGTTGAAAACACCTAAATAAAAATAAATAAATAAATAATTATATTATATTATATATTCAATTTATATATTTAATTTAATATATTAATACCTTGGCTAAGAAACCATATTGACCGAGCATTCTTGTGCTGACTATATCAAGCATCGTAACATTCGATTTCAAAACTATGCTTGTCAATATACTCTGTTCCATTCATTAATTAAAACAACCAATTAAAGATGAAACAAATTACAAAACCCTAAATCTGAACATTAATATGATTTTAATATATTTTAAAACCTTGCTCATGTCTCTACACTTAGTTATTAAAGTACCAGGAGCATCTGGATTATATGAATTCTTAACCCTAACTGGTATATCAGCTTCTCTAGCTGGTCTCATTGATTGTGGATGCAACACCTATTAAATATTAAAAAATAATATTAATTAACAAATAAATTAATTACAACAATTAAATTTAAATATAAAATGCCACCTGTCCGCCAAAATATGCCAGCTCAGCAGCCTCGTCAAAAGTCAAACAAGGGACTGGCTTCGCTTTGGTGTATATATTTGGATCGCATGTTAATACACCATCCACATCCTTCCAAACCTAATTCAAAAAATTTTCAAAATAGCTTAATTAATAACGGAAAATAAAAGAAAAAATTATATTAAATAAAAATAAAAATAAATAAATAACCTGAATTTCACGGAGACCCAAGGCTTTACCAATAATAGTAGCTGTCAAATCACTACCTCCCCTTCCTAAAGTGGTAATAGCACACGATTTCCATCCCTTCCATTTTAGGAAAGAAAAATATTAAAATTAAAAAACTTGAGGGACATATATGCAAGAAAAACTAAATACTACCTTTCCGAGAAAACCAGTAACAATAGGGATAGATTGGTAATTTAGCCAATCATCATGCAATCTTTTGGCTACAGCTGGATACGTTGCTTCCAAAATATCAGCATTCATAAAATCGTCAGTTGTAATTATCCCCATTTCAAACGCATCATACTGTACACAAAAACAACTACACTAATCAGGGACTAATTTGCAAATACTGAACTTCTGAGGGGTATTGAGAGAATTTTACGTACCTGGCGAGCTTTTGTACCAGTTTTGTTCAAATAGGCAGTGAAAATACGAGTGGACATGCATTCACCAAAAGAGACTAAAAAGTCGGTGGCTCTTGGAGTTAATTCCTTCATCATTGCGATTCCTTTTAATAATTGCTCCAATTCCTCCAATAACCCTTTAATTTTTCAAAATTTAATTTAATTTTTAAAAGGGGAATTTTATTGGATATAACCTTGTAAAATAGGAAATTGAAACTAACCAGATATGATTGATTTGTCTATCCCGAGTTCTTCAATTGTCCTGGAGATACATAGCTAATAGTTAATATATTAAATTCTTCACAAATAATAATAATAAATATTTGAAATAACAAATTAAATACCTGAGATGCAATTCCTTTATGAAACTTAATTCTTCAATTTCATCCACGTTTTTCACACCACATGATACCGCTTTCTCTCCAGCCTAATACCAAACATATAAAAAGATTTAAAAAATCAATAAATTAAAACAAAAATAACAACAAAATAAAAAAAATGGTACCAAGAGTAGTTTATTAGTGGTTTTTCCCATGGCAGAAAGCACAATTACAGGATTCTCCTTCGGAAATCTCAAAATTAAATCCGCCACCTCTCTCATTCTCTCAGCTGATGCAAGAGAAGATCCGCCAAATTTCATAACCACACTGAACTGACTCTCTTTTGCAGTCAGGCCCTCTGTTTCATCGAAAATTACGGGGGAGGCCCCTACTCTCTCGCATGATGCTCTCGGTTTTTTGGTTTGGTTGGTTAGAAACAGATTTGGGAAATTTGATTTGTGCGGGGGTTTGAGGGTGATGAGTGGGGTTAATTGGGGTTTGAGATAATTGGGTTTGGGATTGGTGTGATTTATGTTTGAGAATTGGAGAGTTGCTGCCATGATTTTGAGTTAAAGAGAGGTTCTTAGTTGAGTGTTCTGCATAAAAAAGGGCTTAGTTAGTTTAAATCAAGATTGAGTTTGTGAATTTGAAGGGTCTTTAGCA
This sequence comes from Juncus effusus, assembly GCA_027726005.1. Classification (NCBI taxonomy): domain Eukaryota; kingdom Viridiplantae; phylum Streptophyta; class Magnoliopsida; order Poales; family Juncaceae; genus Juncus; species Juncus effusus. The sequence goes on along the minus strand of CM050894.1, from coordinate 10,998,832 downwards.
ACTGCATAAAAGACACTCAAGTATGAAGTAATGAACAGATAGTACATGCAAAAGGAAGCAAAATAAAAATGAAATGATAAATGTAAATACAAAAGAAAATACTTTTTTTCAATCTTGAAGATAAATAGATGAATAACGGTTGAATTGAGAACTGAAAATATTTCTGTAGAAATTTAGCAAATCTAAGTTGTGAAATCGAACTAAATTGGAAGTGAAAATCACTAAATTGGAAGTGCAAATAAAAAGCATCAACTTTGAGCTTCTATATCGATTTTTCCTACTAATACTGAACAATTTCTGACGAAATCATCACAATTAAAAATTCAAAACCCCACATTTACTCCAATAGATTCAGCTTCATTTTAAAAAAAAATCTCGCCAAGTTGCCGTTACAAAAAGCTTCAAAACTTACAGAGCTAACGCTTCGCAATAGATCAACAAAAAGTCTAAAAATTGAGCGAGAAGATCAGCAATTAACAACACAAGATCGAAACTGAAACTGAAACACGCGTGTGCGTAACCAAATCCGTCACCGCTTCCTCTGAAGCACGGGTCCCACCTTACAGTCTCTCTTAACAAAAGGAAGAAGACAGAAATGGAATGGGGGAGTTCAGTCAGATTACCTGCAAATTTTTCCCGGTTTTGATTTTCTCTCTACTCTCTTCTTTTTCCTCTCGCAGAGAGCGAGAGACAGAAGGAGAAAGAGAAAGAGAACGCGGCGGCTGTGAGCCAAGAGAGAGCCGCCCTTCGGTCTATTATATTCTCTTGCAAAACAACAACAACAACAAGCTGCCCTTTTTTTTCTTGTTAGACCTTAAGCTGCCCTTGTAAAACAATAAGCTGCCCTTTTTTTTCTTGTTAGACCTTTGCAATTTTTTGTATATTCATGTCATGTTTCGTGATTTTTGTCTTAGGACCCTTGTAGAAAGATGAAATTGTAATTCAGCTGGTTGTTCATCATTACAGTCTCCGGACCTTTTTTTTTAGGAATTTCGAACCTGTGTGGTTTCTACCACAATCAAAGGTTAAATCAACTCGGCAAACATTCGCTTGCTCATCATTACGGACTTGCATTTACCGTCATATTAATAATGATAATTTTCGAAATACATGAATCAAATTCAAAATCACCCAAAAATTAAAATTAGAAAGGTCAATCTTATTTTTCTCATTTTCGCTTCTAATCTCTTTATTTTTGTGTTTGGAATGTGATTGATTCTATCTAGGTTTCTTATATTTTTGTTTGTAACAAGGTTGAAATTTTACCAGGGTGTGCAAGAAAAAGTCATTATCAAATATGCATATAATAATTGAAGCAAATGACAATTTTAGACCAATTATGATACAGTACTCAAATCAGATTCTGGTCTGGAAAGAAAATGACAATTTGCTATTTCGTTTTTTTCTTTTCATTATTTCTTTTTATCCTCAATCAAAGCTTTAAAAAAAATCGATATTGAAGATCTGAAACTTAAAAGTCCAAAATATACAGAATATTTCACTTTTCCTATGTGTCGTTGTTCAAGAGGACAAATTATTTTCTTACAGAATAGTTACTAATTGAAAACATACACATCTGCTTTGAGTGAATATTTGTATAATTTGTACGTGCTAAGACTGTGAAGCTGACTAGTGTTGTAATCGGGGGACTGTGAGTCCACTGTCTCGTACTTTTTTTTATCTAATCTTCTGTGAAATATATTTGTAGTGAAACATGTGGTGGGCAATTCATGAAAATAGATCCATTAAAAGGTGACATGACTTCTCAATTTTACACAATTAGTCAAGTATTTGGATAATCTATGTTTTACTGCATTTCAAGCTTCAATTAGAAGAAAGGCCGATAATTGGATCATTATTTTCGGGGTTTTTATATTTGGGCCTAACTTCGACCCAGTATATACATCTTTAGTTGATAGGCCTTTTGGAAATTTCAAACACTTGACCCAGTATATTATTCGGGTAATATTGTTTTCTTCCTAATAGATTCTTATTTTAGATATTAATTTATTTTTTTATCTAAAAATTATTATTTTATATTTTAATATTTTCATGTTTTATATTGTTTGACTTCTTGTGCATAATTTGAGTTCCTTAACTCTTCAATTCATTACTTGCAAAACATACCAAAATGAACTACCTTTCAAAAAAACAAAAACAAAAAACTACTACTACATATCTGCTATTTGCATAAACAAATGTCATATTTACCATAATACTATTTTTTTGGTTCCTCAAGTAAGAAATATTTGTCAACAAATGAAAATTAAATTAAATTAAGAACGTCTAGTATTTCGATCAAGTTAGTCAACCAATAGGCTATAAGATCATTTGTACTATAAGATAATTTATGAAAATTGTTTATATTGCTTCATTTATTATTGGTATATCTGAAATTTGAACCCAAAATCTATATGATTTGGGTTCCAATTATTACGCTCCACTTTGGTAATGATCTCATACCAAAAAATGAACTAAGTATCCACTTGCCATTGACTTTCCACCTTGGTAATAATCATATCATAAATTAAGTAATAAACTATCCACTTGACATGATTTACTTCACAACCTCTAAATTCAACGGCTGTTGCACCAATGTTGTTGAAGGTAAATGGTGCAACATAATATAAAAGCTCAATAGGATTTTAAAGAATGCATGGTAAGAGTTGACTCGAGTCGAATTTAAACAAGTACACTGGCTCAAACACTGAACTCTACAGCTAAAATCACATTCTAAGCCCAAGGGGCATGTTTAAGGGAAAATATAAACAAATAATCGCACCATTGTTTTTGAAGGTAAATGATGCAACATAATATAAAAGCTCAATAGGATTTTAATGAATGCATGGTAAGAGTTGACACTTGATCAGAAGATTGAACAAGTACACTGGCTCGTACGCTGAACTTTACAACTAAATCACATTCTAAGCCCAAGGGGCATGTTTAACGGAAAATATAAACAAATAATCACGTTCATTTTGTTTCTTTCATTTTCCGTTATATAAGTGCAAGAACTCCACACCATTTTGCATTACTTCAGCAAACAACGAAAAGAAAAATATCTTCACTTCTCTCCCATTCTTCATAATGTTAATCTACAAAAGCAAATAACTATTATCCCGATCTTTCACTACAAATGGAACGTCCACAAAAAATATTGAGCGCACGCAGCAGTTCAATAATAGCCTCTCTTATGCAACAAATCGAAAATCTAGATGCAACAGAAACGCCAAGTGACAGTGTGAAGGCCCAGATTTTTCGCTTCCCATTGCACGTGGCTCGGAGAAGAGCAGCTGATATCAGGCCCAGAGTGGTGTCCATTGGGCCATTCTACCACGGAAACCCCGATTTTGAAGGCATGGAAATTAAAAAGCTTGAGTTCTTCAAAAGGATTAAAGATGATGTACGCCGACTCTCTAATCTCTTCAGGGAGGTTAGATCATTTGTGGACAAAGCACGAAAATGCTATAGCGAGCCCATCGACCTTGATGATTATGCCTTTGCTCAAATGTTGCTCATTGATAGTTGCTTCATCATCCGTTTTCTCATCTCTCTCTCCATTGAGATGGAAGACTGCTTGGTATCTCTCGACTGGAGCATTAAAGAGATAGGGTCCGACTTGCTTTTGCTGGAAAACCAAATTCCCCTCTTTGTTGTCCGTCAAGTGTATGATATCCTTCGGACATCATGGGGAGAATACAGAGACTTACCAAGAGATTTCACCCAGATTCTTGGACCATTTATATGTATGAATATGCCATGGGGATTTGATCATGAAGTCCCACTTGATAAAGCGAATCATTTGCTCCACTATTATTGGTTATGTTTCTTTGCCAACCCAAATGAAAAATGTTCGCGCCAAGGGTCATTCCCTCTGTCATATGTCAATTTACCCAACCCAGTAGAAACTACAATCTCGATAAATAAAACTTTACCGCAAGATCCCAGAGCCAATTGGGCAGAAAATCTAACTGCCTTTGGTGCCCCGAGGAATATACCGAGTGTGACCGAGCTTTCTCGAGTGGCTGGTGTGGTATTCAAGAAGAAATTACACAAAAGAGGTTTTGTCATGAGGTTTCGAAATGGCATCATGGAGATGTCATCTTTGAAGATCGATGAGAGCAGAAAGATTATCTTGACAAATCTCGTTGGATTTGAGAAATCCCTTAAACTTTCTGAGCGAAAAGTATCAAGCTACATGTCGCTCTTGGACTCTCTCATTAATACAGAAGAAGATGTGGCATTGCTCCAAAAATATGGTATTATTTTTAATGGATTAATAAACAATTCAAAGGCAGCCGAATTTTTCAATGAGATTGGTAATATGTGCACGATTAATTATCGGGGTCACCTCTTTGAAAGCTTGTTTAAAGATGTGACTGAGTATTATAACTCGACGTGGAACCGAAGAATTGCAAGCTTGCATCGCAACTACTTCAGCAACCCTTGGGCAGTCATTTCGGTAGTTGCTGCAGGATTTTTACTGCTTCTTAGTGTTATTCAGACCATTTTTACTGGCTTTCAAACATACTACGCGATTCACCCTCACAAATGATGGTTTAATTAGGTTCAGGGTTTAAGACTAATTAGCCGGTTATTTTGTATTATTTCCTTCCATTTCTTTCTTTGCTTAATTTGTTGTTGTACTGTTTTTGGTACTCTTGTACTTTTAGGCTTTCAATTCGGTTCAGTCTGCTTTGGTTTGATATGATTCCTGTTAATTTTCATTGAAGAAAATGATATCTGTTGATTGGAGCTTCTATTACGTACTAATGTACCTCTCGTGTTGTTCTCAAGTCACCTTTGTTGTCATTGAAAAATGTTTCTTTGTTACGTACCAAAAGGCATACTAATATAGTATTGTCCTTGAAATGAAGAATTAATTTAAATCATAATGTTAGAAGGGCATTACTCACACTCTTAAAAATATAAGCTGTCGTACCAAAATTTCGGATCACGCTTTTTTAGATAAAACCGGTGGTTCACCGGTTTCATTGCAATCTTTTATCAAGGGTCATCTGTTGAATTTTCAATCTTCTATCAAGGTCAAATGTTGAAGATTCAATATTTGTTAGTCGGGCCATAATTAATTAAGAACAGTTGTATATTGTGATTTTGTAATGAACTTAAGCTTTTATTATCCTTGCACGTGTTCTTTCTCTCATTTGTTTTGCTTGATCTTTTTTGAGATGGGTCAAATTACAAATTGACTTGTAGCATAATTTATTAAAATATTTTACATGTGTAACAAGAGATAATAAGTTCAATTTTCGATAAATATAATATAGTATATATTTAACAAAGTTTCCAACACATTGGGTTGAATATCTTAAAAAAAGAAAAATTACATATCTAACTAGCTAGGTGTATGATTCACAATCAAGTCCAGTTACAAATTTCCATTTTGTGCCTGAAATGATCCAGAAGTTGGGCTTTAGTGGCCCAGTTTCTTTTTATTATTCAAACAAACCAACCACTTTTGTAATAAATTAACTATATATTCTCTTAGAACTTATTGCTAAAAACAAACAAACAAACAATTTAATTTCTTTCATAAAAAAAATCAAACAACCTATATAATTCTCCTTTTCCAGGAAGACTATAATAATTTCGGTACAATGAGTTATGATATTGCAAACTCAGGGACATATATTTGCTCTGTTTCCTCGAGGACTATATTTGATACCAACATACTTTGCAGATATGCGATACAAGCCAGCACAGGATCTTTCTTGAGAGTGTCGTAACTAACATACATTCTCATGCGGCATCCGTCTGCTGGCACTACTGATGGCATAGCAAAATTAAGGAGGTCGATGATGTTTGCGAAAATATTTATCTTTTGATTTGATGATTTTGCCAATGGTTGAATTGAAGTGGAATTATGCTATGGCCTATGGGTCTTTAGTGGAGCTTATAGAAGATTTAAGCTTGTAAGAAATAATGAAATTAGTAAATGAAGTTGTAAAACTCATTAGTATGCACATGCAGGCATGGATTACTTTTTTTTTTTTTTGCTTTTTGTCAAAGACTTAACACCAGCTTGAATTGATAAAACAAAATTGCAAATAAATATTTTATGACGATTGTTATAGACGTCATTGGTACAACATCACTATTATGCAATAATGTAGACATGACTCAGACAGATTTCATACTATTTGCCCAAATTGAAATTGGAGTCGTTGTCTTTTTGCGAGGTTTAAATAAGCATTTCATAACTAAAATACTTTTCACCGTAGAAAATCAGTGATTTGTGTTGATTGATCATTCGGAACCATATACTAAGGGCCAAGGGATAAGGCCTGATTATTCTCTGTACGTACCAGCTGCTTTCATCCAAAGGATAACGCTTGTGTTGCTGTTAATCATAGGTTGACTTGACTCCATGTTAACCTTAAGTCTCAAAATCACTAAACAGCTGTACGTAGAAATATATACATGTATGTAATAGGTTATAGGGAATTGTATATAATGAAATTCTGAACATTGTAGAATACAACTGTTTAGATGGAATCTCTAGTGATTTGCATGATGAGCTAATGGCCTCCATAAATAGAGTGATAATCTATGTATAAATCATCCAATTGATTAATCAAATCATCTCTCTTATCTTTTCTTATCACACTTATCAAGCAGTCAGAAATATTGAGCCCCATATGAATCCAGGAGAACACGCCAGCTTAACGGCCTCCTTTATACGAGAGATCGAGAAGTTAGATGCAACACTATGGCCCACTGACAATGCAGCGGCCAAGATTTCCCGTTTCCCATTACACATCCGGGAGAGAAGAGCAGCTGAAATCAGACCCAAAGTGGTGTCGATTGGACCATTCTACCATGGGGATCCCGATTTTGATGGTATGGCAGGAAGAAAGCTCGAGTTTGTCAAAACGATTAAAGATTATACAAATCCACTTCCAACTCTCATCATGAAGAGTATATCCTTTGTGGGGCCGGCACGAAAATTCTATAGCGAGCCCATCGACCTTAACGACTGGGACTTTGCTCGAATGTTGCTCGTCGATAGTTGTTTCATCATCGGTTTCCTCATCTCCCTCTCCAGCGAGATGGAAGAGCGCTTGGTTTCTCTCGACTGGAGCATTAAAGAGATACGCTCCGATTTGCTTTTGTTGGAAAATCAGATTCCCCTCTTTGTAGTCCGTAAGGTGTACGACATCCTCCGGACATCATGGCCAGCATATCACAACTTACCAGAAGATTTCATTCATATTCTTCGACAATTTATAAGCATGGATATACCGTGGGAATTTCGTGAAGTTTCACTTGATGAAGCAAATCACTTGCTCCACTATTATTGGTTATGTTTCTTGCCCAATGATCTTAATGAAAAATCTTCACGCCAGGGGTTATCATATGTCAAATTACCCAAGCCGGTAGAAACTACAATCCCAATGAGTAGACTATCACCCCAAGAAGAGCACACCACAGCGAACTGGGCAGAAAATTGGAAAGACTATGGTGCCCCTAGGAATATACCAAATGTGATTGAGCTTTCTCGAGAAGCCCGTGTGATCTTCAAGAAGAGCTTACACAAAGAAGGCCAAGGTTTTGTCGCGAGTTTTCACAATGGCGTCATGGAGATGTCATCTTTGATGATCGATGAAAGCAGGAAGATTATCCTGACAAATCTCGTTGGATTTGAGAAATCCTTTAAACTTTCCAAACGAAAAGTATCAAGCTACATGTCACTCTTGGACTCACTCATTAATACAGAAAAAGACGTGGCACTGCTCCAAAAATACGGTATTGTTTTTAATGGATTAAACAACAATTCAAGTGCAGCCGAGTTTTTCAATGAGATCGGCAATATGTGCACGATCAATTACCGGAAGCACCTCTTTGAAGGCTTGTTCAGAGAGGTGAATGAGTATTATAACTCGAAATGGAACCGGAGACTTGCAAGCTTGCATCACAACTACTTTCACAATCCTTGGGCAGTCATTTCAGTATTTGCTGCAGGATTTTTGCTATTTCTAGCTACTATTCAGACTATTCTTAGTGCCATTCAAACGCATTATTCGATGGATCAAAATATTTGTGTTTGTCCCCCATAGTAAAATTAATGCTTTTATAAATTAATAAGTTAATTTAAATTAGTTTGTATTTTATATTGTGTTTGTAATAAGGCCCTTGGCCCATAACAATTAGGTGTCTTGAATAGGTATTTTGTATGGGTGTAAATGAATGGGTGTATTTTGGGGTGCCATGAAAAGGTGCCATAAAAATAACTACAAATAGAGGGTGAGATTGAGGGGTGGTAACCGACTCATTATCCACTAAAATTGTAACCAAAAGAAAAAAAGAAAAGAAAATTAAGAAAAAACCTCTCATCTATTCTCTCCATTCAATAAATCAATCCAAACTTCCAACAAATTGGCATCAGAGCCACGGTGTTTTGTGTTTAGTAGAAGAACTAGAAGGAGATCACCATGACAACCCAAGGCGGTGTATTTGGGCTTCCAAATTCTTCACAACTCATTTTTGATGGAGAGAATTACGATTATTGGAGTATTAAGATGAAGACGCTTCTAATTTCTCAAGATTTATGGGAAATAGTTGAAGAGGGGTATGAAGACGTGGAGGCGGTAACACCGTCGGAAAAAGAGACGGACGAGGCTAAAAAGATAAGTCTAGAATTGGAAACGGAGATGAAAGGAAAGAAGAAGAAAAATGCAAAGGTGTTATTCTTGTTACAACAAGCGATTTCGGAAAAACTATTTCCGAGAATAATCGAGGCAAAAAGCGCAAAAGAAGCATGGGAAATCCTACAAAAAGGATTTCAAGGAAACGAGAAGGTACGAACGGTTAAACTCTTGACCGTCAAAAGGGATCTTCAAAATTTGAAGATGAAAGATAATGAGACGCTAACGGATTTCTTCTCTAAAATTATGGAGTTGGTAAACAAAATAAGAAGTTTGGGTGAGGAGTTTTCCGAAAAGTCGGTTTGTAAAAAAATTCTCATTAGTGTATCGGCAAAATATGACAACATGGCCTCGATCATTGAAGAAACTCAATATATCTCAACCCTTAATGTACATGATCTAATGGGTTCATTAGAAAGATATGACCAAAGGATAAATAGAGATACCGAGCAATCTTTTGAGAGCGCATTCCAATCGAAAATCACCATAACCGAATCGTCAAACCAAAATACGGTGAAGGGAGAATCATCTCGTGGCGGTAAAAACGGTAAAGGAAAAAGTCGATTTGGAAAAGGAGAAAATAGAGGAAATAATCAAAAGTGGTGTAATAATTGCAAAAATTCCTCTCATTTCGAATAAGATTGTTGGTATAAAGGAAAACCCCAATGCTATAATTGCAAGAAATTCGGTCATCTAAAAAAAGATTGCCGAAATAAAACCAACGAGCAAGCCAATTACACCGAAGGGAAAAACGGTGCGGAACATACCTTTATTGCATGTCATGCGGCCCTAGAGCGAAAAGAAGAAGTGTGGTATGTTGATAGCGGATGTAGCAACCATATGACCGGAAACGAATCGGTCTTTAGCGAAATTGATACAACCGTCATTACTCAAATTACAATGGGTAATGGTGCGGTTGTTCAATCGAAGGGAAAAGGCACAATCACTATTGAAACAAGGAGAGGTCGTTTGTTAGTGGGTGATGTATTGTTTGTTCCGGAGTTGGCGCAAAATTTATTGAGTGTTGGGCAATTGATTGAGCACGGTCATGCGGTTCATTTTGCAAACTTTACGATAGGCCTAAAAATGGAAGTAAATTAATTGCGAATATTAAAATGGAGAAAAATCACAATTTTCCTCTTATTCTAAATATTTCCAAACACGCGGTGTTGAAGGCCGGTGTTGAAGATATATCATGGTTGTGGCATAAAAGGCTTGGTCATGTGAATTTTGAAAATTTAAAATATTTGAGTAAGAAAAATATGGTGTACGGATTACCGAACATACAAGAGAAGGGTGATGTGTGTGAAGCGTGTGCGCTCAGTAAAATTCACCGAGAACCATTCCCAAAAGAAAGGGCGTGGAGAGCCATGAAACCGTTGGAGCTTGTGCATACCGATGTGTGCGGGCCAATGAAGACAACTTCAGAAGGCGGTAACCGATATTTCATCACCTTCATCGATGATTACTCGCGAATGTGTTGGATTTATTTCATGAGACAAAAATCCGAGGTATTTAATATTTTCAAAAAATTTCAAATTATGGTTGAGCGGCAAAGTGGCCGGTTGATTAAAAAAGTAAGAAGTGATAGAGGCGGTGAATATAACTCGAAAGAATTTGTGAAATTTTGTGAAAATATCGGTCTTGAAAGACAATTAACCGTGGGTTATACACCGGAGCAAAACGGTGTTGCCGAAAGAAAAAATAGAACAATAATGAAGATGTGTCGAGCGATGTTAAATGAAAAGGGCGTTCCGACAAAATTTTGGGCCGATGCGGTGGACACGGCGGTTTACTTGTTAAACTGGTGTCCCACAAAAGCGGTCAAAGATAAAACCCCATTTGAAGTGTGGTCGGGTGGAAGAAAACCATCCGTGAATCACTTGCGAATTTTCGGATCCGTTTGCTATTCGCATATCCCGAAGGAAATGAGACATAAACTTGAAGAAAAAGCCGAGAAATGTATTTTTATCGGTTATAGTTCTCAATCAATGGGTTATAAACTATTTAGTCTAAAAAGAAATAAATCAATCACAAGTCGAGATGTGATTTTTAATGAAAAAGAAAAGTGGGCTTGGAAAGAAAAAGGAGTTGAAAACGTACCGATATTGCCGGTACATGAAGAAGAAAACGGCGTAGAAGAAGCCGAAGATGAAAATAAAAATAATGATGAAGAAGAGGAAGTACCGCAATCTCCTCCGACTAATGATGGGTCGAGTTCCTCTACGCCAAGTTCAACACCACCGGTAAAGAATCAAAGATTTAGAAATATAAATGATATTTATTTAAATTGCAACTTTTGCGTTGTCGAACCGGAATGTTTTGACCAAGCGGTAAAAGAAGAAGTTTGGAGAAATGCGATGGAAGAAGAAATAAAAATAATTGAGAAAAATGAGACTTGGGAGTTGGTTGAAACACCAAAAGAGAAGAGTGTAATCGGGTTAAAATGGATTTTATAAAACAAAAACAAATCCGGATGGATCCGTTCAAAAATACAAGGCAAGATTAGTTGCGAAAGGATATGCACAAAAACCGGGTGCCGACTATCAAGAGACATTTGCACCGGTTGCGAGGCATGAAACTATTAGGTTGTTGATTGCCTTGGCGGCACAAAAAGGTTGGAAACTATGCCAACTTGATGTAAAATCCGCTTTTCTAAACGGAGTATTAAAAGAAGAAGTATATGTGGAGCAACCGCAAGGGTTTGTGGTTGAAGAAAAAGAAGATAAGGTGTATCAATTGAAGAAAGCGTTGTACGGGTTGAAGCAAGCACCCCGTGCATGGTATAGCAATATTGATTCGTACTTCACCGACAAAGGGTTCAAAAGAAGCCCAAGTGAGCCGACCTCTACATCAAGAAAGACAAAAACGGTATGATTATCGTTTCTCTTTATGTTGATGATTTAATTGTTACCGGAAGTGATGAAGGAATTGTGCAAGAATTTAAGAATGAGATGTTGAAAAAATATGAGATGAATGATTTGGGGTTACTTCATTATTTTTTGGGTATTGAAATTGATCAAAGCAAAGATGGCGTTTTTATTTCTCAAAAGAAGTATGCTCAAAATATTCTCTCTAAATTCAAGAATTCGAGCTTGTGGGAATTGTATGGTCTTGTGTAGGGAAATCATCGACAGCCAAGAATTCGAAAGAGGGAATAATCAGGTTCTTTTTGAAAAAGAAACTGGTATGGAGAGGATCGGGGAGAGTTCGTGTTGGGAAGGTTGTTGATGAGGTGGACGATACTATAGAAGATATCATCCCAAAAGGTTTGTGGAATGGAAGCGAAAGTCATGGTGGAGAGGGAGAGGTCCACAATGTGACGGTGTTTTCGTTCAGCGCGTCCGTTTTGCTCCGGTGTGTGTGGACAGGAGGTGATATGTGTGATGGAAGAAAACATGCGTCGAATTGGTAGAAATTCGGTTTCGCCATCCGTTTGAAGCGTCTTTATGGATCGAGAGAGAAGGTTCTCAACTCTTTCTTTGAAGAGGGCGAAGATTTGTGGTACCTGTGATTTAGACGAGAAGAAATATATCCAAGTAAAACGCGAAAAATCATCAATAAAAATTACAAAGTAACGTGAGCCAGAGTGAGAGATAATTGGAGAAGGCCACACATCAGAATGTACTAATTCTAAAGGCTCACAAGAGCGAATATTCGAATGTTTAAAACATAGTTTATGTATTTTCCCAACACAACAAGCATCACACAATGACATTTTATTAGAGGATACACTAAGTTTATTATGTAAAATTAAATTGTTAATGACACTTGACGATGTATGGCCTAAACGTCGGTGCCAAACTTCAGCGGGCGCCTTGACTCCAAAGAAGGCCACAGGTTGCTTGTGAGAGGTAGAGGGTAGTCGATACAATCCATTAACAAGGGAAGCCTTGAGAAGCGGGGTTCCATTACTAGGTCCTTAATAAGACAAGAAGACGGAGTAAATTCAATAACAACTTGATTATCTTTTGTAAATTGAGAAATGCTTATTAGGTTTTTGGTTATTTGAGGGACATGTAGGACATTATTAAGTTGTAAATCACGTGTAGAAGAATTAAAATGAGTTTGACCAAGATTATTAATTTTCAAACCTGCTCCATTCCCGACACGAATTTGATTAGTGCCAAGATATGGAGTGTGTGAGTTTAAGTTGGCGAGTTGAGAAGTCACATGATTTGTAGCGCCTGAGTCGAGATACCATCCATCGGTAATGGTTGGTGGAGCGTAGAGCGTGTTGGCTTGAGGTTGATTGTTGTTGTTGTTGTTGTTGTTGTTACGCCAGAGACATATATCGGCAGTGTGACCAGGAATTTTGCAAATCTGACATCGCACCTTCTTGCGATTATAGTTATTATAATTACTAGTATTATTAGGATTATTATTGCGTTTGTCTCGATTTTTATTGTTTTCCCGATTATTAGAAAACCGAGTGTTTATCAATTGGGTGGCAAGTGCGTCGAAAATTTGTTGTTTTGGAATCGGGCCCAAGATAGAATTTTGAGATGGGCCCATTTGAAAATTGGGCTGATATGGACTAGGTTGGAGACTGGATTGATTTTGGTTCAAAAAAGGCCCATTAAAATCGGAATTACCCGGCCCATTATAGGAAGGCCCATACTGAGTATAATAGGCAGTCAGTGCACCATGCACTTGTGATCCACTTCCATTCGGAGCCGATACGAACGAGGAGAAGGTTGGAGAAGAAGAAGAGGTGCCGTTCGAGTTTGAGAACTAAGAGAAATTAATGGCGATAGATCTATTTCGAGCCAACACTTGTTACTGATTGATCAGACTTCCAGAGAATTCTGGAAACGTTACTTCATCGGCGCGTTGATTTATCGCCGTGACAAAACTCTCGTATTCAGCCCCTAAGCCATTCAGGCAGAAGTCGACAAGGTCTTCTTCTTCGACAGGGCAACCAATCATTGCTAACTGATCAGCAAGGTACTTCATCTTGCTCAAATATTCAGAACAAGACAGGCCTCCCTGTTTCGTGTTTTGGAGTTAGTTTTTCAGTTCGTGTCGACGAGCTTTTGAAGAGGCCTGGTATCGTCGAGCAAGAGAAGTCCAGGCAGAGGCAGTTGTCGTGTAGCTGATGAGTTGTGCCACAACTGCTTCTGTTACGGATGACAGATTCCAGCCTCGTATCAGCTTGTCTTGGCGATACCAGTCTTTGTAAGCTGGATTGGGGACTGTGCTAGAAGCATTGTTTGTGGTTTCGGTTAGGGTTTTGGGTGGTGGATCAGTGGTAGGGTCAAGAAAATCACCAAGTCCATGACCTTCGATAATGGTTTGAATTTTGAATTTCCAAATTAGGTAGTTTGAATCGGTTAGTTTGGTGGTAATTTGATGAGAAAAGGTGATTGGTTTGGTCATTGAAATACTAACTGATGAATCATCAGTTGTGGTTGATGTAGGTGCCATTCGGAGTAATTGAAAAGAAAAGGAAAAGGGGAAAAAAAGTTGAATTTCTCTTGTTTTTGTTGAAAGAAATGTCAAGATTAAGTCTTGAGAGAAAAGAAATGTCAAGAGAGGGGAAAGAAATGTCAAGATTAAGTCTTGAGAGAAAAGAAAAGAAATTTTTGTGGAGAATTTGGAGAAAAATAGAGTTTCTTGAGGTATTATTTGTTGGGTTTCTACCGTTCATAACGCAGCGGAAAATACAAAAACGAAACAAAATCGAATTCGAAACCCAAAAGAAGGATCCGTGAATTACAATTAAATCAAAGAAAAGTTCATAACTTTATACCTTCGGATTACGCTTAATCCGTGATGATCGAAAGCGAATTTGGTTGACGCTTTTCTTTGCCCGATTCCAAACCGGTTTCCAAACCGATCCTTTGTATGTTTCGCCTAACTGGTCTCACAAACCGATCTCCAAGCGATCTCCAAACGACCGATTCTCCAAGCAAACCACGGTTTCAACCCGAATCACAAAGACGCCGCACTTCGCTTCGTCCTCTACCCCGGTATCCACACGAACAACCCCTTTGAATCGATAAAGAATGATATATGCTAGTATTCGTTCTTCAATTTTCTCACAGAAATAACAAGAGAATAATTTTCGGATTTTTTCTCTCCTTTTGTCTCACAAAAGTTGGACGAAAATAATATGCCTTCTAATCTATTTTTGGGGTGTCTCTTGTGCCTATATAGTCCATAAGTTTCATATCCTATGTGCATGGTAACTGTGTAACCATATATGCAACACATCTTATCATATAAGATGTAGGATTGGATGTGTCACTTGACTATGTAGCTCTTCATACAACTTATCACATAAGTTATGATTTTTCTGTGTACGTTTGTTCTTTGTGTGTGACCCTGTAGGTTTATTTAATGTTGGCAATAATCATAACGGATTATAAATCATGAGCGGCCTCTAGCAAGACATCATGATTACCCAAATTAAGCAAGTATAGATGATTCGATCAAACCTAATTTATGTTCATGCATTGTATCCTTTTGTTACACGATATCTATATCGTCCATAAGGCATGGTATGTGTCAACCTTACGTTGGTCGATAAATATTTCTTGACGCCGAATTTGATTGAACATGAAATGACATTAATAACTCCTTATTAATTCACTCGAGCACGGCCGTGCATTTCTTCAATCAAATCATCAAGAGGCCTAAAGATATCTCTCTCATTTAATGAGAGGAAAAAATCCTATCTTAATTAAACTCTTTCCTCCGCATAATTCATTATATACCTAATTATAATCTTTATTACCGCCCGGTTAAAGACGATGTTAGATTATATTAAAGTATAAAATTTCTCATGTAGGAAACTGAGATAATCTCAAGTCTAAGGATTACAGATACATTCTTTACTGAGAATAACTATTCTCACGGTGGGTCAATCCAGTATATGGTCTCTAACATATACTTATGTTAATGACATAATAACTCTTATTCATGATCAGTAAAACGTGACCATCAGTCAACTAACATACTGATGTACATTTATAGCTTATCATAAAGTATGTTTGTCTCACAAACATACTATGAATGATCAGGGACGGTTTAGAATATCATTCATAATACTTTATAGTTTTACTATCAAAGTCACATACTTTGATGATATAAACCTAAATATCATATTCAAGGTTCATTTTAGTAATAAGAATAAAATAACCAATACGCATTTATTATATAAAATATCTCTAAATAAACACAATGTTTGTTTAACACAATCCATATATCTAGGTCTCAAATACATTGGCCTAGGGTATACTACTAACATTATTTTCTTCTTGGAGAAAAAGTTTTTTTTTGAAAAAGATTGAATTTCTCTTGTTTTGTTGAAAGAAATGTCAAGATTAAGTCTTGAGAGAAAAGAAATGTCAAGAGAGGGGAAAGAACTATCAAGATTAAGTCTTGAGAGAAAAGAAAAGAAATTTTTGTGGAGAATTTGGAGAAAAAGAGAGCTTCTTGAGGTATTATTTTCTTCTTGAGGTAATATTTTTGAAAAATATTAAAGGCTTGATACCATGTTGAGAGAGAGAGAGTGTTTGAGAAGAGTAGAAGGAAGAATAATTATATTTTTCATTAATTAGGAGATAACACAAGACTCTATTTATAATACATTTGAGTTAATCTAAGCCACTAGCTAACATTTAGTGAACTAATTGTAGCCATACATTGAATGATCACTCTTAATTATCTTGCTAATACTCTATCAATATCCTAATACTCTATCAATTATGCATATGTGATCATGTGTGGAATGGAAACTTGCCTTGCCACTGACTAGTGCCGAATGAGTTTCAGGTACTTCATTCCTATTCTGAAAATAAAAAAATTTCCCTTACAGAAAGCTTATTCAAATGGTACGTGAAACCTAGAAACTGAAATAGAGCCTTTCTTATCAGGCTATATGAGCTTGGTTTGTTTTAAAATCCTAACTTCTCACCCAATGAGCTGTTGGCGATGGCTTTTACAAGGTAAGACGGATGGCAGAAAAAATTACTACTCCGGTCACCTCCTCCTCCCATGACTCATGAGGCCCTTACTCTCGATCGATGCAATTTTGATCATTTGGAGGCTGAAAGTGTAAATTTTCTGTTCGGATTTTCTGGACAGAAAATAACTCATGGACGTGTTTGCATTTTCTGATAGTAATGGGCTGGTTTGTAAATTGTGATTTATCGAGAGGCCATCTTGGATCCAAGACTAGCTGGTAGAGTTTCTCACGGCGGATAAGGACTGCGGCCCGTAGTCTACCCGGATCGTTGAGCCTTACCACCGGAGTTCACTCTCCACCTAGAAGTCTCATCCAAGATCAAGAACCCTCTTCGGATAGCTCATCCAAATTCAAGAAGCTTTCTCAGGCTATTTCAAGAATTGATTGTGTTTTAAGCCCAAGAAGGAGTGCAGCTCATGGACGATTTGGAGAAGATTTTTGCTGAGGCCATTAGGGAGGCAGAGCTTAGAAGAACAGGAATGGTGAATCGTCAAGAATTCCTGAGTACCATTAAAGAACTACTGAATTCAGAAAGCGCCAAAGATGAAATACAGAAAAGATTAGACAAAGGTAAATTTCAATGGATAGATCAAAGTCAAAGATCAGCCAATGTAAGTGCACCAATATCAAACCATTTGTCTCTGGAGGGATCTCCAACCACAAAACGAGGGATACTCGATCAGAATAATGCAAGTCAACTCAAAGAAACAGAGGAATGGATTGAAGTGGTTAGTAAGAGAAAGAAGAAGGAAGGACCAAAAGAGATAATTTGCTTTTGCTGTCTTTCACACGATCATCACAGAGCAACTTGTAAAGAAAAAAATAGGTGTTGTAAATGTAAAAGATTTGGTCACATTGCAAAATTCTGTTGGAATGAAGAATGGGAAGTTCAAGCTGAACCAAATAAAGAGAAGAATGTTTTACCAACCCTCATTGATCAAGCTTACAGTAATCGTAAGAGGAAACAACAGTCTATAATATATTTACAAGCAATTATAACCTGAATGATTTCCCACAAACCAAACCTGCCAAAACTCGCTTGAAAGAAGTAACAATTATAATAAGGAGAATACCTCAATTTCTTACAAAATCAGGAGTCATTAAATCTATTGTCTCACATTTTGGCATTTTAAAGAGTTTCAATTACATTAAAGGGGTATTAAGGTGAGGGACATATCTGATATTCTTTATACACCAGTTTTATGATGACAACCATAGCTTCAAAACATTCATATACATCCCACAATTCATTACACAAGAACTCCAAAAAATTTGGAGGCCCAAAAAACAATTAATACAAGTATGGAAAGTGAAAGAACAAAGAGGAGGGAGTCAGAACTGTTGCACAGAAAAGATGAATTTGGACCCTTTCAAAAGCCCAGCTGCAACAAACACTCATCATCATCCCCAAATCTTACTCCTCATTTTTTTCAACACAATATACCCAATCCCCCCACGCTAGTACCAGTGCATAACACAATGCAGGAACTTGGTACCAGCCCAAAGTGGGTACCATCTTCAGAACATAACATAGTACGTGATCCCTGTATCAGTTCCAACCTGGTACCAATTTTAGTGCAATCGGCAGCCTCCCAAAGGAATCTAGCGCTCTCAAGTCCAAGACAAAGCCAGTCTTTAAGCGGGGCCCTCTCTAACCCAATACAAGGCCAAACCCTAATAAATATCCCACTGGTGCCAGAAACAAAAGAAAATCATGCTGAAGCTTCAGAAGAACACATAAGGACCGAATCGTCTCAAATACAACGGCAAAACCAGATTCCAGTTCAGAAACCAGGTCCAACAAGAAAAGGTACCAAAATCATGGCAAAGCAATCCGATCATTATACTTCAGCTGTGGAAAAAGCACAGTTGATTCAGTATAGGGAGATAAGTCATGGTTATCATAAAAGCAGTCAAGAATCAGTAACAATGTTATAACTCAATTACCTGATCTAACAGAAGGAAACAAGGTGATTTCAGTGCAAGAGCCATATCGTCTTATAAATGAAGTAGGCATTGAAATAAGTCAGGAGATGAGAGAGCATGTATCCTCAATAGCAATAGAGCTGCCAAAAGACAATAGTACATGATTTAGAAAATTCAAGGCGGAAAAGAAAAAATATAAATGAAATTAAAAAATATTAAAATTATCACCTGGAACGTCAGGGGGTTAAACGAGAGTAAGAAAAGAAAGGACGTTAAGCATAATCTTTTAAGTCAAAGGCCAGATATTATATCTCTTCAAGAGACTAAGTTGAAGGAATATTCAAAGAGGCTACACAAAGATTTAACTGGGAACAACCTTACAGGTTATGAAGTGCTGAACTCCCAAGGTGCATCTGGAGGAGTTTTGGTGGCTTGGAATGAGAATTTATTCTCCTTAATTTCCAGTAACCAAACTCAATACTTTGTTACCGTGAAGTTGACCTATAAATGGGACAGCAAAATGGTCAAAGTCACAAGCGTTTATGGCCCGCAATCATCTTTGGAGAAACAACAATTCATCAAAGAATTAGCAGACGAAGAAGAAGATTCAAACATACCGTGGCTGCGTATGGGAGATTTCAACTTGGTTGCGGCGATGAATGAGAGGTCAGGGGACTCGGCGAGAAACTGGGATGATTCTCAGCGATTTAGGGGGTTAATTTCTAAATTGAGTTTAATCAACCCTCCTTTGCATGGTCAACTTTTCACTTGGTCTAGTTCGATAGCGCATGCTCGTATCGATAGGTTCTTATTCAATCTTGCATGGTCCCAATTGTTCCCCACATATAAGCAATCAACTCTAGTGAATACGTGCTCTGACCATGTGCCAATTTTGTTAAAGGCAACCAGCACATTTCCAATGAGTAATACATTCAGATATGAGAATGTATGGTTGAATAGTTTTGAGGCCAATTCAATCATTGAAAATCTTTTAAAAAACAATAAAGCTAGCAGCTTAAAAGAGTTTCACAAAAAGTTACTGGATCTAGGTAAAAAGCTGAAAGTTTCGAGTAAAAATAGAAAAAGAGATTCAAAAAACTATAAGAAAAATTGTCAAATTATAACAAGTTGGATGGATGCAAAAGCAGAAAAATACGAGTTAACAATTTTGGAAAATTGGTTGAAAAAGCTTATAAAGCAAAGGCTAAGTGAAATAATAGAGAGCGAAGAAATCTATTGGAGCCAACGGGCTAAAAACAAGTGGGCAAAAGAAGGAGACCAAAACACAAGTTTTTTTCATAACTACGCTTCGCAAAAAAAAAAAAAAAATAAACTCATGATTTCAGTGTTAAAAAACCCTGAGGATGATAAAGAGGAATCTGAGTATAAAGGAAAAGCATCTCTTTTGTTCAATTTTTACAAAAAGCTCATAGGTTCAGATCCTACAATTGGTAGTAATACAAACTGGGATTTAAGGAAAATATATAAAAACCAAAACATAAATTTGGATGATTTGAATAAAGATTTTAAAATTGAAGAATTGGATTGGGTAGTTAAAAAATGGAAGAGTAATAAATCGCCCGGGCCGGACGGTTTTAATGGAGAATTTTATAAAAAATATTGGTCATTAATGCAAGATGAAATCTTTTCATTAATTACTAGTAATGATGTCATTACAGGACTTGATGAGTTCTCATTATCTTATATCTCTTTAATTCCAAAAAAAGAAGGGGTTAATATGGCTAAGGATTTTCGACCCATCAGCCTAATAAGTAGTGTTCAAAAACTAGTTTCAAAAACACTTGCAAACCGACTAAAAAAAGTTATTAGCAATCTGATTTGTGAAAATCAGCTTGGCTTTCTAGAAAAAAGAGAGATATCAGAATGTTTTGTGTTTGCAAGAGAGCTCATAAACCATGCACACTGCAATAAAACACCCTTGCTTTTATTTAAAGCGGATATTCAAAAGGCTTTTGATACGGTTTCTTGGGAATTCATTCTTAAAATTTTGGAGGCCAGGGGGTTTGGGCCTAAGTGGTTATCATGGGTCAAGTATTACATTCTAAATGGTAAAGCCAAGATATTATTAAATGGACTTCCTGGAAAAAGTATTTATCTCAAAAGAGGTGTGAGGCAAGGAGACCCTTTATCCCCACACCTCTTTATACTGGCTATAGATGCACTTGCCAGAATAGTAGAGACTCTAGGTTCTTTAAGCTTTATTGAGAGATTAATTATCCATGCTAATATCAGCCTTTTCTATGCTGATGACTCACTGTTTTTTATCAAACCAGAAATCATACAAGCTCGAAGGCTTAAGTTCCTACTTAATTCCTATGGTGAAAATTCTGGTTTGCACATTAACTTTGATAAATCAGAGTTCATTGTATTACCAGAAAACATAGATGGAATAGATGAGTTGGCCCAAGAGTTGGGTTGCCCAAGGGTATCATTACCTTTTAATTACCTCGGTTTCCCGCTGCATTACAAAAAACCGTCAATGGAAGATTTTAGGGGAATCTTGGAGAAATTTGAGAAGACGTTAAGGGGTTGGAAGAGTACTTTGCTAAGCAAGGGAGGTAGACTAGTATTAATCAATTCCATTTTAACCTCATTGTCAGTCTACTACTTGCAGGTTTTTAAATTTCCAAAAACAATTATCAATGAAATGGAAAGAATTCGGAGAGAATTTCTATGGAAAGGATCAAAGGAGCAAGGTTATAATCTAGTGAAGTGGAAAAAAGTGTGTAGGCCTAAGGATGTTGGGGGGTTGGGAATACTTGATCTGGAAACCTTTAATGATGCTTTATTACTAAAGTGGGTATGAAAATACTACAATAGTACAGAAGGACTTAATTGGCAACCATTGGTATCTAATTTGGGTACAGTAGGATTTGGGACGAAAAATAATAACGATTCCTACTTCTGGAAAGACATTAAGGATTTATTAGTGTACTTTAATCACAGTACAGAAGTGAAGGTAGATAATGGAGAAACAACAAACCTATGGAGTAGTAATTGGGGTGAAGGGCTTCTCTGTTATGGCCTTCCTTCTCTATTTTCCCATATCAAAACCCCTAAAACCACCCTAGCCCAATTCTTGGCGACTGAAGAAAAGACGGAGCTCTTTCATCTCATTACAGCAGCAAGGCCAGTACAAGAGTTGAATTTCCTTACACAAAAAGCAACAATAGTAGAATTAACACAAGAAAAGGATCGAGTAAAATGGAGATGGAATGACAAAGGATTATTTTCGACAAAAAACGCATATAGAAATATGATTGCAGGTGTGCATACATACACAGAAATAGGATGTTTATGGACAATAAAGATACCATTGCGAATGAGAGTACATTTGTGGTTAAGAAGAGAGGGAGGTGTACTAGACCAGGATAAGCTCCAGAGACGAGGAATGGTGTTGGTTAACCGTTGCTATCTCTGTCAGAAAGATACAGAAACGATTAAACATCTTTCAGGAGCTTGTGATTTCATTAGATGTCATTGGGATCTATGGAGTAGAGGATTGAGCAGAGAAGGAGACCCCCCAGTAGTAGAAGAAATGATGAGATACGTCTATAATAAAGGGGGGAAGCTTAAAACCAAATCGCGCTCAGTTCTAATTAAAGAGGTTGAAGATGAGTTAACTCTTGTGAAACAGATGGAACCGAGAGATGAAGAAGAACGAAAGGAGGTAGTAGCGATTGCAACGAGAAGTGAGAATTGTTGAAGGCGGCGATGAAAGAGACAGATGCTATCGCAGTTTGAATGGTGGTCAAAAGAAGAATAACCTAGGTTAGAACTAAAAGCGAACGGAGATGCAGAAGAGAGAAAGGAGGTAGTAGTGATTACAACGAGTGAGTGAGATTGGTTGAAGGCGGCGCTGAAAGAGACAGATGCAGTCTCTGTTTGAACGGTGGTCAAAAGAAGAGTATACTGGAGAATAATCTAGGTTAGAAATAATGGGCTTTTTGGGCTTATAAAGTTTCTTTTCTTTAATAAGATTGTAATGGCTTAGTTTGTTAAGCATGTTTAGGTTCTTAGGCTGAAATAGGCCTGTTAAGGGCGAGATTAGATAGCTTGTTTTGAGGAGAGAATTTTTTGTGCATCTGTATAGATTGTAAATATTGTATAGATTGGTACAAAAAATATAAATAGAAATACATTTGGAAAAGGGATATTCAAGCCCTTTCCACCAAAAAAAATAATAAAATAAAATAAAAAATTGCGATTTATCATACTTTTAAAAAATGACAGGCCTATTTCTCAAAAAAAAATGACAGACCAGTTTTTTGGGCTTTCTCTACCCACAGTAAAGTTTCTTGCGAATTAATGAAATGTTATATGCAGCAAATGACAAGATAAGCCCATTTGCACGCAAAAAATTGCTTCTAAAATAAGAACATGTTAAATCACATGTAAAATATAACAAGTACATGAAAATAATCATGCAAATAAATAATATATATATATATATATATATATATATATAATTAGGGTAAATAGTATATTGGAATAACAAATAACATATACTAAATAAGATGCATGTATCTTATAATTTATACATAGTCTGATAAATACTCTAATCCAAACGTTACATAATAAAACGGGACCCTCGCACACTGATGAATGATTATCTATCAAATCGCAATCATGCTTTGAGTTCGAATATCACATGGGCCATTTGCTGCTGGGTTGGTTTTCCATCGGATACCGGTGCATTTCATGGTCAAAATATTGCTGAAATGGAAATTATAAAATTTTCGTAAACAATATCACCAAGTTACATCAGATTGGGATTGGGTTGACAAAGCTCACAACACTCAACTTGCTAGCACGTCCGCATGCGCTGTCGTAAATTAATCAGATTAAATTTGTGTCTTACAAGTTAAATGTGATAATTAGATGTGTCACGATTCGTAGGCTCATACGTAGTTGGAAATGAACTCCAAATTTTGATGAAATCAAAGAAACTCGAATATTTTTCCAAAAGTTTCAAATTTAATTACATTTGATACGGTCCTACAAAAAATATGTTTTAAACATGGACATGTTAAATCAAATATAATTTTTTTTTTAAATCAAATGTAATTTTTTTTTTGGAGGGAATCAAATGTAAAATATAATAATTACAAAAAATATCGTGCAAATAAACAATATATATATAAATAAGTATCGTATACACAATAACACAAGTATACAGAAAATAGTATGCAGAAGTAACAAATAATATATAATAACAATATGCATGCATATTACAATATATAACCAACTGAATGAGTGAATTAAAGCATTTTCTCTAAAATTTATTTCTTAAAAAAAGTATTCCTGGAGAAACATACATGTATATTTCATTATCAAGTAACGACTTTAAAGTATAAACCAAACAATACGTATAATAAAATAGGACCCTCAATCCCGATCAACACAAATCACGATCTTTGTTTAATCACGAAATGCGTTGAGCTGGTACATCATGTGTGTGAGCCTCATTACGAGGTCTGGTCAATAACACTTGCAGAAAATTATAATTGTTTTGTAAAAAATATTTACAAGTTGCATCAAAAGAATGCGATTGGGTTGACAAAGTTCACAAGACTCAACTTCCCAGCACGCGCTGTCGAACCAGTAGTTTTCGCGGTATACTAGACCTTGGTAGAACATAATATACAAATTACAAATTAGCTTAATGCAATGCATTAAATAATTCTTAACACGACTGTCAAATTCTCACCTGACTCTTAAGAGTTAAGACAAATGCCAAATCACGTTCTAAGCCTAGGGGCATGAGAGTTAAGGAAAAATAATTAAAGGAAAAAGTTATATTTATCCTCGTAATTTTCGCATCCTTTAATACTTACCAGTCTTATGCTAAGATAGAATATTGGATATATTAGGTGGCATAGATTCGTTAGTTTTTCCATACTTTAATACTTACAAGTTACCACAGTCTATGATAAGATAAAATATTGAAGATATTATTTTAGGAGCATGAGAACAAGCCAATGTTTTGTGGAGCCCATTAATTTAAAATAATAATTTTGAAAATTTATTTGTCGTCTTTATAGCTTATGATATATGTATACTATTTTGCATCATTTATTACTATTTAATATATATGTATTATCTTTTAAGAAACGGTATATACTATTTTAGTGATTTTATATATTATTCATTAAAATTATATACTATTTTATATATCTATACTTAAAAGAGCAAAAAGAAAAACAATAAGAAATGCTAAGGAGTGTATAAAAGAGTGGACCAAGTTGAGTGAATTGAAAATGACATTTCACCACGCTTATAACTTAATTTTTGGCAAGAACATTAAAAGCTCAACAGAAGAGTCAGAGCTCCTTCAAATTACAAATTGAATAACTATCAACCAATGGGACCTCAGAATGTAGATCCACACCACGATTGAACAACAATCAACCAATCGGACCACAGAATCTAGATCTACAACACGTTCAGCCCTAAGGGCATGTTTTAAGGAAAAATAAAGAAATTAATTAATGTTGACCTGCTTGAGTCCTCCTTTGTTCCTTCCTTATCGTCCTATGAGTGTGAAAGAGCTCCACACCATTTTGCAGCCCTCCGGCAAACCAAAAGTAACCAAACAAAGACTAAAATAAACAATAGCCAAAAGAGCTAATAGTAACCAATATTATCCCCATCTTTCACTCCAAATTAATGGCCCCTGGAGAGATCCACAACACAGATAACGCAGAAACATCAAACGCACATGCTGCCGTCATCGCTCGTCGCTGCGAACCTTTTCGGAAAAAGTTTGAAGAATTGGAAACAAAGTTTGATAACGATGCAAAGAAGGAAAGGAAGGCACCAACCATTTCTCGTTACCCGTTGTACAGTCATCAAACATCACCTGAAATCAAGCCAAGGCTGGTGTCCATTGGACCATTCTTCCATGGAGAAAAGGATCTTGAAAAAATGCAAGGAATAAAGGACGAGTTAATGTTTGACTTGTTATCAAGAAAGCACGCAAGTCTATTGCTGCCTAAGCTCATGGAAAAAATTACAGAATTGCAGGAGAAGGCAAAGCAATGCTATAGTGGAAACATCAAGCTTGGGGATGATGCGTTTGCCCAAATGTTGTTGGTTGATAGTTGCTTCATCATCCGTTTCCTCATCTCTCTGATCTCCCAGGAGACACATGCGAGCCTGCTTTCTCTTGACTGGAATAATAAAGAGATACGGTCCGATTTGCTTTTGATGGGAAACCAAATTCCCCTCTTCGTTGTCCACAATGTGTACATCATCATTCAGAAATCAAGTGAAGAGAGGAAGTTACCGAAAGACTTCAACGAAATTGTGGGGCAATTTATGCGTATGGATATATCATGGGGAGTTAGTCATAATGCATTATCCTCATGTCGTATAGCAGATCACTTGCTTGATCTTTATTGGTTATGTTTCATGCCTGATGAGACTGAATTAGAAGAACGCCTACAACAAAGGGTGAATGCACCTTTACGAGGAGATGGATATATTTATACCCCCGTGGGTGCCACCCGGAGTATACCAAGTGCGACCGAGCTTAATCGAGTGGCTGGTGTGATATTCAAGCAGGATAAATCAAGTTCTATCGAGCTTCATCGAGGGGATGGTGTGATACTGAAGCAAGATAAATCAAGTTCTATCGAGCTTCATCGACCTGATGGTGTGAAATTCGAGCAGGATAAATCAAATTCTATCGAGCTTCATCGACCTGATGGTGTGAAATTCAAGCAGCATAAACCAAATTCTATCGCGAAGTTCCACAACGGCATCTTTGAGATGTCATCTTTGAAGGTTGACGAAAATATGAAGATTATATTGACAAATCTCCTTGGATATGAGAAAAACTTTCCTCTTCGAAAGAGAAAAGTTTCAAGCTATATCCTGCTCATGGATTCTCTCATTAATACAGAAGAAGATGTGGCATTGCTCCAAGAATCCGGCATTATCGTTAATGCACTAGCTACCAATTTAAGTGCGGCCATATTTTTCAATGATATCGGGAATATGTGCACGGTCGATTATGCGAATCACCGTTTTGCAAAATTGTTCGATGATGTTCAGAAACATTATGAGTCGAAATTGAAGAGAACATTGGCGAGCTTGAGACGTGACTACTGCAACAGTGCTTGGGCACGCATTTCAGTAGCTGCGGCAATAATTTTGCTGCTTCTTACTGTTGCTCAAACCATTCTTGGCAGTGTTCAAACGCAGTACACTATTCACCCTAAGCATTGATAGGATTTTAACTTTTCTTATTTTTTCCTTTCCATTTCTTTCTTTGTTTTCTTGTTGTACAATGTTCGGTATGTTTTGGCTTCATTTCATTTCGGTTTGGTTTAGTTTTGTTTGGTTTGGTTTGATGAGATTTCTATTTCATCTGAGTTTCTATGATCAATGTACTCTTGTTGTTTCAATTAATGATAAATGTACCTTTGTTGTTTGTTAACTGAAAATTGTGTATTTCTGTTGTTACATACCATATACCAAGATTCTCCTTGAAATGAAGAATTCAAGCTTTAGCAGTTACTTTCACCTTGGCTGAAGTACTTTGATTTTGATTAGGTAACATAATTTCCATCCATAATATATTTCGGCGACATACTTTATCCTAGTTTCACAAAAGAAAAATCATACTTATAAAATTATAATGCAAAACTCCATAATAAACATACAACCGGGTGTTAAGAATCAGATAAACCAAACCCAATGCAAAAAAGCAAAATTAAATACTATACATGATCAACTGGTTTACGAACCAATCGTAACTAATACATTTACAAATACACACAAAAAATGTAAACAAAAAAGAACCTCACTGCATGAACTTGGCAAAATTGGTCACTATATTATTATGAAACGGATCAGAAACATGTTCAACAAGGTTTTGAATGGGTCCTTTACCCGTTAGACCTGCTTGAAGATAAAATCCCAACCAAGCAACCATTGCTAGACGCCCATTCTTTATCTCCTTCACTTTGAGCTCTTCAAATGAAAACGGATCTTTAGAGAGCCCAAGCGGGTCAAATAGTGACCCGCCCGGATAATTAATATCACCTGGTAAGTATATTCCTAATGGCTCTAATGCTTCTATTCCACAATATCTCGCATATTCTGGCCCCACCTGTAAGAATTGGATCAGTATGCCACTCAAAATCTAATAAAAACGAAAAATAAGAGGATATTAATTATTACCATTAAAAGGGCTTGGCAAATAGCTATAACAATGACTCCTTGACTGCCAGCTATGCGTAATCCAGGAATTCCTAGATAATCAAGTGTATCTCCCTACAATAATATATACAAACTATAGTTTCAAATAGACAAAATGATTCTTATATGCAAATACAATCATATTCTTTGTCATTGGAACTGAAACTGAAAGTATTTACCTGAAGTTTGGCGTAGCCAACTTTCCACCAGACTGGTTCGGCAAAATTTACAAGATTCAATATATCCAATAATTCAGGAATAATAACTCCTAGGGCAGCAAGCATGGCCCACCTTGCATGCAATATCTCAAAACTAATCCAAAAAAACAGAATTCAAATAAGAGATATGAAAATGTTAGTAGAAGTTTTGGATTATGAAAAATGGGAGAATTACAGACATACTTGAAGTACTTTTCGAAATTATTAGGTACTTTTCCGAGACCAGCAAGATCAAATCCATAATCACCTGGAAATTCTCCGTTCAAATGAGAAGGATAATCATATTGTATTGGGCCAAGCCAACGTGGTCTATCACTTCCATACCAAGGACTGAAAAATTAAGCAGCAAATTATAATTATCACAACTGAAATAGTAAAGAATGAATCCTATTAATGAATAATGATGGTATGCATTATTATAGTAACAATCACATTACAAAAGACATATTCACACTCAAAAGATTATATACTGCATACTACAATCATATTCATAAAATTTCTCTTTTATTATTATTTTTACTTCACCTTGACTGTCTGGCTTGCTTAGAAAGTGCTTTTAACTCCGTAGCCTCTTTCAGAGCAGATTTCTTTGTTTGTTCCAACCGAAACCGTAATTTCTCGCCCAGAGAGCTGTTGGCGATGGCTTTCACCGCCGTAAAAGGGATGGCGGAGAAAATCACCACGCCGGCCACCTCCTCCCATGACGCCCTCACTCTCACTCGACGCAATTTGGAGAATTTGGAGGGCGAGAGTGTGAATTTTCTGCAGGGATTGGTGACTGGAGGCGAGAGAGTGAGCCGCAGAGAACAACTCATGATTGTCAGTTGTGTTTGTAATTTGTGATTGTAATTGGGCTGATTAGTGAATTGTGAATGCTTCTTTAACGTGTGTTAGTGATTGATATTGTTTTTATGAAAAGTGAAAAGCAAAAAGGGCATTTGGTCTAGTGGTATGATTCTCGCTTAGGGTGCGAGAGGTCCCGAGTTCAATTCTCGGAATGCCCCCATTATTCTTTTTGTTTTTATTCTCTCGATTATATCTTCATCTTTTTTTCTTTTTCATTGTTCACTAAATTTACTTTCCTGATAGTGGTACAAAAGAACTGTTTCTGTTTTTGTTTTTATGCACTAGATTATATCTTATCTTTTTTCTTTTTCATCTGTTCACTAAATTTACTTTCCTGATAGTCGTACAAAAGAACCAAGCAACAAATCACGACTGCGTTTTTTTCAGTGTTTTGTTTTGTGCTTAATTAGCTTTCTAAGAAATCACTTGTCATTTATTTCCTTTCATAACATGAAAAATGCACGCACGTCATCATTAATAACGCAAAGATCTATTTTATATTCCTTTTTTTTTTTTTTAGTGTACACAGTTACAAATAATACCAAAAACCTCAAAATAGAAACAGTATGATTTTCTACATCATATTATTCAAGAACTCTATTTCCATTATCCGAAAGAATTAATATGTATTCATCACATTTATTCAACATTTCTATATCCAGTATCCAACACGGCTTGAATCACACACAATAACTACAAATTAGAAAAAGAATTAATCTTTCCAACAGAACTTCCACCCGGACCCGGTTCAGGGACGCCTTCATTTACCCAAGTGGAAATCAAATGGTGCGCAATGGCATAAGGACCCGGCACGAACATAGGCGCCAGCTCACCGCTCTCCAATGAATAATCATTGAATGGAAAACCGTGCGGGCCCCGCTCCACTCCCTTACAAACCTGGCCCACTTTCACTGCAGCAGATTTTCTAGCCTTTTCGTACTCCGTGTGAGTCAGGGCTTTTTTTACTTCCTCTCTATTGTGCCATTGCGCATCTATAAAGTAAATAATATAAATAAATATGTATATAAAGAGAACAATATTGAGATTTATTTGTATATATTACCTTCGAGTTCTTTTTTGTCAACATTTATTTCGAAGGACTTCGCGTAAGCGAAGAAACCGACCATTAATTGGCTTGGCATACTACTCGGCCCCACTGAAAAATAAGTTAATTGATTAATAGATAATTATTTGATAGAAACAAAGTTGACAATTTATCAGGAAGAATATAAAAATAAATAAAAACCTGGCCAAGGTTGAGAGCTGTGATAAATAACTTGACCAATTTCTATACCGGTTTCTTCAAAAGTCTCTCTTCTCACTGCCTCTTCTAAACTCTCGCCAGGCTAATTAAAAAAATAAATTAAAACGAATTACGTTTTTATATGCATATAAATGAGCTTTATGTTTATTTTATTCATTTTCTAAAACAAACAAAAAAAATTTGACCTCAATAAAACCAGCAAGACAACTCCACATACGTGGTACAAATCTTGACTGGCGGCTTAATAATGCACGATCATTTTCTTTGTCAATTACCAACATAATCACGACCTGATAAATAAGAACAATTTATTAAATTCAATCAAACAATAGAAAAACAAGATAATTTGTAAGAAACGTTGGCGGGATAGAATAAGGATTGGAAAATTGGAGAGTAATTGTACCGGATCAATTCTCGGATAAATTCTTTTTTTGCAGGAATCATTTGTGCATTGTTTTCTCCTTCCAGCATTAATCGGTAGAGTTTTCGATCCGCAATTTCCACAAAATTGCGACAATCCATGCCATTCCAGAATCGCTCTAGCCTGTTCAAACGCATTAAATTCATATCATTCATCACAACAATTCAACAAACCAAAATTAAGATGACCAAATTGACAAAATACATAAATATTAAACAAAATTACATGGCCAGCAATAGCCAATTGGCTCATAGATTCCAAATCAGCCCAATCCGTCGCGACCATCAAAGTTCTCAACTCAACAAACGCCTTTCCTTCTCCCCACTCAATTTCACCCTCCTTGGACACATCAACTGCCCAGTAATGACATTTCTCATTCCCATCCTTGGACCCAACATACACAAACCCATCTTCCTTCAATCCCTCTTCCTTCAGTTTCCTCGAATCGACCCAGGAAAGATTCCATGTTGGTGGGTCAGAATCAGTGGCGTGCGTCAAAGGTCGGCCTTTGCGGAAGGGCAGAACGAGAAACTGGTCGGGGGAAGAAGGGTCTGGCGAGAGGAGGAAGGAGGCGAGGGAGTCGGAGTTGGGGAGTGATTTGAGAGGGTTTCCAGCGAAGGCGTGGGTTGAGTTTGAGGCCATGGAGAGGAGAAGGAGTAGAGGTTTGGTGGTGGAGTTGAGAAATGGTTGTTTGGGGAGGAGGAATGAAACGGAATGGTTAAGTATCATCTCAAGATGAACTACTGTGCTGAGAAGAAAGTGAGATATTGTGAAGGGACGTTTCTTAATAAACCCCTTGCCTTTCGCAATATTTTTAGAACTTTAAATATTTTATTTTGATCTCAAAAGTGAAATGAGCTTTTTAAGTGAGCTAGTTTTAGCATAAAGTATAGTTGTTTTTTGGGATAAAATATCTCCAGCATCAACTCCTTTTCTCATCTCATTTTTTATGGCACAATATTGTTTTTTTTTCCTCATTGTTGTATCTTAATTTGCATTTATTTATTGTTTTAGACTAAAGATATGAAAATAATGATTTTCATGAGATGCATATCGGTGAAAACATAGATCTCGTATTAAGTCATTAAGATAACTAAAGAAAAAAAGATTCATTCAACTTTAGACGGATTAAATTCCATAGTATATAAGAATAAGAATATAAGAAATTTCCATAATATTCATAAGGACTAAGGGTTTTTGTGATAATTTATTTGCCTAAAAACACCCTCTGTGTTTATGATGAGAATGGAGAGGAAGAAAAAATAAGTCCAACAAAAGTCAATTTGGGTGAGGAGTCAACTACATGTATTGGCCGGTCAAATAGAAAATATTTCATCATGTTATGTCTTTTTCTTAATTTGTATCAACTTTCAAAGAGCAAGTAAATTATGTTTATTCATTGGACTACATAATAAATATGAATAAGAGTGAATGTCAAACATGCATAAAAAATTAAGATAGCTCAATCGAAAGACACATAAAAAAACAACTTAGATCAAGCTCATATTTT
This sequence comes from Juncus effusus, assembly GCA_027726005.1. Classification (NCBI taxonomy): domain Eukaryota; kingdom Viridiplantae; phylum Streptophyta; class Magnoliopsida; order Poales; family Juncaceae; genus Juncus; species Juncus effusus. The sequence continues at coordinate 10,966,781 of CM050894.1, read as the reverse complement.
ATTAATTAGGGTTTGAGCTTTGAAGGGGTACATAGCTTCAAAAAGCTTAGCCAAAACCACATCATAGATTCATATATATCTTATACATTTTATTTTATATATCATTTCCTTATACTTCATCTTCTCTTCAGCCTTGTTTGCCTTCAATTTTCTTTAACTGCATGCCATGATGATTAATTAGTCATGATCAAAGACATAACAAATAAGAGTACAAGAAAAAAGTTTAAACATGGAAGCAAGGGATTGATTTGATCAAACCTGATAGTGATACCACGGGAAGAGCCGCACTTACGACATTCCGTCCTGCTCGCAAAGTTGTGCTCATGACATCCAGGCCTGTATCAAATGATACATTATAATATTTCTTTGATAGATCATGATAGAGCCAATATAGTAACAAATTACATACACATACTAATATACAATCATTACAATTTACAACTTAAATACCGAAGGCTATTCATCGGACTTAAGTAGTAACAATAATTTATTACATCACTCAAACTGTAATACACGTACGTACCTAGTACAGGTCCAGTCGCCAGGGAGAAAAGCACGAGGGCCACGTGGCAAGTCAGCCTCACCAGCACCAGTATCCTTTGAGGCACTGCAATTCAGGCAGTTCGTTCGGCTGGCGAAATTGTGGTACCCACACGTACAATACCAGTCGCCACGCAGGACGACTGTCGAGCAGCCAGCTCCGGCACTAGGAATGAATGCAGAGGGGGGCCGAGGATCGCCGCAGCGCTGGCACATTTCACGCCGGGTGAAGTTCAGGTATTGGCACGAACGACAGTTCCAGTCTCCTGGCTTCTTGTTCATTCGCAATCTAGGTTTTGTAAAGTGATTAATGGTTAAGTATTATGATTATGTTAGAATGTAGGTAATGAATGAATGTTTTTATGGTGTACAATATATCAACTCTTCAGTTCATGTATAGACATAAACAGTCCCTTATAGACTAATAGTTCTAAAGTCTATAATTTCCCCAACTTTTTATTTTTCAAAGTCTTTTGAGACTTCTTATGAGACCACATCATCTCAATTATTTTATCCATTAAATTAAATAACAAGCTTACTTCTACATCATTGATTTTTTTACTTACTCTGATTTCTTGTGACATTATTTATATATCATACTAACATGTACAACAATGATTGGTAGTTTTGGTATTTGCTATTCTATACCCGATTAGGTGAGAACGGTTAAAATTATTTTTTATCATTAGATTTGAATCAAATGGTTGTAATGAATCATAGTGCATATATATTTATGTTCAAATATTAATGCAAAGAGAATTGAATTGTTCATTTATTAAACATATTTAGTTTTTTCTTTTATTTCTTTAAAAAAGTACTAATTCATAATAAAATATTTTATTTCTAACGTTAAAATCTTCAAAACTAAATTTGTTTGATTTTTATCTTTATTTTGCCATATTGCTATGGTTCCAATTTAATTTTTTTTTTCCGGCAAAGTATGCAAAGATATATAAATAAGAATATGCTCATGTGGAATTTATCTTTACATAATTAGATTTAAACAATTAGATGTTCAAAATATAATGTAATAAATTATTCTTTTTGGTATTATAAATAAATTATAAATTCAAACATTTAGTAAAATAAACCACCCCATTTTTTTTACCTCATTTTGAGCCTTCTTATTGAATTGAATCATGCCATCAAATTTCTCTAGGCCGTCCGATCAAAAAAGTTTCTCAAATTTTATTATTTAATTTCTCATATTTCTTGATATTTTATGGCAATATGTGTGTGGTTATTAATACATAATCATATAATTTATTAAATTGCTACTTTTTTTTATTACATTTTCGATTTGGTGAGAACCATCAAGTTCTTGGGTTCTTACTACAAGAAAATAATATATTAAAAAATACAGTACATTAATTAATACATTACATGTTTCTATGATTGCTATGTGATTCATTTATTCATAAAGTATATAGTTATTGCATATCATTTTGTTAGTTGGATAAGATCAACAATGAGAAAATTAATAGTGATATTATTTTAAGAAAATGATTCATATTACATTTTTTTTTTATTAGAACACAACATTTTTTTCTCTATATATAACATTATATTTGTTTTCTTCAAACGTAATATTAAATGTAAGTACCTTTTTTTTTTTCTTTTTTTGTCAAAAAAAATGAAACGTCTTTGACTAAATCTTTTGGTGCTTCTACAAAAATCTTTGAAATAAATTGTCATATTATTTTTTCTTTTTTCGAGCTACATCTAAAGATGATTATAACTTATATATGTTTGTAAATGTAATATAAGAATAATTCATAGTGCCTTATTAAAAAAAAATCAATTTATTATTTTCACTAAGTTGTTGTTTATATAATTAATCTATAATAGCATAATTTATTATATAAATTTTTCCGTCATTACAAAATTAGATGTGATAAAACATCTTATAATGTAATACAAAATTATAACTAAAAAAATACTAAACTTACTCTACGTAAATTGGCTATATTTTTTATGTGTTATGAATCATTTTAAATGTTATTTTAATTTTTATATTTTCTTAAGTTATAGAGAGCTTTTGTAATTTTTATAATTGTAAGTTTATCTATTATATATCAAAATAATAAAATAAAAAATTACAGCATAGCGCGAGTATACAGTTACTTTAATTATTCTCTTAAGTTTTCTTATATTATCATCACTTTACAACTTAATAAGAGAAAAATGAAAAAAAAATAGACAAGAGATATAAATTAATGATAGTGACATTGCGTTTGTAAAAAAAAAATATACTATATAAGATAAATAAATAAGGTTTCATATTCTCATTATTGATTTTTTTAGTTGTCAAAATTATGTACGATATATATACACCACGTGAATAAAAATTTCACATGTATTAATAAAACTCAGTACATAAATTAATATAATATGGTTTTCAACAATATAAAAATATTTTTATGTAACTGTTTCATGAAATTGAAGATATAATACGAAATATTATTCTAATTGTACACTAAAATGAAAATATTCGCAGCGTAGTGTGAACATTATCCTAGATATGTATACAATATACAAAAAAAAAGTTTAATTAAGAGTATATAATAATAATAATAAGAATAATAATATATATTATGAAATAGTGTTGATAATCATATCTCATGTGAGATGTTGTGTGTGAGAGAGATGTATTACCAAAAATGGAGGAGATTTGACTAGGGTTTGATTAAACCACAACAAATAAACTAATTTCTTATGATTAGTTGATTGGTGTTTATATTTGTTTATGGAAGGAGGTTGTGGCCTTTTATACTACAAAATCCATGGCCCTACAATAATTGAGCTATTCATCTGCACCAATGTAAAACTACACCTAGAAGACTGTGCTGATTTGTTATTGGGGATGTTCCAAGACAACCAATCAATTCCTGACACATCAGCATATTGTACATATTTGTGATGTTTAGTGTGAGGAAATTTCTTGCATATATGTGGTGTGGACGTGGAGGCCCGGGTAAGTTCCCTCTATCTCTTCCTTTTCTTTTTTTTTCTTTTCTTTTCTTCTCTTTAGCTTTGGATTGGGGGATGATGGAACAAAGGAATCTAAGAATACTAAAAGAAGTAAACAAAGATAAAGAAAAGGTGGCAAAGATAGGAATGAGAAACTCTACCATTGGCTTAGTTCTTCAACATTTTTTGTTTGGCATAGTGGTTAATTGGCTTAGTTCTTCAACAATAATTGTTTGGCATAGAGGTTATTTAGCTTAGTTCTTTGACAAAAAAAATGTTTGGCATAGTGGTCAGTCTTTCCGCCAAAGATTGCTAGCTCATGTGATATATATCACTTGAATTTTAGTAAGTCTCTCAAACCCATTAACAGTGGAATTGAGATTAAAAAAAAAATACTTCGATAATGATTTCGCACTATTATTTATCATTAAGAGATGTTCTGCATCACACTGCAATTTGCTGAAATTTATATTAATTAAAATAAATTATCCACTATATATATAATATTTTATAAGTTTAGGGATGTAACTATAATGCATGAGTCTACAATTGTCACAAAAGAAATTATATATGTAAATAACTAAATATACAAAAATGTTTCCACAAGTTGGGTTAAGGATTGATTACAATTTTACCTAATATAGAAAAAAAACTAATTAAATAGTGGTAAGAAGAAGAACCGTTAATCAAATAGATATGCTGGTAAAGATCAGACAAAGAATTGAAATAATTGAGGTAAATTAATTGGAATATATTCTCCACATACTGTGGGCAGCCATTTCAGATCCTTTATTCTTATTTTCTGTTCTTTCCTTTTTCTTTTTTGAAGCAATTCCCATATATCTTTTTATTCCATTAATTCCCCCTTTTTGTACATTTCCTTCTCCCCACTCAATTTCACCCTCCGACACATCAACCGCCCAGTAATGACATTTCTCATTCCCATCCTTCGAACCAAGATACACAAACCCATCTTCATTCAACCCCTCTTCCTTCCAACTTTATCGAATCAACCCAGGACAGATTCCATTGTTGGTGGGTCAGAATCGGTGGCGTGCGTCAACGGTCGACCTTTTTTGAATGGGAGGATGAGAAAGTGGTCGGTGGAAGAAGGGCCTGGTGAGAGGAGGAAGGAGGTGAGGGAGTCGGAGTTGGGGAGTGATTTGAGAGGGTTTCCAGCAAAGGCGTGGGTTGAAGTTGAGGCCTTGGTTGTTAGGGGAGGTGTGGTGGTGGAGTTGAGAAAGGTCGTTTGGGGGGATGAAACGGATGTTAGATTTGTTTTTGTGTGCATTTTCCTCTCAAAGGAAAAAGCTATGAATCAGGATCAATTATATTTGAAAAGGAGATCAATCTGATTGAGACGCAGCTGGAGGATATAGATGACAACAAATTATGTCCTGATATTCGGGTTTCTTGACGGCCAAGTAACGTTGGCTTATAAATAGAGAGGTATATCTCTTGGCAACATACAACACACAATAGAAATTTAACTCCGCCTACAATAACCCAGTCTCAGATCCCTCTAAACCCTAATTTGTTTCCTTTAACGGAATGGTTAAATATCATCTAAGCTTGCTTTGGGAATATTTTGAACAACTCCTGTATCTGTAAATGTTTTATTTTGATCTCAAAAGTGGGATAAACTTTTTTAAGAGAGCTCCTTTTACTGTTTTAGTGTTTTAGCATAAAAGTATGGTGGTTGTTTTTGGATAAAATATCTCCAGCATCAAACTCCTTATTTTTCATATTTTATGGTACAGTATTCTTTTTTCCTCATTGTTATATCTTAATTCACATTTATTTATTGTTTCAGACTGAAGTGTAAAATATGAAAATAACGATTTTCATGAGATCTGCTCCAAATATTAAAAAAAAAAACGATTTTCATGGGATGCATCATGCATCTTGGTGTAAATAAAAAGATACTTAGGCCTCGGATTAAAATAAATGAATAGAAAGATTCATTGATTAAATTCGAGTATACAAGAATATAAGAAGTTTTTCAAAATATTCATAAAGACAGGGTTTTTGGAAAATTTTCCATACAGTAAAATACGCTCCGGTTTTTTCCATAGAATAAGATACGGTCCGTTTCTTATGAGAAACGGAGAGGGAGAAAAATAAGTCCAACAAAAGTCAATTTGGGTGAAGAGTCAACTAAAAATTGACCGGTCAAATGTAAACATTTCATCATGTTATTTCTTTTTCTTAATTTGTCTCAACTTTCATAGAATAAGTAAATTCTATTTATTCAATGGGCTACATAATAATTATGAATAAGAGTGAAAAGAATGTCAAATATGAAATATGCATAAAAAATTAAGATAGCTCAATCAAAATCCACATACAAAAAAAATTAGATCAAGCTAATATTTTATTAATTAGGGTTTGAAGGGGTACATAGCTTCAAAAAGCTTAGCCAAAACCACATCATAGATTCATATATATCTTATACATCTTATTTTATATATCATTTCCATATACTTCATCTTCTCTGCTACCTTGTTTGCCTTCTCTTCAATTTTCTTTAACTGCATGCCATGATGATTAATTAGTCATGATCTGACAAAACATAAAAGAATACAAGAAAAAAAGTTTAAATATGGAAACAAAGGATTGATTTAATCAAACCTGAGAGTGATACGCGGGAAGAGCCGCACTTACGACATTCCGTCCTGCTCGCAAAGTTGTGCTCCTCACATCCAGGCCTGTATCAGACGATAATTAATACCAATATAGTAACAAGTTACATACACATACTAATATGAAAAATGTTATACTTAAGTGATATACCATCATTACAACTTAAAGTACCAAAGGCTCTTCATATACCTAGTGCAGGTCCAGTCGCCAGGGAGAAAAGCACGAGGGCCACGTGGCACGTCCGCCTCACCAGCACTAGTATTCTTCGAGGCAGTGCACTTCAGACAGTTCGTTCGGCTAGCAAAATTGTGGTACCCACACGTGCAGTACCAGTCGCCACGCAGGACGACTGTCGAACGGCCAGATCCGGCACCAGGAATGAATGCAGAGGGGGGCCGAGGATCGCTGCAGCGCTGGCACATTTCACGTCGGGTGAAGTTCAGGTATTGGCACGAACGACAGTTCCAGTCTCCGTGGTTCATTCGCAATCTAGTTTTGTAAAGTGATTAATGGTTAATTATGTTAGAATGTAGGTTAGTCATGAATGAATGTTTTTAGTATGTACATATATCAACTTTTCAAGACATGTATAGACTATATACAGCCTTGATATATAGACTGATTGTTCTAAAGTTTATAATTATGAATACTATATACACAAAAGAAAGAAGTTCAATTAAGAATTATGTACTAATAAGAATAAATACAAAACAAATAATATAATATGTATTATTAAATAGTGTTGATAATTATATCTCAAGTGAGAGTGTGTGTATGTGTGAGAGAGATGTATTACCAAAAATGGAGGAGATTTGACTAGGGTTTGATTAAACCACAACAAATAAGCTAATTTCTTATGATTAATTGATTGGTGTTTATATTTGTTTATGGAAGGAGGTTGTGGCCTTTTATACTAGAAAATCCATGGCCCTACAATAATTGAGCTATTCATCTGCACCAATGTAAAACTACACCTACAAGACTGTGCTGACGTGACAATATATTATTGGAGATGTTCTAACACCAACCAATCAATTCATGACACATCAGGATATTGTAATTATTTGTCGATGTTTAGTGTGAGGAAATTTCTTTCATATATGTGGTGTGGACGTGGAGGCCCGGGTAAGTTCTCTCTATCTCTTCTTCTTCTTGTTCTTCTTGTTCTTCTTTCCTTTCTTTATTTTTTCTTTTATTTTTTCCCATTTCTAACTTCTCTTTAGCTTTGGATTGGGGGGGTGATGGAACAAAGGAATCTAAGAATACGAAAAGAAGTAAACAAAGAAAAAGAAAGGGGATGCCAAAGATAGGAATGAGAAACTCTACCATTGGCTTAGTTCTTCAACAAAAATTGTTTGGCATAGTAGTTATTCTTTCACTAAAGCTTGTTAAATCAAGTGGTGCACTGTACGCACCACTTTTGGGAGTGTCTCAAATTCAAATTCTAACAAACATATTTAGCACGATTAATATTTAGCAAGTTTCTTAATTTACGAATAGTGAGATTTTTTGTTAACAATAGCCCGTATGCATTATAGTGAGATTGAGCCTCCAAAAATAAAATAAAAAAGAAATACTACGAAATTATTTCCCGCTATTATTTTTTTTTAATGCAAGTTTGAGGTATTTCATGTTGTTATTTATCACTAAGAGAAGTTATGCGTTACACTTCACTTGTTGAAATTTATTACTAACTAAAAACAAATTATCCACTATAAAATATTTTCATATGTTAGTGATGTAACTATATTAACCGTAGGCATGGCATACAATTGTATAAAAAGAATAGGGAAATTTGCAAACACGACGATACTGTAACACGACTGTAGCACGGTGCACTGTAGATATACTGTTTTTCCATTTTATATACTATTTTCTCATTTTTATATATTGTTTTGCTATTTTATATACCGTTATTTATTCTTTGTGTATTTTTTATTTTTTTACTTTTATATACTGTTTCCCCATTTTATATACTGTTTTCACTTTTTATGTATATATTGTTATTAGAAAATAAATTATATATACTGTTATGTATATATTTTTATTAGAAAATATGGATCCGTCGTGAACAACCTTGCTACAATGCCGTCGTGCTCTATCAAGTCTCAAAAGAGTATGTAAATATGCATTCGTAAATGTTTCCGTAAGTAAGTTGGGTTGATAAACGATTGATTACAATTTTACCTTATATAGGAAAAACCTAATTAAATAGTGGTAAAAAAAAACATTAATGGAATAGATATGCTGGCAAAGGTCAGACAAAGAATTGAAATAATTGGGGTAAATTAATAGGAATATATTCTCCACATACTGTGGGCAGCCATTTCAGATCCTTTATTCTTCTTTTCTGTTCTTTTCTTTTCTTTTTTGAAGCAATCCAATATATCTTTTTATTATTCCATTAATTCCCCTTTTCGCAATAATTCAAAAGGTCTAAGATTCAGTCCTAGCTAGCTACTTGTCCTAGGAAATTAGAGGCCGTCGGATTTTGCCACTGGCCCGGATTTTGTCCCCTCAATCTTATTTTTTATATATATATGAAAGAGAAATTAGGATAATTTGAGTATTTGTGAAAAAGAATATAGGTTGAATTTATTTGACGGGAGTAGATTGTATTTCCTACTAATTATATATATATATATATATATATATATATATAGTTTTGCTAGTAAGCTAATATTATTATCAAGGAGTTGGTACTAACAATTTGTAGACTCTTGGATCTGCTTTAATTTGTGTGCAATCATTTGATCAACATATTTAGTAACTCTCTCTCACCTGAAAAGGAAATAAATCTTGAACCACAAAGGAAATAATCGCATAAATGAAAGTGTTTTTCCGAATATAGAACTTTCCTTCGATATTCCGATTTCTTCTCTTCCAAAAAATCTTTTATTTTCATATATTAAAAAAAAGGGGGGTTTGAGAAGAAATTGTTGGCATGTTTTGATTGAATTTAGAGATTGAAGTATTTTTGTAAATTTAAATTTTATATGAATTTTAGTTTGAAATTTATTTGTATAGATTATGATATGTGAGTTTATTAATTTGTAATGGATATATATGAATGCGATTTGATTAAATTGTATGAATGATGTTAGTATGTATTTTGATTAGAAAATTTTATGAATTATTATTGTATGCATTTAATTTGAAATTTGTATGAATTTCTATGATGATAAAATTAAAGCAGATCAAACGGTCCAAAAATCATTAGTATCAAACGCTTTATATTAACATTAGTTTCCTAGACGGACTATATATATATATATATATATATATATATAGAGAGAGAGAGAGAGAGAGAGAGAGAGAGAGAGATTTGTTAAACTGCTTAAATTGAATTGTTGAATTTTCATACTTGACTTATCATTTATTGGATTTGCATCAAATATGTGTTATGCGATTAAATAACAGGCTTCGCGACGGAAGATGAAATATATTATTTATTATATGACATAAATCTTGATTCATATTTAATAAATACTAAGTGCTTACAAAATAAAATATTTAATATTTAATTGTATAATATTTTGATTTTTTGTAAGGTACACATGCATGCATGAAGATATGCATATAGACAAAAGGCCTCTCATCAATCACCAACTTGCATTGAAAGTTCATTTTATCTATATGTGTGTGCTCCTTTTTTTTTTTTTATCACAAGTTATTTACTTATTTAACAACCAGAAGACCATGATCTAATTCTTGATGCCTGCTCTGAGAATTAATTCTGATTTGATAAATTTAAAACTCCAATTATTAATTAGCTAGTAAACATTTATTTCTCAATCACTTTCTTCTCTCAACATGTATAGTGTAACGTGTAAGTTAGAAAACAAAATTTTGAAACAAAACAATATTTCAAGCATTAGCCTTTGTTATTTTATCGATGTATTTATTCAAAATTTCTCAAACAAAAAGAAAATCCAAATTACAGGAAACATTATATTTGATGATTGAGATCAGCCCATAAAAAAAGGATTTGTAGCTAAACAAATTAGCCCATTATTACACAAAATTCCTTGAAAAGTAATTTCAAGTTCAAATGCATTCAAGCCCCATCTGAAAACAAAAAAAAATGAAAGAAAATCAAAACCTCTTTTTTCAATTCAAAAAAAAAAAAAATTATTTCAATTTTAGTGATGATGCTCATCATCACTATGTCCATCTGGATCCCCTCCATTTCCTATCACTTCCAGCTAAAATAAAAAAATCACAAATTAGAAAAAAACTATATTTTATTTCGAATAACCATTTAATAAATTTAAAATTGTATAAAGTAATTTATAAAATAACGGAGTTACTTTGAAGTACTGGGAGCAAACAGGACACTCGTGAGGCTTCTCTTTTTCCAGCCAGAACCATACTACATCATGCTCATCCTCTGTATTCAAATAAATAACATTACTTTTTAGGACTAAAATGAAAATTGATAAAAAAATACATGGACAATTTTGTAAATTTAGCCGAATTCGGCCTCAATCATTCCTCAGTTGCATTTTTGCCCAAATTGCTTACCTCAATGAGGACTTAATTAGTCAATTAGCCTCAATTACATAATATTAAGGGAAAGATGAGATTTTTATTTTTAATTTGATAAATTTTGAGGACTGAAATGTAAAAAAGGTGTAACATAACATAACATACCGCCTTCACCGCCAGGGCAGCCGACTATTCTTTTGTTATAATAGGACTGTATTACAGCTGGAGCTTCCTGTAAAAAGACATATAAAAGGATTACTTCTAAAATTAATTGAATTAAATCATGCACATAAACATGGATTATATTGCTTTTAGATTTAATTGATTATGAAAACTGTGTATTCGAACTTCTAAAATAGGGTTTGGATAATAAATTAAATAAAAAACAAGAAAGAATATGCATACTTTGGTACCAAAAGGGCCAACAGGAGCATCCATATCAAACCGCTTTACACCCTATAGAATATTGAAATTAATTAAATGAATAAAATAAATAAAATTGAAGCAATATAAATTGCAAGCAATTACAATTTTAACACAATACAAAATTGAGTTGCAAGTTAACAAATTTTTGTTATTAAATAATTAAAATTACCTGAAGATCTCCTTCAATTTCCTCGCGCTCTAAACCTGTTGCAATTGGCATCACATCCTCAATTTTCAATTTCAACTCTCCAGTAGCTTCAATTTAAAAAAATCAAAAAGAAAAGAAACGTCAGTTATTATTGGAAAGAGATTTTTACATCAGATACAATGAAATGGTTTTTTTTAATGCAAGCTTGAGGATACAATGAAATAGTTTTTTTAATGTAAGCTTGAGGATACAACGAAATGGTCATTATTGCAAAGAGATTTTACATCAGACACAATGAAATGTTTCAATTTTTACAACAACAAGGATTACATCTCTTGATTTCTGGCTTGCAAGTATTATATGCATTATGGATCTAGATAAAGTGCTGACTTTTCCGTTTAATCATTAAATATCGAACTTTGAGATTCAATTACAGATGCATAAAGTTTGATTCCAATCCTTACTGATCCATTCATGAATACTACAGTAAAATAACATCATTCAGCGAAGGTCATTCCATCCGTCATATATGCCTAAACTAAACAAACAGTATAGAAACAAGTTCGTACCGAGAGAAGAGAATGAGAGCGCCGGAACCGAGCCGAATAAAATCGCAGCTCCGGCGATCGGCGCCCGGTGAAGACCACTACATCCTCCTCCGCCGGCGGCGGCGGATCTGGCGGCGATGAAGGGGCGGAGCTGACCGGCGAGTCTTTTCCACATCATTTTTTCTTCTTTTTCTTTTCTGAAGAGAATCTGATCTGAGATGGCGCATTTTTTTATAGTAGGGGCGGCTGTCAGTGGATCGGGTTGTTTATTCCCAACTGACCCGACCCGTTAAGGTATTATTCAATTCAAATAGCCAATTGTATATTTTTTTATTTTTATTTTTTGCTTTGTCAATTGTAATTGGATGAAGACATAGAGAAATAAAGATTGCAATCAATTTTCATAAACATGAGTTACATGATTACAATACTGAAGATTGTCATATCTTTCAAGTTTCAATTGTGAGTTGAGTAAAATTAATTTAATATGGTTTAATTCATGTTAAGTTTAGTTAATTCTTGAAAGTTTTTTTTTATTTTTTATTTCAAGCCCATGGTTTTGCAAAGTTCAGCTTGTCTTCATTTTAGGATCAAACTTCTCTTATGTCTCTTTCTAAACGAAGACAAACGAACTATCTACCGAATTTATCGAATCAAATAAAAAAAAGTACAACAAACATATTTAACGTTTTAGAAAATCATAAGCAAGTGAAAAAAAAGATCACAGATAATTAGCAATTAAGAATACCCAGTTAAGTATTTCACTTCATCTCGAATAGTCGTCATTAGAAAAAAAAATTCACTTGTTCTCTAAAGAAAGATAAAACTTGTTGTCTATTCTTGTTCATATTTATCATGGTTCCGAATCTGGAGAGGAATTGAATAAATCCCTAAAAACCACTAAACAAGCATCTGCCCATGGTTTTGACATGGACTTAAAATAAGTCAACTCAATTCCCAGAGAATAAGAGGGCTATCGTTTTTCCTTGTTTAATGCAATAAAAACAGCATAGTGTTATTTAAATCATATTCTTTGCTACAATTGTTTTGCTTCTATTGTATTTTATTAAGAATTATGAATTTTACATAGGACGAAAAAAATTGTCATTCTAATTTGAATAGGACATATCAAAACTAATTTCAAACTGAAATAAAATAACCGCATCCTGAGCAGTCCTATTCGATCATACTGACTAAATATCCCCTCCATTCTCACCAAAACTGAAGAACTCCAGCATAACAATAACCATCACTCTAACAGCTCAAAGAACTCAAACACTGGAGAGGATCAAACCCTCATATCCACGGCCCAAAATCATCCAGCCTCAAATCCAACGGCCCAAATCCTCCAAAACCAGACTATAAGCCCTAGTTCTCGCTTTCACCTTCCTTCCCTCCTTCCCAACCAAAACCCTTCAATACAAGTCCCGCCTTCTACGAGAACTAATGGGAACCAGCGCGAACGGATCCACGGCGGAGAGGGTGGATAAGGGCGTCGATTTTGTGAACTATTTCTGCACGTATGGGTTCTTATTCCATCAGAAAGAGATGCTCTCAGACAGAGCTCGAATGGACGCGTATTTCCACTCGATTTCTCGCAACAAACACCATTTCAAAGACAAGGTATTCGAAATAAACCTCAAATGATAAATCTTATTATTAATTTTTTTTTTTTACAAAAGAGCTTGTACTAAAACAGCTCAAAAAACTATCCTATAAATTGAAAACTGAAAAAGAGAGAGAGATAGAAATAAAAAATGAAATGATAAAATTTGAGTGAAATAATTAGGTTGTGTTGGATGTTGGGACTGGGAGTGGCATTTTGGCGATTTGGTGCGCACAAGCAGGGGCGAAAAAGGTGTATGCGGTCGAAGCGACGAAAATGGCGGATCATGCGAGAGAGCTTGTGAAGGGGAATTCGGTGGAAGATATTGTTGAAGTGATTGAGGGGTCGATGGAAGAAGTCAACTTGCCAGAAAAAGGTTGGTTGAAAATGTTAAATAGATATATAATTGTGTGTTTTGATTGTTTTTATTGGGTTTTTTGTGATTAATTGTGGCTATTTTTTGTGAGGGCAGTTGATGTAATAATATCGGAATGGATGGGCTATTTCCTGTTGAGAGAATCTATGTTTGATTCTGTTATTTGCGCGAGAGACCGATTCCTCAAACCAGACGGAATGATGTACGTTACCAAAATCCTTCATTTAATTTAATTTCCGTTTTGCTCTTCTTTTCTTTTTTGTATATTTTTATTTTATATTTTTTAATATTTTAGGTATCCTAGTCATGCGAGGATGTGGATCGCGCCGATCCGATCTGGAATCTCGGATCAAAAATCGAACGATCTAGATTGCTCCATGGATGACTGGCAGAATTTCATTGAAGGAACCGAAACACATTACGGAGTCAATATGAGTGTGCTCACACAAGCCTACCGCGAAGAGCATGAAAAATACTACTTCAAGGTGTAAATTAATTCATATAAATTATAATTTCTGACGATTTTTGAAGTTTAGGTTTTTTGTGACAATTTTTATTTGTAATTTTTAAGACGTCGTTGTGGTGTAATTTGGATCCGAATCAAGTAGTTGGGGAGCCAGCTGTGATTAAAGAAATAGATTGTCTTACAGCCACAGTTGAGGAAATTCGTACTGTTGTTGCTAAAGTGACTACACCGATTACTATGGACAGATCGAGAGTTTCTGCTTTTGCTGGCTGGTTTGATGTCCAGTTTAAGGTACAATTCAATTTTTTAATTTTTTTTGTAGTATTTTATTTTGATTTAAAAAAAATAATGTGATATTTTGAATAGGGAAATGAAGGAAATCCAGCGAAGAATGAAATTGAGTTGACGACAGCTCCTGATAATAATGGCGGGACCCATTGGGGCCAACAGGTTTATTTCCTTTATATATTTATCTATTTATTTGTTACAATTATTATTTTAAAAAAAATAATGGTATTTAACTTAATTTATTTGTTGTGGTTTTGTAGGTATTTTTGGTGAGAAATCCATTTAGAGTGGATCAAGGGGATAAGTTAAATATATCATTCAAAATGAGTAGAGCGAAACAATATCACAGGCTGATGGATGTGGAGCTGATTTCTGAACTGGAGCTCTCCAGTGGCAAAAGGCTGCCACCTGTCACTACTAGGGTTGCTATCGAGTAGTAGTGCTGCTTAATTTATATCAGGTTAAGTGTGTTCCATTTTTCTTTGCTTGTTTATTTATTTTGTTGTTTTTAATGTTTTGTTTTTGTGTAACAGGTTGGAATGGAAGCCTTCACAATTTTGTTTCTTTTTTTTTTTTTTCTATTTTTAATTTTTATTTTATTTGGATTAAGTGAGGCTTATGTTTGAATTCCACTAAAGTAGGGGTTTGGGGTTGAAGTTTTTGATTTATTGCATTTGATTTTTATTTATTATTATTTTATTTCTGTAACATTTAAATGCAATTGTAAAATTGTATTTGGGAATTCCAAACTATTATCTTTGCCCTGGTATGGTATTATGTATCATTGATTAGATGTGACATTTTGTTTCTTTTTTCGTTCTTATTTCTCTTTCAATATATAATTTATCAATTTATGTAATATTGTTAATAAAAAAGATAAATTAAATGTAATTTGTTATGAATATAATTAATGTGGATGTCCATTACTTGGCCCCTAAGCAAAGATAAATTAGGAAATGCTTATAAGATGGAAGGAGTCATGGCAGGATATTTATTACTGTATATTCTATTGTATTTAGGTTAGATTATTTTCTTTATTGTAATTCTAAATCAGGCAAGAGATTTCTTGGCCAGCACTCACCCTCTACTATATAAAGAGGGCAATGACTATTGTATTCTCAATCCACAATTCAATACATAATTCTCTCCTTCCAATTCTCTCTTTTATTATTCTTTTGTTCTTTATTTATAACACGTTATCAGCACGACTCTGACCCAAAGTAAGCGAGGTAGGAACCATAATTATTTCTTATATTCCAATAATTTTATTCGGATTCTTTTTCTTCCTTTATTCGAATTTTCTTTTATTTATTTATTTGAACATTAGATAACATGTTATTATTAATACATGTTTATTTTTAAGCACCAGAAGTTGCTTATCATTTCTTTTTATGCACCAGAAGTTGCTTGTTTAGTTTTTATTTATACAACCAGAAGTTGCAGATTCTCTTTATAGATCAATGCACCAGAAGTTGCTTGTTTAATTATTTTTATTTTGCAACCAGAAGTTGCGTGTTTATTTTTATTTACGCACCAGAAGTTGCTTGTTTAATTTTATTTACGCAACCAGAAGTTGCATGTTTATTTTTATTTATGCACCAGAAGTTGTAAGTATATTTATACACCAGAAGTTGTAAGTATATTTATACACCAGAAGTTGTAAGTATATTTATGCACCAGAAGTTGCAAGTATATTTATCTTTATTCTATGTACATTTATTTTATGCACATTTACTTTTATGCACATTTACTTTTATGTACATTTATTTTACGCACATTTATTTTTATGGAAATTTATTTTTATTTATGCACCTGTAGTTGCAATAATTTTTTTCCTTTGCACACAAGCTGCAAATTTTATTTTATGCACCATAAGTTGCAAAATATAGCACCAGTAGTTGCAAGAATATAAATCAGAAATATTGTCTAAATCTCGAAGATCAACTCTCAAATAATAATTTGAAAAAAAAAATGAAGAACATATATTAAATAATGATACTACTTACCTTTTATCTTGCTCTTGAAGCAGCAACAAGATGAAGAGAGTTGTAAGATATATTGAAAACCAATATCATATCTTATTGTGAATAAGCAAACTAATGAGTTGTAAAAGAAGAAATTATGAAACTTGATTAAAAATTGCATTCAATTCCCAGAAGTGAATGTTGCAAAATAATGACATAAATGAGACCAATGCCAGAATTCATTACAAGAAAATCACATAAGACAATGAGAAGATACAACAAGATATCATTTGTAACTGATTCCAAAATATGTATTTTTGATGTTGTATAAAAGAGCATTGGTTAAGTACCTGTTGTACACCAAAACAAATTTTTTTTTGTCAATTCTATAAAGACATGTCCAGTAGACATTGAACAACTAAAATAATACTTAGAAATTGAAAGTCAAGTGTTAATACAATATCACGTATTATAAATATAATTCAAGACTCCAGAAGAGTTATTATTTTGTTCCCTGAATAAACAAAATATATAACAGAAAATACTTTAAAATTGTGAATTACTATCATTGTTCCTTGTATATAAGCAAAATAATTAATTTTCATTAAAATGAAAAATTATGAATTTCGTACAATTGATTCCACATCATTCCCAGAAGTGAATACTACATATACAAGTCATGATTATGAATGTGGATGCTAATGTGAAAGAGATCAAGGTCGAAACTATACTTGTTACTGTGATGATAATATTAAGAAGAACGTAGTAATAAAGGACATTTGATATGTCTCTATGTATGTCCTAGAATCTTGTGGAACTTTATTAAGCCGTCTTAAAGACAAAGAGAAAATAATAATGTCAATTTGTTTATGACGATAATGAAAATGTTGATAACCGATAATGATATCATCCGCTGGATCTAAAGCACATTAACAACAACGAGGTAGAAAAAGAACTGAGTAAGAAAATTTTCTTTTATTCTATTTTTATATTCTTATTATTATTGTTATTATCATTATCATTATTTTTCTTTCTTTTGATACTACTAATATGAATCAAAGTATGTATTGGCACAATAAAAATTATAAATATGTGTGCCTCATTGTAGTGGACAATATTTTTGTATTTTGAGAAATATTCATTAGAACAACATGCAGCTTTTCTATTGATTTGTATTATGAAGGACTAATACAATTAAGTCAGATTTATTAGTAACCAGAAGTTTATTGACTTAAAACTTATTTATGCTTCTGCATAGATTTCGTTCAGTCGAAAAGTAATTTAATAATTTGACAAGAACTTGAAGTTCACTAATTAGAAAAGTAATTTTATCATTAAACATGAACCAGAAGTTCAATAATTTGAAAAGTAATTTTATGATTTGACATGAACCAGAAGTTCACTAGTTCGAAGAGAAATTTCATGATTTGGCATGAAACAAAATTAACTAATCTCGGAGCAATGATGATGCAAATAATCACAGAGAATTCAAATATGCATCAATTAAAGAACCAGAAGATTCTTTTATCAAATAAATTTTCATGTGCTGTATGTTATCAAAGGAGAATTAATTGTTAGACATCACAAATCAGGGTTGGGAATAAATCACCCAATTTCCTTGAGCGTATTAATCGAAATATATGTGGCCCTATTACTCTTTCATGTGGACCATCTAGATACTTTATGGTATTAATAGATGCATCTATTAGATGGTCACATGTACATTTATTTAATCTCGAAATATTGTATTTGCGAGATTGCTTGCTCGAATATTCTAATTAAGATAATAATTTCTGGATCGTACAACTAAGAAAAATCATCTTGATGATGATCAGTTGGCTACATCCCAAGTAATAATTGACTATTGTATGTTGATCTAGATTATAGTTGAGCATTGGCCCACAAACGCACTTAGAATGATCTAACATCATATCTTGTTAAGCGATTATAATTAATCGTTGGCCCCTAATAATGAAATGAAAGCTCGTCTTTTGATTGAGGCCATGAAATGATATATGCTACAGCACTAATTAGAGTAAAGCCAACATTTTATAATAAGTACTCCCCATTATAATTTGTGACCGGCCTGCAGCCGAGTAAATACTATTTAAAATCTTTTGGATGTATAATATTTGTTCCGGTAGCTCCACCGCAACGCACAAAAATGGGTCACAAATAAAAGTCGGGCATATATGTTAAGTTAAATTGCCCTGCATAATTTGATATCTTGAACTTCATTACACAAAATTATTCACTACATCTTAATTCGGATGGATATCCCTGGAGGATCATTTAAAAACACACCTGAAATGTGTTAGATGTTTGTAGACAAAATTCCAGAAGAAAGAATTAAATGAATACCAAAGTGATTGTTATGAAACAAATCAAATATTAATGAATATGTTCAAGATACAATAGACAATGAAAGTCCTGGAGAACTTGATTAATAATTAATGATAACATTAGGGGGAGAGAAACAAGAGCTGGAAAACATAAGTTATAACTTATATGGAATGCATCATTAATATCTTTCACTTAGATCCTCTAACAAGTTAATATGAACTAGAAGTTCATAAATTTATTAATGTGAAACAACATGCAATTATATTATTTATATTGATGCAAAAATGATTATCATATCATACATTCCAGCATTATGTACTCATAATTATATTGAAGTACCTTTGGATAATTTTATGTTTGATATATGCCAGAAGCATGGTCGACCAATCGGTTCCAATGATAAAGATCCAAGGAAGAAAAATGAGTATAATAAAAAAGTTGGCATAATTGAAGTTAACGATACTTCTAAAGAAATAAATTCTTCTGAAAAGAATATAAACGATAAAAGAGTAGAAGACATAGACGAGCAAATAACCCCAGAAGAGGTTCAGGTACCTAATAATATTGAAAATATTGAAAATGATGAGATCTCAATAAATTATGTCTCTACTAGAATAAATATGGAACCGTAATAAAAATTAAGATTAATCAAAATTTATTTATGCAATTGCAATTGATATAATAAATAAAAATGAGGATCTAGAATTAAAATTATTTGTATAATGTCGATTGATAAAGTATTGGCCAAATCGAAAGATGTGATTAAAGCATCATTATTTTCACTAGTGAAATATAAAATTGTGGATATGTACTCCAAACACCTGGCGTTGTATAACGGTAACTTATAAGCGAGTATAACTTATAAGAGGGTGTTTTAAGAATATGTAATAAGAAAATTAAATTGTGATGTGCAATTATATTTCTAATTTTGTCGTCCCTGATGGACTTATTAATGTAGTAGCAAATTATTCATATCTCATTTGATTATAATATATTAATGAAAATCCCTGAAGGATTTAGAATGCCTGAAGCATTTCAAACTCTCGAGAGATTTAATCTATTAAATTACAAAGATCTTTGTACTAATTAATGCAATATTGAGATATGTGATAAAATTGCTATAACAAATGTTTGTTGAATGAATGTTATGTAATTGATCAAAATTACGTTTAGAAAACTATATGTTTACCTTTTGAATGTTGATATATATATTGATGATTTAAAATCGTATGGTACTCTCGAAGAGCTCCAAAAGCTACCACATTATTCAAAAGAATATAAGATTAAATTCTTTAAAGCATAAAATATTATTTTGAATTATAAATTGAATATTTCCCTGAAGGAGTCATTATTTCATAATCCATCTATTATAATGATATAATGTGGAGAAATCGCATCCATTAAGATCATCAAGACAACTTGTTTGATGTATTAACAATTAAAATAAATGATGGTGAGTTATTTTCATGAATGCATGAGCATGATGATTGTGAAATGAATATCTAACGAAACTCCTCAAATAATGATCCAGCAGATCTCTTCTTAAGCATATATTACAGAGATTGAACTTTGTCATCTCACATATAGTTGCATATATGAGGGGGAGAAATAATACGCACTGCACTCTTTTTCCCTTGTCTATGGTTTTTGTCCCAATGGGTTTTCCTAGCAAGGTTTTTAACGAGGCAGCTTTTGTGCGTAATATATAGAATGATGATGCACTCTTTTTCCTTCACTAGGATTTTTGCCCATAGGGTTTTTATCTAGTAAGGTTTTAACGAGGCATATTTAATATATGAAATAATGAGAAATAATGATAATACGCGATGCACTCTTTTTTCCTTAACCAAGGTTTTGTCCTACTAGGTTTTCCTTATAAGGTTTTTAATGAGGCAACTTCTAATGCGTATGAAAGATAAAATATGGACATCCAAGGGGGAGTGTTATGAATATAATTAATGTGGATGTCCATTACTTGGTCCCTAAGCAAAGATAAATTAGGAAATGCTTATAAGATGGAAGGAGTCATGGCAGGATATTTATTACTGTATATTCTATTGTATTTAGGTTAGATTATTTCCTTTATTGTAATTCTAAATCAGGCAAGAGATTTCTTGGTCAGCACTCACCCTCTACTATATAAAGAGGGCAGTGGCTATTGTATTCTCAATCCACAATTCAATACATAATTCTCTCCTTCCAATTCTCTCTTTTATTATTCTTTTGTTCTTTATTTTATAACATAATTTATATTATATATAAAAAAGATGAGGAATTATTGTTATATGAGTTGTTTATAATCCGGAATTTTTTTGAATCTCTAACCGAACATAGACAATATTTATCTATGTCCTACAAAGCATCAGAAATACCTAATGCTACTTATCTTTTATTTATTTCAAAATTTTCCAAGTTTATTATTTTCAAAGTATCTTTCTAAAAGTATTTCAAAAGAGAAAATTCTGATAGTCCATATGTTTATGTGTATATACATCAAGAAAAACATGCTACAAAATATAAAGAACAAGATCAGTAATTTTAATCTAACAAAACACATTATTAACAAGAGAAACAAAATATAAAATAAAAACAAAGCTCTAACGTCTAGTGAGAAGAACTACCAATTGTATTCGCAAAAAAAACTTTCAGATTCTCAATATCCTTCAAAACACTCTTATACTCCAAAACTCCCTTCTTTATATCCGCCTCTAAAACTGCATAAATTAAACAAATTAAATTAAATCTTCATTTATCCATATATATTAAAAAATTAAAAAAATATTGACATGATGCTGCCACTTACTCGAACAGGATGTATAAATTTCTTCAAGAATTGCTGCAATGTATTCATTTGTAGAATTGTGCAATGTGTTTAACTTGGATTTTAAACTTGAACTTTCTTTTTCTACTGCTGCTTTTCCCTCCAGTAATAAAGTCAATTCCTTTGTTTCTTCAGTCAAACTGGCTTGAAATTGACCACACTCACTAGTAAACTTTTCCCTAATTAAAAAATTAAAAGAAAAACTCTATGAAAATCATATTACAATCTCAAAGTATTATTTGCAAAAATTCGAATATATTGCTAAACTAAATTTGGAAAAAGAAGGCATACATTTTATCTGAGAATTTTCTTTTCATTTCGGCATAATTTATTTTCTCTAATTTCAAATTGCTCTCAAGCGCATCCAGTGAAGCTGTTGCAGAACCTGAAAATTTCTCATTTTAGTCCTCAAACTTTTCATTTTCTGAAAAATTGTCTTAAATGTTCTGGTGAATCATGTAGAAATCCAATACTTTAAGAAATTGATTATTAAAATTATTTATATAAGATAAGGAGAGATGTTTTTACCAACAACTTGGGTCAATCCGCTTAGTTCAAATTCTGCAATTAAAACCAATTTTGTTAGTTCATCCTCCTTTTTGAGGTACTCCTCTTCAATTTCAGAATGCTTCACAATTTCAGATTCTAAATTCCGTGTTTTCTGAATATTATGCTCAATCTCTTCATTAACCTATAATCATATTATAATAAAAAAGAATAAGAAAATTATATAATTATTAATTTTTTAATCAGAAGTTTAGATGATAAACTAACAAGAGAAAACAATGTAAAATAGAACAAGCTATATATTTAGATATCAATGAATAATATTTAATAAACCATACAATCAAAATTAATAATCCAGCAAATACATGCAGGGGTTTAACAGTAAGAAAAGAGAAAATTACGAGAGGCTTATTCGCAAGTAAGGAAACTCTCGAGGATCAAAACGCAAAATGACCTGATCAAGCATCTCCTTCAGAGAAGAAATCTGATGAAGTATCGCCGCTGAATCCTCCATTGATGCTCTACACTGTAACTAATCGTCAAGCAATAAGAAAAAAAACTCTGAAAGCGAGATTGAAACTTTGTTGCAAAAATGATCTGAACAGTGAGTGTTGTTTATAAATTAAATCCATCGATAATTTATACAAAATCCGACTTTGAATTTCCGGATTTATCTATAACCGGGAATTGAATTCTCGGTTTTGTTAATAGTCCGATTATCTTTGCGTACTTAATTAACCAGTAGTGTTTGTGTTGGGCCACGTGTTTACTTAATTAACCATGCCAAGCTTGTCTCTGTGATCCGGTCATTTTCCCTTGTATTTCTTCTTCCTCCTGTTCCTGTGTTATTCGCTTCTGGTTCGCGCCAAAATCAAACAGCTATTATTGAATCGTTGAATCGGCTTGTTGAAGCTCTCGATTTTCTGAATTGAGGTAGTTTCTTTTGTATTTTCACTTTCGGCTCTGACTATTGGGTGAATTAACTTGATTTTGGTTCGTTTTTCTTTTCATCTTTACTGAAATTGGTGAATAGTAATTGTTTTATTTTCTCTAATTGTGTGGAGATTTTATTTTTATTAAACGAATTTGATACATTAGGTGACTTCTTTGCTGAATTTGTAGTGTCTTCAAATAGATTGCAACCCAATACAGTTTTCTTTTGCAAATTACTTCTTCACGTATTAGAGGTCTAATTTCGTGTCTTTTCTTTTAATTTGAAGTAGAGTCTGATTAAGATTTTCACTCAGTTTTCAGGATGGCTCTTTCAACTGCAAAATATACAACCAGTTGTAAACTTTTCCTTCCTGAAGGCCCAAAATGCCCCAATTTTGATTTATTTGGAGCTTCAAATTATTCAAATTTGAAATTAATCGTAAGCCAATATCCTTCATTGCATTCCTCATCCAGAGTAAGTAATCCCTCCCTTTTCAGTAACTCTTTAGTTTGACTTTGTTTTATGTTAAAATTGATTTTGCTTATTCTCTCTCATTAAAAAGCTACTAATTCTGAACGCATTAATTAATTTTTTTGTAGTTAAACAACTTGAAAGCACTACCAAATTCAGATTTTGACTTTTTATGGGAAAAAGACCCGACTCCTCTACTCGACACAATAGATAATCCCCTCCACTTAAAAAATCTCTCCACCAAGGTCCTTTTCGCAAATATTCCTCACATTTACATCCTTATATTCAGTTTCTAAATACATAAATAAATAAAACATGAATGTGTGAAATTATTGTAGGAATTGAAGCAACTAGCAGATGAAGTCCGGTCAGAGATCGAGTTTCACATGTCGAAATCACGCACGGATTTCAAAGCAAGCCTTGCGTCGGTCGAGCTAACCGTCGCGATACATTTCGTATTTAATGCCCCTATGGATAAAATCTTGTGGGATTTTGGCGAGCAGGTTTGAAACAAATCTCTCATTTTGGTCCTCAAATCAATTATTTCTAGCATTTTAGCTCCTGTGTGTAGTTATGATAAAAATAATGACTGAAAATGTCGAGTAAATTAGATATATTTAGTAACAAATTTATTTATTTTTTTAATATTTTTTTTCTGTTTGAATAGGCATATGCGCACAAAATTCTGACGGGCAGGCGATATAAATTCAAAACAATAGGGCAAAAGGACGGAATTTCAAAATTCACATCTCGTACCGAAAGTGAATTTGATGCATTTATTTCTGGACACGGATGCAATAGTGTCTCAGCCGGTCTCGGTAAAGAAACACAAATTCCCTCTTTTTTTACTTCAATTATTCAAAATAATGAAAAACAGAATTTTCCATATATACCCCTGTTAATTTTATTATATTATATAGGAATGGCGGTTGCAAGAGATATAAATGGAAAAAGAAATAAAATAATCACTGTTATAAGTAACTGGAGCAGAATGGCGGGTCAGGTTTACGAGGCGATGAATAACGCGGGATATTTAGATTCAAATATGATTTTGATTTTGAATGACACCTGTCAGTCCGGCTTAAACCCTAATTCTAGCGATTGTAAAGAAAAAGCGACCGTTAATGCTGTTTCCACTCTTTTAAGCAAGATTCAGTCCAGCAAATCCTTCAGAAGATTCCGTGAAGCCGCAAAGGTAAATTATTTACTTATTTAATTATTAAATTATTTAGGGGAAATTTGCAAAGAAGTCCCTGCTTTATGTCCGAATTACGACAAAGCCCCTATACTATTGTTATTAATGTAAGTTTTTATTTTTTTTATTTTTCTAGGGTTACTAATTATTAGTGTAAGTTTTTTTAGGGCTACTAATTATTTTTTAATAATATTTTTAATGACTAGTTCTTAATTAGTAATTATTATTGTAATTGATATAATTTTTCCTTTTTATATTTTTAGGGTTTGACAAAAAGGATAGGAAAAGGCCTATATGAATTTGCAGCGAAATTCGACGAGTACGCGAGAGGCATGGTGGGGCCAGCTGGCGCCACGCTATTCGAGGAGCTCGGTTTATATTATATCGGCCCGATTGATGGACATAATATTGATGATTTAATTTGCGTGCTTAATCAGGTCTCCAGTTTAGACTCCACTGGACCTGTCCTGCTTCATGTGGTTACTAACATCCACAAGGGATCAAATGAAGAAAAGGACAAAAATAATGGTACTATGTAATTAACGTTTTAATACCTTTTACCATTTTAATAACTTTTTTCCTTTTTTATATCCGAAAATCAGACAGTGATATACCCTTATTCGAAAAGAAAGTACTTTATTATGATATTATTCATTGTTTATTACCAAATCATTACCATAATTTCATTTTAACAAGTTCTTTCTTTTTTTTATATCCGAAAACTAGACAGCAACATCAATTTCACAAGTGATTACTCATATTCCACTCTCTCCAAAACCTACAACGACATATTCGCTGAATCCCTTCTGGCGGAGGCAGAGCGGGACCCGCAAATAGTGGTGGTGACAGCTGGCATGGGGGTTGACCAGTCAATGGGAATATTCCGGGAAAGATTCCCCGAGAGATTCTTCGATATGGGCATGGCTGAGCAGCATGCAGTCACTTTTGCCGCCGGTTTGTGCTGCGGCGATTTGAAGCCGTTCTGTGTCGTTCCCTCTTCTTTTCTCCAACGAGCTTATGATCAGGTCGACTTTCAAACTTCAAATTTCACTTGTTTTCAGACTTCAAATATAATTCCAAATTTGAACTTTTCAAATTTCATATATCAATTCAAATTTCAGTTTTCAAATTTTTAGCTTCAAAATTCGTACTTCTAATTATGAGTTTTAAATTTTTTTACTTAAGGTTTAGTTCAAAATTTCAAGTTTCGAATTTCAAAAATTCAAATTTCACAATATAACTACTACTATAAACTCATTAACTACATATTTTATCACAACAAATCATTTCACAAATATAAAATCTCAGACTCCAAATCTCAAAATTCAAAATTCAAAATTCAAAATTCAAATTTCAAAATTCAAATTTCAAAATTCAAAATTCAAATTTCAATATCCAAACCACCAACACGCTTCTTCTCAACAACAACAGGTGATACAGGACGTGGACATGCAGAGACTCCCGGTCCGCTTCGCCATAACCGACGCGGGTCTGGCGGGGCCGGACTCCCCGGTCCGGTCGGGCGCGTTCGACATCGCCTACATGAGCTGCCTGCCCAACGCGGTCGTCATGGCCCCGTCCGACGAGGACGAGATCCCGCGCGCAGTCGCCACGGCGATCGCCACGCAGGATCGGCCGACGTGCTTCCGCTTCCCGAGGGGGAGTGTTGTGGGGAGGGGTGGAAATGTGGGGTTGTGTTTGGGTGCGCCTTTTGAGGTAATTATTTGGTAAATCAAGGGCTTTTTGCATATTTATTTAGGGAATTTGCAGAAAAGTCCCTGCATTGTTGGAAATTGCACAAAAGCCCTTTGTTCCTGAGAATTTTGAATGTAGTTTTATACGCCGGTAATTCGCTTCTCTTGACCACTGTAATTGATATTAGTTGCTGACTAATGGTAGGGACTAAAGTTTAAAATTCTCAAGAGTGGAGGATTTTTTTTACAATTTTTGATATCATAGTTTTTTTGCTATTATAATGCAGGGGCTTCTTTGCAAATCTCCAATTTATATATTCATTTTGCTGGGATGGATATACATGAATTTTTTCCTTTTTTTAATCTTTATTTTGTTTATTTATTTTTTTAGATTGGGAAGGGAGAAATACTCGTGAGAGGAACCGAGGTGGCGTTACTAGGTTACGGAGTGATGGTGCAAAACTGCATAAATGCCCATTCTTTGCTGGATAGACTCGGTGTACGAGTCACCATAGCCGACGCGCGATTCTGCAAGCCACTCGATATCGATTTGATACGCGAGTTATGCGCAGAGCATAAATTTATAATCACGGTCGAAGAAGGCGTGGTAGGAGGGTTTGGGTCTCATGTTTGTCAGTTCATGACTCTCGACGGCCTTCTTGACCAAGGAAAAGTCAAAGTAATTGTTGATTGATTTCTCTTGTTTGTTATTTTTTACTTTTTTGATGATTTAAAGGAGAAATGTTGTATGTGTTTTTTTTTTTTTGGGAACAGTGGAGACCTATAGTTTTGCCGGATCGGTATGTGGAGCAGGCGAGCACAAGGGAGCAGTTTGAAATGGCGGGTCTAACGGGTCATCATATTGCCGCGACGGCTCTTAGCCTTTTGGGAAGGAATAGAGAAGCGCTTCAATTGATGAGATGAATATATTTTTTTAAACTGTCATTTTTTTTAACTATAGTGGAATGTAAATTGAATAAATAAGAGGTTTGTCATCTCTGTCTGTGTTTGTATGGGAAGCACTTCAATTGAATAAATTGAATAGAGAAGCACTTCAATTGAAGTGTGATTCGGATGACCTTCACCAAAAGTCAGCTTAAGTTGTTAATAAAATAATTTCTTTGATTTGTCTATAAATCAACCTTGGTGAACCTAATGTCCCCAACCGGTTGAACTAATTAAATTGAGGCTTACAATTTGCGATAAATAAGGATGTATTACAATTTTTTAATTTATATTGTTAAATACAAGGTTAGATTTAACAACCATTCACGCCAATGGAATCTTAAGCTGAAATGAAGAAATATCTGCAACATAAAACATTCTGTATCTTGCCATGCCACTGAACAGCAAAGATTCAAATCCTTACATGCATATATATGTTCCTAATATGTAAGAATGTCCATGGCCGTATATTTAATGAACAAATAAAATCGTCCCTAGGTTAGTAGTTCTCAAATTGTTACGGTAATAAAATTCAATTATCCCAAAAATTCAATTATGGTAGTAGAGTAAAATAAAGGCAGTCTTATTCATGTGTTTTTCTTAATCTCACATTTGCACATTTTTTAAAGTTTATCTATAGTTAGTATTTTTGTTGTGCCTCACATTTTTTTTTTTGAGCTTTAAGTGGGGTTGTGCCTCACATGTTGAAGAATTTATATGTTCAAGTTTGTTTTTGACATAACGCATGTGAAAGTATTTTTAGATTAATACATGAAATTTATATTCTATCTCACTACACCGAAAGATAAATAATTTAGTTATAAACTAAATTTTTTAATGAAGTTTGGGGGTACTACTTGTAAATTGTTCGCAAAAGAAAAGCCATTCTTTCTCAAACAAAACATTATTTTCCTTCCCTCAGCTCAGCCACGAAACATAACTAAAAACATGTAATACAACATAACTTGAATGATGCTCCAAAAATTATTTCAGCTGAGAAGCATGCAAACTTAATTATTTATCACTACCTATTAATTATTTAGTAACTCTGCATTTATTTCCATAATTCTTCCCATTTATTTCCTCCATATATACAAACAATATGACCGTTGTCAAGAAATATTATTGGTAAAGCCTTGGGTCTCCGTGAAATTCAGGTTATTTATTTATTTTTATTTTTATTTAATATAATTTTTTCTTTTATTTTCCGTTATTAATTAAGCTATTTTGAATATTTTTTGAATTAGGTTTGGAAGGATGTGGATGGTGTATTAACATGCGATCCAAATATATACACCAAAGCGAAGCCAGTCCCTTGTTTGACTTTTGACGAGGCTGCTGAGCTGGCATATTTTGGCGGACAGGTGGCATTTTATATTTAAATTTAATTGTTGTAATTAATTTATTTGTTAATTAATATTATTTTTTAATACTTAATAGGTGTTGCATCCACAATCAATGAGACCAGCTAGAGAAGCTGATATACCAGTTAGGGTTAAGAATTCATATAATCCAGATGCTCCTGGTACTTTAATAACTAAGTGTAGAGACATGAGCAAGGTTTTAAAATATATTAAAATCATATTAATGTTCAGATTTAGGGTTTTGTAATTTGTTTCATCTTTAATTGGTTGTTTTCATTAATGAATGGAACAGAGTATATTGACAAGCATAGTTTTGAAATCGAATGTTACGATGCTTGATATAGTCAGCACAAGAATGCTCGGTCAATATGGTTTCTTAGCCAAGGTATTAATATATTAAATTAAATATAAATTGAATATATAATATAATATAATTATTTATTTATTTATTTTTATTTAGGTGTTTTCAACATTTGAAGATTTGGGGATTTCTGTTGACTGTGTTGCGACTAGTGAAGTTAGTGTTTCTCTAACACTCGACCCTTCAAAGCTTTGGAGCCGAGAATTAATTCAACAGGTTTTCATTTAATTATTTAATTTTTGTAATTTTAATTGTTGTTTTGAATATTTTAATTTGCATTTGAGTAATTAATTTATTGGATTATTTTTGAAAATTGAAGGAGCTGGATCATGTAGTGGAGGAGTTAGAAAAAATAGCTGTAGTTCGTTTGTTACAGCATAGATCAATTATTTCCTTAATTGGGAATGTGCAAACCTCTTCCTTGATTCTAGAAAAGGTATTTTTTTTAATTTAATGTTTTTAACTTTGTATTTTTATATTTTCTCTGATTATGTTCTCACGTCATTATGTTAATTTTTTTGTGGGTTTAGGCATTTAATGTTCTTAGACGAAATAGAGTTAATGTGCAGATGATCTCTCAAGGCGCATCAAAGGTACAGAATTACAAATAACATGCTTTATTTATGTAATAAAAATATATCAAAAACTCATTTTAACAGAATATTTAATTTTTTTTTAAAACATCATAAAACAGGTGAATATATCATTGGTGGTACATGACAGCGAGGCAAAACAATGCGTGAAGGCGCTTCATGCAGCATTTTTTGAGAATGGGTTTCTTTCAGAAATTGAGGAGTACAATCACTCTCAAAACGGCTCTTTACAATGAGAGGCAAAAAGTTATTAAAATCGCAAATTGCTCCCCCATTGACCAAAACAGAAAAAATGTTTCTCTGGTTCTTGGGGGGACCTATGTTTTTGATATTGGTAAATTTATCTATGAATTTATATTGTTGTAGTAGAGTAAAATAAAGGCAGTATTATTCGTGTTGTTTCTTAATATGACATTTGCACATTTTCTAAAGTTTATCTATAGTTAGTATTTTTGTGGCGCCTCACATGTTTTTGATATTGGTAGATTTATCTATGAATTATATTGTTGTAGTAGAGTAAAATAAAGGCAGTAATATTCATGTTGTTTCTTAATCTGGCATTTACATATTTTCTAAAGTTTAT
Source organism: Juncus effusus (assembly GCA_027726005.1). Taxonomy (NCBI): domain Eukaryota; kingdom Viridiplantae; phylum Streptophyta; class Magnoliopsida; order Poales; family Juncaceae; genus Juncus; species Juncus effusus. The sequence goes on along the minus strand of CM050894.1, from coordinate 10,936,507 downwards.
CAATAGTTAGTATTTTTGTTGTTCCTCACATGTTGAAGAATATATATTAAGCATTGGCTTACAAGCTTGCATTGTGGGATCAAGTGAGAGGTGGTATCATAATTTATATTAAGTAGAGTATTATGAAAATGATTGGTGAGGTGATCCTAATGTTTCTGACCCTCCATAATTAATTCAATGAGGCCTTATAGCCTATTTAATTTGCACTAAATAAGGATGTGTTATAATTTTTAATTTTATAAATATTATATACAAGGCACTTTTATATGTTCAAGTTTGTTTTTGACATAACGCATGTGAAAGTATTTTTAGATTAATACATGAAATTTATATTCTATCTCACTACACCGAAAGATAAATAATTTAGTTATAAACTAAATTTTTTAATGAAGTTTGGGGGTACTTCTTGCAAGCTGTTGGCAAAAGAAAAGCCATTTTTTCTCAGCCACGAAACATAACTAAAAACATGTAATACACCATAACTTGAATGATGCTCCAAAAATTATTTCAGCTGAGAAGCAAGCAAACTTAATTATTTATTATTACCTATTAATTATTTAATAACTCTACATTTATTTGCATAATTCTTCCCATTTATTTCCTCCATATATACAAACAATATGACCGTTGTCAAGAAATATCTTATGTAATCCGAATCGTTCGACTACAATTATTCCCAAATCTCCATTGATACGAACATGCTCGGCTTAATGCAACTCATTAATATCCATAATTACTGACTGGCCGTTGCTTTGCTTAGTAATATTGAGGGTGACTGAATCAAACACGAATCTTTCCATTCCATAATTAATACTGACTAATCCGAGTACTTCCTACAAAATGATCCATTACATGGCATTGCAAACTTAATTATTTGTTATTACCTGTTAATTATTTTGTGCATATATTTCCATAACTCGACATTTATGACCGTTGCTTTGATCCATCAAGAAATACCTTCATTAATTATTTTCATTATTCCGAAGGTTGCTTCGCTGAATACAACTCATTAATACTCAAGTGACCGTTGCTTTGATCCATGAAGAAATATGTTCATCCGAATATTTCCTTAATTACAACCGACTAACCCTGCTTGCCTGACCTCCAAGCAAGCAGCTATCTCCATCTCATAAATACAACTCCAACTCCAACTCCAAGCAGAGCACACCTGTCCTTCTCATTCATTCACAGCACATCTGTCCTCATTCATTCATTCTTCTTCTCTCTCGTCTCGTCTCATTTTGTTTTTCTTCTTTCATCCCCCCGTTCTTCCTGGCTTAAACCCTAAATAAACCCTTTACTAAATGATAGCGAGCGAGAGATAGCCTCCATTTCAAGATTCGATCCATCCGATAAACCCTAATCCGGTCTCCGTGACGGTGATTCAGCTTCGATGCTTTGTTCAACAACTTTGTTCGGGCCGTCGGATCGGATCTGTGTATGTACATGAAGAAGCTGCTTAAGGAAGCCAGCATGGCAGTAGAGAAGGGGAATATAACATTAGCAAATCTTATCTTGGGATAATGAGATTGGGCAGATCATATATGAAGCTGGCAAAAAGGTAATAATATATAAAGCCTTTTTCAGTTTTCTTTACCTATTTACTATGATTAATAGTTTATTTGGAATTGATTTTTAGCTTGTGGAATTTGTAGGAATTGAGAGAAGCTGTGACTCGACAAAACAGAGTTTGACATAGTAGTTTACGGTTCCGATCTGCACGGTTCAATCCTGCTTCTCCACCGGGCATTATTAAATGCTTCCTCTCAATTTCTTCAATCCTAATGGACGCCTCCAGTGGGCAACTAAAAAGAGAGGAACTATTTGGCTAGACCCAAGTTTCATTAATGCCTTCAGACACTTACGAGGTATAAAACAGTACACAAAACATTAGTAACATACACATTCATTTAATCTTGATAATAACTTGAATCTATTTTTGATTTATTGCATGGTGGCTATTTTTGATTTATTACATGGTTTCCGAGACTATCTTGTTTCCATCGGATAAGTCATGTTCGTTCAATTCATTGTATCATCTAAACACCCAAATAAATGTAAAATTTAAATTTTCTTGAAACTTCATCAATTGAATAATTATTATTTTCTTAATTTTTATCTGTTAACTATTAGATTATTTTGGTGTTGAATTTCTATTTTACTTTGTAGATTCTGTGATGGCGGGATACCATTTATTGGCGTTGTAGGCAGGGTTGTGAAGGAGCTCTCTTCTAAGGTATAATCTCCAAATCTCTCTATCTTTATCTCTCTCTGTTTTCTATTTTTATTTATTATATATATTAATTAATTAGTATATATATTTTGATGAAGGCATCTGAAAAACCAAATTTGAGGCACAGAGAAACAAGTTGAGAGAAGGCAGCAGGCAGTTCCATCACCACAAGACTAAGCACTGAACTCAACCACTCGGACTCTCATCATTCTTCTTAAGATAAGCTTATCTATCATATTGCATTTACTATTTTCTAATAACTTTCTATAGAAGAGCAGATTAACTGATAGAAAACTTATATATTTTTCTCTTTAGGGGCAACTTGATGAGTAGCCATTTTCCTTTGATTTCAAACTTTATTTATTGGCATGATTTTATATTTTATGAATGATTTTTATTTGAAGATATATGGAAAAGTAAAATTAATCAATTATTACATATTTTTACTTTTTAGGGCATGGATCTGCCCTTGAAAAGACATGACGGACACGCTGTGACTTGTGAGGATTTCTATGCTGCTGTGTGTGAAGCTAATGGTGCTGACCTGTCCATTTTCTTCAGTCCGTCAGGTCTAAGTTCTAACAACCAATTCCCTGTCTACACCACAGCATAGTCTTACAGGTAACTGTTCTTTTTATTTATTTGCATTATTTAATATTTCCTTTTCTTTAATGATATAGTTTCCATTTTTTCTTATATAAGTTCGTGCAATTCTGAATGCTTTGTAGACTTCATCCGGTAAAGGCGGCACCGTATTTCCTTGAGATTCATTTCTGGATTGAGAAAGATTCAAGTCAGGTACACGTATCTCAAAGAGGTTCTCCAAATACTTTATTTCTCTTTTGTGTTTTTATTTTTCATTATGCAATACTATAACTTTAATGATTATTCAGACCAAAAGTCAATGCTACAATACAAGTATAAGTCTTTTTTATTAATAATATTATTTTATGTAATTATACAGAGTGAAGACTATAAATTGGATTGACGCCAGCCGACAATACTTTGACCGCCAACTGGGGCATTTAAATTGGAGATAATTACAGAAATGGATTTCTTGTGGCAGGCCAGGCAATTGGAGAGAGAGAGGATTCATTTACTACAGTTTCATGAGACCTTGGACGGCTTTGGTTGGAGATTATGCAGCCATTTTGGTAGAACTGGACTGAGGTAAATTTAAATATTTATTTTATTTTATTTTAATTTTAATTTTATTTTACTTCATTTAGTTTCTGATTATTTAAATTAATTTGTTTTATAGTATTTCAACATCTGGATTGGGAACTAGTATAACCTCTTCACATAAATTTATGTAAAATATAAAATATTTTCATTTATTTGATTAATATTGAATATGAAATCTGAATTTGTGTAAAATATAAATTGTTTTTTCGATTAATATTATTGAATTTTGACTTGCTGATTTATTTTATTATTTTAGGGGTGACGTGTCTCGATTGGTTCTCAATCTAGTGTAAAGGTCACTTCATGCTACAATCATGACGGCAGGACTTTCTCTCTCAAGTTCAGGTACCATCTACACTACCTTTTTCGCTCTTATTTTACACCCTAAAATTAACAAACCAAATAATATAGATATCCTAAATTTAATCAACCAACAATATTTATATTCCAATAATTATTTTTTTGTCTTTTTTTTGTTCGGATTCCTACTTGAGTGGGGGCGATGGAATGGAGCGTAACCGATATCATGAGCACAATACAAGTTGGTTTACCCTTATATTTTCATCTTTTTATCTGCTTATCAATTTCCTATAGAAATCTGACTTTCTTTTTTCAAATACAGTTTGTCGCTTGGCGCTTTTCGACTGGAGTTTCTTTTGGAGCAGAGTTCCTTTAATAAAAACTTTTCAGAATGCAAAAAATGGAGTAGCGTCCTTCCATTTTATATTTTCTATGCTTTTATTTTTCTTCGACCTATTTGTTTTTTTCTTTGAAATTAAATTGATTGCTCCTTGATTGTATTTTTGCGAGGATATTCGGTACCCCACTGATTTGTCTTCCTATTTTTTATTTTCAGAAATGGATCTCTTGTGGCGGGCCAGGCAATTGGAGAGCAGAGAGGATTCATTTACTACATTTTATGAGACCTTGGACGGCTTCGGTTGGAGATTATGCAGCCATTTTGGTAGTAACTGGACTGAGGTAAATTTAAATATTTATTTTATTTTAATTTTATTTTACTTCATTTAGTTTCTGATTATTTAAATTAATTTGTTTTATAGTATTTAAGCATCAGGATTGGGAACTAGTATGACCTCTTCACATAAATTTAGGTAAATTTATGATGATATCCACAGAAAATCTCTTTCTTTACTCTAGCAAGGATATTGAGGTTTTTTTTATTTGATTTTCTGATTAGTCCTCATTAACTCAATTCAGGCTTAATTAAAAATCTCTCTTGTTTTTTTCAGGATATATTTGATAAAATTAAGCCGTTGAATTGAATCCTCGAGCTCTGATCATCGATTTAATCCAGACCGTCTATTTGAAAGGAATCGCTTGTAGTGCTGGAATTATCATGCAGGTCCATCTATACTACTATTACATTTACTATTATTAGTTCAATTTATTTTGTAATTAGCAAATTGTTTTAAAATGATTGCTACAGGTGAAGGAATGCACTTCAGCGTTGCTTAGGTTTGCAAAGCGAACTAGTAATTGGCCAATGGAAAAACCGGGGCGGAAGAGAAGGTGGAAAGACATATTTGATTTGTTCTCTAAACATATTCCTACATTGAATGACTTCTGAAGAATCGCTCCTGCTTATTAAGCCATCTGCTTCCCTTCTGCTTTGATGGTATGAATCTTCATTTTATTTACTTTTTATCGTTGTAATATTGGCTCTTTTCTTTGTGTTTTCTTTCATGAATTTCGCTTATGGCTTTTGTTTTTGTTTTTGTATTGTTATCGCCTGAGACGGCCTTGGATGGACATCGCTTCTGTTAGCCCTTGACTCGGTATACTCAATTATACTGCTGCCTTTTTGGGGAAGCATTCTTTGTAATACCACATTATACAAGGTAATTTGCATTTTATATCATCTTCTTTTAAATTTTTAATTATGAAATTGTTATAATAAGATAAATACTTGGTGATTTATATTATGTTTTGTGTGATATATTATAGGAATTTATATTGAAGGCAATTATGTTGTGTGGGTATGGAAATGAATCCCGATGCACATGCTCTGCATGCTGTTCGTACTTTGACTTGAGGAATCCAAACAATGTTACATAAATAATTCTATCCATGTCAATTCCATTAAATATTCACATTTATATTTTGTGTATTGTGAATGTACATCAAGTTCTTTTTATGGTATACAAAAAATGTACCAAATACGTGCTTTCATATTTCATTTCATATCATAAGTGCATTGCAATTATTTATACATAGTTCCAGACTTTTCTGTTTCTATACATTTTTTTAAATGAAGGTGTTATAATTGTAATATTTTTTTTTTTGTATTTTTGGTGTATTTTTATTTGGAGGGTTTTGTGGTCTCCAGCGAATTTCCACACCAAAGACGGGTCGGGATATAAATTCTTGGGCGAAATTGTTGTGCAACTTGACAAAATCAACCTCAGGTTTTCATCTCAAATCTTGCAAACCTAAATTATTTATTTATATTTATTTATTTATCTTCTAATTTTAGGTGTGTGTGGCGGTACATCTGCTTCTTCTGTACGTTCTTCCTTCATCTGGCGATGTGTTAATCAAGCTGTGCGAGTCGGAGAAAGGCTGGATTTGCTGTCAAATATTTGAACTTTGAACTTTGAAGGGCATTTACACTACAATGCAAGTCAACCTTCAACCCAAAGATTCGTAATAATCCATTAATGCATTATTTTTTATATTTGTCGTTAAGTGGATGTGACGTTGTAACTAATTAACTAATTGGGTTTGTTTTGGTTTCCCAGATCTGGAATCTGCATTCGCCGGATCCGTACTTCACGCTCGACGCCCATTTGAAGGGGATGAATTGCGTCAATTATTTCACTGCTGGAAATAGGCCCTACCGTATCAGTGGTTCTGATGATAACACTGCTAACTTCAGCAAACCCTATTTTTGTTTTTTTCGTACTAAATGCTTGATTTGATTAATTTGTCTAATTGTTATATTATATGTGAAATTAGGTTTTGGATTATCAAACTATGGCTTGTGTGCAAGCATTTGAAGGCCATAATCGTAATGTTCTGTGTGTTTTGATCCTGAACTACCTATCATTAATTCAATATTACTGGCTCTGAATAGAAGATGATACTGTGTGTATTTGGCACTCAACTACTTACAGGTACTTAATTTTCTTTCATTGACACCGTATTTTCTATATTAGTTAATATGAACACTTGGTCACTGTCATGGGATGAAAAATTGAAATAACCACTTTTACTTTTCATGCAAGTGAATGTGATAACTTTTCCTAACAAAACATTTGCACCTTTTCCTTGAATACAACGTAAGTAGTTCTTATTATTTATCATATCACACTACACACAAAAAAACTCATATTATTTTTGTCCCTAACAATTTTCAAACTGCTTCATTTGGGTCGGGGACTGCTTCATTTGCAACAACTCCTCTTGGACCTCAATTACTGTGTTGGTGGCTAGATAATTTAATTTTGTTGTTCTAATAGTAAACTTCTCATTTAACTTGATATATCATTTAATATTTTCTATATTTATGTTAGGTTACAACTTTGTCTCACTTGGATTGGCTGATGTACCTCTTGGGATACCTCGCCAGACAGAGCCGTGTCTATCTTATCGACCATGGGTTCAAGTGAGTACAAACCCTCGATGCGTGGCAATTTGGACCGCACCAATGATGTTCTTCCTTCCATACCGAAAGAGCGTCAGAGCAGGTAATAAAATTAGTTGCTTTGTCACACTTTTCTGTTTTTGCCCTCTTTTTGTAAATTGGAATATAGGAAAAATTGTTGATAATGTTTGAAATTTGGCAGTGTTGCTCATTTCTTGGATTCACGTGGAATGTTGGAGGAGGCTCTTGATATTGCGACCTGACCCTTATTATAGATTGACCTTGCTGTCCTGCTCAGCAAACTTGAGATAGCAAAGGCATGTATCATTCATATTTTCATATATTCCTATTTGTAATTTAATTAGAAAAAGTACTGTAGAAATATAATTTTGAGATATTATCACGACGCTAAACTATTTGTCTATTTATTTTGTTCAGGCAATAGGGCGAGTCCAAGTGGAAGCAGCTGGGAGAAATGGCCATGTCTACTGGAAAGGTTCATTCATAAGCACCCTTTGTCCATGAATCGGTGATGTATAGCAGAACCGATGGACAGCGTAAATCCTAACCTCCGGTTCTCGCCCTCTTTCTGGATTCAAAACTAAAAGACCTAAACCTGATTACCCTATCCTTCTTGTATGAATTTAATTGCTTAATATATTTATATATATGTGTTTATATATTTATGTTTGTACATGTTAATTTATTGTTTTTTTTTCAGGGTTTGAATTGGGTAATGGAAAAGCTGACTTACTTGAATTTTGATGGAAGAAAACTAAGGATAAGATGGCACAAAGACAATATTTTCTACTAGACGGTTATTAAGGAATATGATCCTAATAAGGTACGCTTTTATTCTCTTAATTAATTTATTATTGTTTGAGTTGGTGTTGTGACTAAATGCTTTTTTATTTGTAATTTTATTTTAACTTTTAGGGTACACATACACATGCTCTAGTGTATTATATGGGTACAGCTAAGGAAGCTTGGGAAAGAATTTATCTTAAAAGTAATATTCGTTATAAGTTAATTACAATATTTAAGTAATCATATTTATTAAAAATAAAGCCATTTGTTTTTTTTTTATATAATAACTATAATTTATTAAATCAGATTGTAAGAGAAGGAAACAGGGGCCATGGCACAAAAAAAACCTCATGAACCGAGTCCAGGGAGGAGAAATGGTGGACCGGTCCAGGGAGCACAAGAAGTGGTGTAGACCGGGTCAAGTTTAGTAATGGTGATCATGTCACAGCTTCGGGCAAGGTAAAGTTGGATAATTTACACTGCATTTTTTTGAACTTCTTATTTTTAGTTTCATATTTTCTTCTATTTCACATTATTATTATTATTTTAAAGAATGGCCCTACCGGTAAGTTAGGATTACGCTGCCAATTCTCTTGTCTACTCTGTTTTGATTAGCATAGTTTTCAAACAAAACTCACTTCTCTTTCATCTTTGAAGTTATAATTTTTGAGTGAGTGAAGGTTTTGGGAGGTTTAGGTTGTTTAGGGAGGGTTAAGGATGTCTAAAAAAGAGGGTTTAGGTCCTTTAGGGAGGAAGGAGGGAGAGACTACTTTAAATGATGGTGAGAAATGAGTTTTTTAAAGAAACGTGCTAACGAAAGTGGATTGGATTTGAGAATTGAAGATGTTAACTCTCTAATCTAACATATCGGGCTATTTTTTGAATTTTAGGAGTGAATCATGCAAAAATATGTATTGTTGTCTTTTTCATAATTTATAAAATAACATTTTATTTTCTTTTGTTTGATCGGGGCATGAATGACTGCGCGGGTTTGGAGATGAATGTAAATGGTGCCATATTAAGATTGGATGATGGTGAATTAATTATATGGAGGTTAGTATCACTTTTAGTATTTTCTATTATAAAAAAAAGTATTTTCTATTTTCAATTATATATAATCCTAGAATTCAATATTATTTCTTGTAACAATATGATTTTCTGTTATCCTGTTTCATATTTGTAGGTCAAATGATAGTGGAAAGAGAAGAGCTCTCTTTCGGCGGATCTTGTTTTTGGCCCTGTTGCCTTGTGTCTTTATAAGTAATCTTGTCAGTTTTTTTTTTTATTTTCCCTTTTTTTGCATATAAAACATAGTTACATAAGTACATATTTTAATATATTGTATGTTTTTTTTAACAAGCAGTCGTCAACGGGATGGTGGGAGGAATCAGGATGTGAAGCTGAGGATAAATTATAATGCTAGGGAAGATGGAAAATGGCTGACATCAGCGAGTCCTCTCATCTCAAGGTGCTCTTCCTTTTTCTTTTCTTTTACCAAAATTACTAACCATTATACATTTCTTTACAACTGTCATGCATATATTTCATTGATTAATTGATTCAAGCAATATAATCTAGGTTTTTGCTCCCCTTGAAGTTCTGCATGATGATGCGAATGGATACTGCCATATCACGTTTTTGTTCATCTCATTTAGCTAAGTTTCAAAATACAGTTGGTTTTTTTCACACTGTACATAAGGTACATATTTTTAATTAAAAAAAAGGTACATCTTTAAACTGGACTGATTTCGTAATTTAATTTATCCTCCTTCGTACTTTATTCACATTAATTTTCTTTTACTTTTTTTCTTCTCAAAATCTAGATAGTGCAAGTGGATACATCGGTCGGATCCTCCGGCAAAAACAGGATGAGGAGAGACTCGGACATTCGCGACTATAACTCAGGCCGAACATTTTACGCGCTACAAGGTATTTTTACAAATATTCCTTCCCAAAATTTCATATTTTCATTCTACACCCTTCTTCAAATTTTTTACTTTTTTATATTTGAATTTACTGTGTGGGTGATGATGAATATTGAGATGAAACCTCTGTCCAAAATGCCTGAAGAGGTCCGAGTTGAAATGGGGCCGTATTTCACTCACCAGTTTGCGCTTAGTGAAGAGAACTTGAAGAAAGTTGCTAAATGGGAGAAAAATTCGGGGGCTGATTCGTCACAACAGTTTGGAAGGGCCTCACTGTAAGTTCTGTAACTTTTTAAATTTATAAGCTTGTCTTTAATTTAGTCCCTCAACTTTCAAAATGGTTTTTGTAACTTTAAGGTTATGACTGAAACTAGGAAAAAGTTCAAGGACTGATTTGTAAAATTAAATCTTGTTGAAACAGGCAAAATGGGGTGATTTGGATGTGAATCAGCATGTGTCAATTAGGTAATTTTTTGCTTGATTAGTAGAGCTAACTTTTATAAGTTTTTTCAAATAAACCCGTGTAAAATTTACTAAATTTTTAATTTTTTTACTTTTTATGGTGTGCCAATTTCAATTTTGGAAAAACATGAGCTGGCAATCATGAAGCTTGCATATATGGAGGAGGAGGAGTGTGGGAGAGGCAGTGTGCTTTCAGTCCCTAATAACTGTTACCTCCAGTTCAGACTGTACTGGAGAGGAGACGGTGAGGTGCAACCATCTTCTCCAGTTGGAGAGCGGGCCGGAAATAGTCAAAGGATGGACTGAGTGGAGGACCAAAGGGGCTCAAAATGAAGGAAGAAATCCGGATAGTTCAGGCGAATACTCACGATCTTGAACGTGAATCTCACACTGCAGTTTTGCGCGCATTTAAAGCCCAGGGTGTGTGTGATGCCTTCAATTGGATAAATTTTAAGTTTTTTTCTTCTAAATTTTTATTTTAATAATAAATTAATTTTCAAAGATGTTGATGTTCATTTTAATTTTCAGGATAAGGATATCTGATAATGGATTTAAGGGGGGAATTAAGGTTGTCGGATGAAATGCATAGGGAGTTTTTGACTGTAGTCAGCGCTGATGGTGTTTCTAGAAGACAAACAAGTGGGCCCGCCTTGTCAGCCTCAAGAAAGAGATATCTTCTTGCTCTAGTTCTCCTCCATGAAAGAGATGGATCAGTAAGACCACATTTCCTTTGTAACAATTGCAAAAAAAAAGCCCTGAAAATTGTAAAAAGGCTTAAGTTTAATTTTGACAGTAATTATTTAAGACTTGAATAAAATTAGTTATATTTTTTTACAATTTCAACAACGAAGGGTCTTTTTGCAATTTCGACATAATGCAGTATTTATTCGTGCTAATAATACTTATATTTAGATATTTTTGTGGAATTGAAGGGTAATGGAGGAGCAAAGCATAAGTATATCCAAGGCTGGAATTGTTATGTCTTTCTTGTCTTGATCCGTAGTGGATTACCACATGAGAAGGTTCAATTTGAAAAAATAGCTGAAGTTTTTAAGCAGGTATACTTTTTATTTTTCTCAATTGAAATTATTATTAGCTCTTTCAATTTTCTACGATTAGAAAATATTTTAATTGAATAATTTTATGATTGATATTTCAGGCTAGGCGTTGAATGACCGAATGAGACGGGTATATGTTTCAGTCGTGTCTCCAAAATTGAGAAAAGTCGAGGTACTGTTTTGAGCCAAGGGATGCAATTGTATTCATGGGCCATCTACGTGCAGGGCAGACTTGATTATATTTTGGTCGAGCCTACTGAAGCAGCCGGCTCAAGCTTGTGTGGATTTACTTAGAAGATAAAAAAGTATCTCATCTTATTTTTCTTATTAAATCATCATCATTTCTTATTAAATCATCATCATCATCATCATCATCATCATCATCATCATCATGACGCCATCATCTGCCATTAGCATCATGGCATCATTATTATCATTACATCATCATGCATTTTTCAAAATATATTTTTCGTTGTGACTATTGTTACTATTGCTTGTTTCTTTTTATGTTCGCCCCATTTTGTTCTGGTATTGTGGAAGTGGTTATGAATGGGAGCTATTATTTGTAAATTTCCAAGTACTCACATGGTGACAAATTGTATGTACATTAAAAAACTGAACATTATAATGAACTTTGTAAGTAACTTCTTGTTACTAATGTGTATTAAAAATTATAAATTTGTAAGTAACTTCTTGTTACTACATATGTAATGTACATTTATGTGTGTGGGGTTTTGTGTATATTTTTCTTTCATATTTACTTTTATGTATATTTTTCTTTACTTCTTGTTCTGTTGTGTTCCTTTTTCTTGCGACTTTACTTGTGCATGTGTTTTTTTTGTATCTTTAGTTATGTGCATGTTTTTCTTTTCTTTTTACTTTTTTTGTGTGCTTACGAACACCGCCGTTATCAAGAACCAAATCTCAAAGGGGTAGAAAATTAGGGTGCCTCATATCATCCTATGTGATTTTTCTACTTTGGCATAGTCCAGTCTCCATACATCTTTAGCTGATGGGCTAGGTGGAAATTTTAAATCCACCATCCAATATATTTGGGAAATGTCCACTTTAAAGAAATCCTAAGCGCTTTTTTTAAGGAAAAAAAAAGAAGGGAAATGTGATAACACATAGGAAAATCATGCTGAAATCACGTTCGTCGTGCAATATTCCCGCCAGCGCATCCTATCTTTTCGTCTCATCGCTCTTTTCTTCTCTAGCACGACGGATATATTATGTTATTATTTTATATGTGATTTATACGTTGTTATATGTATATTGTTATATCATATCTACATATTATATCATATTTATATATCACGTGTATATACTGTTATTATTTTATATGTGTGTGTGTGAATTCCATCGTGATTAAGGTGTGATAAAGACTGGCTGACGTCAGGTTCAAGTAATGGCGTGACGTTGGCGTGCTCTAAGCCGGCGTGTTCTATTAGATCCCAAAAAAGAATACATGTCACCAAATTTTCCATTTCACAGATAACGATCTAATGAGCACTTAATTGACAAACTTGAGAAAATACCTAATTGAACAAAATAGAGCACTTAATTGACAAGAACAAAATATAACATATAAAAGAGTCCATTAACCGCGAATTAAAACTTCAAGGACCAAGTTGAAGGCCAAAATTGCATTTTTCATTTCTGCAATATATTATTTCGGGCTCAGTAAATTTTGAACTCTTGACGTCTAACCATTTTGTATGTAGTACATTATCCTATGGACTCCCCTTGGCACGTATTAATCATACCAATATTTTTAATAGACCTATTAGATATATCATATGGAGGCATTATGAGTTCCATTAACTATCCACTTTGGTACTTAAACATACCAAAATGAAGTAATTAATTGTCAACTTGGTATGATTTTCACCGAAACCTTAATACCCACTCCTCTACCAGTATTTTTTGATAGTTGAACAGAGTATAATAAGCTCAACAGGACATTAAAAATGTCAGAGTGCAAGAGTTGACTTGAATTTGAACCGGCCAACGGTACATCACGTTCCTTCTAAAGCCTAGGGGCATGTTAGTTCTTTTCTTCTAATTTTTAGAAGTGTGTAGGAACATACCGAAGACAAAAATAAATAAATCACGTCAAATCTTAATAGCTCAAACGATAAAGACAACTCTTATAATTTGGAAGAGGTCTCAAATTCAAATCGTAACAAACACATTTAACACAATTGATATTTAACAAGTTTCTCAATCTACTAATGATGAGTTTAAATCTAAAAAAGGCACATTATTTTTTCTCTTTCTTTTTATAGGGTTGTCAACGAGGCGGGGACATGTATAACCTTCTTATTTCTTTGCATATATCCTTAATAGGTCACGTCCAAATAATTAACTAAAATCATCAAAAAGTTGATCGAACAAACAACCTATATTAGGGTGGGGCTCATGTATAAATTACAAGTTCTATATAATGTATGACGAGTTTTACTTCATTATTATCAGTGGTCTAAAAAAATATATGTCGAATACATATATCCTAAAGTTTATATAATACAAGATGCAAGATACTCAATTTACAAGATGCAAGATAATTCTCAATAACATATGCCTCCACAATTGCATTATTATATTTGACTTATCAATTCATGTACTTAATGTTGATCATGATGTTTAATCAGATTAAATTTGTGTTAGTACGAGCTAAGTATGTTAATTAGATGTGTTAGTCTCAAATTAATTGGTGCTAACTTTGACAAAATTGAAATTCAAGTAATGGAAATGAAATTCAAATTTTTATGAATCTGAAATCCGAATTAAAAGTTTAGTAGGTGGTAATGAAATTAATTCACTTATCAGCATATCTCGGTTGATTTACCACATAAATCAATCATTAAGAAATACACATCACCACATGATACATATTAAAAATTCAATCACAACGTCCACATGATGTGTGAGATAGGGTGATTTCATGGCCATATTGGTGGTGAAACTACCAACTAGCTAGTTTGAAAAGAGTTCCACGGCCCCACCCAGTTCTCAGCCCTACTTAACCAAACAAAGCTCTCAACTTCTCAGTCCTACTAAAACCAAATAAACCTCTGCAAACTCCAAAAAAAATTCTCAACAAATCTAGGATGTCATTCTCATTTAATTGTTTCAGTTTCCCAACTACAAAACCAGATAACTCACAATCTAATGGTGGTTCATCGATTCAGCTACCACAGATCCCGGAGGTACCTGCAGCTGCAGAAGCATCAAGCAGTAGACATACTGTGAAAAACATTCAGCTTCTAAAAATTTCCATTCAGAACGAGCTGGAACAGATAAACACGAAGAATCGTAACAAGCCCTATTATATGCAAAAAAGGAAAAACAAACCACATATTTCCCGTTTCCCGTTGCACATTCGGGAAAGAAAGAAACCTGAAATCAGACCAAGGGTGGTGTCTATCGGACCATTCTTCCACAAAGATGATAAGCTTAAAGGCATGGAGAAAAAAAAGATGAAATTGGTATCGCACTTGTTAGAGCGTTCAACTGATCAAACCCTGCTGGAAACTCTCCTCAAGAGAATTAGTGTTTTGGAACCTCAGGCACGAAAAATCTACCGTCAACAAATCGAGCTAAATGATAATGACTTTGTGAAAATGTTGCTCCTCGATAGTTGCTTCATCATCTACTTCATCATATCTGTCTCCAGGGAGATGCATGATAGCTTGATATCTCTCGACTGGATCATTAAAGAGATACGGTCCGATTTGCTTCTGTTAGAAAACCAAATTCCCCTCCGTGTTGTGTGTGATGTTTACTCTATCATTGATCAGACCTTAGGCGAGGTCAAGTTACCGAACTTTGCTACAATTCTTGGACAATTTATATATATGGATATACCATGGCAATTTCTCACTGAATTACCATATCAAGAATCAAGTTACTTGCTCGAACTGTATTGGAAATGTTTCTTACCGGATGTTAAACAACCATCTTCACCCCAAGAAATATCATCTTCCCAACAAAGTTCCAACGAAGCCAACTTTGCACAACTAATTGCTTTTACATCTGGTGCCACCAAGAATATACCAAGTGCAACCGATCTCCATCGAGTGGCTGGTGTGAAGTTCATGCGTAGAACATTACCTCCATATAGCAGAGGTTCGTGTGACATATTCCAAAACCAAATAAATAATAAATATATATAAACAATAGCCAAAAGATTTTTTTTGTTGGCGCTCTTTACTACCAAGTAGCTTCACTGATATTCCTTTTTGTTTCTGTAAATATGGTAATTTGTCTCACATCTCTCAATCTAGTTTTCATTATTTCTTTAATCAGAATTTTTAAGTTTCCACTTTCCATTTACTAAAATATTTTTTTTGTCTAAATAGAATACACACACATTTCGAGTTAATAGATGCTGCACTCAATCCGATTAAGATGATAAACTAATTAATCTTTACATCTTCTATTATTAAAATTAATTTCTTCTTTTTTTGCAATTAGAAAAGATATATAAACCTATATCAATATTACTAACTCATCTATTGAATTTATCATGCACAGATCCGGCTTCTTATGAACCGCCTAATATTGGAACTTTTATAACCTTTTGCAATGGCGTCCTAGAAATGCCATCATTGAAGATCGATGAAAGTAGGAAGATTATATTGACAAATCTGATTGGATATGAGAAACTCATTCCATTTGAGAAACGAAAAGTATCAAGCTACATGCTGCTCATGGATTCCCTCATTAATACGGAGGAGGATGTGGAATTGCTCCAACGACGTGGCATTATCGCTAACGCATTAAGCAGCAATTCATGTGCAACCATATTTTTCAACGAGATTGGGGATTTGTGCACTGTGGATTACAAAAATCACCTCTTTGTAAACGAGTTCAAAGCTGTGAACGAGTATTATAACACAAAATGGAACCGAAGTATTGCGAAACTGCAACAAAACTACCTGGGCAGTCCTTGGGCAGCCATTTCGGTATTTGCAGGCAGCTTTTTGCTAATGCTTGCCGGCCTTCAGACCTTCTACACTGTTTATCCTTATTATCATCCTCGCTGACTATATCGTTCCTCTTTGTATTCTTTGATGAGTTCATTTCATCAGAGTTCTATGTTCCTTTTTTTATGGGGGGTGGGGTTGATGTGTTTCTCCTTAGAGCTTGAGCACTGAATTATTTATGTTTTGTTTTGGTTTCTTTTCTTCTATTTAATGCTTCGGATTGATCAATTAATATGATTTCTTATGTAGTTTCATTTGTTTTAATTCAGAAAATATATACACCTAATGTTATTTTTTTTGGAACTCCTTAAGTGAGGATTATTTTGCAAGAGAAAAAGTCAAATTGCTTAATTAGTATATATGAGATTTGAATTCATAATCTCTTGTATCTTAGTCACTTATTGTTATTATAAGAGAAAAAAAAATTGAGTTTTTTTAGGCAAAGGATATTTTGAGCTCTTACTCTTTCTCTCGGTTACTTGTAGTAACTGGCTATTGTAATTTAAATAAGACTGAACACAATTGTTTTTAGTTTACATATACTAACTGAAGGGTTGCAATTCAGAAGTTCTTTCGCACAAGTTCGCTTAAATTGTTTTTATAATAAAGATAGTTCTCTGACTATTACTCAAAAAAAGTTCTTGATTTGTCTATAGATATACCTATTTTTTTTATATTTGGTCATCTTTTCCTTTTTCGAGATATTTTATTTTAGCGGTAGTTTTGATATGTAAAACTGTAGGTTTGTAGCCATGATTTCTTTTGGGAGTCGATGCAGCCAGAAGGAGGAGACATGCCGTTTGGAGGGGTGTTAAGCCAAATTGAGAAAGATTTTGGGGTCTTTTGTTAATTTTCGCGATGAGTTTGTCCGTGCTGCTGTTTCGCTTTTCGGTTCCGGTTGGGTCTGGCTTTATGATGATTCATTAATAATTTAATTAATTAATTAATTTCAGATAATATATTATATATTTGAGTTTTGGTAATTTTGGTTTGATATTAATTTGATAATTTTGTTGGGGGTTTTAGCAAAGAGAGAGGAGAGAAGACTTGCAGTGGCTAAAAGGCATAATGCGGTTTCTCCATTAGTTTGGGTCGATATTGTGAGTAAAATGAAGTACATTTTGAATTTATTTTATTTTGAGTTATTTTTTTATATTTTACTAATTTTCTTGTTTATTTTTTTATCAGCCTATTATTGGCCTCGACTTGTGGGAGGTACGAAACCAAAAAAAAAAAAAACTTCTTTTTGATAAATTATTATCTTAATTGCATATATATGTTTATTTCAATTCAAAAGATTACTAATGTTTTTCTATCTCTCCTTTTCAGCATGCATACTATCTCGACTTCAAGGTATACTCTTCCAAAACTCCTACAGTTTATCATATTTCTTACAAAAAGTTATATTATTTTTCTGAAACAAATAATGCAAATATTTTACAGTTTGTAAAACCTTACATAAATTTGTGATTTATATTTTTTAATTAGGATGATAGAGCAGCATATGTGTGGCAAACCGTGATGGTACGAATGATGCAAGCTGAAGCCTTTGTTAATCTCGGTGAACCTAATGAATCCCTTCTGGCAGAGGCAGAGCCGGACCCGCAAATAATGGTGGTGACATCTGGTATGGGGGTTGACCAGTCAACGGGAATATTCTGGGAAAAATTCCCCGAGAGATTCTTCGATTGAGCAGCATGCAGTCACTTTTGCCGCCGGTTTGTGCATACACAGATCCGATCCGACGGCCCGAACAAAGTTGTTGAACAAAGCATCGAAGCTGAATCACCGTCACGGAGACCGGATTAGGGTTTATCGGATGGATCGACTCTTGAAAACCGGTACCGTATTTTATTTTTACTCAATTATTAGTATTATTATTGCAATAATGAAATGACACATATCTCAAAATGTACATTTCCTACCTCTTGTCCATAGCCTCGGCGCAACTAGTATGCACCACCATGTTGAGGCTCTCGAGACCATCGATCGATCTGGAATTACACAGAATCTTTGCAAGCGAGACAGCCGAACTATAACACTTTTTCATACCGCATCATAAAAATGTTACTTAATTTCTCACTCCAAGTTTCAAAATACAATACCTCATCATATTTCATTCTCACAAACAATACTAACACATGTCTCGCTCCAAGTTTCAAAATAAATGACATTAACTAAATTTTTAATTTTATATATTGATGATATTGATACTTGCCATACTCAATTATTTATCGTTATCCACAAATCTGACAAATGAAGCATACATCATTTGATTAAATAAACCTTGCATTCATTTAAATTAACGGTCATATTAAATAAGCCTTGCTCTCACTATTTTAACTGCCATATTAATTAAATAAAACTGGCACTCATTGCTTTAACTGTCAATTTTGAGCCACTCACTTCCCATTTAGGTCCAGAATAGAACACGGCAGGGCAGGACATCATAATTAAATAAATCAATTGACATTGTTAAACCAAAACTCTAACTTGTCAACAAATAAGTCATTTATGATTTTCTAAGGAGATTCGTATCTACTCATTATTAATTTCCATAATTACCCCATTAATTAATCGGACCGTTACATTACACCCCAATGCTTACTATCAAAGCAACTCGACTCATGAAGATTCTAGGAACTCCATTGCCTGATTATTACGCAAGATCATTTCCATAATTACTACTAATCCGACCGTTGTTACATTGCTCGATCTCTAAGCAGCTCCGCCGCCTAACCTTAATAATAACCCCCACTCCGTTTCATTCATTCATTAAAAATCTCATTTTTCTTTCTCATCTCTGTTCTTCCCGTTTCTTCTTCTCCTCTCTCTAAACCCTCCATAAACCCTAAATTATCTCACCACAAAGAGAAATGTAGAATCGATTCCATCTTCACTATTCAGATTCCGATCAAAATACAGCTTTTCTCAAAACGCAGCCATGAACGTTTGGTTTTCTCATTTCCCTTTATGATTTTGTGATTTCTCTTTATTATTTTGTGATTTTTCTTTATTTGTTTTGTGATTTCTCTCTATTTGTTTGTGATTACTCTTTACTTTTTTTTATTTCTCTTTTTCAGATCTGAAGGAGATAGCTGGATCGATCGAACAAGAAAGGAAGAGTCCGATCTGCAGTGCCTCTCACAATCCCGCCTTCCTCCTTCGCCTGGTGATATAACTGCTTCCCGTTCTGCTTTCATGGTATGAATTTTTATTTTATTTACTTTTGTTCCTGTGCTGTTTTGAATTTTGATTTAACGAGGCAGATGGCCGGAATCCGTCTCTGCAGGAAATTAATGGCATGGATCGAATCAGCCATGTGGCAAATCAATAGAAGCAGATCTGCATGGTGTTGGATGGCAAATCAATAGAACTGCTCCTTATTAAGAAATCTGCTTCCCTTGATTTTTGTAATACCACCATAGACAAGGTAATTCGCATTTTATGTCATTCTTTTTTTAATTTTTAATTTTTTAATTATGAAATTGTGATAATAAGTTTAATATTTGATTATTTGTGTATTCTGTTTTGCATGATATATCGTTGTGTGGGGGGAGGAGAGATAATGGATATGATGGAAATTATGAATCCCGATGCTGTGCATGATGATGATCTTCTGACTTTTGTTAGAAAGCCTCTCGCGACTCACCTTAAACAAGATCTGTATGACTTCTCTCTTTCTTTAATGATTATTGATTCATTTTTTCAATTTAATAATTATAAGCTTGGAATATATCAAACAATTAAAACACTCGCGACTCACCATTGAGATTCTCTTTTCTTTAGAGGCCGGTTCGCCTTCCGCAGGTTGGTGAGGGTATCCACGTATTTTTTCAGATTGAAAGATTATTTTCTAATTTGGAACTTAATATTTTTATTTGAATTTTGTACGAGGCAAAGAACAAAAAGGCGCTACACAAATCATCAATTGTGGTGCTGAAGAATGTGAGCATGACATCAACTGTCAAACCTGGAAGATTATGAGGTATGTTTGTTATTTCAAAAAATTCATATAATTTCCTTTTTTGTGTTGCGAGTTGATGAATTGATCTCAAATTGAATTATTTTACTCTTTGAAGGAGTTTGGAATAAATCTGGAACCAAGGAGCTTGGATAACAAGGTATATTATAATTTTATATATTTTAAATTTTAGATAATGTGATTATTTAGTTTATATAATTTTTTATTTTCTAAAAATTTAATTTAATTATTATTTTTTCTTTTTTCATGGCGACTGGAAAAGCCGTAAACTACGTGCAATTTTACAACTCCAAGTCGAGGTAATAAAATTATAAAATATAAAAAAAATAAAATTCCATTAAAATTCAAACCTACAAATATACTATATTTATTCACAAATAAAGTATTTCTTGCATTTTTTTTTCCAGTCTCTCAATGAAGCTCGCAACTGAATACCCGACTAGACTTCACCGCTTTGCCCAATCTCATGTTGAAAAATATAAGCAAAATATAAAAATTATTAAACAATATGTAAACATGATTAAAATAAACTTTCCAACTGGATATTAAGTTTTACTAATTTATTTCATTTCATTTTATTTTATTTTCAGATGAATTCAAGTTTAAATAATGCGATGCTGAAAGTACAACAATCAAGGAGGCAAGAAAGGCTGGACGGCAATAGCGATTCGAGTCGTGCAAGCTCTCTACTTCCCATGCTGAAAGATAAGAAGATGGATCAGGGGCATGCCTCTGTTTTCTGCTCTGCTCAGAGATCTCTATTACCGACGCACATCAGGGAATTTTGGGAGGAATTGCCGGAAATTCATCCAGGTCCATCTTTTGATTATTTGAATTTATTCTGTAATTAACAAATTGCTTTAAAATGCTTGGTACAGGTGAAGGAATGCACTCCACCTTACTTAGGTTTCCAAAGCGGACCAATTATTGGCTGATTGAAAACCGGGGAAAGACTTGATTGTTTGTCGAAATGTTTCGTAAATTGATTGACTCTTCTTAAGAACTGCTTCCATTCTGCTTTGATGGTATGGATTTTCATTTATTTACTTTTGTTCTTGTGCTATTGACTCTTTTCTTTGTCTTTTATGCTTCAATTTTTGGCTTATGGCTTTTATTTTGTGTTTTTTTTGGGTATTGGGATCGCTTTTCGGCTGGAGATTGTACTGCCATTTTGGGAGTAATTGGACATGAGGTAACTTTGTTGAAGGTTTGAGAAGCGTTGTTTGTAATTATGACAAGGTAATTTGCATTTTATTTCATTCTTTTTTTTATTTTTTAATTATGAAATGGTGATAATAAAATAAATATTTGACTATTTGTATTCTGTTTTGCATGGTATATCGTTGTGTGCAGTGGGAGAGATAATGGACATGTTGGAAATTACGGATCCTGATGCGGTGCATAATGATGATCTTCCGACTTTTGTTAGAAAGCAACTCGCGACTCACCTTAAATAAGGGCTGTATGATTTCTCTGTTTCTTTAATGATTATTGTCTCAGTTTTTTAATTTAATAATTATGAGCTTAGAATAATATTAAACAATTAAAACAAATAGTAAAATTAAAAAGATATTACTACTTAACAATTAAAAGAGAAGTGAAATAACAAGTAGATAAGTCTGGTTCAGGGAAATCACCTTTTATCAGGAAAGTAATGAGGTTAATATAAATATATCAAAGAAATATTATTTTTATATTGACACAAAAAACAACTTATTATTAAAATATTTTTGTGCAGGGCCAGCGTGACATAGCGCCGAAAAGTTACGTTGAGGAGCTGGGCTCCTTTTCAAGACGTGTCCTACAATTAGGTCTCTTTCTCTTTCTGTCTCTAAAAATAATTTATTTATTTATTATTCGAAAATGCCCGTCCCGGGACACATCAAAACACACAAACTTCGCCTCGTCGAGAGTCCCGGACCCCCTTTCCCCACTGTGGAAAAGAGGGACTCTGGTTGCTTCGGTGAAGAAGATTAAGGATGTATTTAGATGGGGGGAGAAGGCTCTGGGGAAACCGCTAAAAAAAGCGGATAGGTAACTGAGTGATGTTCAGGGATGTAGGAGGTTATTATGAAAAATATTAATTGGATACGATTATTTATAGGGAGCTGAGGTAGTGAGATTGTACAAAACTCTACTTGGAGCTGAAGGTACTATAAAACAATTGATTTTCAAATTTTACTTACTGGCATGATATTTTTACTTTGTATGAATGATTTTTTATTTGAAGTTTTATGGATTTAGTAAACTTAATTAATTATTACATATTTTTAGGGCATGAATCTACACTTCAAAAGACACGACGGACACGCTTGTGAGGATTTCTATGCTGCCACGTGTGATGCTAATGGTGCTGATCTGTCCATTTTCTAAGTTCTAACAACCAAGTCTTCTGTCCTTGAAAATACAAGATAAGTCTTATTGTTATTATTTATTTATTTAATTATTTATGTAATTATTTTTAATATTATAATAATAATAATAATAATAATAATAATTATTATTATTATTATTATTTATTTTTACTATTATTATTAGTATTTAATATTATTTATTTTATTTATTTATCAGGGCATTGTACGGAATGCGAGGCAGGAGGGTTCTGGAAGATCACATTGTATCAGGGAAGCTATGAGTACTATTAATATAAAATATCAAAAAATATTAAAATGACAGAGAAAAAATAATTTTGTGCAGGACCGGCTTGACGTAATGGCGAAATAGATGTGTTGAACTGAAGCTGACAAGGAGAATTATCCTTATTGAACAAGGCGGCTTATTTCCCTTGTGGCGTGTGGGCCAATTGGAGAGCAGAGAGGATACAATTACTACCGTTTCTGTTCCTGTTTGAAAGACGTGAGTCTCTCTCTATAAGACTCTTTCTCTTTCTCTACAAAAAGAATTAAAGTGATAATATTTTGAGTTACTTTTGTACAGAGGACTATACATTGGAGACTATTACAGAAATAGATCCAATTGGAGAGCCGAGAGAGGATCGTTTACTACCGTTTCTGGAGGAAAAGTCGCGTTGAAAATCTGGACAACACTTCTCAGCCCATGTTTTCTTCTCTCAAAGCCGCCATCAAATAGGTCTCTTTCTCTTCCTCTCTGTAAAAATAATTAATTTATTTATTTTATATTCACTATAAAAAATAATAATTAGACACAATTATTTGTAGGTTTGCTGTGGTAGTGAGAATATACAGAACTTTCCTGGGAGCTTATTTGATTTTCAAACTTTATTTATTGGCATGATTTTATACTCTGTTGAATGATTTTCAAATTAATTATTACATATTTTTAGGGCATGGATCGGTCCTTGAAAAGACAAGACAGATAAGCTGTGACTTATGTGAGGATTTATATGCTGCCATGTGAGATGCTAATGGTGCTGACCTGTCCATTTTCTTCTGTCCGTCAGGTCTACGTTCTAACAACAAATACCCCTGTCTACACCACAGTTTAGTCTTACATGTAACTGTTTTATTTATTTATTTGCATTATTCAATATTTCCTTTTCTTTAATGATATAGTTTCCATTTTTTCTTATATAAGTTCGTGCTATTCTGAATGCTTTGTAGACTTCATCCGGTAAAGGCGGCACCAGATCGAGAAAGATTCAAGTCAGGTACATTAACTAATTTTCAATGAAATTAAGTTCTTATTATTAATATTTCTTTTTTTAATACAATTCAATTTTTGAACTTATATATTTATCATGAGTAATTTTAACTTTTTGTATATTTTTCAAATTTTAATACATGTTTAGGCTGCACTTGTTCTTCATTGGCAGGATCTCAAGCTAGTATCCTTTCAAATTTTCAATGAAAAATTCCTCTTATGTTTTGACTTGAGTGGGGACGATCTGTTTTTCTTGCTTGGTCATGATTCTGACGAGTTCAAATCCGAACTTTGTTGACGGTTTGAGAAGCATTCTTTGTATATCACCTTAAACAAGGTAATTTACATTGTATATGATTCTTATGTAATTTTTAATTGTGAAGTTGTAATAATAAGATTAATATTTGATTATTTATATTATGTTTTGCATGATAATCGTTGTGGAGGGGAGGGAGAGATAATGGACATGATGGAAATTACGGATCCCGATTCGGTGCATGATGTTCCTACTTGTTAGGAAGCAACTTGCCACTCACCTTAAACAAGGGCTGTCTGATTTCATTTCATTTTATTGTATTTTCATATGAATTCAAGTTGAAATAATGCGATGCTGATACTACAACAATCAAGGAGGCGGTACGAGTCGTGCAAGCTATCTACTTCCCATGCTGAAAAGATAAGAAGATGGATCAGGGACATGCCTCTGTTTTCTGCTCTGCCAGAGATCTCTATTACCGACGCCACATCAGGAGATTTTGGGAGGAATTGCTGGAAATTCATCCAGGTCCATCGTTTTTTTATTATTATTATTATTATTATTATTATTATTGTTGTTGTTGTTGTTGTTGTTGTTGTTGCTGTTGTTGTTGTTTAAATTTATTCTGAAATTTAGAAATTGTTTTAAAATGATTGGTACACGTGAAGGAATGCACTTCATTGCTTCGGTTTGCAAAGCAGACCAATGATTGGTTGTCTAAACACATTCCTAAATTGAATGAGTCGTCTTGAGAACTGCTCTTGCTTGTCAAGCCGTCTGCTTTCCTTCTGTTTTGATGGTATGTATTTTGATTTTAATTACTTTTTGTTGCTGTGCTATTGATTCTTCTCTCTGTCTTTTTTACTTCAATTTTGCTTATGGCTTTTGTTTTTCTTGTATTGGCATTGCCTGAGACGGCTTATGATGGAGATCATACAGCCATATATGAGTTACATTTAAATATTAATTGTACTTTATATTCAATTTAATTTAATTTAATTTAATTTATTCTTAGCGTAGTTTCTGATTTTTTTACTAATATATTCTACAGTATTTCCACAAGTTGACTGGAATCATGTATGGCCTCTTCACACAAATTTATGTAAACTATAAAATTATTTAGTTGATTTATTAACTTAAATGAATAAAATAAAATGTTGATTTAATAAAAAAATATATTTTTGTAGGAATTTTCATGACATGGAATGAAATAAATGAGGTGCTGAGGTGGCGTGATTTGATTGGTGAAGTCTGTGTTGGAGTGGGCCCGCTTAAGTGTATTGGAAAAAGTGTTCTGGTGGATGGAGGAGGTGATATGTGAATTCAATTTGAAATGATAATAATAATGACTTAAAATTTATTTCTTAAACTGGTGGGTCGTGCAGTTTTTGTGGAACAACATTGGAACGAATTGAATTCTCATAGTTATTTTTTTTCAAATTAAATAAAACTGTTTTATTTTGATAATTGAGAACCAATTTCTTTTGGTTGAAATTACATGATTTTGCCTAAATTTATTGCAATTTGATTCGTGCTAATGTCCATTTTTTATTTGCAGATAGAGTCATTGGAGTCTGGGTATGAAAATGGGAAAAAAGACACTCCAAGTGCAAGGGGGATCAGAGTAGGTGAGAGATCTAGAAGCTTCTAGACACCAAGGTGGCAGGGCTGAGTCAGAGCTCAACAAGTTAAGGTTTTCAATTCAGCCTTTTTCAGTTTTCTTTACTAGTTTAGTAGGAATAATAGTTTATTTGGATTTTGATTATAGTTTTTGAAATTTGTAGGAACTGAGAAATCGGCTCAGACAGCCCTTGCAGTTTACTCCCATCTCGACCCGATAGAGTCTTGCGAGGAATCGTCTCAGAATCCGCGCCAGCTTTTGTCGCCAAACTCCAAGTCCTCTAATGGAATCTCTTGAATCGACCCATGCTCTGATCTGCGCGCAGAACCGTCACGATGAGCTGGCGAGCTTATTTTTAATATACTCTTATTTTTAGTTTATTCTGTTTTTTAAATGGATGTGACAATTTTTGTTATTCATTTTGTAGGAAAATATGGCTTTGGCTCTTCTTATCATCATGCACAAGGATCATAGAATCAGGTACCCTTTTTAATCTCTTGATTTTCCACTCCATTTTGCTATATATTTCTTTTTATTATATATTCATATAGCTTTTCTTCTCTAGATTTATTTTCTTAAAGTTATACTAATTTATATTCTTATTTATCTTGTAGTACATGAATGATAGAGAATAATGGACTGCTCAAAGGCAATATGTATTGAAAAGTGAAAAGCTTGTTCCTACTCAGACTGTTGGATAAGTTCTTCTGAATTTCACCATTTACTTAACAATTATTTCATATGGTACTAAATTTCATTATTGTATTAATTTTTAATTTTGATTTTCACAGATTGGATCAGTTTCAGATGATTTGATAGAATTTCTGGACCTAGCTCTAGGCAAGGGAGATCAGAATAAGCAAATGGGCCCGCCTTGTCTGCCTCATTCTCTTCTTAATTTTCATTTTATTTATTTTTTAAAATTATGTTGATGATTAATTAATGCATTATTATTTATTTTTTGTATGCATATTGATTATTAAATTATAACTATTTTGTGAGAATTCTGTTGAAGAACGATATTTTATTGATATATTTTTATTTTTTCTAATGTGAGGGAAATGGATAAGAGGAGAGAGAGGCAGGCAAGGCAATGCTAGAGGGGCTCTGAGGCGTTCAGATCGAGAGGCAGGCAAGGCATTTTATTTTCTTAATTAGTCATTTTGATTATTAATTAAGTGTTTTACTAATTCTAGGTTTGAGGCGGCAAAGCAGAGTGCTGAAGCTCATGCATGTTCTTCCGTTTCCTTCTCATCTATGGCAAAGGTACCAAAAAATTAAATTTGAGAATTTCTTTTAATTTAATCTGCTAATTTCTTATTTTTATATTTATTTTATTGCAAGGAAACTATCGAGACCCACATGGAAAGGCCTATGCTGGCACGCCTCATGGCGGCTGTCCCACAAGCTGGCATGAAGCTCTTGATATTATTGCACGCATTTAAAGCCCCGAATGATACCATCACTTGGGTAAGATAAGTTTTTTTTCTTCTAAATTTATTTTAATAATTAATTAATTTTCAGAAGCGTTGATATTCATTTTAATTTTCAGGATAAGGATATCGGTAACGGATTTAAGTAGGGAATTAAGGGTGTCAGATGAAGAGCATAGTGGGAGTTTTTTTTACCGTACTCAACACTTATAATGTCACTAGAAGACAAGCAAGTGGGGCCGCCACCTTGTCGGCCTGAAGATAAATAATCAATTCTCTTCTTTAATTTCATTTTTTATGTATTCAAATTATATTGGCGATTAATTAATTAATTAATTTTTTTGTCATGTAGGGATGAGGGGGTGCAGAACAGGTTGTATTTATCAAGGAGCACTGGTGTTATTTCAAACATAATGACATGAAATCACTGGAGAGGATGACTCGCGGCAATAAAGGAGCTGAGAAAATCAGACACTGTGTGGTTGCTGAAGCAATTTACCAGGTTTTAATTAATTATTGACTCATTTGTTATTCATCTTTGTTTTAACTTTTACTCATTAATCAATTAATTAATTATTTCTTTTTGTATTTTTGGGGTTTAGATTTCATGGCAAAGAGCGCCTCCAGATGAGATAGTGAAATTAAAGGAGAAGTTCAAGTTCAGAATTATATTGGTTCGAAAGTAGCTCTTTTGGTCTGCTCGGAAATACAGGTCGGTTTCTTTTCTTTATATAATATATTTCATTCAGATAAGATGGTTTTCAACTTAAAATATATACTTAATCCAAGTCTCATAAATTAGTTAGACTAAAAATCAGGTTAAAAGAAATATATATACATTGCAAAATAATGATGAAAAAGTGAGCATTCACTTTGCAATATAATTAAAACACATGCAAATTCTTTCAAAACAAAGCATGACATGTATTTCTGACAACATTAAACTAATCTGTATATTTCATTTAACATATTTCTGGCAGGCAATTAAGGTATCGGTTTGTTTACGTGTTGGGTTTTTTTTTACTCTCCATTCAGGTTTAATTAATTCGCAATAATTTTATTTAATTTTTCTGTATTTTTCTGAACAAGGAGAGGGCCACAAGTTGCGAAATGAGATGGGCGGAAGCAATGGAGAAGAGAGAGAATCCGGATCGTCAGATTAAGGTGCAAGCACGGATCTCAAAGCACCCGCCTTGTCTAGTCAACATATTATTTATGTGAAAGGTGACTGCTATATCTCATTTTCTTCGTTTTAAAACATATTTGCACTTGCATTCTTGATTTTGTTCATCCTTGTCCCTAAGATATTCAGAAATGTTTTGTCAAATCGTCATAGTAACATCAGGTTTAGTGTTATAATATTTTGATATTTAGTTTTATATATATTTTTATCATTATTACTATTATTGTTATTATTATTATTGTTATTATAATTATAATTATAATTATAATTATTGTTGTTGTTGTTGTTGTTATTATTATTATTTGTTTTGATTTGAATAGACCAAGACAAAGGAGGCCTGGAAAAAGTTCTCACAGAAGTGTACTTGCATGTGTACTTGAAGCGAGGGTCCCATGCACTAACTCCTCGCTGCTACAGGCTAAAGGCTAAACTAAGGCAATGACTTATATGAGGATCTTGAAATTAAGACAAACAAATTATCAGGGAGTCAACCATCTATAAAGCAAGCCACTGAGCGAGCCTTGAACTTGTGTTTGTGTGGTCGTGATTAGTAAAAGAACAATGAGCTCCTCTCCAATATGCTTTTCTTTTGAGCATGAAACATCAGGATGTCATACGATCAACCAATTCCATCAATGGTTGACCCTCACAAGCCTTCGTTGATAGACTAGCCTATACTATTGCAGCGTAATGGCTCGAGACTATGCTTCTAAGTTGTTCCTAAATATGAATATTATAAAGTATAAACCAAAAAGATAATAAGAGGAATACTGAGCACGCCGACGATAAAAGAATTTTGGGGATTATTCAGGTAGATGCTCATAAAACTTTTGACTAGATATGACAAGATTAAGGAATCAGTCAAGACTCAAGATGGAGCGTAAGCAATGATGAAACCAACCTATACTTAAATGGACCTAAGCTAAGACTGGAACTTGTGGAATCACTTATGACTGGAAATGACAAGATTACATGGAGCATGCATAATGATATGATGTGACAGTTGATTTTAAGGCTATTAATTTTGACCGAGGATAATATTGACATTGCCATACATTAAGGGAGAAGACCTCTACAACGAAATGAGGGTTCCGACAGAAATTAATTAAACTTTGTGGACCGAATTGCAGTTGACGCTAAAGAGGGCCCTATAGCTGTTACGCGGAGCCAAATGCTCAATGATCTTGCTAAAATAAATAATAAATCTCCCAACCTTCCATTTCTTTCTCAATATATATTTTAATTATAAGTAAATATTGAAATATTTTAATTTTTTTATGTAGATAACGATGATGATGTTTCAGGAGGTCGAAGAGGCACCGGGCCCACTTCAGACCGCCAGCTGGCGATGATGACATGGATGGTGGTACGCCCTTCAAGACTGGCCGGTTCCACTCCCACTGAGCCTATTCGAGAGAGGAGGCATAAACATGCTATCTCAATTGCTCAGGTAATTAACAACAATATAATTGGTTTCATTTCATATAATGATTTGACTTGACTACAAAGCTAATAATGAGCTGGGAAATTGATGGGGACAGTTATGTGGAGAAGACAGCGCATAAGGGATACATAATACCGTCACAGGTGAGACTTGACCGTGGTATTTGTCTCGTTCATGAGTTTGACATGATGGATGATCAATCAAGACAGGTTAGTAAGACCACATTTCCGTTCCAACATTCTTTATTTGTAATGGAAATTTGCAAAAAACCTCCTGTTTTTAAGAAATTCAAATTCTAATAATAATTAATTAGATTGAACAAAAATTAGCTTTGTTATATTTTTTTTACAATTTCGACAATGTATGGTCTTTTTGCAATTTTGGCATAATGCTTTGCAAATTTCTCTTGTATTAATTCATGCTAATAGTACTTATATATTTTATATTTTTGTGAAATTAATGAGGCGATGGAGCAGCGAAAGCATATCCAAGGCTGGCAGTGTCATTGGCGGAAGGTAATTCAATTATGTTAAATAATAATTTCAGATACAATATTTCAAAGTATAATTGAAATATTATTTACTTAGCATGTTTTATTTATTTAACTCGAGCTTATTATTTTGTCACTCATTGGGTTACTTGATGTCTTGCAGGTACGTAGCTAGCTATTGCTACAAGCATTTGAGAAGGGGGGAGAGAAATTTAATGAAGCTGGCAGACAATTCTTCACTTGAGATCTCCCTGTTAGTTCTTTCTATCTTTCCCTCTCTTTTTATGTGGATCTATAGGATAGGATGTGTGAATTGTGATAGGATGTGTTTTGTGTAGATCTAGGCTAGGCATTTAGTTTGAGATTATTCGTGTTTAGGTCAATAGGTTTAAGATTTAGGTCATATTTTATTATCTAGCTAGATAACTTAGTGTTCTAGCAACTCTTTCCTTCTCTCCTCTGTCTTCTCTTCTCTTCTCTCCTCTTTTCTTCTCATTTCTTCTCTTCTCTTCTTTCTGGTTTGATCCAAAGTGGATCATCATGTGGGAAGCTTCAATTTGAAAAAATGGATGGAGCTTTTAAGCAGGTATACTTTATATTTTTTAAGCAGTTGAAAATATTATTAACTCTTTCAAATTTCTATGGTTAGAAAATAATAAGCAATTGTATAAGTTATCCAACTGAACGATTTTGTGATTGAAATTTCAGGCTAGATGTTGAATGACCAAATGAGAAAAATTGACGGATTGTTTTGAAAGAAATCGTGCACGCCAAGGAATTGAATGAAAGTGATGGTATTCATGGGCCATCTTGGAGATTAGGCCAACATTGATGGTAAGCTGGTTATATAGAAAAATAATTAAATGTTATCAGTACTCTTGAAATGTAGTAATATTTTTTAATTATGCTAATTAACAATGTGATATTATGATTTCAGCGGGATGTCAAAGGCGGACTTGATTATATTTTGGTTAAGACTACTGGAGCAGCTCAAGCTTGTATGGATTTTCTTGAAGAAAAAAGAATCTTGGTCTCATTTTTTATTAAATCATCATTTTTTTATTATATCATCATTTTTAATTTAATCATCATCATACATCATGAGCATCAGCATTAACATCATGAAATCATCATTAGCATCATGACATCATCATGCATTTTTCAAAATATTTATTTCTTTTCGTTGTTATAGTAATTATTATTTGTTTATTTTTATGTTCGTCCTTTTGGTATGGTGTTGTTTATTTGAAATTTTAAATGCTTTCGTGGAATTTTGTATGTAGACTTAGAAACTGGACAGTGTAATAGATTTTAAAGTAACTTCTTGTTACTAGCGTATATTGAAAATTACGAATTTAAAAGTAACTTCTTGTTACTACCTCCGCAATGTGCTTTTGTGTGCTTGTTTTGTGTGTTCTTTTATCTTGTATCTTTTGTGTATGTTTTTCTTTTATCATTACTTTGTTTATCTTTTGTGTATGCTTTTCATTTATCATTGCTTGTATGTTTTCTTGTGTCTTATGTATATATATATTTTTTATCTTGTTTCTCTGTACTTTAAAAATTGTGTTTTACATTTATCTCATTAAAACTCTGTTTATTGCATGAACTTGAAATTTGAACTTGGTACTGTAGGATTTTAATAGTCAAATTGAAGACTTGTTTAGTTGTTTATATATACTAAGGTACAAAAAAACTGTGCAACATCCTTTTCTGAGTTGTTTGCATAGACGCATTGGATGTTTTCTTCTAATTTGTTGCTCTCGCTTTGTGTGAAGCTGGGTTAAACAAGACCAAACACAGTTTAGAGATGGAGGAGAGAGAAATCTACTCTAATTACAAGTAAGTTAATGCTAGAATCTTTTTGTTATAATTTTGAAAACTTCTGACCAACTTCATGAGTGTATTCATGGAAACTAAATGAGTTGTCATTACTTTGCGTCTTGTGTCTACGACAAACTCATTTAGCAATTAGCACTTCGCGTATGTTAAACGAGATTTTGTGTAACACGTCATAGAGACATGGCAAATATGGATTATTTTGATGATGATATGGATCAATGTCTATTTACTCAAATCTAATGGTTTTAACAAAACAAAAAAAGCAAATATTTCTTCGCCTGATTTCCAAACTTCAAAAATTTATCATTTAATTTTTTTATTTTAATTAAGTTGAGTAATGGTAGGCTCTCAAATATCCCTCAAATTATTGATGTTAATTTGTTGGGCGTTGTTTATTCTCCATTTTATTTTCTTTGCTGTTGAGTACGTTGGTATGTAATAATTGGACTCGGTTTCTTTATTTCAATTTGCCGCTAAAAAAAGAATGGTTTCGGCCAGTTAAGGACTTCGGCCCAGTTGCAAGGTCAAAAAAGGCCTCTAAACAAAACTTCGGCCCAACACAATGAGAAATATCAGAATCCTCTCCAGTTTTCCACTGCTATTTCTCTTCTTTCTTTCTTTCTTTCTTTCTCAATCAACCAACTAATAAGAGGCTGAGAAAAAACACTCCAACCATGGCTTTTACAGCGCTGGCAGCCAATGCAATTCACTTCCCTTCTCCTCCAACCTCATCACCAGCTTATCTCCGGCCATTTCAAGTCTCCATCAAACCAGGGAGGCGGATCGGGCGGCGGTTTAGTGCGGCCGGCACCGATCGGCCGGTGTATAAGGGCGTGTACGGCCCTTGGAGCGTAGAAGATGAAGATATTCGTGAGGTATAAGGGGTTGAATTTTGCATTTTTAACGTCATAAAAAAGGAAAATTAGTATTCAGTCCCTAAACCCCCATTTAGTTCCATGTGGCCAATTTTGTTACTACTTAATTCTCTTATCAAAACTTTCTTAATTTCTTTCAATTTCAATCATAATATACTTTAGTATTCAATGGTTAT
Source organism: Juncus effusus (assembly GCA_027726005.1). Lineage (NCBI taxonomy): Eukaryota > Viridiplantae > Streptophyta > Magnoliopsida > Poales > Juncaceae > Juncus > Juncus effusus. The sequence goes on along the minus strand of CM050894.1, from coordinate 10,903,316 downwards.
ATACATCAAAAAGTTATATTAGAAAAAAAAAATACTTCAATTGTATCAAACTTTATTATTTTATTTGAGGAAATAAAAAATGATAATAAAGTTTGATTTGATGCAATTTAAGTATTTTTTTATTTTTTTTCTAACTTATCACAGGTGATATTATACAGATCAGGCCTAGTAACTGCCGCAACCTCCTTCATCACCGCCGCCACGTCAGCGTTCCTCCCTGCAGACTCCTTCCTCGCTGACGTCATCCACCACCAGCTCGACCTCATCTACATAGTCGGCGCGTCCGGTCTAGGATTATCCCTGATTTTGATACATATTTACGTTACCGCCATCAAGAGGTTTTTACAGGCGTTGTGGGCCGTCGGATTGGTCGGATCGATTGGGCTTTATTTTGGGCTGGCCCAGACCAATAATGAAGGCCTGGTTCAGTATGTGGTTGACCATCCTAGCGGGTTGTGGTTAGTCGGACCCGTTTTCGCTGCCTTAACAGGTCTCGTTTTCAAAGAAGGTATGTTAAATTAATGAATTTTCCTTTGTTTTTTTTTAATTAAGGTTTTTTTGGTGATTTTTTAATTGTGGGTTGTATTATTATAGGGCTTTGTTATGGGAAATTGGAAGCGGGGATATTGACGTTTATCATCCCTAGTCTGCTTTTGGGACATTTGGTAATTTTTTGTTATAAATTGGAGTTTATATTTCTTCTGAAGAAGGTTGTTATTTTTTTATTTTTTCATTGATGTAATTTTTGAAAATTTGTAGTTTGGTATAATGGATGATGGGACAAAATTGAGTCTTTTGGGAGTTTGGATGGCTTTATTTGCGGTATTTGCTGCCAGGAAATTTCAACAACCTATCAAGGTACTATTTTACAAATTTTAGTTTCCGAAGTATAAAAATTATTGTTGAATTTAATATATAATTTTTGTTGTTTTAGGATGATATTGGAGATAAATCAGTGTTCATATTTAACGCTCTGCCAGAAGAAGAGAAGAAGGCTTTGATTCAGAAACTTGATAATAAGATGGAGTAAATAAGCAAAAGTTGAGAAATAATTACAGACAAAAAGGAAAAGGATATGAAGATAATAACTGTAGTCTCAACTTAGATTGTTTTGTATTAGCTATCCACATTTTAGTGTTAGTTGTATTATACGGAAATACATACACCAATTTTGTCTTGGATGTAGAAATATTGTTGAATAATGAAATGCATCTATGTTATAAATTTCGACTTTGTGGGTTCTATTTTAATTTGATTGCTTTGCCTGCCTGAAATGAAATAGCCTTTTTAGGGGTAAAAAGTCTTTGCTATCCACATTGTTTTTGATGTAGAATATTACTAAATAATTCTGGATTTCGTAAAAGGTCCTTTTATTTAATTTGATTGCTTTCTCTGCCTGAAATGAAAGCCTATTTAGGGGTAAAAAGTCTTGCTATAAATTAAAAAAAGGAAAAGACTAAATAATGAAATACATATTCATATTATAATTTTGGATTTTGTAAAAGGTTATTTTATTTAATTTGATTGCTTTCTCCGTCTGAAATGAAAGCCTATTTACTATTTAGGGGTAAAAAGTCTTGCTATAAATTAAAAAAAGGAAAAGAGAAAAGCGCCGTCTGTGGGAATCGAACCCACGACCACACGGTTAAAAGCCGTGCGCTCTACCAGCTGAGCTAAGACGGCTTCGTTGTATATTGTATTGCACTTAAATTTCTGTTGCTTAATTGCAAAGAGAGCAGCGAATTTTTCCAGAAAAAACAGGAAGGATGGCATGTCACACGTGTCCTCTTTCAAAGAAGAATATAATGCCAACTACTGCCACCTCTGTCCCTTAGTCACTCAACTCCTGTTACTTTTTTTAATTGTCAAAGAAGGGATAAATAAACTTGGTGAATAAGGGGATGATGATGATCATGAAGCTAACAATGAGAAGATTAGCTTCTCAACCTTGGTTGTGGGGCTCGCAAGTCGGCTCGGTTCCTTTTGGTGCATCGCGGGTCATGCCTACTGCAGGATCAGTGCTTAAAAGAGGTTATTTATGGCTTTGATTTGCTTAATGTGATTGTTGAATTTTCTTTGTCGTCATTTGATACAATTCGTTGCGTCAAACTATTTGTGTATTTTGTATAAAGGTTAAGCCAGAATTTAGCAACTCGTATAAATTGATTATGTGTTCCTTTGTAACTCTAGGTTTGTTTTTTTTACTATTATTGAATGTAGATTGCTCAAAAGTATATGGTTACAATTTATATTACGATAATCTATAAATTGATTATTGGTCATGCAATGGGATTCTATGAATTTTTAGATTTATATGTCGGGATACTTTTATATCAATTTCCAATTGTTTAGTTAGATATACCATTTTCTTACAATTTATGTGCACCCAATTGTATGATTTGAATTGCACTGTGAATTCATCCATACACTCCTTTCCTCTAATTTCAGGCTATGCTTCGAGGTCTCCAGTTCCAACTCTTCACGAAACATTTCAACCCGACATTTCCCCAACCATTTCAGCAATCAAAAACCCTAACTCCAGAATCATCTACGATGAAAGTATTCACCCCCGTTATCCACCTGGCGATCCAACCAAAAAAGCCTTTGCATATTTCGTATTGACAGGTGGCCGATTCGTGTATGCCTCATTACGTACTCCGCCTCCTTATCATAAAGTTCATACTTTGCATGTCCCCCACAAAAGATGTATTGGCACTCTCAACTCTCGAAGTGGATCTCTCAAGCATCGAACCCGGATCCGTTGTGACCGTTAAGTGGCAAGGCATAGAAAAGATGAACATATTAACTTGGCGAATAGTGTTGACTTGTCAACTTTACGGGATCCACAAGAGGATGCTGAGCGGGTTAAGAAACCTGAATGGCTTGTTTTAGTGGGGGATTTGCACCCATTTAGGGTGTATTCCTCTGCCTTTTGCGGGGGATTTTGATGGGTTCTTTTGCCCTTGTCATGGATCACATTATGATAGTTCGGGTCGGGTTAGGAAAGGACCCGCTCCATTAAACCTTGCAGTCCCTCCTTATGTGTTCTTGGATGAAAATAAATTGCTCATTGGTACTCCATCAGAGTCGTAATTTATGATTTATTTCTATATGGAGTATGGAGGATATTGGAGTGAATAAATAATTGGTGTTCCTAAATTTAGGATTTGTTTATGATTTCTATGTAATATCGGGTATTGTAATTAAGAGAATAATGAACAATAAGCTTTTTGAGTTGGTAGAAAATTGGCCACTTGTTGTCAAATTTCCATGAATAATATATATATTTTTCTTTTTAATTTTTTTAAAGAAAATATATATTTCAGGGAAGTTTCTGAAAACAAGACTACTTGAAATTGCTGCCAAGATAAAATGAACTCGTTTATTGATTTAATATAATATTTTTCTTGTACCTTGACAAACAAAAGTGACTACAGTGACATATATATGATACTAACAAAAAAAAAAGAGAATATAGCGACATTCATATTGAGCTTTGCCGTTGGATTGGACTTGCTTGACATTGAAAAGTTCATCAAACTTAGGCTTAACATTTTTCCCATTTAAGCTGTCTATTTATTTAGTTGCCTATTGAGACTAAGGGGAGCTTTCCTCCGTATATATCTGGTAGCTGGCTCTCATCAATGTCAACTAGTAGTGTTGTTTGTAAATCTTTATCATCGACAAAAACAATCTGAAAAATAAAATAAAATAAAGCATGATTATTTTAAATAGAGTTGAAATAGAGTTGGATACTTGGATAGTTTAGAAAAAAAATATAAATTTGGATAGGAAGTATTTTCTTAACCTTTTCTCTGGTGTTTTTGTCAATAAAAGGGTAGACAATTTTCCAAGCCTTCATGAAAAGATACGGCACATGGATCATAAAAACCTTGCCTAGCCTCTCTGGATAAGAATTCTATACAAATATATCCACACGTCAAATTTCAATAACTGAATAAATAACAGATACTCAAAATACTATGACAAGTAATTAAAGATCTAGCAGAAAAAGTAAAGAAAACAGAAATGAAAGATAAATAAATGTGCTGAAAGTGAAACATATTAGTGCTAGTCAATGTCATGACTGTTTGGTAATTAAATTGAATTGAGAAATTAATTACTGATAAAAAAGAGGAAAATTTTGAAACTTGATATTTATGTTTATTTTCATTAAATCAAATTTGAATCTTGTTTGAAATTGAAAAACTAGAGAGAAAATGTACTTGTAAGATGTCAAGAGCAGCGAGATACGCGCGGATATCGCAGTTTGAGTATCCCCAGCCTTTCAAATCCGAAATAGCCATGAATTTCTCATGATTTTCGGGTAAACTGAAATTTCATTTTGAATTTATTTTTCAGAAACTTATATTATACCAAATTACCGCCTATTCAGTGGCTAGATATATTTCTAATTAAAACTAGGTTTGTTATAGCAATTAGAACAAACCTTGCACATATCTTTTCAAGAGAATATGTCACAAAACCTACAAGATAAGAACAATATTTTTCAATATACCCTCGTTAAAATTGAAAATGTAACAGAATAAGAAAAAAAGATTCATACGTTTAAATTCGTTCATTTCTCGCTTGGAGTAATAATGTTTTCCTCCAAACACGATGGCAATGGGTCGGCCTGTCTTGTCGACGCCTTGCATGAACACTTTGTCTTGTGCCAACTCTTTCTTTACTTCTTCGTTTGATATGAATCCATTTGGAATCATGTTTTTTCTCCATTTTTGATAATTTAAGAACATTGTTGATGCCTTTTCGATGTCTTGGTCTCGCGCTCTGAGAAACCGCCTCAACGTTTTATCATCTGCCTCCTGTATATTTTTGAATTTTGGATGTTGTTAATTATAATGTATTAAAGATTTAAGTATAACTTTTTTTGTTTGAATAGGGTAATATAAAAAAAATATGAGAAATATAATATTCAAGATATTGACAGAGAGAATAAAGAGTTGTGAACATGACTCAAGAAATTTACAATTTTTAATTATGTCTATTTGCTATTTTTTTGTTATAATGGGGAGGACTATTCCATTGTAGAAAGATGAACGATTGGAATAGCTTGTTGAAATAGATTTTCAAACAATAGTCCAACAGGAAATTTTAAAATTTAAAACTATTTTAGTTGAACAAGAATTTTCAATCACCGCTGGTCTTATGTTTGTTAATGGCATTTTCTACCACTACCAAAACTTCCCTTTCAAACATCTTAATGAACTAGTTTTTTCTGAACAATTCCAATTTGTAATGATGTTGATCAACAACCACATTCCCTTAGTGTTTCTTAAGATCTACTATGACATTTGTTTCTATAAGCTTATGAGGCAACAACCAGCTAATTAATCAAATGTATAGTTGAATCAGAGTACACTATTAGTCCGAAAAAAGACAAATTTAGTATGATTTGTTTTCTAATGGTATTATACAAAAGACTCAAAACTCTCACTGTCTCACATCACTATGATCTCAAACTAATTTAAAACACGATGATGGACTAAAAAATATTTCCACTGTACTATTTTAAAATTCAAAATTGGTAGTAATTTTAAACACAAATTCGATATGTGTATGACTGCGCATTGTCATCACCGCCTATCAAAGCGAAATTTTATATAAAAAGTTTGTCCATAAAAGCCACATGCAACGCCACTGAAGATGTAGGCACAGAGAAACAAGATTTATCTTTTGACATCAGATTAATGATCATGGTTTAAAGCCAGTCTGTACTATTGTTTCTCAGTTAATTAAACTTTATCAAAACTAGCTTCTCTTTAATTAATTATTTATTTATTTCGTATTATTTTTGTTGAAAAATTGACAGAAATTGGAGAGAGCTTTCTAATCCAAAAGGTTTACTCGTTATGAGTTAACCCTAATTAAGCTCTTTAAATATTATACTGATATAAAATAAGTGAAGTAATGAATTATGAACCTTAGAAGATGGGTCTTGAGCTTCAACAACAGCCCTCATTTCAGCGATCTTCTTCGACTCCTCTGATTGGCCATTAATGATGGTTGTTTGTTCTTTGTTGAGAGAAGCCATTGATGCATCCGCTGCTTAATTTTGTGTTTCTGTATTTGTTATTTAGAATAAAAGAGAAGCCAAGAGAAGAGAAAAGAAGAGAGGAGTTAGAAAGATAATAGGTAGAGAACAGTTGGATCTGATCAACTTAAATTGGGGAGAGTTTTTTATATTAGAAATGTTTGAATTCAATATGAGAGAGAGAGAATAAAGAGAGAGATTAAGACTTTTTACCTAAAAAAAAGAAAAGAGATTAAGACTTGGGCTTAATGTAGACTTAACTTTTTAGGCACATTTGTTTTCCTGTTCTTTTGGAAAGAAAGACTTACTGTTAGACTACTGACTGACTTTTAGTTAGTGCATAGTTTTTTATATTAATTTATACTTTTTAATGTTTGGATATACGAACTCAAAAAAATGTTTGGATCTACACTTTAATTAGGCGATTTTTTACAAACATCATTATCATAATTATAAAAACAACATCGTTATCATGCCTCATAAAATAATATATAAATTAAAAAACTCATGCCTGCCATTAGGGTCAGGTCTAATTGATTTTTTTAGGCAAGCTTGAGAGGTCTAATTGATTTACATTGGCATCTAATAATAAAGTAAAACATTAGTCTTCTTCATTCAATAAAAACGCTCAACTGTGATCTGATATTCTAATCTATTCATCTGTTGTATATAGTGTCTTGGTCATCCTTGTCCTTTTACAGTGTCACTTTTGAATCTCAAAAGGAGACAAAGGACCGCTTTGACAAATCAAAGAATTATTATAATTAATCATCAAATGAATTGTTAATGTAGAGAATTAAACCCCCAAAAGACATAAAACTAAGAAGTGGACTGACATCATGCCTTGCTTAACTCGTGCACACAACCTCCTAATAAATAGTCAGGATCTTAAATAATAGACCTTTGTTAAAACATAATTGAAATATATATATAGTTCCTTATAATTTCATATAATGGAGTACGGTTGAATTAAATGGATGTACTTGTAAAATGGAACATATTTTTTTCATGTCAGAATTTTCTGTGGCGCTCATTTGTACATGTAGCAGGTTGCTCTTGTTCTCAGAAAGAAATCAAGATATTACCAACAAAAAACTTAGATGTAATGATTAGTTAATCATTGCTTTATAAGACCTTTTTTCTTTTCTTTGTCTCCCTCTGTGTGTGTTGTCTCTGTGTGCTGGTTGGGGGTTCAATTTCTGGGACTTAGGCCAATTTCTTCCTTTAATTAGTTAAAGTTAACTATCGAAAATATATTTTGTAATTCAGATTACTTTTAGAATATGTAAATAGGCAAAATTGTTTTGATAATTTTCAATTGGATTGGTATTTTGAGTTTGTTTGGAAAGAATAGAAAATATAGTGGAATATAGTACAATAGAGTAGAAAAAAAAATTGTTGTACTGAACAAGCATGATAGTGAAGGATCCCAAGCGGATTAAAAAGATATAATTAAGAACTAGGTCCTCTAGGAGACAAAATAGTTAAGGAAAATTGAAAAGGCGACCGGATTGAGTACGTTCAAAACACGATGATGTACTGTTTTTTTATTTTTCATTATACTTTTTGTTCTATCTACTATTTTTATTTTATCGTTTCTAAAAAAATGAATCATATATATTGTTTGTTTAATTTTATATATTGTTTATTGTTTCTATATAATATTTTTTCATGTCGTATTGCACGATAAAAAAAACCGACGTGCAGCATCAAATCTCAATAGTTAAATAAACACAATTTTTTTCTCTTTTCCTTTTCCTAATAAAAAATAATATTTATTTTTGATAATTGGAATAGTCTCATAATTTTTTTCAATATTTCATTATTTCACTAATTTATCATTAATGACTACGCGTAGACTAACACGAAATAGCCAAATTATTCCACTTGTTGCATGTCACCGACGTGAAGTAGGTATCATTTGCTGTCATTCTATGTGAGAAATAGACCCACAACTTCAAGCTTTATGAGGCAGTTAATGAACAAAAAGCTAGTAGGGATTTAAATGCTGAACTGTGCACTTGTCGTGAATCAACGACCTCTAACCCTAACATATCACCATAAAGTTCGTAACCATATGATCACATCATATCTCCCATGCATGGAAAATGTGACCAGTTGCATGATTCTGTATGGATCTTGATTCGGTACGGGCAAGCACCAAATTATTGCTTTGAATCTTTTGATGGTTAGTTAAGAATAAGAAGCTTCTTTAACTTCTTTGAAATTTGAAAATAATAATAATAATAACAACAACTTCAAAAAAGATAACAATAGCAACGTTTATCTAAAAAGTACGATAATGATAACAATGTTTATCAAAAACAACAATGATGACAAGACAATAGTTATCAAAAAACAACACTAATGATAACAATGTTTATCATGTAACAATAATTATCATATAATAATAATAAGGCAAGGATAACAATGTTTAACAAAAAAAACAACAATTATAACAATGTTTATCAAAAAACAATAATAATAACAATGCCTATCAAAAAACAATAATAATAACAATGTTTATAAAAAACAGTAATAATAACAATGTCTATCAAAAAGCAACAATAATAACAATGTTTATAAAAAAAGTAATAATAACAACAATGTTTACAAAAAAACAGTAATGATTACAATGTTTATCAAAAATAATAATCATAACAATGTAAATAAAAAAACAATTACCATAAAGGTATAACATAATATTTTCAAGCATCTCACAACATGGTGAGATGGCCGAGTTGGTCTAAGGCGCCAGATTAAGGTTCTGGTCCGAAAGGGCGTGGGTTCAAATCCCACTCTCGCCATATAATTTTTTTCATTTTTTCAATTTTTTCCCAGTATTCCAAATCCCACTTTCAGTGTTAATTCAAATACTGGATTTTCATTTTACCCGTATTTCAAATACATGTTATTTGAAATCCTGGATTTCGAAAACAATAACATCTCCAGTCTGAAACTAACTGGAGATAATTCCCAAACAACCTTAAATAATAGTAGTACACAGTAATGCACTAAAGCTACTTATATTAAGCAACAAATTTAACAAGGTAAAAAAGGAACCTAGCTGCTGCGGCTCTCTGTTAAACCCTAGCTCCTCATTCCCTTCGATTTCTCAAATTTTACGAGGTAATTTTCATAAATCTTATTGCCCTGTTTCAATTCGAAAGGTCAATCATCAGATCCTTGCGATTTTTCCATTGTTGTACTTCCAAAATTGTATATTTTCCGTTTTTCCGATTTATGCTATAGTACTTAGCATGGATCTGGTGCGCAGTAGTTATTTGTTTCTTATAGTGGTTTGTTAAAAGCTTAATTTAAGAAAACAACGAGGTCAAGCAAAAAATCTCCAGTTAAATACTAATCATATGAATCATAAAATAAAAAAAAGATTATCAGTATGAGCAACAGGTGTGATAAATTATAATCCTTAGTTTTGAATTGCATTTGACCATTGATTTATTCAGTAATTAAGAAGTATCATCACTTTATTAGTTAATTTTTCTCCTTTTAATTTAATTTCTTTTGCTTTCTTTATAGATGAATAGGGAAAGGCTTATAAAGATGGCTGGTGCCGTTCGCACTGGTGGCAAAGGCACAATGCGCAGGTACTTTTTCAACAGCACTCTTACAATTCCTTCAATTAACATCATTCCAAAACAACACATTTTTTCCCCTTTTTTTTCCTAATTATTTATTTATTTAAATAAATAGGAAGAAGAAGGCGGTACACAAGGCGGCATCAACTGACGATAAAAGGCTGCAAAGCACTTTGAAGAGAGTGGGTGTGAACCTAATTGCTGGAATTGAAGAGGTTAATATTTTCCAAGATGACCTTGTCATTCAATTTACCAACCCTAAAGGTAGAAGAGTGTTTTTCTTTCTATTTCTAACCCTAATTTCACAATTCGCCCAAATTAAGGATCAATTAATATTCAATTTGGCGCTAATTTATAATTTCGTTTATTTTTTCAGTTCAAGCTTCTATTCAGGCAAATACGTGGGCAGTTACTGGCACTCCTCAGACAAAGAGTATATACTTTTAAATTCAATGTTTAAAATTTTAAATTTTGGAAATCCAAAATTTAAATTCTTCTATCTTGAATTATCTTATGTTTCTTTCTGGCAGAACTTCAAGATATTCTCCCAAGTATCATAAACCAGCTTGGTACTTATCTTCCACACTCTCCTCTTAAAATTCTCAAATAATAAATAACATTTTTTGAGGGGCTTATCTGTAATTTTCGTATAATATTTACAGGTCCAGATAACATGGAAATATTAAGAAAAATAGGAGAGCAGTTCCAGAAAGAGATGCCGGCTGCTGCAAATCGCATAACGGAGGAAAATGACGATGATGTCCCTGACCTCGTCCCTGGCCAGACCTTTGAAGAGGCCGATGAGGAGGGCGAAAAGGACAAAACAGTTTCTGCTTAAATAGAGAGGAATTAGGAGGGATGAATTGAAGTAATTTACGTGCTAAGTTGTTTTGTTTTGTGTTTTTGTCGTTTGGGAATTTGGTTTTTGTTGGTATTGTTGAGGTGAACGTTTGTCGAAGGATTTTTTTGTTATGGATGGATGGATTCAGTGCTAATTTTTATGTTTTAGATGGTTATGTTATTTTTGCGTAGTGTTTTATTTTTATTACTACAATCAAACATATCCCCCCCTGGTTTAGTTGGCTAGCCGTATCTGCATGGTTATGTTATTTTTATTACTACTATCATACTCAATGCAAGTGTATTCCATCCACTATTACATTGAAACTAAATCCTATTAACCTGGAATTTAATTCCTACAAAAGGGGCGGGAAATGGATTCCCGATTTTATCCAAGCCGGGCATTTTGTCAAATCGACCCCTAAAAGATCTTAAGAAGGGTCAATTCGTAAGAAATCTCAGATTTGTGGCCTCACCCGCTTCAAAACCTCACTTCTCAACTTCGCCCTTCGTTCTTCTCCTTCTCCTTAACCTTCTCCTTGTCCGATGGCCTCCGCCGTCGCCGCCGTCAAAGCGCCGTTGAAGCCCTCCTCTTCCTTCTCTTCCCCTCCCGCTCCGTCTTGCAGAAGCTTCTTCGCTCTCTCCCCGCGCGCCTTCCCTTCTAGAGGCTTCCCGTCACTCTCCCGCACCTGTGTGTCCCCTCTCTCTCATCGATCCCTCTCTGTTCGATGCAACTCTGGTAAGGATCCTAGATCCGCTTCTTATAAGTCAATCAAAGCTAATAGCTAATATAGTTAGTCGATTTTGATTATAAAAAAAAAATCAGTCAATTTTGATCAGTTTTACTAATTTTTGGGACTAATTAGGTTTATTTTGGTTAAATTAAATAAACTCCTCCACATAATTCTACTATTTTTTTATTTATTTATTTTATAATTCTACTATTTTTATTTTATTTTATAATTCTACTATTTGAACCAATTCCGCAATGTTTAGGTTCTTTTTTTCCTTGCATCTGTTCTATAAATAAATCATGACATAGTCGTAGATACAATATATTTGAAACGATGCAATATTTCCAACTAAACAACAATCACTATACTTTTTATTTCTTTTGTACAAGGATTGAGTGAAGAGATGAGATCAACGCTAGACAAAGTGGTCAACTCGCACAAAGTCCTGTTATTCATGAAAGGAACCAGAGATTTCCCGCAATGCGGATTTTCCAACACCGTCGTTCAGATTTTGAAGTCTCTTAATGTGCCGTTTGAAACCCTAGATGTGCTGTCGAATGAGAATCTTCGCGTGGGGCTCAAGGAATATTCCAGCTGGCCCACGTTTCCTCAACTCTATATTGACGGTGAATTCTTTGGCGGTTGCGATATTACTGTAGGTATGTTTTTTGGGGGAGTTTGAGTATTTGCCCTTGTGAAATTGGGTTTGTCAGTTTCAATTTCATTTTTTGGATTTTTGGATCGTAATATTTCATTTTGTGATTGTAGTATTCTAAGATATACGTTGTTTTGCTGTTGCAGAAGCATACAAGAGTGGGGAACTGCAAGAGCTATTGGAGAAAGCTTTGCTTTCTTAAATTAATTATTTATACATACTTTTTCGGAGGAATTATTTTTCTTTTTTGGACAATCTTACCTGAAATTTTCAGAGGTGTATTATAAACAACTCATTATTTGTTCGGAGAATAAAATTTAAGCTCATGCTAGAAACGCTGTTTTATGAACTTTGCTGTCTTGACAATTTAGAATGGCATCATGAGAACATTTGAATTTAGCTTTTACAGTTAAGTTTCATATATTTGCGAGTATATACAGTCAATGCCACAAAGAAACCAAACTAGCTTTCCTTAAAAATAAGACTAGGTTTGTGTTACAAATAAAAACTAATCCACAGTAATTAACAGTAAGCTGCAGACTGAAATTTTATAATCTAAATTCAAACAAAATTAGAATTTGTAAACACTAATCCCCCTTCAAATATCCAATATATGGAAGAAAAAAATCCAACAGAACTAGCAAAGATACAAAAATCAAAACAATTAATAGTTTCCTACAACAACATTCTCTAAATCCTCATAATTTAACCAAAATACAAATTCCTCCAAAATTCTCTGAAAATACAAAACTCAAATACACTCCTTCCCATTATACGTCTAATAAGCTACATCAAATCCTCCATCAAATCCTCCATCAAATACTAATAAAGCTGATCATCAATCCTGAAAAGAAACAAAAAACGATTATCATTAATTCAAACACCAGTTGAACAATAATCCAAAACAATATATCTTAAACATGAAAAAAGAACAAAAGATGTAATTAATTACCTCATCAATAGGTTCAGCAGAAGCATTTTCTTTATTTTCCTTCTCATCATCTTGATCCTCCTCATCAGAAGAAGAATCCTGACCGTCCGTTTCCATCTTGTCAGATTTCTCTGAGCTCTTATTATTATTATTACTCGCATCATTTTTCGGTATCGCAAATTCAGCTGGAATCTGCCCAGTACTCAATGCCTAGTCCCAAAAAAAATAATAAAATAAACAAAAATATCCCAAATTTATAAAATTGGATTTGGAAGGTAAAATACAAACTTATGAGGGGGATTTATGAAAAAATTGAAGTACCTTTTCAAGCCTTGCAACTTCTTCTAATGTCTGAGAGTTGACAATTGCAGCCTACACATTAAAAAAAATCACACATTTTAATTACAAGTTAAATCATTATTATAAGATTTACATAGTAACAAATAAATGGAACATATTAAGCGAAATTAATAATACCTTGATAGCTGTAATTTGCTCAGGAGTGGGACCCACAACTCTGGGGCCTTGATCAGCCTTAGGGGCATTTTCGGAATTTTTCACCTCGCCAGGTGTAAATGTTTTTACGGAGGCCTTTTTTATCGCCTCTTCAGCCTCTTTTGTCGCAAATAATTTAGCTGCTTCTACCCTTTCCTTCAAAAATAAATAAATAAAATAAAGATACTAGGACTAAATTCAAAATCCATGATTTACAAAAAATTACGAGTAAAATACCTTTTGTTTGACTTTGCGGAAATCAAGAAGCCTCAAATGCTTCAATTTATGAATCACATAAAGGCGATAATTAGGTTTTTTGGTGATATTATTATCCAACAAGCTCAAAAACTCGAGCTTTGGAAGAGAAACAAGCGGGTCGATCTCCACCAAATTCACCAAGCGATTATTCGTGAGAATCAAAGTGTGAAGCTTCGGCAAGAACTCTGCAATTGTTTAGGAATTGAGTGAGTTATCAATCAGAATTGGGATTGTAGAGAGAAGAATTCGGGGAAACTGACCTCCGATGTTGGGATTGATGCGGGTAATTCTGTTGTTGTTGATTAATAAAGTGCCGAGACGATTCATGTAGGGGAAATTCTCCAGCTTTACTATCTCGTTGTCAGATAAATCAATCGTATCAAATTGATCCTGTTTAAAAGAAAAAAACAGTACAAAAATTAATAAATTATGCATGCAAGTATAAGTTGTGAATCAGATTATTTTTTTATTTTTATTTTTTTTAAATTTAAGCTAAGAAAGCTAACCTCAGTGGCACCAAGGTTTTCTATCACTGCAATCTTATTACCTGTTTATTACACAAAAAAAACTCCGAACTATTAACAAATCATACAAAGATAAACGTAATAACAAAGGAAAACTGAACCCTAGAATCAAACTGGTTAAAAACCCTAAACCCTAACCTCTGAGATCGAGCTCGCGCTCTTTAATGGCGTTGAAGAAATGCGGGCTCTTCCATACCAAATCCGCCGTCAGCCTCACCATCTCTAAATCCCTTTCTTTTTCTTCCTCTCTCTCAAACGAAAAAAAGAGGGAAACCAGCAAAGAAAATCAAGGAAAAACGAAGGCTCGATGGGCTTTTCACTCAACTGACCCTGCGAACAAATCAGTATTTACATCCCCGGATTTGAAATCCTGATTTATTTATAAACCGGGATTTGCAATACTACGTTCCTGTTACCTAACTCCAACCTACCTCCTGAAGCATTTCACTATTTCTCCATCTCCCTCCTATATAACTCTATATCATTTTATATAGCAAATCATTTCCTTCCATATAATAACTCATCACATACTTCTCCACATAACAAATCTCCTCCTCCCTCCTCTTCAATACTAAAGCAGCTTTTTCCGTTCAAAACAAAGAACAAACAAACAATGGAGGCAGCGAAACTCCTCTCATCATCTCCGTCGATCAGGATCGCGCCGCGCGGGAGGATCTCATCTGTCAGATCGCGATCCTTTGTTTCGATCAGAGCATCGGGGACGGGGTCGGACAAGAGCAAATCGGCGGCAGGCGCATCCGGCGTAGTGCCGACGTCGAATTACGTGGTGCCGCTGGATAAACTCCCGACTGGGATCACAAGGCCGTTGGTCGAGATCCTGCGGGATTTGAACAAGCGCGTGCCTGATAATATAATTTCCAAGGATCACACCTCAATTCCATGGTTCGTGATTTAAATTTCTTTGTTAATTTGATAAATGGTATAAATTGCATTAAATTGGTAATTGGTAATGTTTAAATTTGATATATTTGGTGGTTTGGAATTAAACAGGTATCATGCTAACAGAATGCTGAGCTTCTATGCACCAGGTGATTGATTACTCTGAGTGAACATTTCATTCTTCTTTTTGTCATTTTTCACATAATTTTTCTAACATAATTCAATCCCGTTGTTTTAAAATTTTAATTCAGGGTGGTGTGGGGAAGTGCGTGATGTGAAATACTCTGACAAAGACAGTGTGACTGTCGTGTATCGTGTTACAATTCGCGGCACAGATGGGGAGGTATCACGTTATTCTTTTCTTTATGAAAATTAATTTTGATTTGCTTAAACATGTTATGAATTTTATTTTATTTTTGAATTGATTATTGTAGGCGCATAGAGAGGCAATTGGTACGGTTTCTTTGAAGGATGGTCGGTACGAGGATCCAGTAGCAGCAGCAGAAGAGGCTGCGTTTTGCAAGGCGTGTGCTCGGTTCGGTTTCGGTCTCTATCTCTATCATGAGGATTGATTTCATTGACCTAATAAAATGAAAATGAATATCAAATTAATAAATGGAATAAGTAAAATTAATTGCTATGTATGTTTTGTTGTAGTTATATGTTTGTGTAAAATTTTGGGTTTTATTGCCCACGGGATATGTTTATTCTAGAGTAGCACAACAATTCTTCTTATCTTTGGTATGTTTTTCCTTAAAATTATCTCTTTTGTTTTTAAGTAATATTGGTAATTACCAGATAGTGTTTATGTGCTCAATATTAATATGTATTAATCAATGTATTACTATGATGGGTGTTAGAAACATAACATAAAATAGTAGTATTGCATTCATGGTTTAGCTAGATTCACTCGAAATAGTTGAATAGCACACCTGTGATTGGCCAAACCAAGATTCGACATGAAAGAGCGACCATTGGAACCGACGCTTCTTCGAGACTCTTCCCAGGAGTTGTGCATTCAATTTTTAATATAAATGGAGTCGGCGGTCAGGATATTCTACCTGAAGCGATTTCTCCAATAAATCTTCTTGGTCCAAAATTGTCCTTGGGAGTATGTCATTTTAAAAAAATCGTTATTCAGCAGTACTTAGCGTCCATGTATGACTTGGTAATTTTAGTACTCTTGGCAGTCTTTTGTCATTCACAAATTCAAAAATAACATTAACAGAAGCATACAATAGTGATTTTACAAAGACAATTACTACATTTATTTTCATAAAAACATTACACTTATTATAAACTCCAGACGACAAATGTTACAATGCAAATCAAACAAATTACATTTATTGAAATAAGAGAAGGCACTATAAATTCAAACATCACCGAGCCAAGTAGAAACAGAAAAGAGAAACTACTTACGCGGAAATACCGCGTAATAAGTCTGCACACACGAAAGAAACAACAAGAAAATACCGGCAATTAACGAGATGCCAGTCCAAGGGCTGGTGAAGTAGTTGTGCCTTAAGGACGTCCAATTGCGACGCCATCTTGGTTTAGTGAAATCCAGAACATCTGCAATCACTGGGGCATAAAAATTATCATACTTGCTGTGGCTACAGTGCTCGCCAAGGGAATTGATGAAGGCGGCAGCCACATCATCTGAAGCCAGCTTGTTGTTGATGATACCAAACTTCTGGAGTAATGCAATATCTGCCTTCGTGTTAATCAAAGAATCCATCAGATATACATAGCTTGCCACAGTGTTTTCGTTATAAAGATTATTGTTTTCGTGGCATAGGAGATTTGTTATGAGGGACATTTTTTCGGAATCAATTTCAAGAGTTGGAATTTGGAGGACACCATTTTCAAAGGTTATATCGAACATATTCTTGCATTCCTCGTCGTCCTTCTCTTCGAAATTTAAGCCAGCCTCATATAGATCGATGGCTGATGGGATTGCTGGAATTTTTCCTTCATCCTGCACCTATTAATGAGTAGAGAAGAAAACAATGATCATTGAATACAATTGTTATACTCCGGAATAAAAATTAAGAGAAAAGAGATTAACAGAACCTTAAGTTATTCAACAAGTTACTTAAATATTCAAATAATATCTACTATAATATTTACTGTCCGTTTGAGTATTTTTAGATCAGTATTGATTTTAATAGATGTGAGTGTGATGAGGCAGTATATTGGTTGGACTCTCAACAACAAATAAATTAGAAAGATGAATCTTACTTGTACAGTTTATAATTGGATGGTAGAAAAATAAATTGGACCTTATTTAACAGTTAACACAAACCTGACGCTGTGATCGGCCTTTGCAAGATCCAAACCAAGACCGCGACAATTGTGGTATATGACGTGTTGACTCTCTAACATCGATTGGCACGTTCCAGCGGTAATATAGTCCGAGTAGGTTGTCAACACGTTGCTCTTCCTTGTCGAAATCTAAGGATAAACCATCTTGCCAGAACTGTGTACGTTTAAATAGGCTGATGACATCAAGTCCTTTTACATCATCATCTACTGCTATCTTCTCCTTGATAGCACTCCACATCTCCTTCAAAATAAAGAACGGAATTTGATTCTCCATCAAGATTAAGTCTCGGAACAGATGTCCAGTTTCCCAGACCCATTCCTCGTCGAATTCGCTTACACCACCTCTCAGTTCCAAAATAATCATGGTGAGGATGAAAACACTGTCAATCAACAACATTTGAACAAAGTCTTCCTTAGATAAGCCAACAATTCTCTCATAGCACCGTCGCGCATCTTCTTCCATGTCTTCTATAAGTTTAAGACAGTCTCGTAGAGAAACAATGTTATCAACACCGAACAGTTTCCCTCGTACGCTATCAACACCGCACACTGCCTGTAGTGCGGACAACTTATGGTTTTCGAGTTGTGTCGTATTTGACAGTTTTCTGTGGTGTGGGCCCACAGCAATCACCTGGGGCCGAAACAGTGGCTGGAACAAGGAACTTTCCTCCAGTTGTATAGGGGGACGTTCGATGCCGACACCATTTTCAGCCCAAAAGGAAGGATTACTTGCAAACTTCTCTTTTATGGTGGTCTCCAATTTGTCAATTAATATGGTTACAAATTCTTCTGACTCGGACGATTTGCCTCCGGTGATCTCCTCAACCGGAGAGGAGTGTTCTCTTTCAGGCTTCGCTCCCATGGCCATCTCCAAATCATCAACTGATTTGGTATCTGATCCATCTATGTCGGACGACTCGTTACGCTCTGACTCAGTCAGCTTTTCTGCCAAGTTATGACGCCCGAACCTCAACATGTTTTCAGTAGATTACCAGTCGAAAATGATGTTATAATTAGCTAAATGATCGAGTAATAAATCAACTCTTATGGATTATTTGTGTCTCTCGGTTGTATATGCTTCAGATTGGATTCAGGTTTGAGGAAATTTAAGAAAATCTGATTGGTTTGTTTACTGGTTAGGCAAGAAGTTTGCGATTATCTATATATAAGGTAGAATGAATTGAAGAAATTAAAGAATATATGATTAATTATATTTGTTTATTGTTCATCTCCGTCAATTATAAAAGGTGGCTTGTTCATATGGTATATTGAACCAGATAATCATGTAAAATGACCTTATTATTTTATTCTAATCTAAACTAACATTTTTCCACAATCGAATATTAGTTGGGACTAGTTTATTATCATGACACCATTTACAGCTGTTCAGAAGTCATTATAACTCTATTAAATAACTGTTCAAAGCTATTATAACTCCATTTACATCTGTTTAATAATTATCCAAAGTCATTTTTTAACATTCAATCATTATGATTCTAATTGAAAATGCTTAATATATATCTATTTGACTTTCGGTGTTACGCTATGTGCATCATTTCTTGAATTATTCCATTATTAACATCAAAATTACAATTCCGAAAATGAATCAACATTCAAGTCTGGCCCGTATTAATTCGGCCCAAATGAAGTACATACATTGTGTCGCAACGGTAGAAATTAGGTTGGGCATGGTTTGTTTTACTGGCAAAATAAAATATCAGAAGTGAGTGGATATTTCAGGGGCGGCATTCTTTTGGCAGGAAGAAAAATCGGAAGAAAAGGAAAAATTATGAACGGAGCTTCTCTTGATTTCTCTCGTCTTATCTTTCCCCCAATCCCCTTTGTAACTATATATCCACATTTCATATTACCCTTTTTTTGTACTTCAAATTTATACCCCTTAATTTTATCAAATTCATGCGAGTCCCATGTTGAAAAAGTCTAAGCTGGATGATTATGGAGATCGCATGGCACTTGTGGTGGAGTTGGGGTTGGTATGCTTGGTGGATGGTACACAGGGCTAAGGACTAGGGAGATGGCTTCTCGAGCAGAAAATTCGCGCGCTACAAATTATCCACAAATGCCCGTGAAGATTTGTTAGTTGAAATATGGACCTTACCGTGAAGATTCGTGTCCGGAGGCCTTTCTTTCATTCTTCACTACTTTTCTTGTATTTGAGATGTTTTCTGTGATGTTGTAGTTTGTACTTTGCAAACTAATTTGTAACAACCCTTTAATTAAATGAAAAACGAAACGAGCGAACGCTCGTAATTTTCCTTCAAATAAGAAATATGGACCTTACCAGCAAGGTTTGCAGTAAATTGCTAATATGTGTAATAAAATTATGTATTAAAACTTGTTTTAATTGGTGCTTTCGAAACATGTATCATAATGCTGAGCTTCCATGTCCCAGGTAACATTTATTTTTTCTTATCATTTTTCGCATAATTTTTATAACATAATTTAATCTTGTTCATTTAATACTGTTATTTTAATACTGCTATCTATTTTATTACACGTTTTAAAAAAATTGCTTAAATAGGCAGTGATTGATCGTATGTGAATTAATTAAAAAGTTTGTTGGTGTGGTAAAAAGGAATTGGCGCCTAGACTTTTTTTCGTTGGTGAGATCAATGAGATGATTTGCACTAATTGTCCTCTTGACTATAATATGACTTATTGATTTCGGTATTAGATTGATGTGTGATAATTGATTCATGATGTAGCTTACTCTCATCCAAATCAGTTGAAGAAAACTTAAGGATCATTCACGAATTTCACACATCCAAAATAATGAATTACATTTATTGAGTTTTTAGTAATAAAATTACATTTATTAACTTAAAATAGCAAACATATGCACGTAACAGGTCTCGACTAGATACATCTCATGAAGACATTTAAATTCATAAGCAATAAATTGCAAGCCAAAAAAAGAAAAAACAAATCAAATGTGTGTGTACTCGATGTCACGGCGCATGATCTAATGTGTGTGTATGAAGTGGAATGAGAAAATCGATATCCCAATATAAAAGGATTTTAAATATATTTATACTTACTACGATTTATTTAAATATTTATTTACTGAAATTAATATTATTTTTAACGTATGTGAAACATACCCTTACTGAGTTTCATACTCACCCCTTTCATCTTTCCTCAGATTTCAGGTTCAGTTATTAGTCGGGGCATCTGGTCGAGCGACGTCAAATATCGAGAAAAATAAATATAAGAGTAAATATAAAAATACATATAGATACTTGATTTTTATAATATATAGATATTTAATTCTTTATTTTCCGCTGCGTTAATACGATTTTTGCGTCGTATATTCTTAATATAAGTTGAGGATATACGACCGTTGCACCTCAGGCCGAAAATGGAACCGGGGTGTAATACGCTATGAATAAAGTTTATAATAGAACATCTAACTTTAACCAAGCACAAATTTTTTTTGGTGAAATGAAGTTAACCTCACATGCACTTCTTCATAATACCCTAAACAGAGCTTGTTATAAAATATAAACCTTTAAATTAAAAACAAGCCCATGGGCCAGATCTAAAATAAATCAAAATCTGGCCCATATCAATCACGGCCCAAATAAAATAATAATATTTCGTATTATGGAAACAATATCTAAACCTCCATTATACACACACGCAGAAAGTACACGACTCTCTACATAACGGCATCAATATGAGTAAGCAAGCGAAACAATTAGCACCATATCATCTCTAGTAAAATGACGTAAATGATAGATAATACGTGGGTAGATACTTCTCTAAATAGGTTGGAAGAAAATCGAAAAGGGTGACGATATTCTGAGAGCGTATTTGTTATTCTGAGAGCCAAGAATAGAAGCAAACATGCTCTCAGAATGTATTTTGAATAAGGAGATGTGCTCTCAAAATATCGTATAAACCAAAGCAAAGTTTTATGAACTTTTATTTCTCTCCTCTTTCCCCCCTTCCAAATTAAACCGTTAACTAAGCAACCACAATCTATTCCCCAATTCTAATGGCGAGTCCTTTGTTGAAGAAGGCGAAGATGGAGGCTAATGGAGATCATGAGGAGGAGGAGATGGGGCTGGTTGCTTTGGTGGAGCACAAGCCGAAAGAGGTCGAGCTTCTCAAGCAGAAATTCGCCCATTACAAGTCCATTGGTATTGCTGCTTTCATCCAAATCAGTTGAACAAAACTTGAGAATTCAAACATTCACAATCCAAAATAATGAATTACATTTATTGAGTTTTAAGTAATAAAATTAGATTTAGTAACTTAAAAAAACAAACATATGCATGCAACAAGGTCTCGACCAAATACATCTCATGAAAATATTTAATTCATTAGCAACAAACTCCAAGCCAAAAAAAAAAAGAAAAGATAGAGACGGTATCCGCCCGATCAAAGCAAAGAAGTACGTAACTAATTAAAGTGATGATGATAGTAAGGGTAGGCACTGTAATACGTCTGCACGAATCCAAGAATCAACAAGCTAGAACCGGCTATCACTGAGATGCCCTTCCATGGGTTGCTAAAGTAGGTGCGTTTTAAGGACGCCCAGTTACGATGCCAGCTTGATGCAGTGTATTTCATCATGTCTTGTATCATAGGAGCATAGAAGTTTTTATTCACGGCATCCACCGGCAGAGTCCCGATGCATTCGCGCAGGGATTTGATGAAATCGACAGCTTCATCACCAGACTTTAGTTTATTATCAAGAACACCAAACTTCTGGAGCAACATAATATCTTTCTTTGTTCTAATTAGGGAATCCATAAAAAACACATAGCTAGTTACATAAAACTCTTCTTGTGAAACTGCATTAGTTATCTCGTGTAATAGGACATTTGCAAGGCGAGACATAGATGATGAATTCAATGTTAGAGTTGGAATTTTGAGGATGCCGTTCTCAAAGCTTATGTCTAGGAAATTCTTGAACTCTTTCTTCGGTTTGAATTTGAATTTTACGCCTGCCTCATATAGTTCTGTAGCAGATTGGGTTGACGAATTTGTTCCTTCATCCGCCGCCTTGATAAGAAGTAAGAAAAAAAAAACAAGTAGTTGTTATCAGCATTCATATTGTCAATGTGAGACGATCAAGTAAGAAAAATAAAATGAAATAAATATTTTGAATTCAATTACTAAATAGAATAATTTGTTAGAAGCGCACACCTGAGTTTGTGGTTGACTGAACCAAGAACGAAACCAAGATTGCATGCGCAACAAAAACCAATTAGGGCCCTGACAGTTGGACACTCTTGCCGGAATTGGCAGAACCCATTTGCAATAAAGGTCGAGTAGGTGGCAAGTATCACCTAACACCAAGCTGTTGGACAAACCAGCCCCCCCAAATCGTGTTCCTTGAAGTATGGTTGCAAGATTAGTATCACGGGCCTCAAGGAAAACGGCATCCCACATTTCCTGGACGATAAAAAAAGGAATCTGGTTTTGTAACATGAGTAAGTCATCAAAGACATATGACAGCATTCCGGAATGTGAATTGGCATCGTCAATTAAAAGAAGAAGAATGAACATACTATCAACAAACAAGATTTGAACAAACTCATCACTAGATAACTCAATTTTGCTCTGATAGCACCCCCGTGCTAATTCCTCCAGATTTTTTATGCGTTGAAAACAATCTCCTATCTCATCATCAGAAAGAGCATCTAGAAATGCCCATTTTGTATCTTCCATCGTCAGCCTACTGTGGACTGGGCCAATGGATATTACACGGGGCTGAAACAAATTTGAGATCTTCTCTACCGAGTAAAATGGGCGTCTGATGGATACGTTCTTCTTTTTTCCACGTTCAGTGTTAATTAATTTTATCCTCCCTCTTACGACGGACTGCAAATCGTCTCTTTTTTCTAGAGAAGCACACTCCAAATTGCCTCTCTTTTTTGAAGAAACAGACTCCAAATTGTCAGCTTTGGTTTTAGATCCTTCCCCAGCTTCAGTGATCTCCTCGACCGAAGTTGATTTGTGTTTTTGGAGGCTCGTTCTCATGGCGGCCTCCATATCCTTAACGGGAATGGTCAAGGATCCTTCTGGTTGGAACTGCGGTCGTTGCGAGTCAACCGTGATGGGTACATTCTCTTTTTGAACCCTCGGTATTATGGCAGCCTCCAAATTACTAACTGGTATGGTGATGTATCGTTCTGGTTGGACCGATACGTTCATGCTGTTGCGGATCGTTTTGGCTTGCAAGGAAATTCTTTCATGGAATGTGGACATTTTTTTCAGAATGTATGATTAAGAAAAGATTTCTGATTGAATGGCGGGTGATATGTAGTTGAATTGTTAGGGTTGAAAACAAAGATTAATGCTAGAACAATAGACTTATTATGGTTATGGCCTATCGGTCGCACTATATATATATATATATATATATATATATATATATATATATATATATATATATACACGAACGTTGGTCTTTCTTTATTCCTTAGTTACAGCTATTACAAACGA
Organism: Juncus effusus; assembly: GCA_027726005.1. Taxonomy (NCBI): domain Eukaryota; kingdom Viridiplantae; phylum Streptophyta; class Magnoliopsida; order Poales; family Juncaceae; genus Juncus; species Juncus effusus. Next base: position 10,879,523 of record CM050894.1, on the reverse strand, counting down.
AGAATAAATGTTAATTCTTTGGAACAACAACCATCATACGCCAGAATAAAGGTTCATTTTGGACCACCATGCAAAACCTTATACGCCATGAATAAATGCTTATTTTAGAACCATGCACTTTTATTTTTTTGCCGCTTTTATAATCAACCTCCTAGAAGTAAGATAATCAAGAGCTTGTTAAGAACTTTTAGATTAAAATCAAGCCCATGAGCCAGATCTAAAATGAATCAAAATTTGGCCCATATCAATCACGGCCCAAATAATCTAATAATATTTCGTATTCTGGAAATAAACAATACCTAGACCTTCCTTTTTCACACACGCAGAAAATACACTACTCTCTACTTAACTGCATCAAAGAGAGTAGGCGAGCGACACAATTAGCGCCACATCATCTCTTGTAAAATTACGTAAATTTAAATATGTGGGTATATACTTCTCTAAATGTGGACGACGATATTCTGAGAGCGTATTTCTTATTCTGAGAGCTGAGGAAATGAACTCTCAGAATGTATTATTCTCTCGGAATAGGAAAATATGCTCTCCAAATACCATTTCCCAATCGAAGAAGCAAAACAAAGTTTTTATGAACAAACATTTCTCTGTCTTCTCTTTCTCTTCTCTTTCCCCTTTCTCAATCGTAAGTCGTAACTAATTAACCATCATAATTCCCCAATTTTGTTGAATTGATGCCGAGTCCTTTGATGAAGAAGGCGAAGCTGGAGGCTGATGGAGATCGTGAGGAGGAGGAGCTCGGGCTGGTCGCGTTGGTGGAGCACAGGGCGAATGAGGTCGAGCTTCTCAAGCAGAAATTCACGCATCATAAATTCATGGTGATTGTTTTTTTATGTTTTCTGAATGTATGGGTTGGTAATTGAGAAAAGTTTGTTTAAGAGAATTGGTGAAATGAGGGGTGTTGTTGTTAATTTGAGAATGTTTGAATGTTGGGTAATTAGGGGATTTATAAATATGGAGAGAAATTGATAGTTAAATTGTTAAATTGTTACTATTTGGATTAAAGTAGTTTGTTTCTTTATTGTTGTCTTTGTTTTTATGTAGAATTAGGTATCCTTTTGTGAAATTTTGTCCTTACACCTAAAATGTAACCCCAAATTTATTATGTCAGGTAGAATAACGGTATAATTCTGGTACCGGAATTGTTGTTTGCGACTAATATGATAAGCTAGTGTCGTAATCTTTGTTTACGATTAATTTGATACTTGTATTTAATACTATTCCTTTATTATGGAAATTAATTATATTATATTGTTCAAAAATAACATTAACAGAAGCATACAATAGTGATTTTACAAAGACAAATACTACATTTATTTTCATAAAAACATTACACTTAATATAAACTCCAGACGACAAATGTTACAATGCAAATCAAACAAATTACATTTATTGAAATAAGAGAAGGCACTATAAATTCAAACATCACCAAGCCAAGTAGAAACAGAAAAGTGAAACTACTTACGCGGAAATACCGCATAATAAGTCTGCGCACACGAAATAAACAACAAGAAAATTCCGGCAATTAACGAGATGCCAGTCCAAGGGCTAGTGAAGTAGGTGTGCTTTAAGGACGTCCAATGGCGACGCCATCCTGGTTTAGTGAAATCCAGAACATCTGCAATTACTGGGTCATAGAAATTATTATACTTGCTGTGGCTACAGTGCTCGCCAAGGGAATTGATGAAGGCGGCAGCCTCATCAGCTGAAGCCAGCATGTTGTTGATGATACCAAACTTCTGGAGCAATTCAATATCAGCCTTCGTGTTAATCAAAGAATCCATCAGATATACATAGCTTGCCACAATCCTTTTGTTAAGAACATTATAGTTTTCGTGGCATAGGAGATTTGTTATGAGGGACATATTTTCGGAATCAATTTCAAGAGTTGGAATTTGGAGGACACCATTTTCAAATGTTATATCGAACATATTCTTGCATTCCTCGTCCTCCTTCTCTTCGAAATTTAAGCCAGCCTCATATAGATCGATGGCTGATGGGATTTGTGGAATTTTTCCTTCATCCTGCCCCTATTAATGAGATAAGAAGAAAACAATGATTATTATTGAATACAATTGTTATACTCCGGAATAAAAATTAAGAGAAAAGAGATTAACAACACCTTAAGTTATTCAATAAGTTACTTATATATTCAAACAATATCTACTATGAAGCAGTAGATGCGATGAGATAGTAGGTTGTTTGGACTCTTAACAACAAATAAACTAGAAAGATGAATCTTACTCGTACAGTTTCTGTTCAACTTGGATAATAGAAAAATAAATTGGATCTTATTTAACAGTTAACACACACCTGAGGCTGACGTGTTGACTTTCTAACACCGATTGGCACGTACCAACGGTAATATAATCCGAGTAGGTTGTCAATATGTTGCTTCTTGTCGAAATCTAACGATAAATCTTCTTGCCAGAACTGTGTACGTTTAAATAGGCCGATGACATCAAGTCCTTTTACATCATCATCTACTGCTATCTTCTCCTTGATAGCACTCCACATCTCCTCCAAAATAAAGAACGGGATTTGATTCTCCATCAAGATTAAGTCTTGGAACAGATGTCGAGTTTCCCAGACCCATTCCTCGTCAAACTCCCTTACACCACCTCTCAGTTCCAAAATAATCATGGTGAGGATGAAAACACTGTCGAGCAACAACATTTGAACAAACTCTTCCCTAGATAAGTTAACAGTTCTCTCATAGCACCGCCACGCCTTTTTTTCCTTGTCTTCTATAAGTTTAAGACAGTCTTGTAGAGAAACAATGTTATCAACACCGAACAGTTTCTCTCGTACGCTATCAATACTACACACTGCCTGTAGTGCGGACAACTTATGGTTTTCGAGTTGTGTAGTATGCGACAGTCCTCTGTGGTGTGGGCCCACAGCTATCAAATGAGGCCGAAACAGTGGCTGGAACAAGGAATTTTCCTCCAACTGTATAGGGGGACGTTCGATGCCGACACCATGTTTAGCCCAAAAGGAAGGATTATGTGCGAACCTCTTTTTTTTATGGTGGTCTCCAATTTGTCGACTAATTTGGTTTCAAGTCCTTTTGACTCGGATGATTTGCCTCGGGTGATCTCCTCAGCCGGAGAGGAATGTTCACTTTCAGGCTTCGCTCCCGTGCCCATCTCCAAATCGTCAACTGATTTGGTATCTGATCCATCTATGTCGGACGACTCGTTACGCTCTGACTCAGTCAGCTTGTTTGGCAAGTTACGACGCCCGAAACTCAACATGTTTTCAGTATATTACCAGTCGAAAATGATGTAAATAACTAGCTAATGCTCGAGTAATAAATCAACCTTTATGGATTATTTGTGTCTCGGTTGTATATGCTTCAAATTGGATTCAGGTTTGAGGAAATTTAAGAAAATTTGATTGGCTTGTTTACTGCTAAGCAAGAAGATTAGGATCTATATATAGGGTAGATCGAATTGAGGAAATTAAAGAATATATGATTAATTATATTCTCCGTCAATTATAAAAGATGCTTGTTCATATGGTATATTGAACCAGATAATTATGTGAAATAAGCTTATTATTTTGTTAAGGATTCTTCTTCTTTGGAATACCAACAAACATACGCCTAGAATAAAAGTTTATATATTTAGGACAACCTCATTGCCTAGAATAAAGGTTCATTTGGGACCGCCATGCAAAACCTTATACGCCATGAATAAATGCTTATTTTAAAACCATTCACTTTTATTTTTTTTTGCTGCTTTTATAATCAACCTCCTAGAAGTAAGATGATCAAGAGCTTGTTAAGAACTTTTAGATTAAAATCAAGCCCATGAGCCAGATCTAAAATGAATCAAAATTTGGCCCATATCAATCACGGCCGAAATAAACTAATAATATTTCGTATTCTGGAAACAATATCTAGACCTTCATTCTTCACACACGCAAACAATACACGACTCTCTACATAACTGCATCATACGAGAAAGCGAGCGACACAATTAGCGCCACATCATCTCTTGTAAGATTATGTAAATGTAAGTATGTGGGAAGATACTTCTCTAAATCGATAGAAGATGATATTCTGAGAGCTTATTTCTTATTATGAGAGCTGAGGATATGAACTCTTAGAATGTATTATTATTTTCTCGGAATAAGAAAATTTGCTCTCAAAATACCATTTCCCAATCGAAGAAGCAAAACAAAGTTTTCATGAATAAACATTTCTCTGTCTTCTCTTTCTCTTCTCTTTTCCCTTTCTAAATCGTAACTAAGTAACCATCATAATTCCCCGATTTTGTTGAATTGATGGCGACTCCTTTGTTGAAGAAGGCTAAGCTGGAGGTTAGCGGAGATCGCGAGGAGGAGGAGGAGATGGGGCTGGTTGCGTTGGTGGAGCACAGGGCGAAAGAGGTCGAGCTTCTCAAACAGAAATTCACTCATTATAAATCCATGGTGATTGTTTTTTGGTGTTTTCTGAATGTATGGGTTGGTAAATGTGAAGGGTTTGTTTAAGAGGATTGGTGAAATGAGGGGTGTTGTTGTTAATTTGAGAGTGTTTGAATGGGGATTAATAAATATGGAGAGGAATTGGGTTAAAATGTTAAATTGTTAGTATTTGGATTAAAGTAGTTTGTTTCTTTATTGTTGTTTTTGTTTTTAATGTAGTATTAGGTATCCTTTTGTGAAATTTTGTCCTTACACCTAAAATGTAACCCCAAATTTATTATGTCGGGTAGAATAACGGTACAATTCTGGTACCGGAATTGTTGGTTGTGACTAATATGATAAGCTAGTGTCGCAATCTTTGTTTACGATTAATTCGATACTTGTATTTAATACTAACCCTTTATTATGGAAATAAATTATATTATATTATATTTACATACAAAAAAGTTTATTAATTTTTTATTTTTTATTTCTGTTGGAGGAGGCAGAGAAGAAGCTGACTGACTCAAAAGCAAAACTCGCCCATCACAGATCCAAAAGCAAGAACCAAAACCTACACAATGATTCAAATTCAAAATCGAATGCAAGTCCAAAAACGATTTCAAATTCAAAATCAGTTTCAAATTCAAAATCAAATTCAAATTTGAAATCAAGGCCTCAGACTCCATCAATCACCCCTACAAAATTAAAGTTTGATAGTAATGCGGATAAAAATCACTCTTCTTCATCCTCTTCAGTTCACTCTGATTTATCAGAGAAAAAACACCAAAACAGGAAAAAAGGATCAAAAGAAAAATAGGTAAGTATTACTAATTTAAATTCTAAACCCAAATAGAAAAGAATTCTAATAAAACATGATTAATTTTTGTGATTTTACAGGGGAAAAAGAGCATCAATATCTGATTCCTAGTTTGAAAAGCTGTTCGAAACCTACCGTACTTAGATTTCAAAGCTGCAATTTAATTCCGAGTCAGCATAAAAGGAAGATGAGGTGTCGCAAATTATGCCCAACTAATGATATCTTTTTGTTACCAGGTAATTGATTCAAATGATTATTATTATTATTTCTCGTTTCATTTAATTTTCCCTTTTTTCAAGTGATTTATATCTCATTTTATGTTTCGCAGCGCGTTGGACGGCATAATAAAATTCTGGCAATTACAACCAAAAATGTATATATCTCTCTCTTATAATCTTGAAAAATTTGATATATTTTTATTTTAAAATTTCAAATTAATTTTGATTTTTTATTGTCGGAAGGATAATTTCAAATTAATTTCAACTGTTTAAAAGGGTATATATGTAATTTTTTCTTCTTGTTTTTACAGACCAAGTGCCTCACTACTAAGCAGCACGGATTGTTTATCGCCAGAAGAAAGAAGATGGCCAGAAGACTTGGCCTTCCATCCAAATGGAGCCTTCATTATTTCTGTTTACAGCGGCGACTCTCAGATCTCCATTTTAGACCTCAACCAATCCAGCCAAGTAATAATCCTTTATTCCTTACCACTTTTGCAGTTCAACCCCTCAGATTCTACTTATTCGCAACATTCTTAATTTTCTTCTTTTAAACAGAAAAGAATCTCTTTCTTAGACCGCACACAACAGAAACTTGAAAGAAAAAACAGCTCATGAAAACAAAACGAGGAGAAAAACCGCACACAAAGCTCTTAAATATGAGAGCCTAGATTCTACTTATTCGCAACTAACATTAATAACTTAAAATTAGAATAATTAGTGTTGATGTTTGAATCAACCGTAACTTATCACTGAATATTGTAGTTATAGTTCTATGTAAAAATGGGCTTAGTATTTCCTGATGAGATATGTTTATTCTAGAGTAGCTGAACAAATCAATTCTTCTTATCTTTGGTATGTTTGTTCCTTGAAATTATCTATCTGTTCTTAAGTAATATTGGTAATTACTGTTTTAGTTTGATCAATTTCAGTTTCACATAGTGTATATATGCTCAAAATTTAATATGCATGATGTGTTAGAAACATAACACAAAATAGTATTTCATTCATGGTTTAGCTAATTAGAGTGTTTCACTGACATTGTGAACAATCGCCAAACTGGTACATAACATTAATTCATCAATAATACTACATTCATAAAAAAATCCACAAGTCTTGTTTACACTCCAATACAATGAAAATACAGCTCTTAACTCTTTTTATTAATGAAATTACAGATATCTTAATTTAAAATAGTAAACTGGTAGATAACAAAATCCTAACCACTTATGCAAATAAACTCACAAGCAATGTAAATAGATGAAGTAACAACATACATACTCCAAGTCAAACATAAGCAACAAAATTAACGACGAAACATACTCCAATCCAAACATAAGCAACAAGATTAACGAGGAAATACGTAATTAATGGGGAATCAGAGTCGAAATTAGTAATTAATGGGGATGATAGTAAGGATAGACAGTGTAAACAGTTTGCACAAATGCAAGAGCCAACAAAGAGGAACCGGCAAACACAGAGATACCGGTCCACGGGTTGCTAAAGTAATTGCGTTTCAAGGCTGTGCAGTTACGATTCCAGTTGGATCTAGAGTGATCCATCATATTATCTATTATAGGCTTATAAAAGTTTTCCCCCTTTTTCTTAACCTTGCAAGACCTGCCTAGGGAATTGAAAAACTTGGCTGCTTCATCATCCGAATCCAGTCTGTTGTTAATAACACCAAACTTTTGGAGTAAAGCAATGTCCTTCTTCGTGTTGATTAGTGAGTCCATCAAAATAGCATAGCTAGATACATAGTTTTTTGACCACGGTAAACCATTAACCAGATAGTTTGTTGACTTGAGTAAACCTAACTCGAAGGATATGAGATTTGCTAGAATAGCCATATTATCTGAGTCGACTGTAAGAGTAGGAATTTCGAGGATGCCATGCTCAAAGCTTATGTCGAACAAATTGAAGAATTTCTTCTTCGGTTTGAATTTTATGCCCGCTTCATATAGGTGGATAGCAGACGGGATCTCTGTAACTGTTCCTTCATTTTGTCCCTTGTTAAAAAAATAAAAAGAATTAATAACAGCATCTCAATCATATGTCAAGTACATCAAAGAAAAACAAGCTAAAATAGATAATTGGAACTAGGTTGACTAACTAGCACAAAATTTGTTAGCACACCTGTGATTGGCCAAACCAAGATTTGACATGAAAGAGCGACCATTGGAACCGACTCTTCTTCGAGACTCTTCCCGGGAGTTGTGCATTCAATTTGTAATATAAATGGAGTAGGTGGTCAGGATATTCTACCTGAAGCAATTTCTCCGATAAATCTTCTTGGTCCGAAATTGTCCTTGGGAGTATGTTGGAGATGTCAACTTCTCCGTAAGCTATTGTGAGAGGGCACCACAATTCCTGGATGATAAAAAAGGGAATTTGGTTTTCTACCAAGAGCAAGTCAGAGTGAATAGATGGGTCCGTAGTAACCGATCTGTAGTTCAGCCATAGTTTCTCTATGTAACCGGAGCATAGCAAAGCTGCGATGAATACACTATCAAGTAACAAGATTCGAACAAATTTTTCACTGGATAAGATAATTTTCTTCTTGTAGCACTCTCGCACTTTTGGCTCCGACTTTTTTAAATATTCAACACATTCTCGTAGATTTTTATCGGATTCAACAGGAAACGCTTTATTTAGGAGGGACCACTTCACATTTTCCATGTATTGAATATTTGCTAGTTTCCTGTGGTGTGGGCCAATGGATAAAACATGAGGTTGAAACAAGGAACTATTATTTACTAGGATAATTGGGGGTCTGATGGATGATCTCCCTTTGTTCGTTTGAGCGGTTTTTAATTGCATCTCATCTCTTAATGCAGTCACCAACTCGTCAACTGAATTGGTTCCGGATCCTTCTGATTTGGACACATCATCTTTGACGATCTCCTTGGCTGAAGACGATTTTATTTCAGAAATCGGCATTCCAACCTTTCTTGTCATCTCGACCACTGAATTTGAGGAGAGATTTTTATGGAGATTGGACATGTATATTCTTGGAATGTATAGTTAAGGAAGAAGGATATATTTGTGTATTGGTAAAGTCAAATTGCTAAAATTATATAAATAACTCAGAATGCCTGAATTATAAAGTCTTTGCTCCAATGATAGCTCTAATAAAATTTCAACTCATATCATCAAAGTAAAACACAATTTTCAAAGAATATAAGGAATTTTTCAAAATATTAAAAAAATGATATGCTGGTTTTTAAATATGCAACTGGGGAAAAATAATTGATCAATGTATAGGAGGGTTGACCCGAAAACATATGCCCCAAGTTGTTAAAGATCCTATTGTTTTATTTTATTTTAGTTGGAACATCATTTGTGCAAATAGCAGTAAAATTATTTAATAACTAAATACTAGAGTAAGCTATTTTGCTATAATATTATAATTTGTAACTTTTTCTGAAGTCTTCAAAAGGATATTTCTGTTAAGAAAGATCAAATATACTAATGCAATTAGTGGAATTTGAATTTTCAGCTTCTTGTATCTCAAAACTAAAATACTCAACCATTAGGCTAGCAGACTATTTGTTATAATTTATAATCTTATTACTTCAAAAGAATATTAAAATTTCTAACAGCCTCGTTACGACTGTCTAATTTTTTTGAGATATTATTATTTTTTGAACATTCGGTTATTAGAATTATAGTATAATTTTCAATAAGTTCCTGAGACATTGTGCTGTCATTATCTCATTTTTTTTGAAACCCAGTAGGCTACCCGCCTACGGGATGGTTGCTTAACTAAAAGAAAAAAAAAGTTACAAAGTTTCGCTGACGGCTTTTACAGTACATTACATGAGTAAAATTGGAAATTTCATCTACCACTAACGTGCTGTCATTATCTCATTTTGTTTGTCGTTCTTAAAATACTCTGTTTTTATAATATAATTGCAAATATTTGGTAATAGCAGTGTTGCATTTTGATCGTCATTGCTTGTACTTTATATGCCATCTATTAGAATTTAGAATAATTCATATTCATTACAATCATAAATTATCAATAATCTTTTTTTTTCTTTTTTTTTTTGAAAAATATTCAATAAAATTTAAGGTGTTTGTTGCCATTATTTCTATTTTATACACCATTTCTACTAGACATTTAATTATTATAATCACAACTATAAATATCTATATATATATATATATATATATATATATATATATATATATTTTTAACAAAAAAAAATATCTCAATGAGATCATGACCACTGAGATGCCAAAAAAATTCCCATTGCCGAGAAGGCGATAACCCATGTACACAAGTTTCATTAATATGCCCCCCTTCCCCTCTATAAAAGATATGCCCTAATTAAAGAAGAGAGGACTAAAATTATCATAAATATTTTCTGTCTTAAAAAGTTCGAAAAATTATTTACCGAATAGTCAAATACCCCCGGCATTCGTACACCGTACACACATAGAAAGGCAATTGGTACGGTTTCTCTGAAGGATGACCGGTACGAGGATCCAGTTGCAGGTGCATGTTGCAACGGTCTCTATCTCCATCATGATGATTGATTTGATAATTTTTTTCTGGAAAAAAAAAAAGAAAATGAAATTATATAAGATTAATAAAATGGAAAAATATTGTTCTAATTGATCTATAAGAACGTTTTGTTGTAATTAATTATATATTTGTGGCAAAAAAAAAATTAATTATGTGTTTGTGGCAAAATGGGCTCAGTATTACTCATGGGATATGTTTATTCTGGAGTAAATATGAACAAATCTTCTCTTTGAAATATGAATGGAATTACAATCTTCAAAATGTATGGAATTACAATTCTTAACCTTTTTTAGTTAATAAAATCATATTTTATAATTTAAAAAAGCAAACTGGTACATAACAAAGTCCCTACCCACTCATCACAATAAACTCACAAGCAATGAAAATTTATCATGAATGTGAAATTTTAGAACAATGCTCGGTATGAAAGATAAGAGACAACTACAAATCTTTGGTCATGGGACATGACCACCGCAAACAGAGGTGCAGGAGGAATGGGCAAGGAAGCCATGGGCTTGGACAAAGGAACCATAAATGTACCAGATCTGGTACATTTGAAGATCGTGGGCGTGCTGGGTGTCTGGTTGGCAAGGAACGAGAAGATGTTTCAAGGGAAAAACAGGGTGTAGATGACTGGTTTTCAAAAATTAAATGTAATATCTATTGTTCGCTGAGGTGCTTAGTTAGGGTTTCTGTTCACCAATTGAATTTGTAAGATTTTAGCTATATTGGTTGTAATAGGGTAGTTTAGTGTGATTCTGTACTTAAAGTATTGTATTCGTTTCACAAATGGTTGCCGGTTGCCCTCTGGCAGGCCTGAACTTTAGGTAATTTTGAGTTTCAATTAATTGATTCAAAGGGGTCAAAGACTCCTTTTCCTTGAAAATAAAAATAAAAAAGATGTTTGATTGGGTAAAGATGATTAGACCAGCAGCAGGTATATGTATATTATATTATTTTTTTTAATTGTATAATGGCTCATATATCCCTCATATATTTTTAGAGAAAACTTCAGCCTAACCCGGCTAGAACACGCCAACTCGAATATCACCCTTTTTTTAAGTGATACCAGCAAGTGTGTTTATTCTTTGCTTTCCATACCAACAAGTGTGGGCGTATATAGTATATACACAAACGTTGGTCTTTCTTTATTAGTTACAGCTAAGCAACATTGGCACATGCCAACCAGAATTTTATTTTATCTTTTTATTAGGATTGTTTCCTTATTAGTTACATGAACTTGTTTCCTTGCATTTGAGTTGTTCTTATCACATTCTTTCTGCATAAAGAAATAATATTTAATTTATTTACGTGACCAAATATTTCTAATTCACAAAAAATAAGACAACCTTTTTATTAGGATTGTTCTAGAGAATCACCAAGGGAGCCCATTGTTCAGGAAGAACATTCGGGTCATCAGGAGAATTATCCCACCGAGGGATATGAATGGGAGTTCAATTCCCATCCTTAGCAATACTGGAAAGAAATGTGCCCAGTAAGTAGCCGGCCTTGGTGCATGGACAATTCCTATCGTCAATTTCGACTAATATTTTATCATACATCAGTAAGTTATAAATGTCAGAAGCAGTGGCCCTTTCACACATCTTATGTCTAGAATCATTGAGACCTACAATAGAAATATAAGATAAATTAATATTTTTATACAATAAAAATAACAAGGCATGAAAATATATATACATCTAATCCAGATTGCATTTCTATCCAACTCGTCATCTTGATCTAGTTAATATCTTGAAATGGAGAACTTGATTGTTGAGTTTCTGTCGATGCATCGCATCGTCTTGTGGCCTAGAAATTAGGCCTCGAAGTCTCCAAGAAACCTTTGTGTATTGGTAAAGTCAAATTGCTAAAATTATATGAATAACTCAGAATGCCGGAATTATAAAGTCTTTACTCCAATAATAGCTCTAATAAAATGTCAACTCATATCATCAAAGTAAAACATAATTTTCAAAGAATATAAAGAATTTTTCAAAATATTAAAAAATGATATGCCTGTTTTTAAATATGCAAATGGGAAAAAAAAAGAATTGGCCTTTGTATATAGGAGGGTTGACCCCAAAAAACAGATGCCTCAAGTTGTAACTGAATTTTGATTAATAAAATTACACAGGAGATGAATCTCTCCGATTATTTTCAAAAAAAAAGAAAAACAAACATTCCCCAAGGACTTGTTGGCTGAAATATTCCTTTCCAAAGTCATTTGATAATTAGTGCAATATTTTGTTTCTTAATATCTAGTATTCCAGCCCTCCATACTGTTTTAGCATTATAAGCTTCTTTCGTGCAATATTTTGTTTCTTAATATCTAGTATTCCAGCCCTCCATTTGACATTGTTGGTTCCCTCTCCATACGAAACTCCTAACAACTCCTCTCAACTTGCTCAATGACCCACTTAGGCAATATAAAAACTTGCATGTGATAATTAGTTCAAGTGATATCTTAACTACTTGAGCTAGTATAGTATATACACAAACACACACGTTCCTCTTTCTTTATTAGTTACAGCTACGCAATATTAGCACATACCAACCAGAATTTTATTTTATCTTTTTCTTTTCTTTTCTCTGACTCAATTTTTTTAGAAATTTCTTTCTGTCATAGTGTCATTCTACTCTACTCGTGCAAGCAAGGTTTACACATTGTTTAATCGAATAATATATGAGGTTTTTGGTTGGTCAACTCTCTCTTAAGTCTCAAATGAGAAAAAATTATTACGATTATGACGTTGGTGCCATTTCTTAGCACGCCATTGATCTGAATATTTTGATCAGGAGTGGCAAAACTATCTCTAAGCTTGTTATATCTCAGCAAATCCAGAAACAAGTTAGTAATATTTATGACTCATCGAGTTGCACAAGAGCCATTTTTATTTTCTCATTCAGGGACCATAATAATAAATTTTAACTATTATTTTTTCGAAAGATAATTTTTTTTTAACTATTATGTCATTTAAAAAAAAAATCGTGATTCAACAGTACTTAGCGTTCATGTATGACTTGGTAATTTTAGTACTCATGTATTGCTTGGTAATTTTAGTACTCTTGGCAGTCTTTTGTCATCCACAAATTCAAAAATAACATTAACAGAAGCATACAATAGTGATTTTACAAAGACAAATACTACATTTATTTTCATAAAAACATTACACTTATTAAAAACTCCAGATGACAAATGTTACAATGCCAATCAAACAAATTACATTTATTGAAATAGGAGAAGGCACTATAAATTCAAACATCACCAAGCCAAGTAGAAACAGAAAAGAGAACCTACTTACGCGGAAATACCGCGTAATAAGCCTGCACACACGAAAGAAACAACAAAAAAATACCGGCAATTAACGAGATGCCAGTCCAAGGGCTGGTGAAGTAGGTGTGCCTTAAGGACGTCCAATTGCGACGCCATCCTGGTTTAGTGAAATCCAGAACATCTGCAATCACTGGGGCATAAAAATTACTGTACTCACCTTCCCTACAGTGCTCACTAAGGGAATTGATAAAGGCGGCAGCCTGATCATCTGAAGCCAGTTTGTTGTTGACGATACCAAACTTCTGGAGTAATGCAATATCCGCCTTCGTGTTAATCAAAGAATCCATCAGATACACATAGCTTGCAACAATGCTTTCGTTATAAGAATTATTGTTTTCATGGCATAGGAGATTTGCTATGAGGGACATATTTTCGGAGTCAATTTCAAGAGTTGGAATTTGGAGGACACCATTTTCAAAGGTTATATCGAACATATTCTTGCATTCCTCGTCGTCCTTCTCTTCGAAATTTAAGCCAGCCTCATATAGATCGATGGCTGATGGGATTGCTGGAATTTTTCCTTCATCCTGCCCCTATTAATGAGTAGAGAAGAAAACAATGATCATTGAATACAATTGTTATACTCCGGAATAAATATTAAGAGAAAAGAGATTAACAGCACCTTAAGTTATTCAATAACTTACTCTTCAAAAAAAATAACTTACTTAAATATCCAAAGAATATCTACGATATAATATGTACAATCCCTTTGAGTATTTTTAAGTCAGTTATTGATTTTAATAGATGTGATGAGGCAGTATATTGGTTGGACTCTTAACAACAAATAAATTAGAAAGATGAATCTTACTTCTACAGTTATAATTGGATGATAGAAAAATAAATTGGACCTTATTTAACAGTTAACACAAACCTGACGCTGTGATCGGCCTTTGCAAGATCCAAACCAAGACCGCGGCAATTGTGGTATATGACGTGTTGACTCTCTAACACCGATTGGCACGTTCCAGAGGTAATATAGTCCGAGTAGGTTGTCGACACGTTGCTCTTCCGTGTCGAAATCTAAGGATAAATCTTCTTGCCAGAACATTGTACGTTTAAATAGGCCGATGACATCAAGTCCTTTTACATCATCATCTACTGCTATCTTCTCCTTGATAGCACTCCACATCTCCTCCAAAATAATGAAAGGGATTTGATTCTCCATCAAGATTAAGTCTCGGAACAGATGTCCAGTTTCCCAGACCCATTCCTCGTCGAATTCGCTTACACCACCTCTCAGCTCCAAAATAATCATGGTGAGGATGAAAATACTGTCGAGCAACAACATTTGAACAAACTCTTCCCTAGATAAGCCAACAACTCTCTCATAGCACCGTCGCGCCTTTTCTTCCATGTCGTCTATAAGTTTAAGACAGTCTCGTAGAGAAACAATGTTATCAACACCGAACAGTTTCTCTCGTACGCTATCAACACCACACACTGCCTGTAGTGCGGACAACTTATGGTTTTCCAGTTGCTTAGTATTTGACAGTTTTCTGTGGTGTGGGCCCACAGCTATCACCTGGGGCCGAAACAGTGGCTGGAACAAGGAACTTTCCTCCAATTGTAAAGGGGGACATTCGATGCCGACATCATTTTCAGCCCAAAAGGAAGGATTATTTTCAAACATCCCTTCTATGGTGGTCTCCAATTTGTCAACTAATATGGTTACAAGTCCTTCTGACTCGGACGATTTGCCTCCGGTGGTCTCCTCAACCGGAGAGGAGTGTTCTCTTTCAGGCTTCGCTCCCATGGCCATCTCCAAATCATCAACTGATTTGGTCTCTGATCCATCTGGGTCGGACGACTCATTACCGGTGAGCTCTGACTCAGTCAGCTTGTCTGCCAAGTTACGACGCCCGAACCTCAACATGTTTTCAGCAGTATTACCAGGCGAAAATGATGTATAACTAGCTAATGCTTGAGTAACAATTCAACTGTTATGGATTATTTGTGTCAATCGGATGTATATGCTTCAAAATGATTTAGGTTTGAGGAAATTTAAGAGAATCTGATTGGTTTGTTTACTGGTTAGGCAAGAAGATTGCGATTATCTATATATAAGGTAGAATGAATTGAAGAAATTAAAGAATATATGATTAATTATATTTGTTTATTGTTCATCTCCGTCAATTATAAAAGGTGGCTTGTTCATATGGTATATTGAACCAGATAATCATATAAAATGATCTTATTATTTTATTATAATCTAAACTAACATTTTTCCACAATCGAATACTAGTTGGGACTAGTTTATTATCATGACACCATTTACAACTGTTCAGAAGTCATTGTGACTCTATTAAACAACTGTTCAAAGCTATTATAACTCCATTTACATCTGTTTAATAATTATCCAAAGTCATTTTTTAACATTCAATCATTATGATTCTAATTAAAAATGCTTAATATATATCTATATATCTATTCGGCTTTCGGTGTTGTTACGCTATGTGCATCATTTCTTGAATTATTCCATTATTAACATCACAATTACAATTCCGAAAATGAATCAACATTCAAGTCTGGCCCGTATTAATTCGGCCCAAATGAATTAAATACATTTTGTCGTAACGGTAGAAATTAGGTTGGGCATGGTTTGTTTTACTGGCAAATAAAATATCAGAAGTGAGTGGATATTTTTTTTTTTTTTTTATGTTCAATCCATTGGATTGAGAAACTTTGCTAAATTTGTGTTATAGTATATTTGTTGGGAATTGAACTCATGATCTCTTATAACATATGCAAATCATTTAACCAATTAGACTATAAGTTATTTTAGTGAGTGAATATTTCAGGCACGGGATTCTTTTGGCAGGAAGAAAAATCGGAAGAAAAGGAAAAATTATGAACGGAGCTTCTCTTGATTTCTCTCATCTTATCTTTCCCCCAATCCCCTTTGTAACTATATATCCACATTTCATATTACCCTTTTTTTGTACTTCAAATTTATACCCCTTAATTTTATCAAATTCATGCGAGCCCCATATTGAAAAAGTCTAAGCTGTATGCTTATGGAGATCGCATGGCACTTGTGGAGGAGTTGGGGTTGGTATGCTTGGTGGATGGTACACAGGGCTAAGCAGATGGCTTCTCGAGCAGAAAATTCGCCCGCTACAAATTTTCCTCAAATGCCCGTGAAGATTTGTTAGTTGAAATATGGACCTTACCAGGAAGGTTTGCAGTAAATTGCTAATATGTGTAATAAAATTATGTGTTAAAACTTGTTTTAATTGGTGCTTTCGAAACATGTATCATAATGCTGAGCTTCCATGTCCCAGGTGATTTGATGAAAACATTTATTTTTTCTTATCATTTTCGCATAATTTTTATAACTAATTTAATCCTGTTCATTTAATACTGTTATTTTAATTTAGTACTGCTATCTATTTTATTACACGTTTCAAAAAAATTGCTTAAATAGGCGTACTGATTTATCGTATGCGAATTAATTAAAAAGTTTGGTGGTGTGGTAAAAAGGAATTGGCGCCTAGATTTTTTTTTCGTTGGTGAGATCAATGGGATGATTTGCACTAATTTTCCTCTTGAGTATAATATGACTTATTGATTTCGGTATTAGATTGATGTGCGATAATTGATTCATGGTGTTGCTACTCTCATCCAAATCAGTTGAAGAAAACTTAAGGATCATTCACGAATTTAACAAATCCAAAATAATGAATTACATTTATTTAGTAATAAAATTACATTTATTAACTTAAAATAGCAAACATATGCTATATGCATGTAACAGGTCTCGACACGATACATCCCATGAGGACATTTAAATTCATACGCAATAAATTGCACGCCAAAAATGGAAAAAAGAAATCAAATAGAAAAGGAATCCACCCAATTAAGAGCAAAGTTATTAATTACTTATTGGGATGATAGTAAGGGTAGAGGGTGTAATATGTCTGCAGGAATGCAAGAATCAACAAGCTAGAACCGGCCAGCACCGAGATGCCTGTCCATGGAGTTCCAAAGTAGTTGTGTTTCAAGGACGTCCAGTTACGACGCCAGCTTGATGCAGAGTAATACCTAACATCTTTTATCACTGGGGCATAAAAGTTTTTTGAGATATACACCATAGATGACGCCAAGGACTCGCCTAGGGAATTGATGAAAGCGGCAGCTTCATCATCAGACGCCAATTTGTTATTAAGAACACCAAATTTCTGGAGCAAAGCTACATCCTTTTTCGCATTAAATAGAGAATCCATAAAGAACACACAGCTAGCTACATACCAGCATTTAGGACGCTTAGTAGCACTTATCTCGTAGGATAGGAGAGATTAGCTATAAGGGACATATTTCTTGAGTCCAATATAAGAGTTGGAATTTGGAGAATGTAACTGTCAAAGCTTATGTCGAACATATTCAGAAATTTTGCCTTCGATTTGAATTTGATGCCTGCCTCATATAGTGCGGTAGCTGATAGGAGCATTGGAATTGTTCCTTCATCCCCGGCCTGCTTAAAAGATAGATAAGAAATAATACAATTAGCTATATATCAATTTTAATTGATATTAGAATGATGGATGTAACATTCTAACTTAGGCATTTTTGTAGTAGTGAAAGTACTATAGATAAAATATGACCACGTGTGAGTCGAGATTTAGTTGATTGTAAGAAAGAATATAACATTCTTGGGCATTTTTGTAGTAGTGAAAGTACTAGATAACAAAAAACTTATATCTATATAAATGTGATTAACCTTTTTATATTAAAAATGGATCAAAATGTTAAAATCTCTTAGCATAGCGTGAGTATTTTTTTATCTTAGTAAATATGAATTGTTTACTGGAGAAAATCAACTTAGAAAACACAAAATGAAATAAACAAATAGAATAGCACAAAATGTATAATTAGCACACCTGCGGTTGTGGTGGGCCTGTCCAGGATTTGAACCAAGATGACAACAACTCTGGGATTCGAGGTTTGGAGGTTAATCTGTCTGGAATTGGCACATTCCATCCATAGTAAAGTTCGAGTAGGTGGTCGCCATAATGCCGGATATCTTGGGACAAACCTTCTTTCCAAAATGGTGTACGTTTGAATAGCCAGATAACATCATGATCTTGAAGCACTTCAGGTGCGTTGTTCTTTACAATGAACCAGATATCCCTTATGATGAAAAAAGGGATTTGATTTTCTATCAGTAATGTGTCTGTGAAGAAATGTGGTAAATTCAGGGCGGACCCATACTTAACTATAAACTTAACTACAGCTACAATGATGAAAATACTATCGAGTAACAATATTTGAACAAACTCGTCACTAGATAAAGCAACATCCCTCTCGTAGCACTGTCGGGCCCGTTCCTCCTTATCTTTGATGCATTTAATGCAGTCTAGCTCGTAGGATGGTGGATTCATCAGAAAAAATTTGTAGATACTTGTATTTCCAAGTTTCCATGAATTGGAAGTTTGGCAGTTGCCTGTCGAAGTGTGGGCCAATGCATGTGTACCGGGGATGATACAAGAAACTCTTTTCTTCTAAAATATATGGGCGACTGATGCATTCGTGGGGAAACATTAATTCTTTGGACTTCGATTCTATCTTCGCTTTGATGACTGCCTCCAAATCGTCAATTGATTTGGTTACGTATTCTTCTGGTTGGGAAGGTTCATCTTTGGTAATCTCCTCGACCGGAGCTGAGTTTGCACCTTCACGCCTCGATATCATGCCGGCCTCCAAATCCTTGATGGGAGTTGTCAAGGATCCTTCTGGTTGGAACTGCACTTCTTCTTTGATCTCGTCAATGATGGATACGCTTTTCACAGCCCAACCAGAATTAAACTCTCTTTTAATCCTCAATTTAATATGCTAGTAACCAATCGGTTAAGGGTTACTGATCCTTAAGGATAGAGGTGATATATAGTCTAACTTTTAGGCTAATTTTTTTTTGAAGATTGGAAGGCGAAAAGCCGGCCAACATAATTTCATTAAACCAAATAAAAAAAGTTACAAGATTGGAAAAATAAAAGATACAAAGACATCCAACTGAGTAAGATCAGCACCAAAGGAAAAAAAAAAGGGAGAGAAGAATATATGTCCACAAGCTAGGAATAAAAGTCAATTCTTTGGAACACCTTCATACTCCTAGAATAAAGGCCATCACCATCATGTACGTTATGAATAAAGGTTATAATAGAACATCTAACTTTAATCAAGCACAATTTTTTTTTCGTGAAATGAAGTTATTAACCTCACATGCACTTCTTCATAATACCCTAAACAGAGCTTGTTATAAACCTTTAAATTAAAAACAAGCCCATGGGCCAGATCTAAAATAAATCAAAATCTGGCCCATATCAATCACGGCCCAAATAAACTAATAATATTTCGTATTATGGAAACAATATCTAGACCTCCATTCTTCACACACGCAGAAAGTACACGACTCTCTACATAACTGCATCAATATGAGTAAGAGAGCGAATCAATTAGCACCACATCATCTCTAGTAAAATTACGTAAATGATAATACGTGGATAGATACTTCTCTAAATCGGTTGGAAGAAAGTCGAAAAGGGTGACTATATTCTGAGAGCGTATTTCTTATTCCGAGAGCCATGAATAGAAGTAAACATGCTCTCAGAATGTTTTTCGAATAAGGAAATGTGCTCTCAAAATATCGTATAAACCAAAGCAAAGTTTTATGAAAAAACTTTTATTTCTCTCTCCTCTTTCCCCCTTCTAAATTAAACCGTTAACTAATCAACCACAATCTATTCCCCAATTCTAATGGCGAGTCCTTTGTTGAAGAACGCGAAGCTGGAGGCTAATGGATATCGTGAGGAGGAGGAGATGGGGATGGTTGCTTTGGTGGAGCACAGGACGAAAGAGGTCGAGCTTCTCAAGCAGAAATCCGCCCATTGCAAGTCCATTGGTATTGCTGCTTTCATCCAAATCAGTTGAACAAAACTTGAGAATTCAAACATTCACAATCCAAAATAATGAATTACATTTATTGAGTTTTAAGTAATAAAATTACATTTAGTAACTTAAAAAAACAAACATATGCATGCAACAAGTTCTCGACCAAATTCATCTCATGAAAACATTTAATTCATAAGCAACAAACTCCAAGCCAAAAAAAAAAAACAGATAGAAACGGTATCCGCCCGATCAAAGCAAAGAAGTAACTAATTATTGTGATGATAGTAAGGGTAGGCACTGTAATACGTCTGCATGAATCCAACAATCAACAAGCTAGAACCGGCTATCACTGAGATGCCCTTCCATAGGTTGCTAAAGTAGGTGAGTTTTAAGGACGTCCAGTTACGACGCCAGCTTGATTCAGTGTATTCCATCATGTCTTGTATCATAGGAGCATAGAAGTTATTATTCACGGCATCCACCGGCTGAATCCCGATGCATTCGCCCAGGGATTTGATGAAATCGACAGCTTCATCATCAGACGCTAGTTTATTATCAAGAACACGAAACTTCTGGAGCAACACAATATCTTGCTTTGTTCTAATTAGGGAATCCATAAAAAACACATAGCTAGTTACATAAAACTCTTCTTGTGTTATCTCGTGTAATAGGACATTTGCAAGGCGAGACATAGATGATAAATTCAATGTAAGAGTTGGAATTTTGAGGATGCCGTTCTCAAAGCTTATGTCTAGGAAATTCTTGAACTCTTTCTTCGGTTCGAATTCTACGCCTGCCTCATATAGTTCTGTAGCAGATTGGGGTCGCGGAATTGTTAAGACATCCACCGACTTGATAAGAAGTAAGAAAAAAAAAACAATTAGTTGTTATCAGCATTCATATTGTCAATGTGAGACGATCAAGTAAGAAAAATAAAATGAAATAAATATTTTGAATTTAATTACTAAATAGAATAATTTGTTAGAAGCGCACACCTGAGTTTGTGGTTGGCTGAACCAAGAACGAAACCAAGATTGCTTGCGCCAATTAGGGCCGTGATAGTTGGACACTCTTGCCGGAATTGGCAGAACCCATTTGCAATAAAGGTCGAGTAGGTGGCAAATATTATGTAACTTGAAGCTCTTGAAAAAACCATCCCTCCCAAATCGTGTTCCTTGGAGTATGGTTGCAAAATCCTTCTTACGGGCCTCACGGAAAACGGCATCCCACATTTCCTGGAGGATGAAAAAAGGAATCTGGTTTTCTAACAAGAGTAAGTCATCAAAGAAATATGACAGCTTTTTGGAAAAAGTTTTCGAATCCCAATCATTAACCTCGTTGGAATCATTAACCTCGTTGGAATCATTAACCTTGTTGAAATCTTTAACCTGGTTGGCATCATCAGTTAAAAGAGAAATAATGAATATACTATCAACAAACAAGATTTGAACAAACTCTTCATTAGATAACTTAATTTTGCTCTGATAGCACCCCCATGCTAATTTCTCCAGATCTTTTATGCGTTTGATACAATGTTCTATCTCACTATCAGAAAGAGCATCTAGAAATGCCCATTTTGTATCTTCCATCAGTCTACTGTGGACTGGGCCAATGGATATTGCACGGGGCTGAAACAAATCTGACATCTTCTTTTGCGAGTAAACTGGGGCTCTGATGGTTGCGTTCCTCTTTTTTTCAAGTTCAATGCAAAAAAATTGTATCCTCTCTCTTAGAGAGACACACTTCAAATTGCCTCTCTTTATTGAAGAAACAGACTCCAAATTGTCAGCTTTGGTTTCAGATCCTTCCCCAGCTTCAGTGATCTCCTCGACCAAAGTTGAGTTGTTTCTTTGGAGGCTCGTTCTCATGGTGGCCTCCAAATCCTTAATGGGTATGGTCAAGGATCCTTCTGGTTGGAACTGCGGTCCTTGCGAGTCAACCGTGATGGATACATTCTTCACATTCTCTTTTTGAACCCTCGGTCTTATAGCAGCCTCCAAATTACTAATTGGTATGGTGATGGATCGTTCTGGTTGGACCGATACGTTCATGCGGTTGCGGATCGTTTTGGCTTGCAAGGAAATTCTTTCATGGAAGTTGGACATTTTTTTCAGAATGTATGATTAAGAAAAGATTTCTGATTGAATGGCGGGTGATATGTAGTTGAATTGTTAGGGTTGAAAACAAAGATTAATGCTAGAACAATAGCCTTTTGTTATGGTTATCGCCTATCCGTGGCTATTTTGATTTCAGCATTATAAATTGTATGTTGGGCTTAGGAAAGGTAAGTGGTCACACAAGTTATTATATATATATATGTACTAATACAAACGTTGGTCTTTCTTTATTCCTTAGTTACAGCTATTACAAGTGAAGAATAAATGTTAACTAAGATAATGCTCGCGCTTCGCAACAAGTATTTCAAATTTAATAGTTATTTCAATTTAATAATGTATAATTTGCAATTATGAAAATTCAAAATTAAAGTTTGTAAATCTATAGTACATAAATAATATATGAGAATTCAAAATAGTTGTCTTTGATTTTTGTATGTCATTATGCCTTGACATATTATATTAAAAAAATAAATTAAGTATTAATCAGGCTTAGATGAATGAGATTAGAAAAAATAAAATGCAAGATAATTTATTTTGAAGTTTTTAGTTGAAACTACCCATAAGATTAAATAATAGATGATTACCTTTAAAAAAATAAAAAATAATAATCATATTTAATATTATATATATGCATTTTCTTAAAAAAAACTATCACCGCTAATTTTCTTATTTTTTTTAGATGTTAAAATGATATGAATTACACATATGTTATTATGAAACCCGTAATACATTAAGTAATATAATATAGTTTTTCAATATTCTGAATTTTTTTTGAGATGATAGCTCTCACATAACGGAGATATAACACTGAAAATTAATCTAACTAATCATGTGATATTATGATAATAATTTAAATTAAAAGCTAAGATTTGATAAAAAAATTTATTCGACGGCGGAGAGGAAATTGATAATAAAAAATTGGAACCATGATAATATGAAACTCAAAATAAAGAGAAAATTCCAACAAATTTTTATTTGTTGATTTTAAAATGAGAAATAAAATATTTCGTTAAGAATTATAATTTTTTAAAGAAGAAAAAAAATTATTTATATTTTAATGAGTAAACTCTTCATTAACTATTGGTACATGTGCTATTGTGGTAATAATTTAAATGAAAATCTAAGATCTCAAAAAAAAATGATCCAACGGCCGAGATAAACTTGACAATAGCTCTCTTGAGAATGCTCAAAGAGAAATGAAAAATAAGGTATAAGGTACAACTTTATGAGCATATCATTTTTGTACATCTTCTTTTGTATAGTCTATATTCATATATTTTTGCATGAAAAAAAACTGAAACCATAAAAATATGGAACTCAAAATAAATAAAAAATTACAACAAATTTATATTTGACGATTTTAACATTAGAAAAAATATTTCATTAAAAATTATAATTTTTTAAAGAAGAAAAAAATTATTTATATTTTAATGAATGAGCTATTCATTAAATATTGGTATTAATAATTAAACATAACTTTGCACCATGATTCATTGAAATCATCTGATTAAGATATGATGGTCACAAACAAACTCATAACGGTTCTCACTAAATCGGATATGGAACATAAAACACCAATTCAACCAATCATATGTTTATGTTTTAATAATCACATAAATGTTGTCATAAAATATCAATAAATTTGAGAAAATAAATTACTACGATTCGACAAAAAATTTGATCTAACGGTCGAGATAAAAGTGATGATGTGGTATATTGAGGAGGCTTAAAAGTAGGTGAAAAATAAAGAATTGGAATTAATTCTTCGGAACAACAACCATCATACGCCAGAATAAAGGTTTATATATTTAGGACAACCATGCAACCTCATTGCCTAGAATAAAGGTTCATTTGGGACCGCCATGCAAAACCTTATACGCCATGAATAAATGCTTATTTTAGAACCATGCACTTTTATTTTTTTTGCCACTTTTATAATCAACCTCCCAGAAGTAAAATGATCAAGAGCTTATTATGAACTTTTAGATTAAAATCAAGCCCATGAGCCAGACCTAAAATAAATCAAAATGTAGCCCATATCAATCACGGCCCAAATAAACTAATAATAATTCATATTCTGAAAATAAACAATACCTAGACCTTCATTCTTCACACAGACAGAAAAGACACTACTCTCTACATAACTGCATCAATACGAGTAAGCGAGCGACAGAATCAGCACCACATCATCTCTTGTAAAATTATGTAAATGTAAATATGTGGACAGATACTTCTCTAAATCGATAGGAAGATGATATTCTGAGAGCTTTTTACTTATTATGAGAGCTGAGGAAATGAACTCTCAGAATATATTATTCTCCCGGAATAGGAAAATATGCTCTCAAAATATCATTTCCCAATCGAAGAAACAAAAGCAAAGTTCTTACTAATAAACCTTTGATTGATTTCTTCTCCTCTTTCCATTCCTTCACCTTTCTAAACCGTAACCAATTCCCCAATTTTAATGGCGAGTCCTTTGTTGAAGAAGCCGAAGCTGGGGGCTAGCGGAGATCGTGAAGAGGAGGAGGAGGAGGAGGAGGAGATGGGGCTGGTTGCGTTGGTGGAGCACAGGGCGAAAGAGGTCGAGCTTCTCAAACAGAAATTCACTCATTATAAATCCATGGTGGGTTTTTTATATTTTGATTTTTTGAATGTATGGATTGGTAATTGTGAAGGGTTTGTTTAAGAGGATTTGTGAAATGATGGGTGGTGGTGTTAATTTGAGAAATTTTAAGTGTTGGGGTGATTAGGGGATTTGTAAATATGGAGAGGAATTGATGGTTTAATTTGAATGCTAGTCAAATTGTTAACATTTGGATTAAAATAGTTTGTTTCTTTCTTTTTGTGTTTGTGTTTTTTTAGAATTAGGTATCCTTTTGTGAAAATTTGTCCTTACACTTAAAATGTAACCCCAAATTTATTATTTGAGGATAAATACTGGTAGGTATCCTTTTGTGAAATTTTGTCCTTACACTTAAAATGTAACCCCAAATTTATTATTTGAGGTTAAATACTGGAACCGGAATCATAGTTTGCGACTAATATGATAAACTAGTGTCGCAATCTTTGTTTATGATTAATTTGATACTTGTATTTAATACCAACCCTTTATTATGGAAATAAATTATATTATATTATATTAACATACAAAAAAGTTTATTAATTTTTTTATTTTTTATTTCAGTTGGAGGAGGCAGAGAAGAAGCTGACTGACTCAAAAGCAAAACTCGCCCATCACAGATCCAAAAGCAAGAACCAAAAGCTACACAATGATTCAAATTCAAAATCGAATCCAAGTCCAAAAACGATTTCAAATTCAAAATCAGTTTCAAATTCAAAATCAAATTCAAATTTGAAATCAAGGCCTCAGACTCCATCAATCACCCCTACAAAATTAAAGTTTGATAGTAATGCGGATAAAAATCACTCTTCGTCATCCTCTTCAGTTCACTCTGATTTATCAGAGAAAAAAACACCAAAACAGGAAAAAACGATCAAAAGAAAAATAGGTAAATTTTGCTAAATTAAATTCTAAACCCAAAAAAAAAAGAATTTAATAAAATATAATTAATATTTGTGATATTACAGAGGAAAAAGAGCATCAGGATCTGATTCCTAGTTTGAAAAGCTGTTCGAAACCTACCATACTTAGATTTCAAAGCTGTAATTTAATTCCGAGCCAGCATAAAAGGAAGATGAGGTGTCTCGAATTATGCCCAACTAATGATAATCTTTTTGTTACCAGGTAATTCAAATAATTATTCATTATTCTTTTCTCATTTATTTAATTTCCTCATTTTGTGCATTATTTACATCTCATTTCTTAATTTTATGTTTCTCAGTGCGTTGGACGGCATAATAAAATTCTGGCAATTACAACCTAAAATGTACCTCTCTCTCTCTCTCTCTCTCACTCACACACGCAATAACTATTCACATTTCTATTTCTGCAAGGGTATATATGTAAATTTCCCTTCGTTTTTTACAGACCGAGTGCTTCACTACTAAGCAGTACAGATTGTTTATCACCAAAAGAGAGAAGATGGCCAGAAGACTTAGCCTTTCATCCAAACGGAGCCTCCATTATTTCCGTTTACAGCGGCGATCCTGGAGACTCTCAGATCTCTATTTTAGACCTCAACCAATCCGGCCAAGTAATAATCCTTTGTCCCTTACCACTTTTGCAATTCAACCCCTGTATTTTACATATTCACGACATTCTTGATTTTCTTCTTCTAAACAGAAGAGAATCTCTTTCTTAGAACAAAAACGGCACGCGACAGAAACTTGTGAGAGAAAAAAAGCTCTGAAAACAAAAGCAAGAAGAAAAACCGCACACAAAGCTCATAAATATTAGAGTCTAGATTCTACTTATTCGCAACTAACATAAATAAAGAATCTCCTTTTTTTCAACAGAAACGGATTTCCTTCTTAGAACAAAAACAGCACACAAAGGGTTTAATAAACAACGTGAATTTCATGCCTTGGGTCAACGACACATCCTTCGTGACAGCCGGCTCGGACCACTCCGTAATTCTATGGAAAGAGGAGGACCAAAATGAAAAGGTGCCTTACAAGCACAAAGTATTGCACCGCAATTTTCACTCGTCAGCCGTGATGGGAGTTTGCGGTTTGAACCACAAAAAAGTCGTTATTTCGGTCGGGGCCGATAAGTGGATTTACGGGTTCGATGCTCAGTATGGACGGTCGGATTTCAAGCATCAGATCGAGTATAAATGCATGAGTGTTGTTACGAATCCTTGCGATTTTAATTTGTACTTGGTCCAATCTGGGTAAGTCACTTTTTTTGCATAAAAAACCCTATGTTATGATGAATTACGAAATGGCTATTGTAAAATTAAGCTGGCTAAAATAAAAAATGTGTACACAACGTATATAAAAACAAAGCTTTCTCTTACAAAATGGCCGTACATAAATCACTGTTTCCTTGAGAATTTCACAAATTAAAGTGAAACCCTGCTAAAAAAAACCCCTCCGTTATGCCCAAACTGCAAAAAAGCCCCCGAATAAGTCGAAAGTCAAAGCAGAGACGAAAACTAAAGCGTAGAATATTTGCGCGCACTTTTTGTAAGCAGGGCGCCGGGCAAGCAGCTGAGCCTGTACGACGTTCGGCTCCGGCGCACGGAGATCCACTGGTTCGGGTGGAAGCAGGAGAGCAGCGACTCCCAGTCCGCGCTCATCAACCAGACCTGGTCCCCCGACGGCTGGCGCATCCTCTCCGGATCCGTCGACCCCAAGTTCCACATATTCGACATCAGGTATGGAATTGAAGAATTAGTTTTTTGTTGTTGTTCTTGTTGTTGTTATTGTTAGAGAAAAGACTATTTTTGCCCCCTCAACTATTGAACTAGCTCATTTTTGGTCCCTCAACTTTTTATTGGTCCAATTTTAGTCCCTCAATTATTCAATAAGTGCATTTTTGGTCCTTCCATCCGTTAAGTGCATATGTCCGTTAAATTTGACACGTAAGTAATGACGTGGCATTAGTAACGTGACAAATGTTTGAAAAAAATAAAAAAATTATTAATTCCCTTCTTTTCTTAAAATATTATTTTTATTAAAAAATGTATATTTTTTATGCATGTTTATTTGTTAAATAATGTGTTAAGAATATATGCCACATCATTGATTACGTGTCATATTTAACGGACACTTAAGCACTTAACGGATTGAAGGACCAAAAACCCACTTATTAAATAGTTGAAGGACTAAAATTGCATCATAAAAAAGTTGAGGGATTAAAAATGAAGTAATTCAATAGTTGAGGGGGTAAAATTGGACTTTTCTCTTATTGTTATTGCTATTGTTATTGTTATTGCTATTGTTATTGTTATTGTTATTTATTATTATTATTATTATTTTTTTATTATTATATTTTTATTATTATTATTATTATTATTATTATTTTTAATATTTATTATTATTATTATTATTATTATTATTATTATTATTATTATTATTATTATGTGTTGTTTTAAGGATTTGTTTTAATCAGGTGTGGGGGGCACGGGCCGTCGCAGTCGGTGCAGGCGCACCAGAAACGAGTGTTTAAGGCCGTGTGGCATAACTCGATTCCTGTGGTTTCCTCCATTTCTTCGGATCTTAATATCGGTCTGCACAGAGTTTTTTGAGGATGGTTAGTTTTTCACGGCTGTAAGTTTCTTTTAGTCGGCTGTGGAATGTTAGGAGGAAGACAATGATGAGATGAGCTGTCCAGTTGAAATTTGGAATGGAAATTTGCATAATTTCCATTAAGAAGGTCAAATTAAGGTGTAAATTATATGGTGGGCCGCGTTGGTCTTAGTGAAGATAGGCTATATTTTGAGATTCCTCAAAATGTATGAGAAGGTTTTGAGGTTTGTCATTATATAATAAATTATCTCTTTAGGATGATGAAGATAAGAGTAGTTCTTTTGTTCTTTTTTTGGTTAGATATTGCAATAATGAGAATTTTGTACAAATATTTTATCGTTATTGTATAATTATCGTAACATTTCTTTGTTACATAGTGTTTTCTCATCAGAGAAATGAAATTTCTTTTCAACAGATTCGAAATTGTTTTGGATATTCAGTATTAAAACTGTTTTTATTGTTCTTGATAATCAGTATTCAAATTGTAAATTAAAATTTGGGTTTGTTTATTCTTATTCAATTTTGAGAAATAATAGAAACAGGATATCTCCATTTGTTTTACAACTGAAGAGGAATTCACACAAGACATCAACCATCCAGGCTTGATCATGTGACCAAGCCAGGACTCCACCAATACTCTCCTCACATCTCTTATCTCCTCC
This sequence comes from Juncus effusus, assembly GCA_027726005.1. NCBI lineage: Eukaryota > Viridiplantae > Streptophyta > Magnoliopsida > Poales > Juncaceae > Juncus > Juncus effusus. Next base: position 10,850,378 of record CM050894.1, on the reverse strand, counting down.
TATCCTAATCCACACAAAAATCCCCATTTAAAATGAAAACAAACGGAAAAAATTAAAGTATAATTAATTATTGGATACCTTGCCATAACGTGTGTTTTTATTCTTTGCATCTCTCCAGTCCCACGTAAAGTTATGAACTTTAAACAACTTTAAAAACCACATTTCATTGTATAGTAGTTATTCTGAAAGGCAAGAAAGAAGTGAAGTGCAGTGCAACAACTATTCATGGCTTCTCAAGGTAAATATTTTCCTTAATTTCTTAATGTTATAAGAATTGGCTTTCCTTTGTTCTTGTGTGACGTGTCTATTTATGGTTGCATTAATCTAACAATTAATTCCATTTTATTATTATTTCAGATGAAAATAAGAGCCCAAAATCAAGCGGAGCTGCCACGTCATCACCGCCCACCGGACTTCCTACCAATCCTTTCGATTTCTCCGCTCTGAGCAGCCTACTTGGTGTACGCACTCCATTAATAAAAACATAACAAAAAACAATCCATTCAAACAAATTTACAAAAATTCCATTCTTTTTACAGGAACCAACAATAAAGGAAATGGCGGAGCAAATCGCAAAGGACCCAGCGTTCACTCAGATGGCCGAGCAGCTCCAGAAAAGCGTACAGGTGTCAGCTCCCGATAGGCCGGGCCCCGCGGCCCCACAACTGGATCCTCAAAAATACATGTCAACAATGCAACAACTAATGCAGAATCCCCAGTTCATTAAAATCGCCGAACGCTTAGGCACCGCCCTCATGCAGGTATTAAACCCAAAAAAAAAACTATGAATGATTGTAATAATTGCGTAGAATTGTGGAGAGGGTTCATTTTTGTTTTGGTGGATTGTAGGATCCTGCAATGTCAGGAGTGATGGAGAATTTGATGAATCCAAGTCACAGAGAGCAGATCGAAGAAAGGATGGCCCGCATGAAAGAGGACCCATCTCTCAAACCGATTTTAGACGAAATCGAGACCGGCGGGCCCGCCGCCATGATGAAGTATATCCATATTATCATCATCATCATTACTGTTATTTTTAAATTTACCTTTTTTTGTTTTTTTGTTAGGTACTGGAACGACCCTCAAGTGCTGCAGAAAATAGGAAAAGCGATGGGAGTGGGACCCAGTGGAGAGGCCCGAGCGTCAGGCTCAGGTGAAGATGAAACTGAGGAAGCTGAAGAGGCTGATGAGGCCGGTTATGAGGAGGAATCAATCCTTCATCAGGCTGCTAGCATTGGCGATTCTGAGGTATTTAATCAAAAAAGTTGTGTAAAATAAATTTAGAATATAGTTTGTCTTGTTAAAATAAGTAATTTTGTTTATTTTGTTTTGTTATAGGTGTTGAAGAAAGCGTTGGACGAGGGGGCGGATAAGGATGAAGAGGATGCGGAGGGAAGAAGAGCTCTTCATTTCGCATGTGGATATGGCGAGGTATATATTTTGTAATTTGTATTATATCTAGTTTTTTTTTTTTAATAAAAGATATGTTTTTGTTTTTGAAATGTTTTGTTGGATGATTTGTTTGTTTTGATAGGTGAAATGTGCGAAAATGCTTCTAGAAGCGGGGGCGGCGGTAGATGCGCTTGACAAGAACAAGAATACACCGCTGCATTATGCAGCTGGTTATGGACGCAAAGAATGTGTAGCTCTTCTTTTGGAACACGGTGCAGCTGTGTAAGTTAAAATAAATAATTATGATTTAATTTTGGGATGAATTTGAAATGGTGAAATAATTGATTTTTTTGTTTATATTCGTTTGGTGCATATAGGACTCTGCAAAACTTAGATGGAAAAACACCGATAGAGGTTGCGAGGCTGAATAACCAGGCAGATGTGCTCAAATTGCTTGAGAAAGATGTGTTCCTTTAAATTTGAGATATTATTTTGTAATTTTCGGTTGAAGTTGAGAGGTTTGTTTATGTTATGGTCAGTATTCGGTATTATTTTTTAATTTTGCGCAAATTTCTAGTTTATGATGTGTAATATTGAGATGTCGGAATTTTTTATTGTTGATATGAGTGTGGGAGAGTATTGATTGGTCTCCATTTAGATATGAATAAATCTTGATGTTGATTTTTGGTTTAATTTTTTTTGGATTTCTTATTAATTTTAGAATTTTTTTTTCTTATTTTGTATGCAATAAGCAATTAACTGTCGAGCGGTATTTTGTTGAAGTTCCTGTTCCCCTTTTCTCAGCTCCAGTTTGATTTCTTACCAAATTAGGCTGACTTGGCCCACATTTCAAATTTGATTTCAGCCCCAAATATGTGATTGGCTGGAGTGACTGATTTTGCTCCTTGGTTTATTCTACGTCCTTTATTTTAGCTCACCATAATTGCCTTCCCCTTTGATCAGTGATCACCACACCTACGTTTCTTTTGGTCGCCTGAGACCCGTCCTGATTAGCTCTCCAGTGAAATATCCCCATGTTGAAAGAACCATCAACCAGCACCGGCACCGGTACGGTCCTGTTGAATCCGCCTGGCCCGGTACCATTCGATCACCGGCCGAATAGTGTTGCTTCGCCTTAACAGCGCTATAATGCCATAGCAGATCCCAATCCGGCTTCTGTCAGTATTAGCTTGCCTCCCACTCGGCCTTCTTCCGCCGTACTTTAATTCCATCAGGTTTCTTTTCCTTCTTTTAGTGTAGGTATATTCTATTCTTTTACTTAATTTAGTACGAAACTCAATTAAATTATATCACAGTACACAATTTCTAGTAAATTTGAGGATCCATGCGAATCAACAATAACTTTCAAATATTTTTTTGTAAAATCATATTCATGGGTGGCAGTTTCTTCAGCGAGACGCTCAAACAATCACACCAGAAGCACTAGAAGATGATGACCTTGAAAAGTTTTTTACTCGGATGGATTTGAATGTTCTGCCCGCATCCATTAATGCTACAAACCTGATACATAACCCGTCCGAGTTACAAGTGCTTCCAAATGAACACACGGGTGCTGTCAGCGATCTGAGTGCCAAGCTCGAGATGATCGTGGAAATCGACCCTATTATTGATAATTCCGCCTCTGCTGACATTGTGCCGACATCACCATCATCATCAATACCTATTGTGGCGGAGGAGAAGGAGTTAACAGACGGAATTGCTCCTGAGGCTCCTAAGGAAGAACACAAGGATTTAGGAAACACACTAGGGATGACCAAACATGAAATCCAATACAGAAACAGTTGAGGCTCATACTATTCTTATTCCACGCGAGGTCATGCCGTTTCCCGATTGGTCAATGCCCTGAGCCAGCCTGCTTCAAAATGCAAGAGGTGGCCAAGCACGTCGATGACTGTTACAACAAAAACGGCTCCGTTCGGCTCTGTTTGATATCTCGGAGGGTCCTTTTGCATTTCCGAGACTGCACCGACTCGAGCTGCCCTGTTTGTGTACCGGCCCGTGAATGGTTGGAGAAGTTCAAGTTTAAGAAGGCCCCAACTCAGAATAACGGGCTGAAAAAAAGGTGATAGCGGGATGGTGAATGGGATCTCGAGAGGTGGGCCCCACCAGTCAGACTCGTTGTTAATGCAGCAGAATCAGTGGAGGCCCGCTCAGCAGATACAAATGCAGAGGAAGAACAACATTAGTAATAATATTAATAGCAGCAATATTACAACCAACAATATTAACACCGTCAACAACAATAATAACAATAATATTAGTAGTAGTAGTAATAATATCAATAGCAATGTGTTGATTGAGAAGAACCAAATCCTGGAAAATGAAATGGACCAATCAGGCATGATCACACAACCACCAGACTCGGCAGCTGGCACGTCACGCATGCCCGTCTCGACAGCTGGCGCACTTACGGAAGAAGTACAGAGGGGATGACCAAACAGGAAATTCAATACCGAAACCAGGTGAAACTCATACTATTATTATTCCACGCGAGGTCGTGCCATTACCCGAACGGTCAATGCCCTGTCCCGACCTGCGTCAAGGTGCAAGAGCTGGTCAAGCACATAGAAGACTGTTATGATAAGAATTGCACGGTTCGACTTTGTTTGATATCTCGTAAATGTCTTTTACATTTCCAAGACTGCACCAACTCCAACTGCCCTGTTTGTGTATCGACCAGTAAATTGATGGAGAAGAATAAACGGAAGGCCCCGGAAAAAAATGACGGGCCCGAAAAAGGTGATGAGTTGGAGACCAAAGTTGCGAGGCTGAAAGAACTTCTAGTTTGTGGTGTGTAATATTGAGATGAGATGCGGGAATTTTCATTGTTGATATGAGTGTGGGAGAGTATTGGTCTCCATTGATTTAGATATGAATAAACATTGATGTTGATTTTGTCTTAATTTTTTTTTTTTTCAAATTTCCTATTAATTCTAGAATTTTTTTTTTCTTATTTTGTATGCAATTAGCATTAAGCATTGAGCAATTGGCTATTAGCATATAGCTCTTGCTTGAATTGATAAATTACTTCTGAAATATAAAGGAAATATGTATGAATTTATGCTATACATATACATAGACAGTTTGGATACATTGTGGCAGTCTCAGTCTCACAGCAAAACAGTCAACAAAATGTGTGAAGAAATAATAAAACAACAAAAGAAACAAAAAAACAATCCATTTTTTAAACTAAATAATTGGGCCTAGAAAATTATAAAGCCCATATATTATATTATTTATTTCAGGCTTAATAACAGAAACGAAGTGTAGAAAAAGGCTCGTCAAAAAATCGCCCCAGTTTGTTTTCTTACCAAATTTCTTACCATACATATTCTCTTCCGACCTGATTTTGCTCCTCGATTTATTCCTCGGCTTCCTTTTATTTAAGCTCGCCATGATATGATCGCCTTGTCCTTCTATCACCATTTACATTTATCGCCTGAGACCGGCCTTGACGAGTTTTCCAGTGAAATCTCCCCATGACGAACGAGCAATCGAACAGCAGCAATCTGCCTGACACGGTCATGGACGAGGTGGAGAGAAAAGACGAAAATTCCCCTAAACCAAAGGTAAAGGGGGTCTCCATGATGGAGCTTTTTACGCCGGAGCAGGTTAGGGATCACGTCTCCAGTCTCAGACAATCCGTCTGCCAGGATCAGGTACACAGTCCAGATAAATAAACACCTCTTCCACAAATCATAATTCCCTCTTTTTTCTGAAAAGGTAAAAAAAATGAATTCTAATAATGTTCTATTTTTGGTGATATAGGGCAACAGGAAGATGGAGGCGTACCCGTGCCAGCTGTGCGGGGTGGACAAACTGACGTACCAACCACCACCTGTATTTTGTTTCCCATGTGGGGCCCGGATAGAACATAATGCGACGTACTATATTGGTACCGGCGAGACGATGCGTCATTTCTGTGAGCCGTGCTATGACGAGACGAGATGGGATGCCATAGAGGCAGAAGGGAGCGTGTTCGCAAAAGCGAAATTGGAGAAGAAACGGAACAATGAGGAGACCGAAGAATGGGTAGGTTTTTTTTTGAGATTCAACCCATTGGGTTGGGAGATTTTGCTAAATATGTGCTATATAATTGCGTTTGTCAGGACTTGAACCCATCAGCTATTGCTACATATGCAAATGCATTACCAACTAGGCTAGAGGTGCAGGGATTTTTAATAATATTATTTGAATTCTATATAAATTATGGGATGGGATAAATGTATTGTTAGTGCGTGTACTTTTAATGGATTGCAATTTAGTCCCTGTACTACTAATTGTGCACATCTAGTCTCTCTACTTTGTGGAAAATGTGTAACGTTCTTTCAGTCAAGAACTGACCCTGTGCACAATTATGATAATAAAGTACATGGACCAAATTACAATCCAATAAAAGTCCAGGGACTAACTTGCATTTATCCTTTTAAATCATACACCTATTAATTTCTAATTTCTTCTTGTTTTGTAGTGGATTAAATGTCACAAATGTGCGTCGTGGCAGCACCATATATGCGCGTTATTCAACGGGCGTAGAAACGACAGCAGGCAGGCCGAGTACACTTGCCCTAATTGTTACATAGATGAGGTGGAGAGAGGAGAGAGAAATCCGCTGCCTCAGAACGAGGTCCTTTGGGCCAAAGATCTGCCAAGAACCTTATTGAGCGATCATATTGAGAACCGGCTGTTTAAGAGACTCAGACAGGAGAGACTGGAACGTGCTAATCATTACGGAAAATCCATCGATGAGGTAAGTTTGTTGAAATTTTTTGTTTTATTTCTTCTACTTTCTTTTTGTTTATGTTGTTTTTTGTTGTTGTAAGGTGCCAGGAGCGGAAGGGCTTGTTGTGAGAGTCGTCTCTTCTGTTGATAAGAAGCTGGAAGCGAAACCGAGGTTTCTGGAGATATTTCAGGAAGACAACTACCCTACTGAATTCCCTTACAAATCTAAGGTTAAGACATAAAATTGGGTCTTTTTACATACTATGTATCTATTTCAAATACTAAGGAATTATTGTTTTTTGTCAGGCGGTGTTATTGTTCCAAAAGATAGAAGGTGTGGAAGTGTGCCTTTTCAGTATGTACGTGCAAGAATTCGGATCTGAGGCCGCTTTTCCGAACAAAAGGCATGTTTATATCTCGTACCTCAATTCTGTCAAGTACTTCAGGCCCGAGATTCGAGCAGTTACTGGAGAATATTTGCGCACCTTTGTGTATCACGAAATCCTGGTACCCTTAACTACTCTTTCAATAATATTTATTATATTTCTCTTGTCAAGAAAAATAAAATGCTTAATGTTCGTTATTATGTGACTTGACACGCCAGATTGGGTATCTGGAGTATTGCAAGAAGCGTGGCTTCACGAGTTGCTATATATGGGCTTCTCCGCCTCTCAACGGTGAAGACGACATCTTCTATTGCCATCCTGAATTTCAAAAGGCCCCTAAATCTGATAAAATACGTGCATGGTAAAACTCAAATCTTCACCCAAATCCAAACTCATCCCACGATACCTTACTCACAATGTGTTTGATATACGTAGGTACTTGGCGATGATAAGGAAGGGAATAAGAGAGAACATAGTGGTCGACTTGACGAACCTCTACGACCACTTCTTCACCAACATGGGGGAGCGCAAGGCGAAAGTGACGGCTGCAAGATTGCCATATTTTGATGGGGATTATTGGCCTGGAATGGCTGAGGAGATGATATGCCAACTTAGACAAGGTCTTAGTGGGGATGATTCTATAGATGCCATGTTGATGCAAAAGGTATGGTTTTTTATTTATATGTTGTTTGGTTGTGAGTTGTACTTGTTTTGTATATCATGTCGTGTGGTCGGGTCAGGTTGGGTTTGAACTTGAATTAGTTATGGAATTGGTGAATGAATTGGTTTGATGGGTATAGTTAATAACCGGGCATATTAAGATGGGTTTAATATTTGATGTGTATTGGGCATATAAAGATTAGATGCATGGGGTAGATGGTACACAATATGATATTGTGACACGGCAGCCTGCAAAAGGATAATGATTTAGTTATCATATTGATACGTGTATTATGCCTGGTATGGTAGGTGTCTAATGGGAACTGGTGTTATATCATGTTTTTGCATGAGGTCTCATGTTTTACAGTTGCAAAGAAGGTTTGAGATTTGATTTTTTTGTCGTATTTGTAGTTTTAACAGTCGCATTGAATGTGAGTCTCTGCTTCATTAAATAGAATTAGATTAGAGAGATTAGAATATTAAATGACAAAGATTTGAGAGATTGGTTCCGCCTTCTATATAAAGCCCCCAAACCTACCATCTTTGGTATCATCAAACATCAATGGAGGAAAATGGTTCCCAAGAGAAGCGAAGGCGGTTGGGAAAACAAGTGATGGAAACCAGTGAAAAGAGTGAACATAATGAAGAGATGGAAACCAGCGTCTATATTCAATTATGCTTCTTTTTTAAGCTTTTATTATTTTGGAATAATAATACTCGACCTGAATACTCGTTTTGATGATCATTTTTCCTTTTATGTCAAATGCAGATGGGCGAAAAGATATTTCCAATGAAGGAAGATTTAATAATGGTGCATCTGCAGCACCCCTGTGTCCACTGCTGCCTCATGATGGTGGAAGGCACTCGCTGGGCCTGCAACACTTGCAAAAACTACAACCTTTGTGAAAAGTAAACAACTAATTTATTCTGAACTTAGTTTCTCAAATATATAACTAATCTTCTCTATTCATCACAGATGTTACGATGCGGAACAAAAGTGTGAGAACAGGGAAAGGCACCCAACCAACTCCCTCGAGAAACACACCTTCAAACCCGTATAACAATCATTATTTTTCGCTTAATCATTCTTTCATTTTTTTCTTACCACATCGACATTACTCACCCATAAATAAACCAAAACCATTTATCATTTAATTCCAGGTGGCCATAACAGGCATTCCAAAAGACACAAAGGACAAGGACGAGATCATCGAAAGCGAGTTCTTCGACACCCGTCAATCCTTCCTCTCGCTCTGCCAAGGCAACCACTACCAATACGACACGCTCCGCCGCGCGAAGCACTCCTCCATGATGGTCCTCTACCACCTCCACAACCCCACCGCCCCCGCCTTCGTCACCACTTGCGATGTTTGCTCACATGATATTGAGACTGGTAAGGAATGGAGATGTGAAATCTGCCTGGACTTCGATGTTTGTACGGAGTGTTATCAGAAGGAAGGAGTGGTGAATCACCCGCATAAGTTGGTCAAGGCGTCGAGTGTGGATAGGGATCCTCAGAACATGGAGGCTCGCCAGTTGCGCGTCACTCAGGCATATTCAATATTTCATATTTTTGTGTTTTTTTTCCCTTTCAATTAACTTTCAATTGTACATCTATATCCACATTTGAAGACTCAATCCACCCTCTTCAATTTAAAGAGACAAAGATACATATATATCTAACTAATGCCATATGATGTTTTTTTACTATAATGCAGATGAGGGAAATGCTGGAGCTGCTGGTGCATGCGTCCCAATGCAGGTGCCTGCCCTGCGAGTACCCGAACTGCCGCAAAGTGAAGGGGCTGTTCCGGCACGGCATCCACTGCGAGACCCGCGCGTCCGGCGGCTGCCTTCTCTGCAAGAAGATGTGGTACATTCTTTCATTGCACGCTCGCGCGTGCAAGGTTGCTGAGTGTACCGTCCCTCGCTGCAAGTATGTTAGAAAATAAACTTTTTATTACTATTTTTTAATGTTATTATTGTTATTATAATTACTGTTATTATTATTGTTATTGTTATTTGTTATTTTATTATTATTATTATTATTATTATTATTATTATTATTATTGTTGTTGTTGTTGTTGTTGTTGTTGTTGTTGTTGTTGTTTATTGTTATTTTTATTATTGTTATTATTATTATTACTATTATTATTTACTATTAATATTGTTATTATTATTATCATTAAAAAATTTAATATCATGTTTATTTGAAAATATATTTGTTGGAAATTTGATGATACAGGGATTTGAAGGAGCATTTTTGGAGGTTAAAACAACAGTCAGAATCGAGGCGTAGAGCTGCTGTGAACGAAATGATGAGGCAACGTGGAGCAGAAGTTTCCGGAAACAATGACCAGTGAGAAACATACTGCTGACTTGTATATGTTCTTCTAGAAGCTTCGAGAAGTAATTGTGTCTGGAGTTTTCGTTTCGTATAGGGTTGATCAATAATCTCCATTAAAGAAAGTGCTAACTAAATAGAGGCCTTGACTGTTCTGTTCTGCTCCTCCAGTTTTGCCATTTCATTTATTTATCCTTGTAATATTTTCGTATTATTGTGTCGCCTGTAGCTGAAATAGATGTTTGGAGTTTGTAGAATATTTCCTGTCCAAATTTAGTATAAATAAATAAAAATAATCGTGCTTTTAGTTGAAATTTTATATATGTTTGGTTTTCAAATTACAATATGATGTTTCTGAAATGTTTTCTGTGAAAATTTGTATGGTGATAATATGTGAATTAATGAGCAAAAATAAGGTTAAAATAAAATGAGTGGTGATTGATTCCCCAACTTTCGAATTAGTGTTGTTATGCGAGAATTAAACAGTAAATATAATATCATGTAATTAGTATTGTTATGCGAGAATTTATAATTGGTGATCTCATGATGAAACTTTCTTTAGACATGGGTGAATGTGAACTTCAAAATAAGACGGCCAAGGAAATATGTGTGAGTTTATGAACATTTTATTGGATACATTACCAGTTTGGATACATTGATGCAGTCTCAGTCTCACAGCAAAACAGTCAACAAAATGTATTAAGAAATAATAAGACAACAAAAATAACAATATCCAATCCATTTTTCAAACCAGAAAATTGGGCCTACAAATAATAAAGCCCATATACCTATTAAATTATGTACTGTGGACTCTTATAAAAGAAAAAAGAGAAAAGCTCACTTTTGCCTCCTGAACTTTATAAAATTTTTCAACTTACCCCCTGAACTTTTTTTTGCACACTTTTGCCCCCTAAACTCTTCCAAATGTTCAACTTGCCCCCTCCATCCAGTTAAATGCCCAGTCAGCAGTTAACTGATTGCGTGGCATGCTGACGTGGCAAATATATTGATTTTTTAATCGCCCAGTCAGCACGCCTCCCTTCCTTTTTCTTTTCTTCCCTTTTCTTTTCTCTTCTTCCCGTTCTTCTCTTTCTCTCCTTCGCTTCTGACTCTCCTTCGCTCCTTCGCTCTCTTCTCTCTGTCTCTCCTTCGCTCTCTTCTATCCTTCGCGCCCCACTCGTCGCCGCCTGCCCACGCCGCCAGCCGCCGCCCACGCCGCCATAAAGGATTTAATTATAAGGATTTATAACGACTTAGTAACGGTTTTTAACAAAAAACCGATACTAAATATTAATACTGAACCGATACTAAATCGAAGACTTAGTAACGGTATTTCTGAAAGAACCGATACTAAATCAACTTAGTAACGGTTTTCTATTTAGTATCGGTTCTTTCAGAAAAACCGTTACTAAGATCAAAACCATAAACACTTAGTAACGGTTTTTCTGAAAGAACCGATACTAAATAGAAAACCGTTACTAAGTTGATTTAGTATCGGTTCTTTCAGAAATACCGTTACTAAGTCTTCGATTTAGTATCGGTTCTTTCATAAAAACCGATACAGTATTAATATTTAGTATCGGTTTTTTGTTAAAAACCGTTACTAAGTCCTTATAAATCCTTATAATTAAATCCTTTATGGCGGCGTGGGCGGCGGCTGGCGGCGTGGGCAGGCGGCGACGAGTGGGGCGCGAAGGAGAGAAGAGAGGGAAGGAGAGACAGAGAAGAGAGCGAAGAAGGAGAGACAGAGAAGAGAGCGAAGGAGCGAAGGAGAGTCAGAAGCGAAGGAGAGAAAGAGAAGAACGGGAAGAAGAGAAAAGAAAAGGGAAGAAAAGAAAAAGAAAGAAGGGAGGCGTGCTGACTGGGCGATTAAAAAATCAATATATTTGCCACATCAGCATGCCACGCAATCAGTTAACTGCTGACTGGGCATTTAACTGGATGGAGGGGCAAGTTGAACATTTGAAAGAGTTTAGGGGACAAAAGTGTGCAAAAAAAAGTTCAGGGGACAAGTTAAACAATTTTAAAAAGTTCAGGAGGCAAAAATGAGCTTTTCTCTATAATTTTTTCTCTAGGCCACTTTTCATTTTTTTCATGATATGGGCTTAAGATGTTTTTATAGATTTTGTTGCCTCTTAGTACAGTGATGTCTAAGCCCATGGACTCACTAGGCTTATTACAAGGCTGGTTTTGCGTGGACTCACTCAGCCACTATATAAAGAAAAGAAAAACTATACGCAACCCCTAGATTCATCACCAAGCTTTGAAATTGCTATTGTTTTTTCTAATGACAAGTGGTCATTGAAATAAATGATTTTATTAATTAATAGTTATTAAAATTTTAATTATATGTAGTTATTCTAAGATATTATTAGATGGTTATTAAAAATAAAAATAAAAAAATTTCAATATTTTAATGGCCATATTAAGGTGTTTGACCAGTTTGACCATAAAATTGGTGGAGAATATGGTCTGTTAACTATAAAAGCTCCATCATATTATTACGAGTATCATTTTAATTTGTGGTGGATATTTTGTTGGTGACGTATCATTTTATTATTTATAAAAAGATTCTTGTAAGAAACTAAATAATTAAAGAAAGATATTGATAAAGTTTTAAATGTTTTTATTGATTTATTATACTTTATACTCAACCAACCGAGTTATACAATTAAATAAAGTTTTAAATATTCAAATAATAACATAAATTATTAAAAGGGAATATCCTAATCTTTTTAGCATAATCATGAAAAAGTGAGATTCTTTTAGATAATATAAATGGATTGCGAATTGATGCTAAACTTCTCTCATAATATTGCTGAACACCTAGGCACAGCATCTCTTATCATAATTCACGTCACTTTCACGTTTATATAATTGCATGAAAAACTGAATCTATATAACTATTCACAAATGCAATTCCAATCCAAAAAAATTTGAACAAATTTGCAATATGCAATATATAATACGTTTTATCAATATAAAATAATCTTTCATATCACAAATAAATAAGTGAAAATTTATAAAAATATTGTTGATGTTAATAAAAGTAAAGTAGATTTTCATATCCGCGCATCCAGTTGAACGAACTGACATGCGAACAATTGTGTCCGTACATGTTTGCACATGAGAATTAGATGTACTTGGTGAAGCTATATGCCCTTCTACCACATGTTGCACATGAGGATTAGAACTTTCTAATGATACATACACATATACATACTAGATCATGCCTCATGACTTCGAGTATACGACAAGTACAAGTCTTTCCGAGCTCGTTATTGGATGATCGACAACCCTAGCTTTCACCTATTAAGTACGGTCTTACACCTAGCATCAGCAGCCTTGGCTTCCACGTACCAAGTATGGCTATATCCACTTTAATTATTTTACTTTTTCTACATCTCACATTAATTATATCCCATAAAAATATTTATTCTTCAAAAATATAGTATATTATTCTCAAATATTCTATTTCCGTATTAATGAAAATATTCAATTCGAACTACATAAGTTCTAAATACATAGAAAAATACTTTATAATTTATATATTTACTTTAATGATAATTATGAAATCAAAATAATTTAAAAATCCTACGAGAGCATAAATCCTTTTTTTTTTTGAAGGTTAAGAGCATAAATTTTTAGCTTGAAGGAAAATACGACAAAATCAGACAATGCTTCTAGAAATCCAACTCGTCTTCCCTCCACATACAAATATAGTGTAATAACTTTGTTTTTATTTTTTTATTTTGTAATAACTTCTTTTTCATAACATAGCATCCTTTCTTCTGTGCGACTATTGATTAGAAAATAATTGGTCTGGAAGAAATGACTCGGATGGATATTTATACAGGAGTATATACTTGAACATGAAGGTTAGAAATTGTATGAGTATTTTAGTTGGAGAAAAATATAATAAATGAGATAGTAGTGGAGAGTTATTCTTCTATCAAACTTTAGAAATCAAGACAAAACATCAAGGTGACCCTTCCTTGACTCGGTCAAAACAAGAGACCATTGTTTGTGGCTTATAAAACGCATAGTTAAAATAAAACTCCTCATTAATTAACTCTATTAATTTGTGAGTGCATCATTATTTTCTTGCATACCTTTCTTTTCTAATCTTGCATACATAATTATTTTGTCCATTTCAATTTTATTAAAGATTTGTTAAGAAAATATCAATTATACCTCACAATAGATATTTGAATGATATATATGCTAATTGAGTGATATATTCTTTTTTGACTATTTTGACCACTACCAAGGTGGTGGTTTTGGGGCTTCCTATATGCACTCTATTTTTTATTAAAGATTTGTTACGAAAATCCAAATTATACCTCACAATAGATATTTGAATGGTATATACGCTAATTGAGTGATATATATATTTTTTAAATAATTTTTGATATATTCCTCCAAAATATTTCAATATCAAATTTATCCTTAGTAAAACATATATCTCCGAAGCAGAACGAGCATTGCACCTAATTTATCATAACTATATACCATCTTACTATAGCAATATAACAAACAATATGTACAAACAAATACTAATGTGCATAATGTTTTATGCATTTTGTTTTTCTCCGGCGTAATTATGTACATACAACTTGGTATGTTCTATTAATAGTATTTATATGCTACTTTATATGCCTTATATTTTTTGTATTATTTCTTACATATGTTATTCTATATATACTATATTTTGTGTGTGTATATTATTTTAAAAAAAAAACATTTTCTTAGTTCAAGTAATCCCACCCCTTTATTTTGCAACTTTCTTTGAACATTCTTATTGTGTCACTTTATCCAAATTATTTTAACCATTGAACGATGGAATATGAACAAATCAAACTGGGCATTTAACTGGATGAAGGGGGCAAGTTGAACATTTGGAAGAGTTTAGGGGGCAAAAGTGTGCAAAAAAAAGTTCATGGACAAGTTGAACAATTTTAAAAAGTTCAGGGGCAAAAGTGAGATTTTCTCAAGAAAAAAAAACTATAGAAAATGACCCGTCTGCTCAGTCAAAATAGCTCCAGTTTGATTTCTTGCCAAATTCCGCTGATTTGGGCGTATTCTCTTTCCAATCTAATTCTCCTCGATTCATCCTGTATTTCCTTATTTAACCTCGCCACGATCGCCTTCTCCTTCTATCACCTTTCTCCGTTTCCTTTGAGACCGCCCTGATTAGCTCTCCAGTACAATCTCCCCATGTCGAAAGAACAATCAAACGGTACCAATCCGCCTGACACGGTCATGGCGGAGGCGGAGAGGAGAGACGAGAATGGCACTGAGTCAGGCAAGCCAAAGATAAAGGGTGTCTCTATGATGGAGCTTTTTACGCCGGAGCAGGTCAGGGATCACATCACCAGCCTCAGACAATGGGTCGGCCAGGTACACAATATAAAAACAAAAAACAAAAATATAAAAAGAATGAATTGCAATAATAATATTTAATTATTTTGGTGGTGGAACAGAGTAAGGCGAAGGCGGAGAAGAACGCGGCGATGGAGCAGTCGATGAGTGAGAACTCGTGCCAGCTGTGCGCGGTGGAGAAGCTGACGTTCGAGCCGCCGCCGATATACTGCTCGCCGTGCGGGGCGCGCATAAAGCGCAACGCGATGTACTACACCATCGGCACGGGCGAGACGCGGCACTACTTCTGCGTGGCCTGCCACAACGAGGCCCGAGGCGACACCGTCGAGGTCGAGGGCACCATGTTCCCCAAGGCCAGGCTCGACAAGAAGAAAAACGACGAGGAGACCGAAGAATGGGTAATTAATTATTTGTTTGTTTGTTGAATTTGTCGGTGTATGCTATATATTATGAAAGTATGTGAAAGGTTGTTAATATATATTCAGTAGCCTCGTTTTCCATCTTTTAATGAAAAAGATGCATGGGTTATGCATGTTAGAACTTAGTAATGTATCGATTGAAGTCCAATGTATTCCTGATATTTTGTATGGGTACGCTTGATATTTTGAGATTTTGACACGGTACATATGAAAAATGCTGGTTCGTAAATCACGTACCAATTATATACCTATTAATTTCTTCTTCTTCTTCTTGTTTTGTAGTGGGTGCAATGCGATAAATGTGAGGCGTGGCAGCACCAAATATGCGCGTTATTCAACGGGCGAAGAAACGACGGCGGGCAGGCCGAGTACACTTGCCCTAATTGCTACATAGACGAAGTGGAGAGAGGAGAGAGAAAGCCTCTGCCTCAGAGCGCGGTGCTTGGGGCCAAAGATCTGCCAAGAACCTTATTGAGTGATCATATTGAGAACCGGCTGTTTGAGAGACTCAGACAGGAGAAAATGGATCGTGCTAATCATTACGGAAAATCCATTGATGAGGTATGTTTGTTGAAATTTTTTGTTTTATTTCTTCTACTTTCTTTTTGTTTATGTTGTTCTTTTGTAAGGTGCCTGGAGCGGAAGGGCTTGTGGTGAGAGTCGTCTCGTCTGTTGATAAGAAGCTGGAAGTGAAACCCGGGTTTTTGGAGATATTTCAGGAAGTGAACTACCCTACTGAATTCCCTTACAAATCTAAGGTAAAGACATAAAATTGGGTATTTTCACATAATATTTATCTATTCAATACTAAGGAATTATTACTTTTTGCCAGGTGGTATTGTTGTTCCAGAAGATTGAAGGTGTGGAAGTTTGCCTTTTCAGTATGTACGTGCAAGAATTCGGAGCTGAGGCCGCTTTTCCTAACAGAAGACGTGTTTATATCTCGTACCTAGATTCAGTCAAGTACTTCAGGCCCGAGATTCGAACAGTTACTGGAGAATATTTGCGTACCTTTGTGTATCACGAGATATTGGTACCCTTAACTACTTTCTAAATAATATGTAGTGCTCTTTTTGGTTGTTGGAGCGTTAATAATATATGTTAATATGTGAATGATCCACTACAGATTGGGTATCTGGAGTATTGCAAGAACCGTGGGTTCACGAGTTGCTATATATGGGCTTTTCCACCTCTCTACGGTGAAGATGACATCTTCTATTGCCATCCTGAAATTCAAAAAGCCCCTAAATCCGACCAAATACGTGAATGGTAACTCCAATCTTTTCCAAATCAAAATCCAAATCCATCCCGTAAATTCAAGCAGTACCTCACCATGTGTTTAAATAAATCATTCGCTCTCCTTCTTTAGGTTCTTGAGAATGTTAAGAAAGGGGATAAGAGAGAACATAGTGGTCGACTTGACGAACCTCTACGACCACTTCTTCACAAACAAGGGGGAGTGCAAGGTGAAAGTGACGGCTTCAAGATTGCCTTATTTTGACGGGGATTATTGGCCTGGAATGGCTGAGGATATAATACACCAGCTTAGACGAGAGCTTAGTGAGAATGAATCTGTAGATGCCATGTTGATGCAAAAGGTATGGTTTTTTATTTGATTTGATTTTCTATGTTGTTTGTTTGTGAGTTGAAATTGTTGTGTGTGTCTTGTGGTGTTGTCGGGTTGGGTTTGATGAATTGGTGATGGAATTGGTGAATGAATTGGTTTGATGGGTATAATTAATAATCGACATATTAAGATGGGTTGGTACTAGATGTATATTGGGCATAGAAATATTAGATGCATGGCATATGTGATACACAATATGTTATTGTGACACGGCACCATGCAAAAAGGATATTGATTGATTGTAATGTTGATACGTGTATTTTGCCTGGTATGGTAGGTGTCTAGCAAGAACTGGTGTTTTATCATGTGTTTGCATGAGGTCTCATGTTTTATTAGTTGCGTGAAAGGTTTTAGATTTGATTATTTGTCGTATTTGTAGTTTTAACAGTCGCATTGAATTTCAGTCTCTGCTTCATTAAGTGGAAATAGATTAGAAAGATTAGAATATTAAATGAAAAAGATTTGAGAGATTGGTTCCGCCTTCTATATAAATCCCCAAACCTACCATCTTTGGTATCATCAAACATCAATGGAGGAAAATGGTTCCCAAGAGAAGCGAAGGCAGTTGGGAAAACAAGCGATGGAAACCAATGAAGAGAGTGAACATAATGAGTTTGAAACCAATGAAGAGATGGAAACTAGCGTCTATATGCAATTATGCCCCTTTTTAAGCTTTTCTTGCTTTGGCAAATAATAATAATGCTTGATGTGAATACTCATTCTGATGATCATTTTTCCATTTATATCAAATGCAGATGGGCGAAAAGATATATCCAATGAAGGAAGATTTAATAATGGTGCATCTGCAGCACCCATGCGCCCACTGCTGCCTCATCATGGTCGAGGGCATCCGCTGGGTCTGCAATACTTGCAAAAACTACAACCTTTGTGAAAAGTAAAAAACTAATCTATTTTGAACTTAGTTTTTCAAATATATAACTAATCTTCTCTTTTCATCTCAGATGTTACAATGCGGAACAAAAGCGTGAGGATAGGGATAGGCACCCAACCAACTCCCGTGAAAAGCACACTTTCAAACCCGTATATCAATCATTATTCATATCATTCTTTCATTTTTTTCCTTACCACACCGACATCACTCCCCCATAAATAAATCAAAACCATCTATCATTCTATCCCAGGTGGCCATAACAGACATTCCAAAAGACACAAAGGACAAGGACGAGATCATCGAGAGCGAGTTCTTCGACACCCGTCAATCCTTCCTGTCGCTCTGCCATGCCAACCACTACCAATACGACACTCTCCGCCGCGCGAAGCACTCGTCCATGATGGTGCTCTACCACCTTCACAACCCCTCTGCCCCCGCCTTCGTCACCACCTGCAACGCCTGTTCACACGATATTGAGACTGGCAAGGGATGGGGGTGCGAGATCTGCCCGGATTTCGATGTTTGTACTGAGTGTTATCAGGAGGAGGGAGTGGTCAATCACCCGCATAAGTTGGTCAAGGCGTCGAATGTGGATAGGGATGCTCAGAACAAGGAGGCTCGCCAGATGCGTGTCACTCAGGTATATTTAAATATTTCATATTTATATGTTTTATATTTAACTCTCGTGTGTGCGAAGCAAGTCTAAATTGAGCTCCAATGTGCAATTAAGTCTATATACAAGCTCATTTCTTTAATACAAATATATCTGATCTAACTCTGATGTTATGTAGTTGAGGAAGATGTTGGAGCTGTTGGTGCACGCGTCGCAGTGCAGGTTCCCGCACTGCCAGTACCCGAACTGCCGGAAGGTGAAAGGGCTGTTCCGGCACGGCATCCACTGCCGCTTACGTGCGTCCGGCGGCTGCATCCTCTGCAAGAAGATGTGGTACATCCTTCAGCTCCACGCCCGTGCCTGCAAACCGGCCGACTGCACCGTCCCCCACTGCAAGTACGTCACAAAAACAAATAAACATTTCATCATTATTATTATTATTATTATTATTATTATTATTATTGTTGTTGTTGTTGTTGTTGTTGTTGTTTCTGTTTTATTATAGTTATTCTTATTTATTATTGTTATTGTTATTTTTACTATTATTATTTTATTATTAATATTGTTATTAATAATTTTTATTATTATTATTATTAAAAAAATGTAATATTATTTTTTGTTAATATGTTTATTGGAAATTTGATGATATAGGGATTTGAAGGAGCATTTTTGGAGGTTAAAACAACAGACGGAATCGAGGCGTAGGGCTGCTGTGAATGAAATGATAAGGCAACGTGCGGCAGAAGTTTCGGGGATGAATGACCAGTGAGAAACAAACGACAGACATACTGCTGACTTTTATATCTTCTAGAAGCTTGCAGAAGCAATTGTGTCAGGAGTTTTCGTTTCGTATAGGGTTGATCTATAATCTCCATTAAATAAAGCACTAACTAAATGGAGGCCTGGACTGTTCTGCTCTTCTCCAGTTGTGGCCATTTATTATTTATCCTTGTAATATTTTCGTATTATCGTACCGTGTGTAGCGGAAATAAATGTTTGGAGTTTGTAGAATATTTCCTATCCATTTTTAGTATAAATAAATAAAAATAATCGCGCTTTTAATTGAATATGCTTGGTTTTCAAACTACAATATGATTGTTTCTGAAATGTTTTCTTGTGAAGATTATTATGGTGATAATATGTGTAGTGAGCAAAAGTAGCGTTAAAACAAAATGAGTGGTGATTGATTACACTGTAGAATTAGTGTTGTTATGCTAGAATTAACAGCAAATAAAATCTCATGCAATTAGTGTTATGCGAGAATTTATAATTGGTGATCTCTTCTCTTATGATACTTTCTTCAGGTGAATGTGAACTTCGAAATAAGGCAGTGCAAATGCAATGTAATATATAAGGAAATGTGTGTGAATTTATGACCAGTTTGGATATGTCATGGCAGTCTGAATCTTGGAGCCAAACATACAACAAAATGCAGGAATGAAAAGATAAATAAAGAAAGAAATGAAAAGGTGCATGAATGCAAAGCGTGAATGCCTGGAAAAGCGTTACAATTCAGATAAGCAAGAGAGGAATGGACAGTCAAGAGCCGCTCTGACATGGCATAGCCGGGTGGCGCATACGTGTCGAAAACTTTCTGTGTAAGTCTACTTTCCCCTTTCACCATTCCATTCACCTTCACTCCACCTTTCCCTCTATAAACCTCCAAATTATACCTCCTTGACTCATTCTCTCAATGTTTTCTATAATACATTCTTAGAATTGTTGTTTCCTTTTGAATTTGAAATCAGACTGCGATGGCCATGCCTAAAGGAACAGGAAAGGGAATTCTTGATGGCGTTGACCGGCCTATAGTGGATGTATGATTGATTTTTTTCTACTTTATTTTTCCTTTTCTGTTCTTTCTTATCTGGTTTACCATTTTAGATCTAATTCAGTCATGTTATATTATGGCATCGAATTACCTAATGTTTCAGAATTTAACATCCCAATTAAGAAATAAGGAAAAGATCTCCATAAATCATAATACAGGTGTCCAACATGGGATTTTGGGCTCATTGTTGATTGATTTTGTATTTCGTAATTCAAGATCCAATCAAACTAAGTAATTAGATCGAATCAGACAGCACCGCAATTGGCTGTCAAAATGTTTCTTAGTTGCATGTATCAGTTCGCCAAATAAAAATTTATCTTTTAATAATTGAGACTATATAATTACCTATTCATCATATTCAGTGATTCTTTGACAGGGCAAAAAGAAAGACAAAATAAACATGGCTGTTCCAATCATCATTAGTACGATGACTATGTGTAATATTTGTGATACCAATATTGCAAACGAAGACGCATTATGGCGTTGTGAGGTGTTCTGCGACTTTGATCTATGCGCCAAGTGCTATGAAAAGGAAGGCAACGGGGATCATCCACATAAGCTGGTTAGCATCCCAACCAAGGACCGCAATAAACATAATGCCGACACTCACGGACTGGCCACTGTCACTGAGGTAACTAGTTATTTTGTCCCAACTAGAAACTAAACTTGTTCAAATGGCCATAGGGCCTAATACCATTACAATTCAAATTGAACATTTTGATTGTTGATTTCAGATGAAGGACATGCTGAATCTAATGAGGCACGGATCTAGATGCCAAGTTCAAGACTGCCAGTTCCCAAAATGCAGAAGGGTGAAGTGGCTCTTCAACCATGGAAAAAATTGTCCGGTGCAGTCGAACGGAGGTTGCACTATGTGCAAGAAAATCAAGCACATACTTCATCTCCACGCCTCCGCATGCGTTGAGCCAGACTGTCATGTCCCTCATTGCAAGTATGTTGCAAAAAAGATTATTCATTTCATTTAACTAATGCATATTTTTTGTTGTTAATTGACGATTAATATTAAATGTTTCGGTAGATGCTAATGATTTAGATTAGCTTGGTTCATTGATCAACGGCAATACAATAAATCATTAATATCCAAGTCAAGTGAACCGTTATATCCTATCCATTATAAACCGTTATATTATACTTTTTTGACTGAGCCATTATATTATAAACCGTTACAAACTGTTATTTTATAAACCGTTACATTATAAACCGTTATACTATATTAGTTTTCTTCACGAATGAATGTAGGGAGATGAGGGAAAAGACCCAAAGGGTTATGCAGGAGATTGATCAAGCAAGCTCAAGTAACAGCACACGGACATTGAGCAGACGAGAGAGGATGAAGCAACGTGTTGAGGAAGCTTCTAGAAGCAACAAGAAAGAGACGAAGAAGCCGCAACATGAGTCAAGTCCTCAAGAGAAGGCAATTATCAGCGGCCTTTGGTTTCTGACTCTCGGTGTGATGTTGAATAAACAGCGTGGAGATAGAGAGAAGTGAACATGTTTTGTCTTGTGTTTGTTTGTTCATGTATGAATATTCCAATTGGCATGAAAAATGTTCTAGTATTCACAATATAATGTTAACTCCTTTCATCAAAAAAAGAAAAATAATGTTAACTCCTAATAATTTTTTAAATCTATGAATATTCCATTTTGCCTGACAAATGCCTCATAATATTTCATTTTATCGAATACTTCTAACCAATAATTTTAAATCTTAACCACATTTCAAACTAAATAATTCTCTTAGGAAATCTGGAGAGAGCTTGAATTATCCCTTCCGAATTTATTTTATATAAATTTTGGAGTTTTACAAGTAAACTATAAATTTACAAAAACGAAAAAAAATCCACCAGCAAAAAGCTGAGGATGCAAGCAAAAAGAAAAAAAAGAAGAAGAAACGGCCCACCCAACAGAACCTATCTCAGACCAAAAATTTATTTTTGAAGCTCAATAAAATAGACTGTCAGATCCTCACCGGCAGTACGCATCTAATCGCATAAACTGAATACTTTACTATCTTAGCCTCAGGCCGACTTTCACAAATCGATTATGTTTTTCATGACGATAGATGCCGACTACCAATTAGCCAGCAACTAATACCGATTATATTTCACTTTACAATCCCCTAAAATACACCAAATCAAACATGCCCACATCCCATTTGTCAACTCGAGAGCCCAAGCCAAACAATGAAACAAGCCTTATTACTTATTAGCCAACCAATAGGAAATAAAAATGATAATTCAATTCCCGTTTTACTAAAAATCCGGAATTGGATTCCATCACTAAATCCGTATTTCCTCAAATCACCTCAAGTCGAATTACTGTGTTGTAAAATCCCCCTCTTCTCTTCTCTTCGCTTCTCTTCTCAAACCCTAGCTCTCTCTCTCTCTCTCGCCATGGCGAAAGACCAATCCAACATGCCGTTGAACCCGCCGGGAGCTGTGCCGGGATCCTTCACGTACTTCCCGGTGCCGTTCCATCTCCAGCCGAACGGTGCTTCTTCTTCTTCTTCGTCTCAGCAGCAGCCTTATGCTGTTTCGAATCCGAATCCGACTTTTGTGCCGCCGCCTCCTTCGTTCGCTCCGCTCCCTCAATTCCACCAGGTATTTATTTTCCTTCTCTTCGCTTATGTAATTTTTGTTAAATTGAGCAGGGAATGAAGTTGGATTATATGTAATTTTGAGGGAAATTGTTTGGTAGGAGGATCATTAGTTACATCTTGGCCTAATTTCTTCCCTGGAAAAGCTTATAATTCCATTTACACCCCTGCAAAACGTGAATTATCACCCAATACCTCTGCAAATTCACTCATATATCATGAATACTCATAGTGATACTCATGATATATGAGTGGGTTTATATCGGTATTCTATTGGTGATATTTGCAGGCGAACAGATTGAGTACCAAAACCTGTTAAATCATGCTTCACATTACATAACAGTAACATCTCAAGAAATCAAAAAATCCGATACCCAATTTCGTGCAGCCAATTACCAACATTCCTCACGAAAAATTCTTAAAATTTATTTTCCAGGCACACCAACTCTTCCAGCGAGACGCTCAGACAATCACGCCAGAAGCACTAGAAGGCGTTAAAGCCGCATTAGCAAATGGTGACGTGGACCACAAGACCGAGTCCAGGAAAAAAGCGGTCCCACGCAAAGCCGCCGGCCAGTCTTGGGAGGACCCCACTCTCACTGAATGGCCCGAAAGTAAATAAAAAAAATTCAAATTTTTTTTGAATTGTTTTTGGTTGAAAGTTTCATATTGTTTTTTGTGAGAAGGATGAGTGATTTTGGAATGTGTGCAGATGATTTTAGGCTGTTTTGTGGGGATTTGGGGAATGAGGTGAATGATGATGTTCTTACGAAGTCTTTTGCTAGGTTTCCGTCGTTCAACATGGCTAGAGTGGGTCCCTCTTTCTCTCTCCTGTTTTGTTGTTTCTTTCTCTAGACTGTTTAGGTGTTATTTAAGTTTGGATTGTTTTAATTTTTGTAGGTAATAAGAGATAAAAGGACAGGCAAAACGAAAGGCTATGGATTTGTGAGCTTCTCAAATCCTTCGGACCTTGCTGCTGCTATAAAAGAAATGAATGGTGAGTTTGTATATATAGATATTATTTACGTATTTTTCAAAAATGACCAAAATGCCCCTTGATATGTGAGTTTCGAAGTATTTTGTTTATAGGAAAGTATGTCGGAAACCGGCCAATCAAATTGCGGAAGAGCAATTGGAAGGAGAGAACTGATGAAGAGGCTTTAAAAAGGCAAAAGGTACATTATTTTCCTCTTCTGTTTTATTTTTTCAATTATTTTTTTCCTCTATTTTATTTTCAACAGTAAATTGTAGTTGGCTGTACTTGTGGAATTGATTATTTATGTAATATTTGTATTTGTGTTTTTACAGAATTACACTCAGAAGAAACCAAAAATGCAAAAGAAGAGCGTTTTGCACAAGTGAAGAGGAAGATGCGAAAGACTCAGAATGATTTTAGTTTCATTATGATTGGATGTAAACTAATCATCACTTGCATGAAGAAATCTTGAAGAGGAATTACATGAGCTAGAGATTTTTTCTGAAAAGAAACAAGATATCAGTTGTTTTTAAATCGTGTAATTTCAGTTAGTTTTGTTGATATGCTATAAATTCTAAGAATTTGTGATTGTTTATTGTGTTCTTTTGTGTATGAATTATAGTTTTATTGGGTTTTTTTTTTGTTTTATCTTCTTTTTATTATATTTATTACTTAATTCATATATTACTACTACTGCACTTGATCTTGTAGCATGTTACTGTATATTTCTGAATGTTTGAAAACTATTAGGAAATTAAAAGAAATTCATTTTGTTTTTGAATTTACGCATACAAAATTGCAACATTTTTCTAGGTAACCCACAAAAGCCAAATCATAATTATTCATCAGACCCAAAAAATTATTTCAGCTCTTCGTAACAGAATATTATTCTACTCAAATCTTAAACAGACACTGCTTAAAATAAAAATCATCAAACCACAAATAACAACAAAGAAAATATAGCAAAATAAACTCATAATTCAAGCTTGCATTAAAAAAATAAAATAAAAATAAACTCATAATATTAATTTCAAACGCAGTACATACTACTATCATTTCAAAACATCAAGATAACTCCAACACCACCACCATAACATAACACACTCCAAAAGATAAACTTAAACCTTCAACGCCAAAATACCACTCATAAAAACAAACGCCAAAATACCACTCATAAAAACAAAACACAACACATATAAAATAATTAAAGCTTGTCCTCAAACTCAGAGAGAGGAGTGATTTGCTCCTTCAAGCCCTTCCTCTTGCGAATATCCTTCACAATCAAGCCGGCTTGCGACGTCACATCCAACGGATCCGTCGCCATCATATCCCAATGGTCAAACACGCACTGAGGAAACGCCTGGCCAGATGTGGCCTCTCTCAAATCCGCCGTGAACCCAAACGAAGAAATGACAGGCAAGTAAGCCTTGATGTTGTAAAGTGGGGTACCTTGTCTTTGGACTTCTTCAAACACGTGGCCTCTCTTCTGATTCAGAGTCGAGTAGATTCCACCTAGCGCATTTTCAGGAGCTTGGATTTCAACCAAGAAAACCGGCTCGAGGAGTCTCGGTTTGGCGGTGTATTGGGCCGCGTACATTGCACGTCTGGCGGTCGGGATGAGCTGGCCGCCTCCCCTGTGAATTGCGTCAGAATGAAGAACAACATCGCAAATCTCGAAACAAATTCCACGCATGTTTTCATCTGCTAGAACGCCTTCTTTTGAAGCCCATTGGAATCCGGCCACGACCGAGTCCTTGATTTCATTCAAGTATTGCACACCCTTGCACATGTCGACCACCATATTTGGACCGGTAGTGTCGGGACCGAAACACCAGATCTTCTTAGCTATGTCTTTGTCCCAGCCGAATTCTTCAGATAAGATCTTCGCGCGAGCTTTAGGGTCATCTCGGGGGCCCAAACGGGAGTCGTCAATCGCCTCAGGTAAACCATCCTCTAATGGTCGAGCTTCTAAGTAAAGTCTGTTGTGCTTGTTGGGTGACTTGCTCATAACAGTACGGCACGATTTTTCCAACACGGTTTCTCTGAAGGAAACGACTGGGGGAGTTGAAATTAGTTCTACACCCCCCATGAAGCCCATCAAATCATTCATGCATATCTCAAGGTGAAGCTCGCCGGCGCCTGCGATGATGTGCTCGCCTGATTCTTCGATCGAACAGAGAACCATTGGATCGGATTTAGCTAATCTTTTCAGCCCTTCAACGAGTTTAGGTAAATCTGCTGGGTTTTTGCACTTGACGGCCTGTCTCACGACTGGAGAGACCGAGAATTTCATGGCTCGGATCGGACAAGCGGCCTCTTCATTTTCGTTAGTCAGAGTGGCGTTTTTGGTAATAAATTGGTCGAGACCGACCATGGCTACCGTGTTACCACATGGTACATCCTCAACCGTCTCTTGTTTCTTCCCCATCCAAATAACGGTTCGCTGAATGCTCTTCACATACAAATCCTTCTTCTGACCAGGCACGTAATTCGGACCCATTATCCTAACCTTTGTGCCAGTCGTGGCTTTTCCCGAAAAAACTCGACCAAAAGCATAAAACCGGCCCTTGTCAGCAGCCGGAATCATTTTCGACACGTAAACCATCAAAGGACCGTTCGGATCACAATTTCTAATCGCCTCAGCATACTTATCGTCCAACGGACCTTCATACAAATTCTCAACACGGTACGATTGAGCTTTGGCCGGCGAAGGAAGGTGATAAATCATCATCTCTAGCAGCGCATCGCTCGCAGGAAGCCAGGCTTGCATCACGCGTTTCATCAAATGTTTGCCCACCAACTCCTTATCCTCCGATTTCAAACTCACGCCCAACTTCGCAAGCATCGGCCAGAGCTTGTCCTTCTGATCGACCATGCAAATGTTGATGATCTGCTTGATTGGCTCATAACAGAACTGCACGAACCCGCGCTTGCAAGTGCTCGACCCGGTATGCTTGGTTGTCCATTTTCTCGTCACGGGATCGAAAAAATTCTCACCCCACAATCTCTCCATCATCTTCGACTCATCAACCCCGAATTTCGCCGCGTACATCTTGGCAAAATTTGTAAGCGTGAAAGCCCAACCATGCAAACCGGCCGAAAAAGCCACTGTACCTTTTTCCGGTGCAACCTGCACATCCCCCAAAAGCTCATCCTCATAAGTCGCCATAGTGACATTCACGTTCTCAATCACCCTATTGAACGTCTGATATGCCTCCTCACCATCCAACTGAAGCTCCAAAAAACACCGATCCATCTTATTCACCGTCAAAACCGGCTTGATCCTCTCGCCCAAACTCTGCCTCAGCACCGTCTCAGTCTGAACGCAAACCCCCTCAATGCAATCCACCACCACAAGCGCGCCATCAGTAATCCTCAAGGCAGCCGTAACTTCAGACGAAAAGTCAATGTGGCCGGGCGAGTCGATCAGATTAATCAAATACTCGTTGCCCATCCGTTCACCCTTGAAGGCCTTCAGCGACTCATCGGACATGGAGTAGTAGAGGGAGATTCCGGTGGATTTGATGGTGATGCCTCGCTCCGCCTCGTCGGCCCGAGTGTCGGTCATGCGAACGTCGCCCGCCACTTCCTGTGCAATGATTCCCGCCGCAGCGACGAGTGAATCCGTCAGAGTTGATTTTCCTAAAAAGAAGGAAAACAATTAAGTTTAGAAAATTGAGGTATGTTTATAAGATCAATCAGTTTATATTTCAATTGTATTCAGAAAGAGAAATCTGTTTGTGTAAGCCAGTTAATTAGAATTTCACTATTTTTACAGCATTACTGTCAAATTAGTGTGCGACTAAAAACATTCATTAAAATTTAAAACTTACAAGCCTATTTATAAGAATCTGAGATTATTAAAATAGCGAGATTATTTATATTTAACAAAGTAGAGAGTGATAAATCATATGCAAAGTAGAGACTACTGAATACGTGACAAACAGATATGCCAAACTAAAAAGGACAGGGTATGAGAAACAGAGACTAATTGTTCTTAAAATAAAACAGAAACTGAATTATCTGGAAATAATACACAAGTAAATAAAAATATATTGAGAAATTAATCGTACCATGGTCAACATGAGCGACAACAGACATATTACGGATGTTATGTTTGCGATCCATAATCTTGCGGAGCTCCTCTGCTGTGAATTTCACCATCTTGATTTCTTTGCAAGTTCACAAATTACTACCTCTTAAGAACTTTTCTGTAAAATAATATGAAAAGGGTATTAGTAACAAAATAAGAAGATATGCTTACTTATTTGTTTTTGGAAAAAGAAATTCAAGCCTAAACCTAGAAAAAAAACACAAAATATTACATATAACAGTGCGTACGGTGAATATTACTATATATAACCTTATATATTTTAGATAAAAATATAAACTCAAAAATATGTAAATATAGCAAGGTAATCAGATTTATTATAGATCTGTAAGAGAACATAGTAGATAATAAAACAGAGATTATTTGAGAAAAAAAAATTGAGACTAAAACAAACAAAACACAAACAAAAATTGAGATATCAGAAAACAAACACAAACCCATCCAAGAAAAATAAAACCCAAAAACATGATGCTAAAACACAACGAGTCGCTCTGTTTCAGAGCAAATAACTCAAAAAGAACTAAGAACTCCAAACAAAACTAGAGAAAACAAAAGGAAAAAAGAGGTGCTAACCTAGAAGAGTTTTTCTTTTACTCCTCCTTCTGGCGGCAGAGTAAAAGTTGGTAATGAAAACCCTAGACAAAGGGTGCTATATATACTGAATCAAGGCAATGAAAAGATGGAAATAAAAGGATTTTATTGAGAAATGGTAATAAAATGCTTGTTTTGATGGAAAGAAAGAGATGCCATAAATAGAGCGAGCAAACGCCTGCGCAAAACGAAAGGACGTTCAGAATATTTACCATATCCTTGCGGAACACTTTCCTTAAGCTGATACCAAAACAATATGGAAAGATTTTTTGGGTCTGGAGTTGTGGAAAGAAATATTTTGAATACAATATTAATGATTTGAAATAGAGAAAATATACTTTTCTGTACGATTTATTGTTAATAATGTTTTATGAAAAAAATCAATATAAATATATATGTTTTTCCAATAAAGATATGGTTCTTAAATATATTTTTGATTTTTGAAATGTCAGTTTATTTTTGTCATGTGTATATGAATAAAGTTGATTAAGAGAAATATTTACTGGGAAATTAGTGAATAATTACACGTAGATAGCTTAGAGAAATGATGTGAGAACAAATTGTATTATAATTATGCTAGGAATAGGATGTCAAGTTTGTAATTAATTTTTTTTATCATATAACTTTTTCCTGTTTGCCTGTTTGGTTTAAGTTTGACAATAAAAAATGTGGTTCAAATTTCATCTAGTCTAAGTTTGGCTTCCAAGTTTTGTATTTTTTTTATATCATAGAACTTGGCCCCCAAGTTTGCTCTTAACATAGACCGCAGGACAAACATAGCAACATAACTTCAACTAACAAATCTCTAGTTTGGGCATATTATAGGCCCATTCCATAATTGGGCTGCATTCAAATTTTGTAATAGCAGGCCTAAATATATATTTTTTCTTTCATTGGTACAAGGATTAATTATGCTGTTTCCAAATATATTTATTAATCTTTCCTAAACATATACACTATCTTGTCATTACAATAAAATGGAGATCTTTATTTCGGTAATTATATCCAAAAGTTTTCCATTATCACTCATATATATTAGACACAAAATCGAGCTATTCAGTTCAGTCTATCTCAACTATTTATTCTCATTTTCTTCCTTGAAAGGAATCGATAAATTTAAAAGTATCTTAGCAATACATCAGAATCTATGATCGATCTGGAGCATAGATTTCCATGTTGTCAAGCAATCTAACGGCCCCAAAATAAGCAGCAACACATATCACAACGTTACAATCAATCTTCTCTACTGGTACCAAACTCTCTTGCTCCACAATCTACAGATTAAAGAAAAAATAAATTAAGAAAAAAATAGTGAAAATTAGAGAATGAATAAATGGTACTAGTATATTAACGACACGGTACCTCAACATAGTCTATTTTTCCATCAGATTGTGATATTTTCTTAATAATATCATCTTTTAATTCTTGGCATGTGATCTTCCCTTTTAACACATCAGATTTTGCTTCGGACAGAGACCGATGTATGGACAAAGCCTACAAAAAGATATTACAAAATATTTCCATTTATTGAAATGAAGTTTGACAAAACAAAACAGGACACGTGAAAATTCATTATCAATTAATCCCCAATTAATCATCAATTACGCAATATAACTCAACTAAGTCCTAATTTAACATAGATTTGCATCAAAAAAAGTCCTAATTTAACATAGATAACCTTAATTTAAATAACTTAAAACAAAATCATCTTTTCACTAACCTTCTTTCTTTCTTCAGGCAAAAGCCGAACATTTCTAGAACTCATCGCTAAGCCATCCGATTCACGCACTATTTCCGACCCAATTATCTCAACCGCAAAATCCAAATCCCTCACCTAACAAACCACCCAAAATAAAATCAAACAAAACCAAATATCAACAAAACAAACAAACAAAAATCGCTGGTAATCTTTCTACCATGCGACAAATCACGCGCCACTGCTGGTAATCCTTCTTGCCGAAAATCGCGAGGTCGGGCTCGACGATGTGAAACAGCTTGGCGACAACTGTCGCGACTCCTCTGAAATGTACCGGCCTGTTTGTACCGCACAATCCCTTCTCTAATTTCTCCACTCTTATCCACGTCTCGTGGGCCCCGCTCCCTTTCTCTCTCTCTAGACACGAAATTGGTGCCGCTTGCTCTTCTCCATTTTCATTGCCTTGGTTTGAAAAATTAAAATGTTATTTTGTTTATGAATGTTGGGCTATTTATTGAAATATTTCTTGAAAATCGCATATAGTTCAAAATTCAAATCAATTTCTTCCAATTTGCATACAACATATAACAACATACAAAAGTTGTAAAATTATAAACTTATAATGCATGTTTTCACTTCCCAACAAAGAAAACTACATCTTCTCCATTTCCATTGCCTCGAATATTAAGCTCCATGACAATAATCAAAATCCTTTTTTCGCTACAATTTTCTCAAATCCGCACATATCCCAAACCAATTTCTCCCAATTCATAAAATTATAATCTATCTTTTCGCTCCACAAATAATTCTCACCAGAACCAGCGGAGAAATCCTGATGTGGCTCCGGTTCGATCTGCCCCGGACCGTCATACTCATACAAATATTTCTTAAAAATCGGATACCCTTCAAATCAATTCCTTCCAATTTGTATATAAGTACAACATATAACAACACTTCTAATTATTAAATTATAAACTTATAATGCATGTTTTAACCGTATTACAAATTTCAAAAATAAATAATGCATGCTTTCATTTCCCAGCAAAAAAACTATTGTCTCACCAGAATCAGAGATATGCTGAAATGTCTCTGCATCGATCGGCCCCAAACCATCATACTCATACAAATTATAAGGACAAAACACAGCCTTCACAACCCCCGTCTCCTCCAGCTTCCCCAAATCCCCTTGCAAATCCGAAGGATAGCTCGAGAGGTCCTCAGCGGGAGCGAACTGGCCGGGGTTCAGGTACACGGAGACCACGACGGCGTCGGCCCTGGCCCCGGCGGCGCGGACGAGGGAGAGGTGGCCCGCGTGGAGGAAGCCCATGGTGGGCACGAGCGCGACGGAGGCGCCGGTGCGGCGGAGGCGGCGGGACCAAGCGCGCATGTCGGATTTTGATGTTATGACCTCCATTGTTTTGAGAAAGATTGAAGAATGGATGGCGCGAGGGAGGAAAGATCCAAGCTGTAGTTTAGTATCTGTTTAACCAAAAAAAAAATAGCCAAGCTGTATGTTTTATTAGTTATTTTTATTAGCTATTACAGAGGATTTGTATCGTATATATCCTTGTAAATTAAAAGAGCCAAATTAAAAGAGCCAGGCTGTATGTTTCATTAGTTATTACAGAGGATTTGTATCGTATATATCCTTGTAAATTTTGATATTTGCACACAGGATTGTAGGCTCGGCTTCCGAAGATGTGTTTTTAAGGAGGATTTGTTTCGAATATATCCTTGTAAATTTTGATATTTGCACAGGATGGTGGGGTCGGCGGCGGCCGAAGATGTGTGTTTGAAAAGGGGTTGACAAGTACAAATTGTGAGGATTTACAATGTTAAAGGGAAATCTGAAAATGGGATGGATTTTATTATGCCCAAAGATCATGGTATGCTGTTTTTTTCCGATTTTTAATATATTTTTTATTTTCTATATATTGTCTATATATATTGATTTGTGAGGTTGGGGGAGAAAGAATGATGACGTGACCAAGGGCGAAATGAAAGAAGGATTTTTCCTATGTATCCTTCTGAATTTTATGAATTTTATTTCTGTTGGGCAATTTTGTCAAGAACTATTATTTGAAAGAAGTTCAATTCATAATTTATTTTTTGAGATTCAACTCAAGTTTGCTGAATTGAGAAACTTTGCTAATATGTGCTAAATAAGATTGTGTGTTATCGAGACGTGGATCTAAATTTTTTTTATTTAAGTGCAGGATCTAATAAGAACTAAGCATGATATGACCGTGTAAAATTTAAATTTTTATAGAACTTTAATATAGTTTATTGTGACAGAACGATATAATTAATGTATACGATCTCCAAATTAATTTACTAATACATTAAGGAATGAGTAAAATTTTTAGACTCTCAACTATTTCAGGTCAATATTATTATTCGTCATCGCCTACAAGTTAGTACTTTAAATAAAACTATTTTCTTACTTTTTTTATTAACAGAAAAATTTTAAAGTTTAATACATTTTCCAATTTGTGAGGATACTTGTGTAAAATTATGTCACCTTGTCGGGATTTATTTTATGAATGAGACATATTGCCACCCATTTTTTGAAAAATCCATAAAATAAATTATTGGATAAGATTGTCTTCATTTTGTTTTTTTTTTCGATTTTATAGCCCTTAAACATCCAACAACACCTAACTAACTAGGCCCTCTAAGTCTTGAACCCATGCCCTATTGAAAGGGGGCTAAATGCATTCCAACTCCGCTAAGTAGTGGATGCCTTCATTTAAAAATGTTATATTACCGACCATTTACTAATCAGATTTTGACTCATATAGCCGCCACGCCACTTGCCAGTTGCCATCCTCAAAGAAACAAACAAAGCTAGCTAGCATCGAGAAATTATATAATGATTACAAATAATAATGATAATTAGCTGGTCTGGGCTGGGCTGGTCTGGTCTGGTCTGGGCTGGGCTAAGTTAGTTAAATTATTGAATCTTACATTGAAGTAAATGTAAGTTTGTGGGAGACCCTTTTTTTCAAAATTCTTCTGAAATTGTCACATTAGGAATGCACACAAAAAATATCTCATTTAACTTTTGAATTTCAAAGAAAAAAAACTTGTTTTAATATAAATTACAGCCATGATAAAATATTGAATGCTTTGTAAATAGAGTCAGAGGGATGAATTCTCTTATTTTTAATATAATTGCACCCATGAACAAATGAACAATCAAACACTAGATAAAAATACTGTTCACTCATTCTCTCCTCTGTTTATCCAACACCACCACCATGTTCACTTCTTCTCTCTCTCTCCACGCTGTTTATTCAACATCATGCCGAGAGTCAAAAACCAAAGGCCGCTGAAAATCGCCTTCTCTTGAGGACTTGGCTCATGGTGCGGCTTCTTCGTCTCTTTCTTGTTGCTTCTAGAAGATTCCTCAACCCGCTGCTTCATCCTCTCTCGCCTGCTCAATGGTCGTGCCTTCTTAGTTGAGCCTGCCTGATCAATCCCTTGCATCACCCATTGGGTCTTTTCCCTCATCTCCCTGCATTCATTCGTGAAGACAACTTATATAGTAGAACGGTTTATATTGTAATGGTTTATAATGTAACGGTTTTATAATGTAACGGTTCAGTCAAAAAAATATAATACGGTTTATAATGGATAAGATAAAGCGGTTCACTGGACTTGGATTAATGCTTTATAATATAGCCGTTAATCTAATGAGCCTAGCTAATCTAAATCATTAGCATTTAACAGGACATTCAATATAATATCTTGTTATAACATACTTGCAATGAGGAACATGGCAGTCTGGTTCGACACATGCGGAGGCATGGAGGTGAAGTATGTGCACAATTTTCTTGCACATATTGCAACCTCCGCTGGACTGCACCGGACAATTTCTTCCATGGTTGAAGAGCCACTTCACCCTCCTACATTGAGGGAACTGGCAGTCTTGAACTTGGCATCTAGACCCGTGCCTCATTAGGTTCAACAGGTCCTTCATCTGAAATCAACACTCAAAATGTTCAAATAAAATTATAATGAGAGCAAGTATCTTTAGCCATTTGAATAACAATAATTAGTTACCTCAGTGACAGTGGCCAGCCCGACATTGTGCTGTTCGCGGTCCTTGGTTGGGACGCTTACCAGCTTATGTGGATGATCTACATTGCCTTCTTTTTCATAGCACTTGGCGCATAGATCAAAGTCGCAGAATACCTCACAACGCCATAACGCGTCTTCGTTCGCAATATTGGTGTCGCAAATGTTACACATAGTCATCGTACTAATGATGATTGGAATAGTCATGTTAATTGCGTCTTTATTTTTGCCCTGTCAAAGAATCGCAAAATGTGATGAATAGGTAATTATATATTTTTGCTGTTTTTTTGTGATATAGATATCTCATTTATTTAAAGAGAAAATTTATTGGGGAACTGGTGCATGCAAGTAATAAACATTCTGAGAGCCGATTGCTGTCTGATTCGATCTAAGAGAAATTACTCAGTACAATTGCATGTCGAATTACGAATTACGAAATCAATCAACAATACACCTAAATCCATGTTGAACACCCATATTATGATTTAAGGAGATATTTTCCTTCTTTCTTAATCGGGTTGTTAAATTCCGAAATATTAGGTAATTCGATGCCGCATTTTAACATGACTGAATTAGAACTAAAAAGGTAAACCAGGTAAGAAAGAACAGAAAAGGAAAATTAGAAAAAATCAATCATACGTCCACTACAGGCAGGTTAACACCATCAAGAATTCCCTTTCCTGTTCCTGTTCCTTTCGGCATGGCCATCGCAATCTGATTTCAAATTGAAAAGGAAACAATACTTTCAAAGAATGCTTTATAGAAAAAATTGAGAGAATGAGTTAAGGTGGTTTAATTTGAGGTTTATAAAGGGAAAGGTGAAGGGTGAAGGGTGAAGGTGAATGGAATGGTGGTAAAACGTAAAGTACACTCACAAAGAAAGTTTGCGACGCGTATAGCCTGCCCGGCTATGCCATGTCAGAGCGGCTCTCTACCGTTCAGTCCTCTCATGCTTATCCGAATGGTAACGTTTTTCCAGGCATTCACGCTTTGCATTCATGAACCTTTGTTTCCTTTTTTTTTTGTTATTTATCTTTTCATTCATGCATTTTGTTACATCTTTGGCCGTGAGACTCAGACTGCCACAACGTAGTCAAGCTGGTCATGTATCGCAAAAATTTGTATGCATTTCCTTATATAACACATTGTGCACCATTATTTCATCGTGAGGGAAAAAAGAGACCACCAATTATAAACTCTTGCATAACTACATTAATAACATTGAGATTTGAAGGTATATATCTCCTAAGTGATTTCAAAATCACAGAAATCAACAATCGAAAATCATAACCATTGTGGAATCACATACTCATCACTCTGTTTTGTCCCTATTTTTGCTTACTACTTGCATATTAATTATCACCATACACTGCAAAAAACATTATCACTATACCAATTTCCCTAGAAAACATTTCAGAAACATCATATTGTAATTTGAAAACCATTGATATAACAAAGATTTAACTAAAACCACAATTATTTTTATTCTTTTATACTAAAAATGGGATATGAAATATTCTACAAAATGGGAGGGGAGGGGAGCTGTCATTCATTCCCATAACATTAAACAACCATAAAAACTAAATAAGCAAAAAGAAGAAAAAAAACTCCAAACATTATTTTCAGCTACACACGGCACGAGAATACGAAAATATTACAAGGATAAATAAATGAATGGCCAGAACTGAAGAGCAGAACAGTCAAGGCCTCTATTTAGTTAGCGCTTTCTTTAATGGAGATTATAGATCAACCCTATACGAAACGAACGAAAACTCCTGAGATACAACCTGCTTCTGGAAGCTTCTAGAAGGACTAGAGTAACAGTATGTACAAGTTCTCGATGGATAAATAGACGGACGGACAGATGGATGGATGACTTGCTTGTTTCTCACTAGTCATTGATTCCGGAAACTTCAGCTGCACGTTGCCTCATCATTTCGTTCACAGCAGCCCTACGCCTCGATTCAGCCTGTTGTTGCAACCTCCAAAAATGCTCCTTCAAATCCCTATATCATCAAATTCCCAATAAACATATTAACAAAAAATAATATTACATTTTTTTAATAATAATAATAATAATAAAAATTATTAATAACAATATTAATAATAAAATAATAATAGTAATAATAATAATAAATAAAATAATAACAATAAATAATAAATAAGAATAACTATAATAAAACATCAACAACAACAACAACAACAACAACAACAACAACAACAACAATAATAATAATAATAATAATAATAATAATAATAATAATAATAAAATGTTTATATTTTTTGGATCTAACGTACTTGCAGCGAGGGACGGTGCAGTCGGCGAGTTTGCAGGCGCGGGCGTGGAGCTGAAGGATGTACCACATCTTCTTGCAGAGGACGCAGCCGCCGGACGCGCGCGTGCGGCAGTGGATGCCGTGACGGAACAGCCCCTTCACTTTCCGGCAGTTCGGGTACTGGCAGTGCGGGAACCGGCACTGCGACGCGTGCACCAACAACTCCAACATCTTCCTCAACTGCATTGTTATAGAAAAAACACCCCATGTTGTTAGTTAGATTAGATTAGATATATTTCTTTCTTTTTCTCATCTCTTTATATTGAGGAGGCTAAAATTGACTCTTGAAATGGGAACGGTTTGGTTGTATAAATTGAATGTTGATTAAAGAAATAAGCTTATATTTAGACTTGCTTTGCACACATGTGAGTTAAATATATAAATATTAAATATATAACTATTAAATATATATAACTATTAAATATATAAATATATAAATAATTAAATGTTTAAATATACCTGAGTGACACGCATCTGGCGAGCCTCCTTGTTCTGAGCATCCCTGTCCACATTCGACGCCTTGACCAACTTATGCGGGTGATTCACCACTCCCTCCTTCTGATAACACTCCGTACAAACATCGAAGTCCGGGCAGATCTCACATCTCCATCCCTTGCCGGTCTCAATATCATGCGAACAAGCATTGCAAGTGGTGACGAAGGCGGGGGCGGTGGGGTTGTGCAGGTGGTAGAGGACCATCATGGACGAGTGCTTCGCGCGGCGGAGCGTGTCGTATTGGTAGTGGTTGCCCTGGCAGAGCGACAGGAAGGCTTGGCGCGTGTCGAAGAACTCGCTCTCCAGGATCTCGTCCTTGTCCTTTGTGTCTTCCGGAACTTCGCCTATGTCCACCTGGAATTAAATGATAGTTTTTTTTTTTGGGTATATGGGTGAGTGATTTTGATATGGTGAAAGAATGAAGGAATGATTGATGAGGGTTGTTGTCATACGGGTTTGAAAGTGTGCTTCTCGCGGGAGTTGGTGGTAGGATGCCTTTCTCTATCCTCACGCATCTGTTCTGCGTCATAACACCTAAGAGGAGGCGAAAAGAGAAGATTAGTTATTTCAGAAAGCATGTTCAAAATAGATTGTAGAGACATGAATAGAAAAATTTTAATTACTTGTCGCAGAGGTTGAAGTTTTTGCAGGTGTTGCAGACCCAGCGAATGCCCTCGACCATGAGGACGCAGCAGTGGGCGCACGAGTGCTGCAGATGAACCATTATGAAATCTTCCTTCATTGGATATATTGTTTCGCCAAGCTGCAATTGACATAAAAGGAAAAATGATCGTCAGAAACAGGTTTTCGTGTAGAGTATTGCCATTGCCAAAAAAAAGAAAAGCTTAAAGAAGGAGCATAATTGAATATAGGCTTTGGTTTCTATCTCTTCATTGGTTTCCATCTCTTGTTTTTCCAACCGCCTTCGCTTCTCTTGGGAACTGTTATTTTCCTCCATTGATGGATGGTGATAATACCAAAGATGGTAGGTCATTGGGTTTATATAGCAAGAGGAACCAATATTTCAAATCTTTTTCATTTAATATTCTAATCTTTCTAACCTATTTCCGTTTAATGAAGCAGAGATTCACATTCAATACCTCAGATAAAACTACGAATACGACAAATAATCAAATCTCAAACCTTCCACGCAACTAGAAAACATAAGACCCCAATGCAAACACATGATAAAACACCAGTTCCTGCTAGACACCTACCATACCAGGCCTATTACACGTATCAATATGATAACTAAATCAATATCCTTTTGCACGGTGCCATGTCACAATACCATATTGCATCATCTACGCTATGCATCTTTACATGTGCACAAACCCATTACATTCACAAACCCACTTAATATGTCAAGTTATTATACCTATCAAACCAATTCACTCATCAATTCCATAACCAATTTTAACTCGAACCCAAACCAACCACACCACAAACACCAAAAATAAAATCAAAATCAAAACCATACCTTCTGCATCAACATGATATCTTTGGACACATTTCCGCTAAGATCAGTTTGTCCTGCCGCCTTAAGCGCTCTTTTCGTAATGGTCTTCTTAGTCTTGCCCTTCTTCTGCATCTTCCGGTCCTCCTCCTCCTGCCTGAGCTGGTGGATCATGTCCTCGGCCGCTCCGGGCCAGTAATCCCCGTCGAAGTACGGCAGTCTCGCCGCCGTCACCTTCGCCCTGCTCTCCCCCTGGTTCGTGAAGAAGTGGTCGTACAGGTTCGTTAGTTCCGCCACTATGTTCTCTTTTATCCCCTTTCTTAGCATTGCCAAGTACCTGTAGAAGAGAGGGGGAATGAATGGTTTGTTTTAAATACATTGGACAAAGATTTTATTGAGTTACCATTCGCGTAATTTGTCGGATTTAGGGGTCTTTTGAATCTCGGGATGGCAGTATAAGATGTAGTCTTCACCCTTGAGAGGAGGGCAAGCCCAAATATAGCAACTTGTGAAGCCGCGCTTCTTGCAGTACTCCAGATACCCGATCTGGAAACCCAACAATCATAATGACATTTTATTATTGTTGATAAGGGAAATATATTTGTATTATTTAAGAAGTAGTTAAGGGTACCAGGATTTCGTGATACACAAAGGTACGTAAAGCTTCTCCACTGACTGTTCGAATCTCGGGCCTGAAGTACTTGACTGAATCGAGGTATGAGAGATAAACACGCCTTCTGTTTGGGAAAGCGGCCTCAGCTCCGAATTCTTGAACATACATACCGAAAAGACACACTTCCACACCTTCAATCTTTTGAAACAACAATACCGCCTGACAAAAGATAATGATTCCTTAGTATTTGAAGTAGATAAATAGTATGTAAAAAGACCCATTTTTTATGTTTGTCTCTTTACCTTAGATTTGTAAGGGAATTCAGTAGGGTAGTTCTCTTCCTGAAATATCTCCAAAAACCTCGGTTTCACTTCCAGCTTCTTATCAACAGACGAGACGACTCTCACCACAAGCCCTTCCGCTCCCGGTACCTAAAAAAAAAAAAAAAAACATAAACAAAAAAGTAGAAATAAAACAAAAAATTTCAACAAACATACCTCATCGATGGATTTTCCGTAATGATTAGCGCGCTCCAGTTTCTCGTGTCTGAGTCTCTTAAACAGCCGGTTCTCAATATGGTCGCTGAGTATGGTTCTTGGCAGATCTTTGGCCCCAAGCACCGCGCTCTGAGGCAGAGGCTTTCTCTCTCCTCTCTCCACTTCGTCTATGTAGCAATTAGGGCAAGTGTACTCGGCCTGCCCGCCGTCGTTTCTTCGCCCGTTGAATAACGCGCATATTTGGTGCTGCCACGCCTCACATTTATCGCATTGCACCCACTACAAAACAAGAAGAAGAAGAAGAAATTAATAGGTATATAATTGGCACGTGATTTACGAACCAGCATTTTTCATATGTACCGTGTCAAAATCTCAAAATATCAAGCGTACCCATACAAAATATCAGGAATACATTGGACTTCAATCGATACATTACTAAGTTCTAACATGCATAACCCATGCATCTTTTTCATTAAAAGATGGAAAACGAGGGCTGCTGAATATATATTAACAACCTTTCACATACTTTCATAATATATATCATACACCGACAAATTCAACAAACAAACAAATAATTAATTACCCATTCTTCGGTCTCCTCGTCGTTTTTCTTCTTGTCGAGCCTGGCCTTGGGGAACATGGTGCCCTCGACCTCGACGGTGTCGCCTCGGGCCTCGTTGTGGCAGCCAACGCAGAAGTAGTGCCGCGTCTCGCCCGTGCCGATGGTGTAGTACATCGCGTTGCGCTTTATGCGCGCCCCGCACGGCGAGCAGTATATCGGCGGCGGCTCGAACGTCAGCTTCTCCACCGCGCACAGCTGGCACGAGTTCTCGCTCATCGACTGCTCCATCGCCGCGTTCTTCTCCGCCTTCGCCTTACTCTGTTCCACCACCAAAATAATTAAATATTATTATTAAAATTCATTCTTTTTATATTTTTGTTTTTTGTTTTTATATTGTGTACCTGGCCGACCCATCGTCTGAGGCTGGTGATGTGATCCCTGACCTGCTCCGGCGTAAAAAGCTCCATCATAGAGACACCCTTTATCTTTGGCTTGCCTGACTTACCGGCAGCGCCGTCCTCTTCAGAATCCTCATCTTCTTCCTTAGCAGGCTCAAGGGCATTTTGGTCTTTTCTCTCCTCCACCACAACAGCCGGAGCCGGCACTATCTCCTTCTTGACCCGTGTAATTTCTTTGACTTCCACTGACGATCCAGCTGTCGCCAGCTCATTCTTCGTGGATCTCATCATGGAAACATCGGTATTCATAGCATAACTTTTACCACCCATCCTTGATGATGATGAGGTCGGCATGATGTCAGCAGCGGAGCCGACAATAACAGGGTCGATTTTCACGTCCATCTCCAGCTTGGCGCTCAGATCGTTTGAGCTCATGTGCTCATGCACCTCCTTGAACGGGTTATATATCGGATTTGAAGCATTAACGGATACGGGCGAGATATCCATATCCGTTCTGACCCGTTTCGGGTGATGCTGATGCATCATCCTCCCATTGGAGACGTCTATCAGAACCGGATCCGTATCCATCTGATCAGGCATCAGAAGGGAGTCAAACCTGCTCACTCCTTGCTGAGCCGATCTAACCGGTACCGTCGGTACCGGTACGGGGACCGAAACAGGCTCAGTCTCCATCTTATCGGCTTTCTTCGGCCCGTTATTCTGAGTCGGGGCCTTCTTAATCCTGATCTTCTCCAACCATTCATGGGCCGGTACACAAACAGGACACTTTGAGTCGGTGCAGTCTCGGAAATGTAAAAGGCATTTACGAGATATCAAACAGAGCCGAACCGAGCAGTCCTTCTCGTAACAGTCGTCGATATGCTTGGACACCTCTTGCATCTTGACGCAGGTCGGCTCAGGGCATTGGCCGATCGGGTAATTGCACGACCTCGCGTGGTGTAAGAATAGTATGAGTCTCAACTGGTTCCGGTATTGGATTTCCTGTTTGGTCATTCCCTCTGTGCTTTTCCTTCCCACAGGAAGTACGCCAGCTGTCGCTCCAGCTGTCGAGTCTGGCGGCTGTGTGATCATGCCTGATTGGTTCGTTTCGTTTTGCATGATTTGGTTCTTTTCGATCAACACATTGGTGTTAATATTATTGTTATTACTACTAATCGTGTTGTTGATTGTGTTAATATTGTTGGTAGTAATATTGCTGCTATTAATATTGTTATTAATATTGTTGTTCCTTTGCGTTTGCATCTGCTGAGCAGGCCTCCACTGATTCTGCTGCATTAACAGCGAGTCTGACTGGTGGGGCCCACCTCTCGAAATCCCGTTCACCATTCCATTACGAGATGATATATCCTCAGTCTGAACTAACGGGTTGAAACTACTCGTACCAGTACCCGTACCGACCAACGGGCCGAAAAACTGCCCCTGACCTCCCTTGTTATTATTATTACCAAACTGCCCCTGAAAATCACTGACCATCAAATCGTTGTTACTCAAAAGGGCACTTTCGGCCATAACTTGGTCCGTGTTAATCGCGCCCATTGAGCCAAACGAGCCAATTGAGCCAATTGAGCCAATCGAGCCGATAGAAGACTGTCTTGTGAAGACATTGTTACTATTCCCGCCTCGCATCATGATCGGCTGGTTTTGCTGTTGCGTGTTCTGCTGTTGCAGCTGATTGTTGTTGAAGTGGCTGTTCTGTTGACCGGCCGGAAGTTGACTGTACGGCTGGAAGTTGACCTTGTCAGGATGAGTGAATGGTTCGGATTTGACAAACGGCTCGGATTTGACGATCGGTTGTTGTTGGATGGAGTTTTGGATCGTTTGTTGGATTTGGTGGTTGTTGGCCAGCAAGCTTTGCCTATTAGGTTTGGATTGGAGAGTCGACGCGATTTTGTTGAGGTTGTTTGAGGTCGTCAGGTTTGATGGGCCCACTTGGTTGTGGAAGTTTCCGGAACCTGAAATGGACATCTCCATTTGTTGCTTGTTGGACATTGAGTTGTCGCCCATCATTAGCATGCCTTGTTGCGCCATTGCTGAAGAAACAAAAGAAGAAAGAAGAAGAAAAGAAAGATTAGAAATTAGAAAATTTCTTTCTCAAATAAGGTTTAAGGCTTACACTGCAACAAGATTAATGTACAGATTCAATCATAAGATAGATAAGAGAAGGACGATGACCTTGAAATTCTCGCACTTCATAAGTGCGAGTTATTTCACTTTGGTGGGTTCTTTCAATTTGGGCATTAAATAAAAAACCAATTAAGAAAACGAAACTGCAAGGAAGGAAAGGCCACACAAAATACAAAATACAAAATACAAACAATAAAGTCCAAAAATAAACACTTTACTTACTTGGCATCCTTTGCTGGATCGGCTGTTGCGCGTAGTTCTGTTGCCCCATCTGAGCCGGCTTTTGTGAATTTCCAAAATTGCCCCCCATGTTCATGTACCCGTCCGACCCGTTCATCAGCATGTTATTATTCCCCATCATCCCTCCTAAACTCCCACCATTATTATTATTAATGTTATTGTTATTACTCATCATGTTGTCATTAAACCCTTGAGACTGAGAAACATGCTTCTGTTGCATCGTTTGCATACTGGTCCCACCCATTTGAGTACCCATTTGTGTACCCATTTGTGCACCCATTTGCGTACCCATTTGTGTACCCATTTGAGTACCCATATTGTTATACTGTTGTTTCTG
Source organism: Juncus effusus (assembly GCA_027726005.1). NCBI lineage: Eukaryota > Viridiplantae > Streptophyta > Magnoliopsida > Poales > Juncaceae > Juncus > Juncus effusus. Next base: position 10,806,939 of record CM050894.1, on the reverse strand, counting down.
TTGGGGATGCATTTGGGGAAGCATAGCAGAGTCGGATCCCAACAGGCCCGACCCGTTAGAAAAGTCCGAGTTCATTGAGTTCATCGAATTCATCGAACTGTTAATGTTGGGTTGTTGGTTGGTGTTGTTGGAGGAGTTGAAGCCGGGGGTGGGAATCATCTGAGGGGTGACCTGGCGCCGCACGCTCATCGATGCGGCCATCGAGTTGCTGTTGTTGTTGCCAGCTGGCATGTTGTTGTTGTTGAGCTGGTATCCGTTTGTCATTGTGCCTGAAAGGAAAAGAAAAGGAAAGGGATTGAGTTGATGTGTGAGTAATAGATGGTAAGAAAGAATGGTTTTATGATTGTGATTTTAATGGTAACAAAGAATGATTTTATGGTTGTGCTTTTAATGGTAAAAAAGAAAGATTTTATGGTAAAAGATAATGATTTTATGGTAAAAAAAATAATGATTTTATGGTAAAAAAAAATTATGATTTTATGGTTGTGATTTTAATGGACGGCGGATTTAGGGTAATACCGGCTGACTCTAGCTGTCTCGATAAAATAATAATGCAAAAAAGAAGGGTGAGAACAAGAAGAAGAAATTCAAAGGAAGATGGATTAAGGGCGAGAAACAGAAATTCTAATGAATATGGATAAGGACAAGAAAGAAGGGAGAGAGATTAGATTACCAGAAAGCTGCTAAGGTTTTGTTTGCTTGGTTAGAAATGAAAGGAGAGAGATGAGTTTAAGAAGAAGAAGAAATGAAATTCGGGTCAAACATAAGAAGATACACAATTAATTCCAGTCGACCAAATTTCAGAAAACCACCTCTTCATTTCGCCAAAATTGCAAAGAACCCGACCGTTCATTGCATCTCGCCAATTTGGTACAACATTCACTGATTCAATCTAAATTTCTTCCTAATTCGTTTACACTTTACCTTTTTAGAAATTTCAATTAATTATTAAAAAATTTAATATTCCGACTCGAGTCTACCCTTCCAATCCGACTCGTGTCCAACAACCAACACACATACAAACTTGTATATTTATAACCAAGTGGTTCAATTCACATACCCGCATTGCCAGCCAAGTTATTCATACTCGCACTGTTGCTCTCCATTTGAGACGAAATCCTCACATTTCCAGCCGAATTACTATTACTATGAACACCATTATTATGCATCATTCCAGGCGTAGGAATCATCATGCCGGCTCCAGCCAAATTGGAGGCGATGCTATGATGATGCGAGTGTGACATCATCTGATTCTGCTGCAACTGCTGTAGTTTATGCTGGTGCTGAGCCGATTGTTGCTGTAACTGCTTCATTATCCCCGCCAGCCTGTGATCTATCGGATTCTGAAAGTTCTTCATGTACTCCTCCTGAAATATAAAAAATAAAAAATAAAAATTAAATTATGGTTCGCTACACGGAGGGCCACGCGGGTTTAGGAAGATGGTTTTGTTTTACCTTGGTTGAGCAGTCTTTGTATATGTGTTGCTCGACCCTTCTTGCGAGGTCAGGAAGTCTTTGTTGCCAATCGGGCGAAGCTGGCGTCTTTCTGTTATCCAGCCAGATTCGTCTGTAAATTTTCAACAAAAAAGGAAAAAAAAGTTACATTTATGGTAAGTGACTAAATTGGTAGTAGAGTACAAAAGAACTGAGACTATAAGGATATGAATAAATAGAATACTTAGTTAAGGAAAGATATGAGAGACATAAAGAGCGCAGTAGCAAAATTATAAGGATATGAAATATGAATAACTAAATTGGTAAAATTATAACTAAATTTGCAAAATTGACAAAAAGGGGGAAAATTGCATATATAGTAAAGAACTAAATTGGTAGTAGACTACAAGAGAACTGATACTATAAGGATATGAATAAATAGAATACAGTATGGTTAAGGAAAGATACAACAGATATAAAGAGTGCAGTAAAACAGAAAAAAAAAGTATTAATGTACAGTGTGAGTATACAAATAAGTATAAAAATAAATGTATTACATTCGTTCTTGCAATTTGAGACGCATGGCTTGGAATTCTTGGTCCATGACAGCATGGCCCGTGTTGTGATTTTGCATCATTTTTTTAGAGCATCAAAATCACCGCTTTCTTTGTTTGCGGCAAAAAGCCCCTTTATGGTTTATACCACCTGCATTTATACAACACGTGTTACGAAATGTCAAATATTCAGCTCATTAATTGTGCGAAAATGTAAAATAATTATGGAGTTGCCATAATAGGAGCGATTAATGATTCGTAACAGATTAAGTACAAACACTACTTTTTTTTAGTAAAATCACTTGCTAGTTTAGAAATGGAATTGTAATACAATACTGGATTCAATCATTGATTAAGTCAATAATACATAGTTTAACATTAACTAAAAAGATAACTGATTTATCAAACTCCAATCAAAGTAGTAAAAAAATCCAACAAAATCTAAATGCTTAAGTGACCAAGTACTGAAATCAATCTCAATTTCACACAGACAATAACTGATTCATCTAATTCCAATCAAAGGACTATTACAAAAACCCATCTACAGCTGAATGTTTGTGTGACCAACCAAACAATCCAGCTGAATTTCACACAAAATCAGTTAAATTCTGTCACTCCCATACACCAAACAGTAAAAATTCACAAAACCTTCTAGCGGCGGCGATCGTACGGAGCTCCGGCGATTGACGGCAAGACCTTTCTAGGGTTTGCAAACTGCCAATCGAGGCAGCTGAATTCGGGAATTTTCGCGCGATTAAGGTTGATGGATTGATGGATTGATTGATGGTTAGGGATAAATAGGGAGATTGATTGGAGTGATTTGCAGAATTGAATTGGGAGATTGGGTGGATTGATTGAATTTGGGGGAAAACGGAAGGAAGGAAAGAGGATCCGGTTGGGCAAAACCGAAGTCGGAAATTCGGAAGAAAAGGCCGAGTGAAAGCGAGAGGCTCGGCTCGGCCTTATAATGTGTTACTTAGATATTGGGCCTTCTTATGTATGGGCCTAATGAAAACAAGCATTTGTATGGTCTGCAGTCCATCTTGCACTTCAAGGTTTTTTTTGGGGGGGGTGGGGTCTTTTTTTTATTTTATTTTTTTGGAGAAAATATTCGCATCTTCGGTTCTTCCCAAATAGCTGCTTCATCGTCCCTTCACTTCGCGCGACCTCTCTGTCTCCCTGCTCTCTGTCTCGTCTCCTCTCTCCGCGCGATGCCAGACCCGCCGACGAAGCCAGCCGACGACGCCAGCCCACGCCCACGCCGCCGCCCACGCCCACGCCGTCACGCCGTTAGCCACCTCTTCTCCTCCTCTTCTCTCTCCACTCGAAACCCTAAATTTCCGAAAATTCAAAATCGGTCCGAATTTGCTGGACGATGAAGCAGCTACATTCAGGTCAGTAGGTCGTAATTGCTCGCACAAATCTGAATTTCATGACTGATTTTGGCAATTTTATGCATTGAAATACCGATTCTCTGACCTAGAACCTGGAAGAAATTGCGCCAGGCAAAATAAAAAAGGCCTTTTGCAATTTAGGCACAATACAAGTGCCTCTTGCAATTTAAACAATATATATCATTTTTGAACCCGTTTTTAAGTAAAATCAGACTATATTTCAGTATAAATCACACAGAAAGAAACCAAATCAATCGAGAACGAAAAAGAATAATAATTAGGGTGAATATGGGTGGAGTTATGGTAAAAAAAAAATTATGACACATATTATTTTGTAGATAATGGTGATCATGGTGAATATGGATGGAGTTATGAAGAGGGGAATGCATATTTGTGTCCTCATTGTGCTAGAAAATGCTTGCTGCTTCATGCAAAAACCCAAAAAAATAATGGTCGAGCATTTTACAAATGCCAACTTTGCGAGCACTTTGCTTGGTATGACGATTAGTAAGAAGAGTTGATGTTACCTGACTACACTTAAAAGTAGGAGCACACGTGTGTTGAGAATGAAAAGTTTTTACTACAAAATATTGTTTTCTGCTATTTAACGAGGCAAATACAACACATGGGCAACCAGGATTTTTACATACCGCTCTCACTCTATCTGGGTCATTTTTCACAAATTTAATATCTTTTAAATTTTTAACCGCATAATTCTTAACGGCGGTCTTAAATTCGGAAGCTCCCGGAAATATATGTCCAAGATCAAATTCGGTACAATGACTTTGTTCCATATTCAATGGATATATAAAATTTAGGGGTTCTTCTTCGCTATTATCGTCATCTTCGTTTGAAAAAGAAAATTCGCTATCCTCATGCTCAACATCCTCTTCAAAACCTTCCCTTCCACCATACACATCAATCGCCAAAGTATTCGATTCATCACTACAAATTGTCCCGACAAAATCCGTATTCTCGTTTTCACTCAAGTGTTCCATATACAGCTTAATACTCTTTGTTTTGGTAAAATTAGCGAACATTTCCCGAACCGAATCATCCGAATATACAATTTGTAGTATATTATTTTCCGGCCTCTTATAATACAACTTCGAAATATTACACACACCTAATTCCTCTTCTATCATGGATTTAAGATTGGTGTATGTTAAAACATCTTCAAAATCCCCCAATTCATTATCTTGACCATCGACATACTCCCAAACGGAATCAGTCAATACAAATGAACCATTATAAAAAATCCTAAAATAGCAATCCGTGTACATCTTAAAGGTGCAGATAATAAAAAAAATTACCCGTTAATTAAATAAATTACTCAAATTAGCCAATTTACTATGAGCAATTTAGGAAAAAAATAGCACTAATTTATTGAAATTAGAATTGTAGAAACAAAATAAATAGACATGAGAGGAAAATGTACCAATTAATGGAGCAAATTCGGACCGATTTTGAATTTTCGGAAATTTAGGGTTTCGAGTGGAGAGAGAAGAGGAGGAGAAGAGGTGGCTGACGGCGTGACGGCGTGGGCGTGGGCGGCGGCGTGGGCGTGGGCTGGCGTCGTCGGCTGGCTTCGTCGGCGGGTCTGGCATCGCGCGGAGAGAGGAGACGAGACAGAGAGCAGGGAGACAGAGAGGTCGCGCGAAGTGAAGGGACGATGAAGCAGCTATTTGGGAAGAACCGAAGATGCGAATATTTTCTCCAAAAAAATAAAATAAAAAAAAGACCCCACCCCCCCCCAAAAAAAACCTTGAAGTGCAAGATGGACTGCAGACCATACAAATGCTTGTTTTCATTAGGCCCATACATAAGAAGGCCCAATATCTAAGTAACACATTATAAGGCCGAGCCGAGCCTCTCGCTTTCACTCGGCCTTTTCTTCCGAATTTCCGACTTCGGTTTTGCCCAACCGGATCCTCTTTCCTTCCTTCCGTTTTCCCCCAAATTCAATCAATCCACCCAATCTCCCAATTCAATTCTGCAAATCACTCCAATCAATCTCCCTATTTATCCCTAACCATCAATCAATCCATCAATCCATCAACCTTAATCGCGCGAAAATTCCCGAATTCAGCTGCCTCGATTGGCAGTTTGCAAACCCTAGAAAGGTCTTGCCGTCAATCGCCGGAGCTCCGTACGATCGCCGCCGCTAGAAGGTTTTGTGAATTTTTACTGTTTGGTGTATGGGAGTGACAGAATTTAACTGATTTTGTGTGAAATTCAGCTGGATTGTTTGGTTGGTCACACAAACATTCAGCTGTAGATGGGTTTTTGTAATAGTCCTTTGATTGGAATTAGATGAATCAGTTATTGTCTGTGTGAAATTGAGATTGATTTCAGTACTTGGTCACTTAAGCATTTAGATTTTGTTGGATTTTTTTACTACTTTGATTGGAGTTTGATAAATCAGTTATCTTTTTAGTTAATGTTAAACTATGTATTATTGACTTAATCAATGATTGAATCCAGTATTGTATTACAATTCCATTTCTAAACTAGCAAGTGATTTTACTAAAAAAAAGTAGTGTTTGTACTTAATCTGTTACGAATCATTAATCGCTCCTATTATGGCAACTCCATAATTATTTTACATTTTCGCACAATTAATGAGCTGAATATTTGACATTTCGTAACACGTGTTGTATAAATGCAGGTGGTATAAACCATAAAGGGGCTTTTTGCCGCAAACAAAGAAAGCGGTGATTTTGATGCTCTAAAAAAATGATGCAAAATCACAACACGGGCCATGCTGTCATGGACCAAGAATTCCAAGCCATGCGTCTCAAATTGCAAGAACGAATGTAATACATTTATTTTTATACTTATTTGTATACTCACACTGTACATTAATACTTTTTTTTTCTGTTTTACTGCACTCTTTATATCTGTTGTATCTTTCCTTAACCATACTGTATTCTATTTATTCATATCCTTATAGTATCAGTTCTCTTGTAGTCTACTACCAATTTAGTTCTTTACTATATATGCAATTTTCCCCCTTTTTGTCAATTTTGCAAATTTAGTTATAATTTTACCAATTTAGTTATTCATATTTCATATCCTTATAATTTTGCTACTGCGCTCTTTATGTCTCTCATATCTTTCCTTAACTAAGTATTCTATTTATTCATATCCTTATAGTCTCAGTTCTTTTGTACTCTACTACCAATTTAGTCACTTACCATAAATGTAACTTTTTTTTCCTTTTTTGTTGAAAATTTACAGACGAATCTGGCTGGATAACAGAAAGACGCCAGCTTCGCCCGATTGGCAACAAAGACTTCCTGACCTCGCAAGAAGGGTCGAGCAACACATATACAAAGACTGCTCAACCAAGGTAAAACAAAACCATCTTCCTAAACCCGCGTGGCCCTCCGTGTAGCGAACCATAATTTAATTTTTATTTTTTATTTTTTATATTTCAGGAGGAGTACATGAAGAACTTTCAGAATCCGATAGATCACAGGCTGGCGGGGATAATGAAGCAGTTACAGCAACAATCGGCTCAGCACCAGCATAAACTACAGCAGTTGCAGCAGAATCAGATGATGTCACACTCGCATCATCATAGCATCGCCTCCAATTTGGCTGGAGCCGGCATGATGATTCCTACGCCTGGAATGATGCATAATAATGGTGTTCATAGTAATAGTAATTCGGCTGGAAATGTGAGGATTTCGTCTCAAATGGAGAGCAACAGTGCGAGTATGAATAACTTGGCTGGCAATGCGGGTATGTGAATTGAACCACTTGGTTATAAATATACAAGTTTGTATGTGTGTTGGTTGTTGGACACGAGTCGGATTGGAAGGGTAGACTCGAGTCGGAATATTAAATTTTTTAATAATTAATTGAAATTTCTAAAAAGGTAAAGTGTAAACGAATTAGGAAGAAATTTAGATTGAATCAGTGAATGTTGTACCAAATTGGCGAGATGCAATGAACGGTCGGGTTCTTTGCAATTTTGGCGAAATGAAGAGGTGGTTTTCTGAAATTTGGTCGACTGGAATTAATTGTGTATCTTCTTATGTTTGACCCGAATTTCATTTCTTCTTCTTCTTAAACTCATCTCTCTCCTTTCATTTCTAACCAAGCAAACAAAACCTTAGCAGCTTTCTGGTAATCTAATCTCTCTCCCTTCTTTCTTGTCCTTATCCATATTCATTAGAATTTCTGTTTCTCGCCCTTAATCCATCTTCCTTTGAATTTCTTCTTCTTGTTCTCACCCTTCTTTTTTGCATTATTATTTTATCGAGACAGCTAGAGTCAGCCGGTATTACCCTAAATCCGCCGTCCATTAAAATCACAACCATAAAATCATAATTTTTTTTTACCATAAAATCATTATTTTTTTTACCATAAAATCATTATCTTTTACCATAAAATCTTTCTTTTTTACCATTAAAAGCACAACCATAAAATCATTCTTTGTTACCATTAAAATCACAATCATAAAACCATTCTTTCTTACCATCTATTACTCACACATCAACTCAATCCCTTTCCTTTTCTTTTCCTTTCAGGCACAATGACAAACGGATACCAGCTCAACAACAACAACATGCCAGCTGGCAACAACAACAGCAACTCGATGGCCGCATCGATGAGCGTGCGGCGCCAGGTCACCCCTCAGATGATTCCCACCCCCGGCTTCAACTCCTCCAACAACACCAACCAACAACCCAACATTAACAGTTCGATGAATTCGATGAACTCAATGAACTCGGACTTTTCTAACGGGTCGGGCCTGTTGGGATCCGACTCTGCTATGCTTCCCCAAATGCATCCCCAACAGAAACAACAGTATAACAATATGGGTACTCAAATGGGTACACAAATGGGTACGCAAATGGGTGCACAAATGGGTACACAAATGGGTACTCAAATGGGTGGGACCAGTATGCAAACGATGCAACAGAAGCATGTTTCTCAGTCTCAAGGGTTTAATGACAACATGATGAGTAATAACAATAACATTAATAATAATAATGGTGGGAGTTTAGGAGGGATGATGGGGAATAATAACATGCTGATGAACGGGTCGGACGGGTACATGAACATGGGGGGCAATTTTGGAAATTCACAAAAGCCGGCTCAGATGGGGCAACAGAACTACGCGCAACAGCCGATCCAGCAAAGGATGCCAAGTAAGTAAAGTGTTTATTTTTGGACTTTATTGTTTGTATTTTGTATTTTGTATTTTGTGTGGCCTTTCCTTCCTTGCAGTTTCGTTTTCTTAATTGGTTTTTTATTTAATGCCCAAATTGAAAGAACCCACCAAAGTGAAATAACTCGCACTTATGAAGTGCGAGAATTTCAAGGTCATCGTCCTTCTCTTATCTATCTTATGATTGAATCTGTACATTAATCTTGTTGCAGTGTAAGCCTTAAACCTTATTTGAGAAAGAAATTTTCTAATTTCTAATCTTTCTTTTCTTCTTCTTTCTTCTTTTGTTTCTTCAGCAATGGCGCAACAAGGCATGCTAATGATGGGCGACAACTCAATGTCCAACAAGCAACAAATGGAGATGTCCATTTCAGGTTCCGGAAACTTCCACAACCAAGTGGGCCCATCAAACCTGACGACCTCAAACAACCTCAACAAAATCGCGTCGACTCTCCAATCCAAACCTAATAGGCAAAGCTTGCTGGCCAACAACCACCAAATCCAACAAACGATCCAAAACTCCATCCAACAACAACCGATCGTCAAATCCGAGCCGTTTGTCAAATCCGAACCATTCACTCATCCTGACAAGGTCAACTTCCAGCCGTACAGTCAACTTCCGGCCGGTCAACAGAACAGCCACTTCAACAACAATCAGCTGCAACAGCAGAACACGCAACAGCAAAACCAGCCGATCATGATGCGAGGCGGGAATAGTAACAATGTCTTCACAAGACAGTCTTCTATCGGCTCGATTGGCTCAATTGGCTCAATTGGCTCGTTTGGCTCAATGGGCGCGATTAACACGGACCAAGTTATGGCCGAAAGTGCCCTTTTGAGTAACAACGATTTGATGGTCAGTGATTTTCAGGGGCAGTTTGGTAATAATAATAACAAGGGAGGTCAGGGGCAGTTTTTCGGCCCGTTGGTCGGTACGGGTACTGGTACGAGTAGTTTCAACCCGTTAGTTCAGACTGAGGATATATCATCTCGTAATGGAATGGTGAACGGGATTTCGAGAGGTGGGCCCCACCAGTCAGACTCGCTGTTAATGCAGCAGAATCAGTGGAGGCCTGCTCAGCAGATGCAAACGCAAAGGAACAACAATATTAATAACAATATTAATAGCAGCAATATTACTACCAACAATATTAACACAATCAACAACACGATTAGTAGTAATAACAATAATATTAACACCAATGTGTTGATCGAAAAGAACCAAATCATGCAAAACGAAACGAACCAATCAGGCATGATCACACAGCCGCCAGACTCGACAGCTGGAGCGACAGCTGGCGTACTTCCTGTGGGAAGGAAAAGCACAGAGGGAATGACCAAACAGGAAATCCAATACCGGAACCAGTTGAGACTCATACTATTCTTACACCACGCGAGGTCGTGCAATTACCCGATCGGCCAATGCCCTGAGCCGTCCTGCGTCAAGATGCAAGAGGTGTCCAAGCATATCGACGACTGTTACGAGAAGGACTGCTCGGTTCGGCCCCACCAGTCAGACTCGCTGTTAATGCAGCAGAATCAGTGGATTGATTGAATTTGGGGGAAAACGGAAGGAAGGAAAGAGGATCCGGTTGGGCAAAACCGAAGTCGGAAATTCGGAAGAAAAGGCCGAGTGAAAGCGAGAGGCTCGGCTCGGCCTTATAATGTGTTACTTAGATATTGGGCCTTCTTATGTATGGGCCTAATGAAAACAAGCATTTGTATGGTCTGCAGTCCATCTTGCAGTTCAAGGTTTTTTTTGGGGGGGGTGGGGGGTGGGGTCTTTTTTTTATTTTATTTTTTTGGAGAAAATATTCGCATCTTCGGTTTAAATATCACCTAAATATCGTCACATTATATCTGTATACTACTTTCAGTTGTCCATTATGTCTTTGTACAAAACTAATTGAAAAAATATATTTTATATATCAATATACATTTTATATGTTCATTTTATTTTTTTATATATCAACATACATTTTTGTAATTCTGTTATATATTTTTGAAATTTAGGTGATGCTGAATGACAAATAAGTCGGTGATGTGTATTAGGTCTCACTTTTTAAATTAAGTTGGAGGGTCTTTATCAGAAATTGAAATGGCACATAGAATAGAAGGCAGGAAGTTGCTTGTAAACAACAAAACAAAAATAAAAAAAAATGGTACACGAGGCACGGTATGCTAATCCAAAGTGATCCACTTTTTTTTTTAACTCCTCAAATGGGGAGGATTATTTGAAAGAAAGAAAATCAATCTTGACGAGTATCGAATCCACAAGCTCTTGGTTGATGAGGTGATGACTTTACTGCCTGAATAAGCAAGCTTTGATGAAAGTGATCTACCTTATTCATCCTTAATATATAGTAGGGTCTCCCTTGCTCCGCTATGGATTTATGTTGTATTATTTTATCATCGTGATAATAACTTGTTAAAAAAATATTTAATTAAAATTAGAGAAGACAAAATTCTTAAATTAAATTTTGTATTTAATGACATCTGAAGTTATGCAAGATATAATATGAAGTTGTATTTTATATAAAAAAAATTAAAGCGTGTTCATTATGGACACGTAATATTCATTTTTTTTTAGGAATATTCATGATATATTTTTATTTTGTTGGGAAATTGAACCAAAAATATGTATAAATTTGATGATTTCTTATTTATAGAGGCTTGAAAAAAGTTAAGGAAAAATTATGGTGTTATATTTAATAATATCTATTTTATATGTAACAATCTTATATATTTATTAAAAATATTACAAATTAAGGTGAAATATTTTTTAGACATTAAGATAATATTTTGAATTTTATAGGGGCTAAGTTATTCACATAATATTTTACTGATTTCTGGATCCCATATAATTTCTGTGTTTGTAGGAAAAAGAAATATGTGAAAAGTTTGTGGAATGGCTCTATTGATTTGCTAAGCGCCTTGCCCCTTTTCCTACCATTATCCTAACTTCCTTTTCATTGTATACATTATTAGAGAGTTGTGAAGAAATTAAGCATAAAAAATTGTGAAATTATGGGTGGTAGTTTGAATCACGGCGAAGGTATTTAGTACAGTTACTATTTAGCATCCAAAGCCTCTCAATCCATTAACAGTGGGTTTGAGTCATAAAAGTGACAGTGCCTTTTGTTGAAAGAGAGACATGGAGAAAGTACATAAAAAACTTGGTCTCAATTCTCAAACCAAGTCTCATATTAACACAATTGTTTTCCAAATATTAAGGCAGGCTGACCATATTTATAGATCAAGAAGCAATTACACTTTAAGCACATACAAACACAAAATCAACACAAGAAATTCAACATAATATTAGCTCGTATCATTGCTTGAATTAAGCCTACGGGCATTTCGATGCAAAAAAAAAAAAAAATCATTGCTTGAATTATAAAATAAGCACACAAAATATGAAATTAACGGATACACACACACAAATCAAAATCAACTCAAGAAACCCAACATCCGATATTAGCTCGTATCATTGCTTGAATTATGAAATAAGCACACAAAATACCAAACTAACGGATAAAATTGATTCCTTGGTGAAATCTTCAAAACTAACTTTGTCACTTCCTTCTCCTCCCGATTTAGCTTCGACCCTGTAGGATATTGATTGCATTCGAACCTGTAATGAAATATTAAAGGACATCAATATTAGATAATTATTTTGGAAAATTGGGATTAAGATAAGTCTAGCAACATACCATATGAACTTGTTGTTGTCCTCGAAGACGAGGCATAATCTTCGGGAGTAAAGTAAGCAGGCCTTGGCATTCTATGTGGAAGAGAAGGTAATCGAGTTTCACCACTCAAAACCTTAATCGCTTCTCTCATAGATGGTCGTTGATGATAATCTGGATGAGCACACCACAATCCAACTACTATCACACACTCCATCTCTCTCACATCGAAAGTGCCATTTAACAATGGATCTACTGCATCAAGAATGGAGTTCTTCCCATACAGATCCCACACCCATTCAACTAGTCCCCCTTCTACGCCCTCTGAAGAGAAGTTTGGGGGCTTCCCACAGGACATCTCAAGCAACACAACCCCATAACTATAGACATCTGATAAAGTTGTGGATTTGCCAGTTTGAAAACATTCTGGGGCCACATATCCTAGGGTCCCAGCTAAATGTGTCGTTTTCATAGTTTTATCGTGTTCAACAAACCTAGCAAGTCCGAAATCACCCAACTTAGCATTGAACTTTGGGTCTAACATAATATTGCTAGGCTTGATATCCCTATGAATCACACATTTTCTGTATTTCTCATGTAGATAGAGAATAGCATCAGCCAGATCGATTGCTATGTTGTATCTCACCAGCCAATTTAATCGGTGTTCCATATTGTATAGATAGTTGTCAAGACTTCCATTGGGCATAAATTCGTACACAAGTAGATAACTTTTACCCTCATGGCACCAGCCTTGCAGCTCCACCAAATTCTTATGCGCTAATCTGCTTATGATGCTGACCTCAGATATGAACTCTTTCTCCCCCTGTCTTGAGTCCTCTGCTAACTTTTTGATTGCCACATATCTGTTTGAGTTTCCCAAGATCCCTTTATACACCGATCCGAACCCACCTTGCCCGAGTTTCTTTGTCTCATCAAAGTTCGAGGTCGCATCATCCAGTTCACGATATGGGATCCTCCTTGGCCCCAAACCTAACCCATTATGGAGCATTGGTTCTTCATCTTCTTTTCTCTTGGTTTTACTCCTATACCACCCAAAGCAGCAACAAGCCAATCCTAAGATGATCATCAAAGAACCAAGACCAACAGATAACCCAACTATCAACTTCATATTAAACCTTGTCGAGTTTGAATGGAAAGTTGAGTTTGATTTGGGAGTCGAGTTGAATTCGAAACTCGAGTCGAGAGACCAACGAAAAATATGATGTAACTGTGTATCTCTACCCGTAGCAGACGAGAAACCTATTGCTACTTGCGAAATGTTGAATACACTCTTTAGATCAACAGAGGCACTAAGACTAGCTGCAGGAGTTTCATCATCATCAAATGATACCAAAACACTTAAATTTTTTGTGGCACTATTATAATTGATAGTGGCTGAAATTTTATTGCCATTTCTGATCGAGCGTGTTATGTTTTGGTATGCAATTGATGATATGCTCTGGACATCAATTCCTACATGGTTGTTGCTATAATCAAATAAGTTTCTCCATGTATCAAATTCTACTGCTACAATTTGTGCGGTCTCAGCTGAACACTGATGGATAAGAGAAAGACAACCGCCTGCAGCATCAGTGCCTTCAGGCATTTGAGATGGATATGGTGAGAGGAAGAATGCTATTCCATCACCATAATTGGTAGGGTAAGTAGAGTTTGGCATGGACTTGATGAAAAAAGTGAAATTTGTGGTGAAGTTGCTCACCTCACCAGATGTATTATTCCAGAGGAGCATAGGATGTTTGTATGATGCTCGACCTTGACTCCACTGAAGGTCGCCAAATATGGAATCCCTCGTAAGGGATATGACAGTGCGGTTCCATATTGCATCCCCCTCCAATTTTATGTTGTCGAATTGATCAAAATCAGGATCTGAGAAGTCGAAGTTGAATGAAATACAGTTTGCATATGATACTAAAAGGAGGAGGATGAAGGTGGAAAATACAGAGGAGAAAGCCATAAAGAGAAGGACTTGTTGTGTTAACGAACGGAGTCTCCGATGTCTCCAGAGAGACGACTTGTGCTGTTAATTGCTGTAGGCATATTCATCTTCCTTTTATAAGACAATATGACTTAACAAGAAGAGGAATTAATAAATAAATAAATAATAATTTTTTGAATAATAATAATTATAATGTCATTATTAACTACAATAAGGATGAAGTAGTTTTTTTTTTATAAAGGATAAGAATGAAGTAGTTAAAGCTGCAAAAGGTTACTTACTGAAGCAAACTATTGAAAGCATCAGATTTATTTAGTTAAATTGTCAAGTGCTTAAATAATTATATTTAATTTATCTACTTATAAAAAAAAATTAATTTAATTTGCATCAACCCTGAAATACTCCATTACAGAGTTGAATTTTCAGATGCTAGGTTATGAATATGTTGCTTTTTTTTTGGACAGAAATGAGATGAATATGTTGCTTGATTCGTTATAAAATGGTTTTTGATGGGTCATCATATCAACCTCGACCCGTAGCAGTCAAGACGAGGCCCAAGATAATAGCATCTAAATCTAATCCAAGGGACCTGAAGAACATGTAATTATGTAAACAAGCAGACATGTTGAACAGGTCGGATCATGAAACAATGAAACAATGTGTAACAGAACAGGTAGCGACGCCAGTAATGGACCTCCACTCACGGAGATGGAGCCATCAGATAGTCCGGATTTTCTGCAACTTGTACAAATATGTAGTCTATATATAGATACTGGCCTCCAAACCATAATAGCTCTCATTTTAATAGATGCATGATTTGATTATCGTTTAAGAACTATAGGATCGATATGTGAGTGCATTGCTGCACACGTGACACATCTGTGTAGGCCACATAGGATTGAAACGCTGATTGAAATGACTCATCAGCAAGACACCAACAATAACCATGACACTGGATTCAATAATTTTTTTTTGAGGAAATTCAGTGCTTGCTGTGCTGACACACTCGCATTCTTCTGTAATCTGCTTCACTGTCGAAGGATTTTGCTCCGACTTTTGATCCATAAAAAATCTCATTCTCGATGGGATTTTTATTTGCTAGATATATTTAGGTTACTTGGGATAGAACTCCTGGTGATAATACTTAAATACCCTTTTGCATCTCTCACCATAGTACAAACTGATTAATTGTAGTAACATGCTTCAGCGTTTGACTGCCGTCTTCTTTGAGAATTTTCTGTGTTGTTGAGCTCTCAACCTCTGAATAAACATCGCTCAAGAGACTTCAGTATTGCCATACCGTACTCCTTTGCTAAATGCAGTACTGGATCTGAATTTCGGCAGTACAAATAGCATCTATTTGCAAGATAAAATCCCCTCCTCTTCAGGTAATCTTGAATAAGAATTTTATGTTGATTACAAATCCACAAAATGCCATTCTTTGAAAAATATCATTATCCTTCATGTTATTCAGGTATCACACATTCCAAATACGTGATTCCCATATTAACCCAAAGCAAAAGTCCACCGAAAGTGTGATGATAATTATGACGATTAGAATTAAGAAGTACAAATTACCAAATTGGCATAATGAATAAGATTTAATTGACCTAAATGATAAATGCGATGTAATAAGTCATACAACATCACATTAGTCATCACCTTGATAATCACAACATAATTATGATAACCAAATAAACTAAAGATGGTACATAATCGTATACGTAAAATTGCATTAATACCCGGAACTCTAAAACAAGATAATATTCTATACGAATTCAACATACAATTTTTAAGCATAATAAAAAGTGCATATAATAACCCAAAGACTAAGACAAAGTAAAACCACTAAAACAAGGTACGAAAATCCAGCTACTCCTTGTTCACTTGTCCGCTTTTCACGTCCTCCAAATCGAGATCCCCTTTTCACACAAAACATATAAAACAATATATATCACAATTAAACACCAAAAAAAAAACCTAAAAGAAAAGGTTTCTAGCCTAATTTAGAGGTCTGCTAACCCTAATATGAATTCGAACAATTGAGGTTGAACCCGTATATCTCTCATATTAACGGTCATTCGCCCCAAAATCAACGTATATAAAATAGTATTTAGTATTCACAACAAAGTGGGTCCATTACATACCTAAGTTATTCACGCTGGCACTGCTGCTCTCCATCATACTTGGCTCAGTGATCACCATGCCGGTCGCCGCCGAATCGGAGGCCACGTCATGCTGATGCGCGCGTGCCATCAGCTGATTGCGTAGTTCTAGTTCCTCTACCCGCACCTGCAGCTGTACCTGCAGCTGCTTCATCTTCCCTAACTCCAGCTGATCTAATTCCTGCTGGTTTAACCTTCTCATTATGCCCGCCAGACGGTTCTCTATCGGGACTGTTGACATTCTTCGCGTACTCCTCCTGAAAAATAGATAAATTAATTCAATGTATGGTTCGCTACACGGAGGGCCACACGGGGTTTGGGAGATATATATATATATATATTTTTTACCTTGGTTGGGAAATTTCTATATATAATTGCCTCGACTCTCCTTGCGAGTTCAGGTAGCCTTTGCTGCCAGTCGGCCGAATTGGATATTAGTCTTCTCTCCAGCCAAATTCGACTGTAAAATTGCAAAATTGGCAATTTTTACAAATTACATATATAGTAAAAAACTAAAATGGTAGACTACCAAGGCATAAATACTATGAAACTAATAATTACGGTAAATTTGTGATGCGACTAATAAGAAAAGATACAAGAGATGTAAAGAGTGGAGTAAAATACAAAGAGGAAAGAAATGTATAACATTCGTTCTTCCATTTGAACACGCATGGCGTATAGTTCTTGGTCCATCAGAACAGCCGCTTTGTTTAATTTTGAGGCAAAGTCCTAAATCTGCATTTATACAACACATGTTATTAATATTCTACTCACTAATTGTGCGGAAATATAGAAGAATTACGAAATTGCTAGCATTGGGGAGCATTATTGATTGGATTAGGTTAAATCACTACTTTTTTAACCACTTGCTAAGGTAGTAGAAATACTTTTGTAATGATACTTGATTCAGTAATTGGTTAAGTTAACAATCCCTAGTTTAGTTCTAGTCAGAGAGATAGTTGATTTATCCAACTCCAATCAACGGATATTACGAAATATCAGCTACAGCTGAATACCTATGTGACCAAGCAATGAATTTGACACAAAATCGATTCAATTTTACGGGTCCCACACATCAGAGAGTAAAAGTTTGCAAAACCTTCTAGTGGCGGCGATCGTACGGATAAACCTTGCCGGATAGCTCAATTCAATGGTAGATCAATTCGAGAATTTGCACCGATAAACCTTGCCGGATTGATTGATTGATTGCTCGTTGGAGATGAATAGGCAGATGATTTATTTGCGTGATTTGCAGAATTGAATTGGGAAGATTAAAAGGCAGAACGAGAGAGAGGCTCGCGCTCGGCCTTGTAAGTTATAATTTATAAACCGAGATTTCAATTCCTGGATTTGGCTGAAACCCAAGATCTCAAATCTCGGGGGAATTGGAATCAAAATTAAGTGCTTTTAATGATTCATCATCAAGACATGAAGAATGGCCCTGCCATGAACTTATCAAGAAAAGCAGAAACCCTTTTGCCTATAGATAGTTCAAAATCATATCCTATTGTTATAAAATATTATATTATATCATATCATACCCACATAAACAAATATCACCCCCCTTGTAATTTTCTATATACAATGGCACATCAGCATGCCATAGATGTACCCCTCTGAAGATTTATCAGTCACAGTGGAGAAGAAGCTCGAAAGAGTAAGGCCAAGAATTCAACATCACCAGACCCATCACGATCTTCCGATGCTTCGTAAACTCGCCTCTTACGAATCAATGGATAGTTCGTTGTTTGCCCCGGTATTATTCCTACGGATCCGTATCACATGCAGAAGGTCCAACACAACAACGAAGACAAGTGGCTATGCCTCGCGAAGTTACTGCATAAATTCTCCTCTGATGGTCAGGAGGTATGAAACATAGTAGAGGGATGACGAGAAGTACGACCAGAAGGAGTGAAATTAGCTCCTACTCTGGAGAAGTGCATAAAAAAACTTCAAACTTTGGAGAAAAAGGCGCGGCATTGCTATGAAGGCGTTATCTTATCTAGTAACAAGTTCGTCGAGATGTTGTTGCTGTACAGTTGTTCTATACTGTTCTATATCATGCCCATGAAAGACGAGTCACCAGAAGTACAGAACTTGAAAAACCTATTATTCTCAGATATGCTCTTGATAGAAAATCAAATTCCTTTCTTTATCATCGAGGAGGTGTGGGGTTGTTTCACCGAGGCGGGCTTGAAACCAGAGGTTTGAGAAGAAACAAACCTCATTAAGTTATTCAAACGTATTCCATTCTGGAGCGATAGATCCTCCACATACGAAGCACTTGTAGGTCATAAAATCAACCATCTCATCCATCTTTATTATCTATGGAACGTGCCCAAGATCACAAAACCCCAGCCACATACGCAGGTAATGCCGTAAACGAGTGCTATTTATTATTTGTATAATTAAGTTTATTTATTTTATTAACTTTGTTTTTATTATTTGGCAAGGTACGGGTTCGAACATTGACTTCAGCCATGCCATCTGCTAGGCTAGTATAAAATTCAGACCAAAGACACATATACTGTGATATGTTCGACGTAAGTTTTGAGAACGGCATCCCTTGAAATTCCAACCTCTCGTGATTAATCCCGAAATGATGTCCCTTGTAGCAAACTTAGTAGTTTTTGAGGTCCATTCCGCCGGAACGTTCGCCGAACAACGGCGTGTGGTTAGCTATGTGGTTCTCATGGACTCGCTCGTCAACACAAAGAAGGATGTGGCATTACACAACAGAAGTGCGGTGCGATTAACAACAGACTACAGTCGGATCAGGATTTCGCGAGCTTCATCAATGGCCTTGGGGAGCGTTTCTTGAACGTCTCCAGAAACTTTCTCACTCCCGTGATGGATCGTTTGAGAGATTATTATGAATCTAGTTGTCTTCGTAACTGGACCTCTTTGATGCATAACTACTTCAACAGTCCGTGTGGACTGGCATTAAGGTGTTTGCCTGCACTACACTGTTGATTCTTGCAGACTTATTTCACCATCTTCCAAGTTAAGAAGTGAGTTGTGTTTGTTGCTTTTGCCTTGTTTATGAATTTAATTTGTTTTGTGAGTTGGTAATTCAGAGTTTATATCATTATATGTACCAGTTTGTTGTTTTAAACTAATAAATGCAATTTGATTGATTTTGAATAAATGTAATAATATATATTATATTTGTCTTTGAGGAAAAGAATAAGAGCTCTACAGAAATATATGTATTGTAAAAGAAAACAATTCATAAGTTTTCCATGCTTGTAAGTTAGAACCTTAGAAAAAGTATATTTGATAAATTTGTGAACATTTCACAAAAATTGTATTATAACTTCAATCTATAGCCCATGTTATATGTCGAGAAGTCAGGCCAACGGGATTTCTCATTCTTTTTCTGTTAAAATTTTTTTAGCTTGGTCTGAAGATTGAATAGGTTGGGCCTTGGAGGCTTACCTTTCTCAAAAATTAATTACCAAATCAGTGCCATATCAAAAGCAAAATTTCGTTCTTATAAACAAAATTTCACGAAACGTCGAACAATGATACAACACGCCAACTTAGTTTGCCTCCAAAATTTGGCTGACCTGGTGTACCAGATGTTGAAATACCATCTCCAAATAAGGTTCTAACAAAAATGATTTCCAATGTTGTGCTCTCTTAAATATCAAAAGAAGGTGCTCAACGAAAATTTTGAAACTTCACACAACCACTACATACATTCTTGCAAATGTTCAACAATCACCACTATTAATATTACATTCAAACCCTAAACCAATCTTTACAAACACAATCTCAACTCAATAACTAGCATTTTTGTCTGATTCGAAAAAAAAAAATAGCATTTTTCAAAATATCACAAAAACAAAAGGCCAAAGTTGAAAATTCTCACCCCTGATAGTATCACAAAAAACACAAGGTTGGCACGAAATGGTGAGAATGCATTTCCCTTTTGGCCTTTCCATCTAATTATTTTTCTTTATTCTCTTTCCTTTTCTTCTTTTACCTCAACCTCAAACCAAACAAAGCCTAAATCTCCTTCTCTCCTTTCCAGTTAACATTCCAAAAACATATGGAGTGAATATCAGCAACCTCAATACCTTCCTTTCTGGCCTTCCTTCCGTTCCAGAAGCATATTATTCAATTAACATTCCAAAAACCATAAACAAGAATCCTTCACTATAAGTTGAATAGTGGGCCATGTTGGAGAATTATTGGTGATATCATGTCATTGATTCATTTTAGCCATATAAATTAAAAATATATTATTTTTTATTTATAAATTAAATTTTGTAATATTTCATTACCATGTCATTAGAAAATAAAAAAGTAACAGCTGGTAAAGCATGTCACATGAAGATAAATTCATAGAATTCGAAGTATTATAAATTTGATCTATAGTATATTGAAATGACATTTTTTTATTTATAAAAAGTTCAAATTATTTTGTTGAATATGTTGGCATATGAACATTGAGAAACCTCAAAATTGCTCTCTTATTCAAAATTTTAAGTTGATTGTTGCATAGCTTGCACTATGTTGGCGTATAGCTTTTTATTTTGCTTTAGATTGTTTTCTGTTGTTTTCCTTCTTTATTTGCTATTTATGTAAGACATTTGTTTTTTTTTAATAAAGATCGCCTACGGATTTGGTTGGGAAAAAACACAATTAAAATAAACTCTAAAACCTACCCTAGGCCCTATACCTTAATGCCAACAACACAATCTATCTAAAAAATTGATAAATAGCTGTAATCATAATTATAATTGTGGATTACTTGCACAAATGATGTATAAAATGGAAGTAATGGTATGTAGTTGCATCACACGAACTGTACAACACAGCTGCTAGGTGTATTAGGATACATACCCGAACTGTACAACACAGCTGCTAGGTGTATTAGGATACATACCACTTTGGATCACCGGCTTTGAGATTTTAGCATTACTAGGAGCAATCTCGCGCTACGTTGTGCGTTTTAAAATCTGTTATTAATTAAAAATAAAATTATTCCCTGACTGGCAATTATTTACTAAAGCACAAAAATAATAAGTTAAAAATTTATAAATTAAATTTTTATTTGTATCAAAATTAAGGTATGACAAATAGTCTCAACATTAAAAAAAATTTTGCATGATAAACCTTGTCAGATCGATTGATTGGTTGGGTTGATAGAGATAAACAGGCAGATTGATTTGTGTGATTTGTAGAATTTGAACTGGAGATTAAATTTGGGGGAGAACTGAAAGAGGATCCGATTAGGCAAAACCGCAATCGGAAATTCAGAAGAAAAGTCCGATGAGACAGAGAGAGAGGTCAGCCTGATTAGTCACAAAATCAGAAACAGAGTTTGCGTAGGGTACTTACAGAGGAGGTGAAGGAGAAGTTAAAGAGGAAGATAGTCATGGAGGGAAAGACCAACTAAACTCCTGATTGTAGTCAATTTTAAAGAAAAATATGGCAGTAAATATTATAACGACGACCGTAACGCATATAAGGAGAGAGTTGACTTCAATTAAAAAAGGATTTATTGATGGCAAGTCATAATTAACTGCTTCGTAACCAGGGACGGAGCCAGAAATAAGATATAGGGGGGGCCAAACAGTTTGAATATTATATATATTACGTAATAATTTTTTTTAATAAAAACTAATCATAATTGTCAAAATAATGTTAAGTGAATTTGAATGACTAGCAAAATTTAAAATTTAACAATTGCCTATATATCAAATTTTAGTTTAGGCCAAAGTCTAAATTACAAAGTTCTTCTTAATTAATGAATTGCAAAAAAAAATTACAGAAAATTTTATGAATTGGATAAGGAGAAAAACAAAATAATAATGAAAAAAGCTAATTAGAGGACAATTTTGCATATTGCCAATCTCTTTTATTTTGATAAACATATCCAATATGCTCTACACTAGTTTCTTTGACCAATTGTCTTTTTTCATTTCTTGAATGGCTTCACCTAATTGGCTTTGGATTAGTTTGTGTACATTGGAGGGGGCCAAATCAATTCTCTTATACATAACTAATAGAAAATTTTCATTTCATGGGGGGAGCCAAGGCCCCGGCTGGTCCCCCCTTGTCTCCGTCCCTCTTCGTAACTACCCAACATTTTCGTAATTAATTACTTGGCCACTGGCATGCTTTCGGTCAAACACTTGGGGTAAGAATTTTCGCCTGGCTTACCATATACATATAAACCTTCTAAAAAGGAAAATGACCCCACTTTTCGTCCACCACCTATGATAAGACTCTTTTCTTTTTTTTCTTTTCGACGCTGAGTGATGGAATTACTACTGGGTTATTGTCTCGTTAAGTAGAAATGGGGTAATTTTTTCAAAGGAAAGAGTAAACGAGAGAACTGTTGTGTGTGTAATTGAAGGCAGTTAAATCTGTAGTTAGCAAGGAAATCAAGGGCCAAAAGGTTTTATTTCACGAGTTGTCTTGTTAAATAGCCTTATAATAAGATGAATTTGTAAAAACAGCATTGTGATGTTCAAACTTTTTAGCATTTTCGAAACTCTATATGTTCGAAACAAAAAGGGCAAAAGGTGAATTTCCTCCACACACACACACATATATATTCATACACAGAGAGGATCTATATAGGGTGGTAATACTGGTATCAAGAAATTTGGTGTTATATCACTTAAAATCTCCCTATTTGTAAGAAACCACAATAAATGGTTTCAGTTTGTAAGTTACCAATATTTGCACCCTTCTCTTTCTCAGAACATTCACTCAAAATTGCAGTCAATTTTAAAGAATAAGATGAAACTAAATATTTTAAAGGGACGCCGTATTGGCCTATGGTATAGTGGATAAGGATACAGAAAAACACAACATGGCAATTGACATATTTTTATTTTTCTGGCAAGCATGTTGATGTCGCTCTCGGTTAAGAAAATTTGATTATAATTAAGAAAGATAATTATGATGGGATCAGTCATAATTAATTATTTCATAATTACCCAGCCTTTTAGATACTAACCAAATTTGAAATCAACGAAGGAGTAGTAAACAATAACCAAATTTGGCCGTTGGCACGCTTCAGTCAAAAACTCCTGAAGATAACGAGTTGGACGTGACTCCATGGATTTTCGAATTGAGAACTTAGAGCTCGGTTGATTTCATTTCATTGGAAAAAGAAGAAAGGGCCCGGTTGGAAGAAAAGGGCAGAGGATTCTTACATCAGGAAACCAAGATTTTAATTCTCGAATTTGGATAAAATCCGGAGTTTTAACATCTCTGTTTGGAGTCAAGATTTCAAATTCCAGTTTGAGATTTCAAATTTTGGGCCTTTTCTTCATGAGTCTAATTATTGAGTTTAATATGGGCTTCCAAAATTAAGTGCTTTTATTATGGGCCGCCTCAAAAGCAACTTAATGATTCATCATCAAGACATAAAGAATGACCCTGCCATGAAGGAAGTTAATAGGATCAGCATCGTATCCATAGCCCACATGCGTGTTACTACTATAGAGCTTTAGAGTTGATTAATTTATTGGTTTCGCATCTTATCAAGAAAAGCAGAAACCCTTTTGCCTATATATAGTTCAAAAACGTATCCTATTGTGATAAAATATTACATCATATACCCAAATATACAAATATCATCCCCCTTGTAATTTTCTATATACAATGGCACATCAGCATGCCATAGATGTACCCTCTGAAGATTTATCAGTGGCAGTGGAGAAGAAGCTCGAAAGAGTAAGGTCAAGAATGAAACATCATCCGACGCTTTATAGACTCGCCTCTTACGAATCAATGGATAGCGCGTTGTTTCAACCCCGGTATTATTCCTACGGTCCATATCACATGCTCAAGGTCCAACACAACAACGAAGTTAAGTGGCAATGCCTCGCGAAGTTACTGGATAAATTCTCCGCTAATGGTCAGGAGGTACGAAACATAGTAGATGGAGGACGAGAAGTACGACTAGAAGGAGTGGAATTAGCTCCTGCTCTGGAGAAGTGCATCATAAAGAAACTTCAAACTTTGGAGCAAAAGGCACGGCATTGCTATCAAGGCATTACCTTATCTAATAACGAGTTCGTCGAAATGTTGTTGCTCGACAGTTGTTCTATACTATTCTATCTCATGCCCATGAAAGACGAGTCATCAGAAGAACAGAACTTGAAAAACCTATTATTCGCAGATATGCTCTTGATAGAAAACCAAATTCCTTTCTTTATCATCCAGGAAGTGTGGGATTGTTTTGTCGAGACAGGCTTGAAACCAGAGGTTTGTGAAGAAACAAACCTCATTAAGTTATTCAAACCTACTCCATTCTGGAGCGATAGCTCCACATATGAAGCACTTGTAGGCCATAAAATCAACCATCTCATCCATCTTTATTATCTATGGAACGTGTCCAAAATCACAACACCCCAGCCACATACGCAGGTAATTAATGCTGTAACTAGTGTTATTTATTATTTGTATAATTAAGTTTATTGATTTTATTAACTTTGTTTTTATTATTTGGCAAGGTACGGGTTCGACCATTGACTTCAGCCATGCCATCTGCTACTGAGCTCTATGAGGCTGGTATAAAATTCAAACCGAAGACACATTACAGTGATATGTTTGATGTAAGTTTTGAGAATGGCATCCTTGAAATTCCAACTCTCGTAATTAATCCCGAAATGATGTCACTTATAGCAAACTTAGTAGTTTTCGAGGTGCATTCCGCCGGAACGTTCGCAGAACAACGGCGTGTGGTTAGCTATGTGGTTCTCATGGACTCGCTCGTCAACACAAAGAGGGATGTGGCGTTACTGCAGAAGTGTGGTGTAATTAACAATCGACTGCAATCGGATCAAGATTTCGCGAGCTTGATCAATGGCCTTGGGGAGCGTTTCTTGAACTCTAGAAACTTCTTAACTCCCATGATGGATCGTTTGAGAGATTATTATAAATCCAGTTGTCGTCGTATCTGGACCTCCTTGAGGCATAACTACTTCAACAGTCCGTGGACCGGCATCAAGGTGTTTGCCGGTACTACACTGTTGATTCTCGCATTTTTGCAGACTTATTTCACCATCTTCAAAAGTAAAAAGTAATTTGTGTTTGTTGCTTTTGCCTTGTTTATGAATTTACTTTGTTTTGTGTGTTGGTAATTCAGAGTTTATTATGTACCAGTTTGCTGTTTTTTAAACTAAAAATGGGATTTGATTGATTTCGAATAAATGTAAGATTTATATCTATTCAATTGATATAATTTAATATATATTGTAAAAGAAAATAATTCATAAGTTTTCCATGCATTAAGAGTAAGTTAGAATCTTGGAAAAGTATATTTAATAAATTTGTGAACATTTCACAAAATTTAGAACTTAAATCTATGGTCCAGTTTATATGTCGGGCAGTTGGGCCAACGGGATTTCTCTTTTTCTGTTAAAAAGTTTTTAGCTTGGACTGAATATTGAATAGGTTGGGCCTTGGGAGGCTTACCTTTCTCAAAAATTAATTACCAAATCATTGCCATATGAAAAGCAAAATTTCATTCTTATAAACAAAATTTCACAAAACATCAAACGATGATACAATACAACACGCCAACTTATTTTGCCTCCAAAATTTGGCTGACCTGGTGTACCACATGTTGAAATACCATCTCCAAATAAGGTTCTAACAAAAAAGTTTTCCAATGTTGCAAGCTCTCTGAAATATCAAAATAATGCAAGGTGCTTAACAAAAATTTTGAAATTTCACACAACATACATTCTTGAATACATTCTTGCAAATGTTCAACAATCACCACTATTAATGTTACATTCATACCCTAACCCAATCTTCACAAACACAATCTCAACTCAATAACTAGCATTTTTCGTCTAATTAAAAATAAAAAACTAGCACTTTTCGAAATATCACAAAAGCAAAAGATCAAAATGGAAAATTCTCACCCCTGATAGTATCACAAAAAGCACAAACTCGATACGAAATGGTGAGAATGCTTTTTCCCTTTCCCTCTAATTATTTTTCTTTATTCTCTTTCCTTTTCTTCTTTTACCTTAACCTCAAACGAAGCAAAGCCTAAATCTCCTTCTCTCCTTTCCCGTTAACATTCCAAAAACATATGGAGTGAATATCGGCAACCTCGACACCTTCCTTCCTTCCGTTCCAGAAGCATAGTATTCAATTAACATGCCAAAAACATAAACAAACATCCTTCACTATATATTCGAAATCAAAACCAAAATCATCCAGTTGATTATATCCGTAGCCTCTTCCTTCCTTGATGAACAATGGGGGATGAGATTATAACAAATGTGCCATTGGTAGCGGGAGGATCGGCTGAGGCTAAGGTACCCATAGACAATTTACTGGCCACCATTAGAGAGAAATTTGCGAACGCAAATTTATGGTTCTCATGGAGAGGTCATCATGATATTGATAAGAAAATTTTATCCCAAATTCATAAGCTGACTTCTACCACATGCGACTGAAAATGTAGGCTTTATTTAATATAAGTAGAATGTAAGGCCATGATGAAGTAAGAAGGGAAGGAGACATCAGGATTTAGGGGATCAAGTGAGCTTTGCAGGAGCATTGTTGGATCCGCTGACTATGTTACACGGCCCCCACTTTTGAATATGAGATTTTCAAAAATTTGGGCCAACTGCTCACTAATAAATTAAAGGTCCAGCTGGTATATGCACCTTTCAACCTTACTGCATCAGAGTTAGCTGAAAAAGGAAAGAAATTACCCAATAGAATATACCATGGCCTGCATCTGAACATGTTTGAAACAGGACGGTTTCCAATAAGGTTGTAACAAATTCCTCAAAAAAAGGTTGTAACAAATTTCAGGATTGTAAATAATGTGAATGTGTCCAAAATTTGTTACTTGAAGTTTATAACTGTTGCTTGATAGATTTGGTGTGCAAAACAAGACGCCTTTCGAAGTTAAAAATTAGGATATGTCAGCACATGTAATTTCTTTGACTTGCAGTGTGAACTGAACGATTCAAAAGTTTTAGTCTATTTGACTAGCTTTGGTCTCAATGTTTTTGTAATTATGAATATAGCAGCAGAAGATTTTACAAAAAAATGGTGTGAAAATGGCAACAAAGACGCCCACGATGCATTGTGATATGATTGTGACAGAGGAATATTTTAAAAATGATATATTAAATGGAAGCTAGTTGCATCTCACCTCACGTATTAATATTTGCTAGACGGAACAGCTGTACTGGGATTGTTAAACGAGGAGTTGACTTACAATTGAGTAAGTACATCATTTAGCAGTAAATAGTAATTTGTTTAGCAGCAATTCACAATTAAGGAAGAAGGAAGGTTAGTAATTTTAAATTTGCAAAAAAGCCCCTATATTATGTGCCTGAATTGCAAAAAAGTCCATGTATTATGTGCCTGAATTGCAAAAAAACACTTACATTATTGGAAATTGCATAAAAGCCCCTGCATTATTGTCAAAATTGCAAAACAAAAAGACCTACGATTAGGTTGAAGTTAATACCATTAGTTTAATAGTTTAATCACTTGAAAATATTTTTAAATATTAATTAATATTTTTGTTTCAGAAAAATATTTTTCTTACAAAATTATTTTTAAAAATTATTTTTAAAAATTATTTTAAAAAACTATTTTGAAATATATATATATTTTGAAAAAAAAAAGTTATTTGGAAAGAGTATTATTTTCAGAAAATAATTTTTTCAGCTTTTTTAGGAAGAAAAATTTCCATAAATTTTTTTCAGAATTTTTTAATACAAATAGTGTTTTTAGAAAATGTTTTATTACAGAAAATACTTTGTAAAAAATTCAAAAAAATAAAAAATATTTTCCAGTAAAATATTTGTTAAAATAATTTTGTAATATAGTTTTTTAAACAAAAATATTTTTATTAAAAAGAAATAGTAACTAATATTTTAAAAATATTTCTCAAATGATTAAACTATTACAAATAATGGTGTTAACTTCAAACTAAATGTATCGGCTTTTTAGTAATTTTAGCAATAATGCATGAGCTTTTTTGTAAATTCCTATAATACATGGTCTTTTTTGCAATTTAGGCATAATGCATGGTTTTTTTGCAAAATTTCTCTATATTAATTTTTCATTATCTATTAGTTCACATAATCCACAAAATTAGGACGCTCATCTGTCCAACTGCCAACTGGTGGAGGCTTCTTTCTCCAAGTCAACCAAGGTTATTTATATGCTCCAATTGATATTTATATATTTTTTTGAAATGTTCCAATTGATATTTTGAACAACGTCAGTTATTGCCTCCAGCAAGCCAACCCCTCTACAAATGAAGAATGACGAGCATTTAATTAGCCATATCCTTATGTATAAATCTCCTTGCTCAAGAGTCTCAAATTCAACCCTTTCAACTATCAATTCAAATTTTTTTTTTTTTTGAAGGAGCGGTCGGAAGTTGCCGACCCTTCAATTATATTAGAATAAGTAAAAAAGATCACAGATCTAGGAGGTTACAGATAACTTCGTAAATAAAAGAAAGAAGGAAACAAGTCCTACTCTTTTCCTCACCTCAATTCAAATTCAAACCACATTTCTCAGCAAAATCAGCATATTCCTTCCTACAAAATCCAGATATACCAGATTTTTCATCTGCCAAACTCTGGAAAATAAAAGCACCATTACGCATCAAAATATTTGGATGAAATTTAATTCAAGGGAAACTACCTACACATGACATACTACTCAAGAGAGAAACACAAATCAGGGCAGGATGCACTCTTTGTCGTCAAACGACGATAGAAGATCATCAACATTTGTTCCTCACATGTCCATTTACACAAAGTATATGGAGCAACATTCTCGGCCACATTGAATTACCCATGACGATGCAGTCACTATCAACAAAAGAACAATGGCTGCAAGTGGCCAAAAAATATGATAAAGAAAGAGGAAAAAAATGGGCAACACTATGGTAACACTATGGTTAGTCATATGTTGGAGAATATGGAAGAAACGCAATGAACGCATCTTCAATAACAACGCAAGCCGGCAAGAAACTATAAGTAATCTTGCAATCGCCGAATCTGACTGGTGGGCAAGACACTTATAGAATTTCTAGGAACTATAGGTGTTAGAAACTTTTGTATTTATGTGTAAACGTCTATAAGCTTGCTCCCGCAAAGGAGTTGTAATCCTTCTTTTTTAATACAAGTCTATGTAGGTATTTTGCCTACTTTTCAAAAAAAAAAAAAAAAAATCAAACCACATCATTTTGCATAATCATTCACAGATCGACGTAAGCCATAAGAAACACAATTCTTCAGTTATTATTCCAAAACCATATCCTATTAATATCTCCAGCCTCCCCTTTATTTCCTTGCATCACATTCAATTTGCATTCCATAAACATATCCCACCCAATATCAGCAATTAGGCATTCCTTCCATTCCAAAAATTCCCGACCTAGCCTCTTCCCTTTCCAGTTAGCATCCAAAAGCTTTGAATATCAGCAATCTCAATATCTTCCCCATGCTCCAAAAACATATCAATTAGACCCATAAATTGAAATCCTTCACAAAATATTGCAAAAGCAGATCCAGCTGGTATCGGCCACTTCCTTCCTTGGCATGCAATGGCGGATGAGATCACCATAGATATGCAATCGGTACCAGAAGTATCGACTGAGAATAAGGCACTTATAGACAATTTATTTTCCACTTTTAGAGAGAACACTGAGAGAGCAAAGTCAAACTCGACCTTTTCGAGAAATAAATTAACAATTTTGGTAAGTTCTACTTCTACCAAGTGAAGAATTCCTTGTATCAACCCCAGAGTGTATCTATTGGTCCATACCACATGGACTTGCACATGTGAAATCTGCTCAAGAATCTAAATGGTTCTATGCTAACGACTTGTTCGATAGAGCTTACGCATCTTGGCAAATGAAGAATTCTGAAGCTAACATTGAAAAACAAAGTTGGGTGGAAAGAAAACACGCAGCCTGCATTGAAGAAATGAGAGATTTGGAGAAAACAACGCGAGGACTATACGACGACTCGAGTTTATCTACTGATTAGTTTGTTCAAATGTTGTTCCTTGATGGTTGCTTTATCTTGGGGCTTACTTTTTGGGGTCCTAGTCATTGGCGCGTATGGTTCTCAGATATGCTCTTGTTTGAAAATGAAATCCCCTTTTCCATCATCAATAGTATGAGTGAAATTTGGTTAGGGGCAAACAAAACCATTCACAACTTCAATTCGACTCCTTTTTTTTCGGGACAAAACATGGTTGAAGACCCCAAAAAAATCACCCACCTACTTCACTTTTACTATCTATGGCTCATGAACATAGACCCCAGATATGTGAATCATTCTTGGATCAAATCATGTACCGGCCAACCAAATTTTTTATTAATAGATGTGTTCATAATTCTATCCTTTATTTTAAGTTTGAACTCTTGACTAAGATGGTGCTTAGTATGCACTTTGAACTCTTGACTAAGATGGTGTTTAATATGTACTTCTACATGTATTTTGTTTGTTCATAGGAAAGATTGATAGTGTTATAACCCAAACAATATATTGTCGCATTATGATAACTTGAGTTCAAGCCCAGTGAACCACCTGACGCCGGGGGTGGGAATCATCTGAGGGGTGACCTGGCGCCGCACGCTCATCGATGCGGCCATCGAGTTGCTGTTGTTGTTGCCAGCTGGCATGTTGTTGTTGTTGAGCTGGTATCCGTTTGTCATTGTGCCTGAAAGGAAAAGAAAAGGAAAGGGATTGAGTTGATGTGTGAGTAATAGATGGTAAGAAAGAATGGTTTTATGATTGTGATTTTAATGGTAACAAAGAATGATTTTATGGTTGTGCTTTTAATGGTAAAAAAGAAAGATTTTATGGTAAAAGATAATGATTTTATGGTAAAAAAAATAATGATTTTATGGTAAAAAAAAATAATGATTTTATGGTTGTGATTTTAATGGACGGCGGATTTAGGGTAATACAGCTGACTCTAGCTGTCTCGATAAAATAATAATGCGAAAAAGAAGGGTGAGAACAAGAAGAAGAAATTCAAAGGAAGATGGATTAAGGGCGAGAAACAGAAATTCTAATGAATATGGATAAGGACAAGAAAGAAGGGAGAGAGATTAGATTACCAGAAAGCTGCTAAGGTTTTGTTTGCTTGGTTAGAAATGAAAGGAGAGAGATGGGTTTAAGAAGAAGAAGAAATGAAATTCGGGTCAAACATAAGAAGATACACAATTAATTCCAGTCGACCAAATTTCAGAAAACCACCTCTTCATTTCGCCAAAATTGCAAAGAACCCGACCGTTCATTGCATCTCGCCAATTTGGTACAACATTCACTGATTCAATCTAAATTTCTTCCTAATTCGTTTACACTTTACCTTTTTAGAAATTTCAATTAATTATTAAAAAATTTAATATTCCGACTCGAGTCTACCCTTCCAATCCGACTCGTGTCCAACAACCAACACACATACAAACTTGTATATTTATAACCAAGTGGTTCAATTCACATACCTGCATTGCCAGCCAAGTTATTCATACTCGCACTGTTGCTCTCCATTTGAGACGAAATCCTCACATTTCCAGCCGAATTACTATTACTATGAACACCATTATTATGCATCATTCCAGGCGTAGGAATCATCATGCCGGCTCCAGCCAAATTGGAGGCGATGCTATGATGATGCGAGTGTGACATCATCTGATTCTGCTGCAACTGCTGTAGTTTATGCTGGTGCTGAGCCGATTGTTGCTTGAACTGCTTCATTATCCCCGCCAGCCTGTGATCTATCGGATTCTGAAAGTTCTTCATGTACTCCTCCTGAAATATAAAAAATAAAAAATAAAAATTAAATTATGGTTCGCTACACGGAGGGCCACGCGGGTTTAGGAAGATGGTTTTGTTTTACCTTGGTTGAGCAGTCTTTGTATATGTGTTGCTCGACCCTTCTTGCGAGGTCAGGAAGTCTTTGTTGCCAATCGGGCGAAGCTGGCGTCTTTCTGTTATCCAGCCAGATTCGTCTGTAAATTTTCGACAAAAAAGGGAAAAAAAAGTTACATTTATGGTAAGTGACTAAATTGGTAGTAGAGTACAAAAGAACTGAGACTATAAGGATATGAATAAATAGAATACTTAGTTAAGGAAAGATATGAGAGACATAAAGAGCGCAGTAGCAAAATTATAAGGATATGAAATATGAATAACAAACTTTGCTCAAAAAGAGAAAAAAAGAGATAGCAGGCAGGAATTAACGATTTCATTTTCATAATAAGAACAAATAGAATAAAAGAACAAATGAGATTATTAGGATTCATATCTGAATTCTTTACATAAATTTAGCAACACTAAAAAAAAAAATTTAGCAATACAGTTTGCAAAATTGACAAAAAAGGGGAAAATTGCATATATAGTAAAGAACTAAATTGGTAGTAGACTACAAGAGAACTGATACTATAAGGATATGAATAAATAGAATACAGTATGGTTAAGGAAAGATAAAACAGATATAAAGAGTGCAGTAAAACAGAAAAAAAAAGTATTAATGTACAGTGTGAGTATACAAATAAGTATAAAAATAAATGTATTACATTCGTTCTTGCAATTTGACACGCATGGTTTGGAATTCTTGGTCCATGACAACATGGCCCGTGTTGTGATTTTGCATCATTTTTTTAGAGCATCAAAATCACCGCTTTCTTTGTTTGCGGCAAAAAGCCCCTTTATGGTTTATACCACCTGCATTTATACAACATGTGTTACGAAATGTCAAATATTCAGCTCATTAATTGTGCGAAAATGTAAAATAATTATGGAGTTGCCATAATAGGAGCGATTAATGATTCGTAACAGATTAAGTAAAAACACTACTTTTTTTTAGTAAAATCACTTGCTAGTGTAGAAATGGAATTGTAATACAATACTGGATTCAATCATTGATTAAGTCAATAATACATAGTTTAACATTAACTAAAAAGATAACTGATTTATCAAACTCCAATCAAAGTAGTAAAAAAATCCAACAAAATCTAAATGCTTAAGTGACCAAGTACTGAAATCAATCTCAATTTCACACAGACAATAACTGATTCATCCAATTCCAATCAAAGGACTATTACAAAAACCCATCTACAGCTGAATGTTTGTATGACCAACCAAACAATCCAGCTGAATTTCACACAAAATCAGTTAAATTCTGTCACTCCCACACACCAAACAGTAAAAATTCACAAAACCTTCTAGCGGCGGCGATCGTACGGAGCTCCGGCGATTGACGGCAAGACCTTTCTAGGGTTTGCAAACTGCCAAATATCGTCACATTATATCTGTATACTACTTTCAGTTGTCCATTATGTCTTTGTACAAAACTAATTGAAAAAATATATTTTATATATCAATATACATTTTATTTGTATACTATTTCCAGTTGTCCATTATGTCTTTGTACAAAACTAATTGAAAAAATACATTTTATATATTAATATACATTTTATTTGTATACTACTTTCAGTTGTCCATTATGTCTTTGTACAAAACTAATTGAAAAAATACATTTTATATACCAATATACATTTTATATGTTCATTTTATTTTTTTATATATCAACATACATTTTTGTAATTCTGTTATATTTTTTTGAAATTTCGGTGATGCTGAATGACAAATAAGTCGGTGATGTGTATTAGGTCTCACTTTTTCAATTAAGTTGGAGGGTTTTTATCAAAAATTGAAATGGCACATAGAATAGAAGGCAGGAAGTTGCTTGTAAACAACAAAACAAAACAAAAAAAAATGGTACACGAGGCACGGTATGCTAATTCAAAGTGATCTACTTTTTTTTTTTAACTCCTCAAATGGGGAGGATTATTTGAAAGAAAGAAAATCAATTTTGACGAGTATCGAATCCACAAGCTCTTGGTTGGTGAGGTGATGACTTTACTACTTGAATAAGCAAGCTTTGATGAAAGTGATCTACCTTATTCATCCTTAATATATAGTAGGGTCTCCCTTGCTGCGCTATGGATTTATGTTGTATTATTTTATCATCGTGATAATAACTTGTTAAAAAAAGATTTAATTAAAATTAGAGAAGACAAAATTCTTAAATTAAATTTTGTATTTAATGACATCTGAAGTTATGCAAGATATAATATGAAGTTATATTTTATATAAAAAAAAATTAAAGCATGTTCATTATGGACACGTAATATTCATTTTTTTTAGGAATATTCATGATATTTTTTTTATTTTGTTGGGAAATTGAACCAAAAATATGTATAAATTTGATGATTTCTTATTTATAGAGGCTTGAAAAAAGTTAAGGAAAAATTATGGTGTTATATTTAATAATATATATTTTATATGTAACAATCTTATATATTTATTAAAAATATTACAAATTAAGGTGAAATATTTTTTAGACATTAAGATAATATTTTGAATTTTATAGGGGCTAAGTTATTCACATAATATTTTACTGATTTCTGGATCCCATATAATTTCTGTGTTTGTAGGAAAAAGAAATATGTGAAAAGTTTGTGGAATGGCTCTATTGATTTGCTAAGCGCCTTGCCCCTTTTCCTACCATTATCCTAACTTCCTTTTCATTGTATACATTATTAGAGAGTTGTGAAGAAATTAAGCATAAAAAATTGTGAAATTATGGGTGGTAGTTTGAATCACGGGGAAGGTATTTAGTACAGTTACTATTTAGCATCCAAAGTCTCTCAATCCATTAACAGTGGGTTTCAGTCATAAAAATGACAGTGCCTTTTGTTGAAAGAGAGACATGGAGAAAGTACATAAAAAACTTGGTCTCAATTCTCAAACCAAGTCTCATATTAACACACAATTGTTTTCCAAATATTAAGGCAGGCTGACCATATTTATAGATCAAGAAGCAATTACACTTTAAGCACATACAAACACAAAATCAACACAAGAAATTCAACATAATATTAGCTCATATCATTGCTTGAATTAAGCCTACGGGCATTTCGATGCAAAAATGTTAGGATTTCTTGTCGGAAGCGTGAATTTTGACGTGGATTCGAGGCACCTTTTGGTGTCTTTAATGTTGGCCAAAAGAGAGAGAGAGAGAGATGAAGAGAAGCAAAATGAACTCTTGTCTTATCCTTTATGTCAAAGGTCTTAAATACATACTAAAAATAAAAGCCCAAATATGCAATTAGGGGTCCATTCAACAATCTCCACCTTGGACCCGAATTGCATCATAACTAAACATAAACAAATGCAAAAATAAAAACATACATAATATACTAGCAACATGCTAGTTACAAACTGAAATTAAATCGGAACACAATTTAAACTTAGCAATCGGAAGAGGCTTGGTGAGCATATCTGCCGGATTCGATTTGGTACCAATCTTCTTCACCACAATGTTTCCTTCCGCCGTCACGTCTCGCACAAAATGGTACCTCACGTCAATATGCTTCGTCTTGTCGTGGTACATGCGATCCTTCGTCAAATGAATGGCGCTTTGATTGTCACAATACACCGTGACCGGATTCTGAATAGACAATATCTCGCCAACAAAACCCCTTAGCCAAATACCTTCCTTTATTGCTTCGGTTAACGCCATGTACTCGGCCTCGGTAGTCGAAAGAGCAACGGTTGATTGAAGTGTGGCTTTCCAATTAATCGCACACTTCCCAAACGTAAACACGTACCCGGTTAGCGAACGCCTTTTATCGAGATCGCCCGCAAAATCCGAGTCAACATAACCCGTTAACTCACCATTCGGATCGGATCCGAATTCTAAATATGCATTCATCGTACCTTTCAAATAACGGAAAATCCATTTTACCGCTTCCCAATGTCCCTTTCCGGGACATGACAAATACCGGCTCACGACACTAACCGCTTGCGCCAAATCCGGTCGGGTACACACCATCAAATACATCAAACTCCCGACCGCACTCGAATATGGAATCTTCTCTATATATTTCTGCTCTGAATCGGTTTTTGGAGATAAATCCGCCGACAATTTAAAATGTGCCGCAAGAGGGGTAGAAACTACCTTCGATTTATGCATATCAAAACGGCGTAAAACCTTTTCGGCGAAACCCGCTTGCGAAAGAGTCAACTTCCGCTCGGGTCGGTTCCTCGAAATCTCCATTCCAAGAATTTTCTTAGCGGGTCCCAAATCCTTCATCTCAAAAACGAAATTCAAATCCGCTTTTAACCGCTTAATTTCCCCCAAATTGGACGACGCAATAAGAATGTCATCCACATAAAGAAGTAGATACACAAAACTCCCGTCATCTAATTTCTTTAAATAGACGCAACTATCGTAATTAGATCGAGAAAAATTAACGCTTACCATAAAAGCGTCAAACTTCTTGTACCATTGTCGGGGCGATTGCTTGAGACCATAAAGCGATTTATTTAATCGACATACACGAGTCGGTTCGGTTTGGGGTTCGGTTAGGTTTTCAAAATTCGGAAGTCCTTCCGGTTGGCTCATAAAAATTTCCTCCTCCAAATCGCCATGAAGAAAAGCCGTTTTTACGTCCATTTGCTCGAGTTCCAAATTTTTCAACGCGACAATCCCGAGCAATAATCGAATAGACGTGTGTTTCACGACCGGAGAAAACACGTCATTAAAGTCCACACCTTGGACTTGGCTATATCCTTTCGCGACTAGCCTTGCTTTGTAGCGCACATTCGAGCCATCGGTTTTGCGCTTAAACACCTATTTGCACCCGACAACTTTCTTATTTTTCGGAGGGTTCACAAGAGACCATGTCTCATTTCGCTTCAACGAATCTAACTCCTCCTTCATAGCGGAAATCCAATTTTTCGCTTCTTTTGAATTAACCGCTTCCTTATACGTGGACGGTTCGCAACTATCCACGTCTTCTGCAATAGCCAAGCAATACGCAAAATCAGAATATCCATATCTCGAAGGTGGTCGAATGGTCCTTCTGACACGATCGCGGGTTAGCTCGTACGTTTGCGGATCGAATTGGCTTTCTTCTTCATCAACTCGGGTCGGGTTTAACGAATCGGGTTCGGATCGGTTTTGGTCGGCTTGGGCTAACTGGTCTCGGGTTTGACCTTTAAAACCGTCTGCACTTAGCGGTATTTCATTCCCAACATTTTCCGACTCATCATGCTCCACCTCGGAATGAACCGTGTCATTTATTCTCAACTCATGCGCATCTTTTCCTCGAATCATTTCCGCTTCGTTAAAAATAACGTCTCTCGAAATGATAAATTTGCCCGACTTCGAACACCATAATTTATACCCCTTAACATTCTCGGGATATCCAACAAATACGCATTTCTTCGACCTCGGTTCCAACTTGCCGTCATTGACATGCACATATCCGGGACACCCGAATATTCTCAACATCGAATAATCGGCCGGTTTTCCCGACCAAACTTCTTCCGGCGTTTTCAACTCAATCGAGGTAGTCGGAGATCGATTAATCAAACAGCACGCCGTGCTAATCGCTTCTGCCCAAAATTCTTTTCCCAAACCCGCATTTGAAATCATACTTCTCGCACGCTCAAGAAGTGATCTATTCATTCTTTCGGCCACACCATTTTGTTGTGGGGTATGCACAACGGTTTTGTGTCGCAAAATACCTTCAGCCGCACAAAAATCATCAAACTGACGATTACAAAATTCCAACCCATTATCGGTTCGCAACCGCTTGACCCGTTTACCCGTTTGAGTTTCTAGAAGTTTCTTCCAAATTTTGAAATAATCGAATACTTCGCTTTTTTCTCTCAAGAAAAATACCCAAACTTTCCTCGAAAATCATCAATAAAAGTGAGCATATACCTTAAACCTTTTCCTTTAGACGGTTCGCGAGAAGGCCCCCAAAAGTCGGAGTGAATGTATTCCAATTTCTCCTTTGTCGTATGAATGGCGGTCGAAAAACTCACTCGCTTATGCTTCCCGAAAACGCAGTGCTCGCAAAATTCCAGATTTCCGGTACTTTGACCGCCCAACAAATTTCGCTTGCTTAAAATCGTCATACCACGCTCACTCATGTGACCCAATCTCATATGCCACAACTTCGTAATTTCCTCATCCGTAATCGAACTTAAACGGACAATAGCGGCAGAACTGAACGAGACGGGTTTTGTTTCGGGATTGGTTGTTGGAATCCAAACCGGTTTGGTTTGAACCGGATTCGGTTTTGGGTTGGACTTGGGTTGAACCGGATTTTCTTGAACCGGTTTTTCTTGAACCGGGTTGAACCGAGCCGGTTTTTCTTGAACCGACATGAACCGGGCCGGTTTTTCCTGAACCGGCGCGAACCGGGCCGGTTTATCCTGAACCGGCGCGAACCGGACCGGATTTTCCTGAACCGGCGCGAACCGGGCCGGTTTATCCTGAACCGGCGTGAACCGAGCCGGTTTTTCCTGAACCGGTGCGAACCGGACCGGTTTTTGCTGAACCGGCGGGTTTTCTTGAACCGGGTTTGAATCCGATTTCTCCAAAATAACTGTACCGGCCTTTCCGGTAACTGTCGAGGCTTGCAAAAAATAAAGTGTACCAATGCGTTTCGCCTTCATGATTGTGAGGGCACCGATTGAAACGCGCATAACTCCACCTTCACTTCGAAACTTGCAACCTCTTTCTTCAAGCGATCCCAACGAAATAAGATTTTTCTTCAAATTGGGTATGTGTTTCACACCCGTTAACGTCCGAATTCGCCCATCATGAAACTTGAGCGATATTGTACTGGTACCGGCAACCTTGCAAGAATTATTATTTCCCATAATAACTCTCCCATCCGTAGGCTCGTACTTTACAAACCAATTTCGATTCGAAGTCATATGTTGAGATGCCCCCGAATCCATAATCCAACAATTCTCATCCTCTAAGCAATTATCGACAACGGAAAGCGAATCAAAATTGTCGATATTTGCAGAATTAGCCGATTCGGAACCTTTGCCACGATTATCCACCGATTGCTTATTCTTCAATTTGTAACAATCGACCTTGATGTGGCCCTTTTTCTTACAATAATTGCAAATAATATTTGGATTATATTTACCCTTGGATTTCGACCGGCTTCTCCAATTTTTCGACGACCGATCCGATGACCGACCGCGATCCACAAACAAACCGGAACCCGTACCGGTTTTCTCGTTGGTTATCTCACCATCGATGTGAGATTTCGCTTGCAAATTCGATTTAACATCCTCAAGAGAGATTTTCTCTCTTCCATAAATCATCATATCTCTAAACCCCTTATATGAAGCGGGTAAAGAGCACAAAAGCAAAAGGGCTTGATCTTCATCATCCACCTTTGCGTCAATTTTGGACAAATCATTAATAATCGACGCAAACTCCGAAATATGTTCGAACACGGAACCTCCCTCCGACATCCGGAGCGTATAAAGACGCGACTTTAACCGCAATCGATTCGTGAGCGACTTTTTCATATAAGTATTTTGTAATTTTTCCCACAAATCTTCCGCCGTCTTTTCCTCCATAACCTCTTGCAATGTCCCATTGCTAAGGCATAATTGGACAATGGAGAGAGCCTTATCATTCATATCTCTCCATTTCTTGTCCGTTATCGCATCCGGCAAATTGTCTCTCCAAAAAATCGCATCTTTTACCCCATGACTGGATAAAATTGCCAACATACGAATTTACCACAAGGCAAAGCTCGTCTTACCGTCAAACTTCTCAATATCAAACCGTCCCGACATTTCCATTAACCCAAAAACTAAAGTTCCTCCTTCGGTTTTGAACCGGTTTGTACCGGTTTAGGCAAAGCGTGAAATCCGGTAGAGATTTACGCGTAGAACCTCGCTCTGATACCAGATTGTTAGGATTTCTTGTCGGAAGCGTGAATTTTGACGTGGATTCGAGGCAACCTTTTGGTGTCTTTAATGGTGGCCAAAAGAGAGAGAGAGAGAGAGAGAGATGAAGAGATGCAAAATGAACCCTTGTCTTATCCTTTATGTCAAAGGTCTTAAATACATACTAAAAATAAAAGCCCAAATGAGCCCAAATATGCAATTAGGGGTCCATTATGCAAAAAAAAAAAAAAATCATTGCTTGAATTATAAAATAAGCACACAAAATATGAAATTAACGGATACACACACACAAATCAAAATCAACTCAAGAAACCCAACATCCGATATTAGCTCGTATCATTGCTTGAATTATGAAATAAGCACACAAAATACCAAACTAACGGATAAAATTGATTCCTTGGTGAAGTCTTCAAAACTAACTTTGTCACTTCCTTCTCCTCCCGATTTAGCTTCGACCCTGTAGGATATTGATTGCATTCGAACCTGTAATGAAATATTAAAGGACATCAATATTAGATAATTATTTTGGAAAATTGGGATTAAGATAAGTCTAGCAACATACCATATGAACTTGTTGTTGTCCTCGAAGACGAGGCATAATCTTGGGGAGTAAAGTAAGCAGGCCTTGGCATTCTATGTGGAAGAGAAGGTAATCGAGTTTCACCACTCAAAACCTTAATCGCTTCTCTCATAGATGGTCGTTGATGATAATCTGGATGAGCACACCACAATCCAAGTGCCATTTAACAATGGATCTACTGCATCAAGAATGGAGTTCTTCCCATACAGATCCCACACCCATTCAACTAGTCCCCCTCTTACGCGTTTGGGGGCTTCCCACAGGACATCTCAAGCAAGATAACCCCATAACTATAGACATCTGATAAAGTTGTGGATTTGCCAGTTTGAAAACATTCTGGGGCCACATATCCTAGGGTCCCAGCTAAATGTGTCGTTTTCATAGTTTTATCGTGTTCAACAAACCTAGCAAGTCCGAAATCACCCAACTTAGCATTGAACTTTGGGTCTAACATAATATTGCTAGGCTTGATATCCCTATGAATCACACATTTTCTGTATTTCTCATGTAGATAGAGAATAGCATCAGCCAGATCGATTGCTATGTTGTATCTCACCAGCCAATTTAATCGGTGTTCCGTATTGTATAGATAGTTGTCAAGACTTCCATTGGGCATAAATTCGTACACAAGGAGATAACTTTTACCGTCATGGCACCAACCTTGCAGCTCCACCAAATTCTTATGCGCTAATCTGCTTATGATGCTGACCTCAGATATGAACTCTTTCTCCCCCTGTCTTGAGTCCTCTGCTAACTTTTTGATTGCCACATATCTGTTTGAGTTTCCCAAGATCCCTTTATACACCGATCCGAACCCACCTTGCCCGAGTTTCTTTGTCTCATCAAAGCTCAAGGTCGCAGCACCCAGTTCACGATATGGGATCCTCCTTGGCCCCAAACCTAACCCGTTATGGAGCATTGGTTCTTCATCTTCTTTTCTCTTGGTTTTACTCCTATACCACCCAAAGCAGCAACAAGCCAATCCTAAGATGATCATCAAAGAACCAAGACCAACAGATAACCCAACTATCAACTTCATATTAAACCTTGTCGAGTTTGAATGGAAAGTTGAGTTTGATTTGGGAGTTGAGTTGAATTCGAAACTCGAGTCGAGAGACCAACGAAAAATATGATGTAACTGTGTATCTCTACCCGTAGCAGACGAGAATCCTATTGCTACTTGCGAAATGTTGAATACACTCTTTAGATCAACAGAGGCACTAAGACTAGCTGCAGGAGTTTGATCATCATCAAATGATACCAAAACACTTAAATTTTTTGTGGCACTATTATAATTGATAGTGGCTGAAATTTTATTGCCATTTCTGATTGAGCGTATTATGTTTTGGTATGCAATTGATGATATGCTCTGGACATCAATTCCTACATGGTTGTTGCTATAATCAAAAAAGTTTTTCCATGTATCAAATTCTACTGCTACAATTTGCGCTGTCTCAGCTGAACACTGATGGATAAGAGAAAGACAACCGCCTGCAGCATCAGTGCCTTCAGGCATTTGAGATGGATATGGTGAGAGGAAGAATGCTATTCCATCACCATAATTGGTAGGGTAAGTAGAGTTTGGCATGGACTTGATGAAAAAAGTGAAATTTGTCGTGAAGTTGCTCACCTCACCAGATGTATTATTCCAGAGGAGCATAGGATGCTTGTATGATTCTCGACCTTGACTCCACAGAAGGTCGCCAAATATGGAATCCCTCGTAAGGGATATGACAGTACGGTTCCATAATGCATCCCCCTCCAATTTTATGTTGTCGAATTGATCAAAATCAGGATCTGAGAAGTTGAAGTTGAATGAAATACAGTTTGCATATGATACTAAAAGGAGGAGGATGAAGGTGGAAAATACAGAGGAGAAAGCCATAAAGAGAAGGATTTGTGGTGTTAATGAACGGAGTCTCCAATGTCTCCAGAGAGACGACTTGTGCTGTTAATTGCTGTAGGCATATTCATCTTCCTTTTATAAGACAATATGACTTAACAAGAAGAGGAATTAATAAATAAATAATAATTTTTTGAATAATAATAATTATAATGTCATTATTAACTACAATAAGGATGAAGTAGTGTTTTTTTTATAAAGGATAAGAATGTAGTAGTTAAAGCTGCAAAAGGTTACTTACTGAAGCAAACTATTGAAAGCATCAGATTTATTTAGTTAAATTGTCAAGTGCTTAAATAATCATATTTAATTTATCTACTTATAAAAAAACTTAATTTAATTTTCATCAACCCTGAAATACTCCATTACAGAGTTGAATTTTCAGATGCTAGGTTATGAATATGTTGCTTGATTCGTTATAAAATGGTTTTTGATGGGTCATCATATCAACCTCGACTCGTACCAGTCAAGACGAGGCCCAAGATGATAACATCTAATCTAAGGGACCTGAAGAACATGTAAACAAGCAGACATGTTGAACAGGTCGGATAATGAAACAATGAAACAATGTGTAACAGAACAGGTAGCGACTCCAGGAATGGACCTCCACTCACGGAGATGGAGCCATCAGGTAGTCCGGATTTGCTGCAACTTGTACAAATATGTAGTCTATTGGTGAAAAGAAGTATACCGTCGAAGATAAATCGCCAAATAGATTATTGGAGATAGCACTACAAAAAAATTGCCAAAAATCAAATAGTGGTGATCACTGGAAGGATTAAGAAAATACACCGAAAAGATCAGTGGAGATAGATCACCATGGAGATCATTAATAGATCATTAGAGAGAGAGAGAGAGAGAGAGAGAGAGAGAGAGAGAGAGAGCAAAGACCGAAGCATAGATCATCGGAGATAACTAAAATGATGGTTTTTATTAAAAAAAAATGATGGAGAAATATGATAAAAATAATTTCACACTTAGCATTTTCCTTTTGCTATGGCATGCAATAGATCATTAGTAGTGAAGAAGTAACAATACTGTTGAGCACATATAATTGCAATATAAATCATTCAAGTGCAACATCCCCATACACCACACACACACACACACACAAAAAGAGAAATAAAGTTCAACTCAAGAAACTTAACATTAATCCTAACTAATACTTGAATACAAAATTAGCTAAGAATCAAACTAATGGAAAAAAAATTGACTCCTTAGTAACTTCTTCAAAACGACCTTTGCCATTTCCTTGTCCTCCTAATTCAGCTCCGGCCTCGTTGTATAGTGCTTGCACTTGAACCTACAATGTAACCAGTGTTATACATTTTTTCGAACTTTTAAATAAAGGCAAATTGAGACAAAGATAAGTGTAACATCATACCGTATGAACTTGTTCTCGAAGATGAGACAAAGCCATTCTCCGAAGTTACAAACGCTGGCCGTGGCATACTGCATGGAAGAGATGGTAATTGAGATTCACCACTCAAAACTTGAATCGCTTGGCTGATTGGCGGCCGTTGGTTGTAGTCCGGATGAGCACACCACAAGCCAACAACCATCACACATTCCATCTGCCTCACATCGAATGCATCATTTAACAACGGATCTGCTGCGTCGAGAATGGAATTCTTCCCATATAGATCCCATACCCATTCAACTAGCCCTCCTGTTACGCCCTCCGGAGAGAAGTTGGGGGGTTTTCCACAAGACATTTCAAGCAACATAACCCCATAACTAAAGACGTCTGATAAAGTTGTGGCCTTACCCGTTTGAAAACATTCAGGGGCTACGTAACCTGGGGTTCCAGCTAGATGTGTCGTTTTCATGGTTTGATCATGATCAACAAACCTCGCGAGCCCAAAATCACCCAACTTAGCATTGAACATTGGATCCAACATAACATTACTAGGTTTGATATCCCTATGAATCACACGTTTCCTATATTTCTCATGTAGATACAAAATAGCATCAGCCACATCGATCGCAATTTTGTATCTCGCCAGCCAACTTAATGGTTGTTCCGCATTGTAAAGATACTT
This sequence comes from Juncus effusus, assembly GCA_027726005.1. Lineage (NCBI taxonomy): Eukaryota > Viridiplantae > Streptophyta > Magnoliopsida > Poales > Juncaceae > Juncus > Juncus effusus. The sequence continues at coordinate 10,762,250 of CM050894.1, read as the reverse complement.
GTCAAGACTTCCGTTGGGCATAAATTCGTACACAAGCAGGTAACTTTTACCTTCATGGCACCAACCTCGCAGCTCCACCAAATTCTTATGCGCCAATTTGCTTATAACGGTGACCTCGGATATGAACTCTTTCTCCCCCTGTTTTGAATCCTCCGATAACTTCTTGATGGCCACATATCTGTTTGAGTTCTCCAAACACCCTTTGTATACTGATCCAAATCCACCTTGCCCGAGTTTATTCTCCTCATTAAACTTGCAAGTCGCATCATCCAATTCACGATATGAAATCTTTTTAGGTCCCAAATCCAACCCATTATGGAGCATCGGTTCTTCATCTTCTTCTTTCTTGGATTCACTGCAATACCACCTAAAGCAACAACAACAAGATAAACCTACAATAATGATCATCGAAAACCCAAGACCAATAGATAATCCTAGTACCACCTTCATATTAAATTGTTGACCAGGAAAGTTATTCAACTCCGAAGATGAATTGGTTTTGGACGACGAGTTAGATTCAAAACTTGAGGTGAAAGACCAACGAAAAATCTGATGTAACTCCAGATCATTACCGGTGGCAGATGAGAATCCGAAAGCCACTAGTGAGTCATTGAATACACTTTTCATATGAACAATGTGACTAACACTAGTTACGTTAGATGGATCGTCATCAAATGATAACGAAACACTCAAAATTTCTGTGGCACCATTATAGTCGACAGTTGCAGAAATCTTGGTCTCTCCAGTTTTCATGGGGCGTGTGTTTTCGTATGCAATTGATGTCATGTTAGTGACATCAATGCCTACATGGTCGCCACTTGGATCAAATGTATTTTTATGGGTATCGAATTCTACAGCTACAATTGGTGCGGAACTATTCGTGCATAGGCTGATAAGAGCAAGACAACCGCCCGTCACATTCTTTTCCGGTATCTGAGATGGGAACGGCGCGAGGAAGAATGTTATGCCGTCACCATTAGGCATACCAGAGAAATAAGAGGAGTTCATGGTTTTAATGAAAAAGGTGAAGCTCGTGGTGAAGTTGGTAACCTCATCAGATGTGTTATTCCAAAGGAGCATAGGTTGTTTGTATGAAGCTCGACCGACACTATTAGTAGGGTCGCCATTTAAAAAATCTTTCGTAAGGTATAGGACAGTGCGGTTCCATAGTGCATCCCCCTGTAATTGTATGTTGTCGAATTGGTCGAAATCAGGATCTGAGAAGTCGAAGTTGAATGAAATAGAGTCTACATTGGGTACTAAAAAAAGTAGGATGATGAAGGAGGGGAAGCCAAAGAAGGAGATAGTCATGGCAGAGATGAAGACTTTTAATTAATTGCTACAAGGTATGCATACTCATCTCCCCTTTTTAAGGGAAGGTATGGTGGAAACGGCAAAAGGTTACTTATTCAAGCAATCTATTGAACGATCAGCTTTCTTTAGTTAATTGTCAAGTACCTAAATAAACTTATTTAATTTGCATTGACCTCGAAATGTTCTACCAGAAACTTGAATTTTCATATGCATGCTTATTAAGATACTGGATAAGTTACTCGGTTCATTAGAACAAGGCAACAAGCATATTTTTAGAGCAACTAGCACCATTTCTCACGGAGTTGTGCTTGGGGTACCTAAAGCAACGTATTTAATTTGCATCTGCCTTGAAATATTCCATTATACAGTTGAATATTCAGATGCTGCTTTCTGGGGCCCCCAGTTAGTTGATAGGTCATCACTATTCACCTCCACCAGTAACCACTCAAAACTAAGGACGCCAAATCTAAGGGCTTGAGAACTAAATCATAGTTTGAATTCATATCCTCTTAGATCTATATAAAATGTACTCAACTAATTTGACTAAGACTATTTTCGTTTGGAAGTCCAGCTCAAGAGAGGAACACTTGCAAAAAAGAAAGAAAAAATGATTGTTTACTCATTGTTGATGTAATTGGGATTTGAATCCACGATCTCTTATATCTCGAACATGATACTTAATCATTAGATAATTGGGCCATTTGTAATTAGACTATATGCCTATTGATCAGGCCCAAGACACGGATTATTCTTAACCTATGAATGGTGCTAAAACTCATGGAGCCATCTGCAAGTCCGAATCTCCTATCTTAGTAGATGCAAGATTGTATTCAGTTAAGATTTAAGAACCAAAGTACTTATTATGAATATATTGCTACAGAGACCAGTATGTACTCTGTACAACACAAATAATTTAGGTTGATGCACAGCATTTAGTTAAGTAAACAAAGAGATTAAAGGAGGAGTAAACACTAACCAAATTGGCATGCTTCGGTCAAAAAACTTCTGAAGACAAAGCGGCCCATGTTTATTCGAATTGAGAATTGCGAGCTCGGTTGATTTCATTGGAAGGAACGGGGGAGCAGTGGGATCCCTACTTTTGGTTAATATAAACCTAGATGTCAGTTCCCGGATTTGGATGAAACCCAAGATCTTAAATCTTGGGTTGGAAGTAAAGATTTCAATTTCCGGTTTGAATGAAGTATGAGATTTAAATTCTGGAACATATGGGAAATTTCTTGAGCGTCTGATTTTTCAGTTTAATTTGGGCTTGTAAAATCAAGTGTTTTAGATGGGCTGCCTTAAAGCAGTTGAGTTATTCATCATCAAGATATGAAGAATAACCATGTTCTTCCTCAATAAAACAACTATGATGTGTATATAAAAAGAAGTGGCATGTCACTGCGTGAGGTGGAGTTTTATACGAACTATGAGTCATAACACTCTCAAGTTTTCGAGAGATTAATATATGTTAATAATACTTAGCATAAAAAATTAATATATATATATATATATATATATATATATATATATATATATTTATTTTTTTATTTTTATTTTTTTATGTATTTGACTCCTCCAAACTTTTAAACTGAGTCGGAACTCCGCCGTTGGCAGCTGATTGTGTGCCAGACGAACTATACCATTTCTTCTTACTATGACATTTGTCATTTTTCAAAATATAATATTTATTTAAGACTGCATTTACCCATGTGCCATTCTTTGAAAAATATCATTATTCTTTTCATTTCATTATTCAAATATCACACATCTCAAAGACATGATCTCATATTACCAAAAGCAAAAGTCCACCAAAAGATTGATGATAATTATGATGATTAGAAATAGAAAGCAGTAAGCACACTTAAGACATGACACAACATCACCTTGATAACATAAACAAGATAACTAATAAACTAAAGAAGTACGTAATCATACATGTAAAATTGCTTTAACACCCGAAACTCTACAACAAGATAATTCTATACGAATTCAATACGATTTTTAAGCATAATAAAAACCATATAAAAACAAGGGACCCACACCTAAAAACTAAAAAGTGCAACAAGCCACGAAAATCCAACTACTCCTTGTCCACACGTCCGCTTGCCACGTCCTCCAAGTCGAGATCCCCTTTTCACACAAAGCATAAAACAACACACATCACAATCAAAACAAATAAAACAAAACCCTAAAAGACAAGGTTTCTAGCCTAATCTTTATCTTCAACCCAATTAAGGAGGTAACTAGGTCTAGCAACCCTAATTCGAACAATTGAGGTCAAACCGGTAAATCTCTCTTATTAACGGTCATTCGCCCCAAAATCAAAAAATATAAAATAGCATTTACTATTTACAACAAAGTGGGTCCATTACGTACCTAAGTTATTAACACTGGCACTACTACTCTCTCTCATGCTTGGCTCGGTGATCACCATGCTGGTCGCCGCCGAATCAGAGGCGATGTCATGCTGATATTGTTGTTGTTGTTGTTCTAATTGCTGTTGCCGCACCTGCAGCTGTAACTGCAGCTGCACTAATTGCTGCTGCCGTAGCAGCAGCTGTTGAAACTCCATGTGCTGTAATTGCTTCTGCTTTAACCCTCTCAGTATGCGCGCCAGACGATTCTCTATCGGACTCTCAAAGTTCTTTGCGTATTCCTCCTGAAAAATAAAAATAAAAGTAAAAATAATTTAAATGTATGGTTCGCTACACGGAGGGCCACACAGGGTTTAGGAATATATTTGTATTAAGTTACCTTGGTTGGGTAAGCTCTATATATAGTTGCCTCGACTCTCCTTGTGAGGTCAGGTAGCCTTTGCTGCCAATCGGACGGAGTTGATATTATTCTTCTCTCCAGCCAATTCCTTCTGTAAAATAAAATACATAAATACTATAGAACTAATAATTACGGTATATTGTGATGCTACTAAAAAAAAAGATATAAGAGATACAAAGAGTGGAGTAAAATATAAAGAAGAAAAATATATTACATTCGCTCTTGCATTTGAACACGCATTGAGTGGAGTTCTTGGTCCATGACATGGCCCGTATTATGATTTTGCATCATTTTTAGAGCAACAAAATTGCTGCTTTATTTGTTTGGAGCTAAACCCTAAATCTGCATTTATACAACACATGTTGTTAATATTCTACTCAGTATTTGTGCCGAAATATCAAACAATTACAAGATAGCCATAATCGGGACGCTTTATTGATTGGATTAGGTTAAATCACTACTTTGTTAATTACTTGCTAAGGTAGTAGAAATACTCTTGTAATAATACTGGATTCAGTAATTGATTAAGTTAACAATGCCTAGTTTAATTTTAGCTAGAGAGATAGCTGATGTATACAACTCCAATCAAATGAGTAGTAAAAAATCTCATCTACAGCTAAATGCTTATGTGACCATTACCAAGCAATGAATCGAGCTGAATTGAACACAAAATCGATTCAACACAACAGAGAGTAAAAATTTGCAAAACCTTCTAATTCGAGAATCTGCACGATAAACCTTGCCGGATTGATTGGTTGTTAGAGATGAATAGGCAGATTTATTTGTGTTATTTGCGGATTGATTGATTGGATTGAGAAGATTAAATTTGGGGGGAAACGGATTAGGCAGGCAAGCAAACCGTGTCCGTATTTGGGAGGAAACGGAAACTCGAAAGAGCGTCTGATTAAGCAAGCAAACCGTAATTGGAAATTCGGAAGAAAAGAAAGAGGCCCGGCCTGAGAATTTATTTGGAGTCAGAGATTCGGCCTGCTTATGTATTGGCCTATGGAGATAAAACGATTTGTTTCTACAGTTCCAGTTCCATCTTGCACTTCCAAGTCTTTGAGTCTCTCTCGTACTAACACAATCGTTTTACCAAATTAGCATAACGAATACACTAAATAGACCTAAATGCAAAAATACAATAGTAAAAATAAAACAAAAGACTAGAGACCGGCAAAACAACATCCTCGTAAGAGATTAGTAGCATTCTCGTCAAATTCGCCAGATTATCTGCTTCTTCATTCAATTCTCTAGAGATGTACTGAAAAATCTGATCTTTTAAATTTCTTTTCCACCTTATGCAATCAATGGCATCTTGAATCCCCTCCCAAGCAGAGGCCTCCACTAAATTCGGATCTTCTGTTCTGGTTGAAGTTGTACTTGCTCATCTCTCCCTTCCGAATATCTCATAATGAAAACACTGCCTCCTCGACCCCATGTATCCAAAGAGAAGTCGCACCAACAAAATAAATTTGGGATAGATGACCAAGGTTGATTCGGAGACCTTGCGTGCTGAATTTGTGTTTCAACAAGCTGTGAGCTGAGGGCGTGAGAGCCTATTGCACGTCTGAGAGTAAGCTCTGGGATAATGATCTTTTGTCTAAACACTAACTCATTTCTAGATTTCCATTGCTCCTAAAATAGAGAGAATAAATAAGGGATATGAACTGGGTAAATAATAGATATGATGTAATAAATCATACAACACCTTGATATAATGACATAACCATGATAACCAAATAAACTAAAGATCGTACATAATCATATAGGTAAAATTGCATTAATACCCGAAACTCTAAAACAAGATAATTTTATACGAATTCAACATACGATTTTTAAGCTTAATAAAAAAGCATATATAAACAAGAGACCCTCACATAAAAAGTGCAACAAGCCACGGAAATCCATCTAATCCTTGTTCACTCGTGCGTCCGACAGGTGGTCCTCATCACCTCCGCTTGTCACATCCTCCAATTCTAGATCCCCTTTTCACACAAAGAATAAAACAATATATATCACAATTTCAAAACAAAAAACCTACAAGAAAATGTTTCTAGACTAATTTTTATCCTTTGACCCAATCAGGGAGGTAACTAGCTATAGTATCCATAATTTGAATAATTGAGGTCAAATCGGTACAATTTCTTATTAACATTTAATGGTTCTTTGACCCCAAAATCAATGTATATAAAATTCCATTAGCAACAAAGTGGGTCCCTTACATACCTGCAGCGCCAACAAAGCTATTAACACTGGCACTGCTGATCGTCTCCATTTGAGATGAGATCCTCGCATCTCCAGTTGAGTTAGTACTATCATTACTATCCATCATGCTCGGCGAGGTGATCGTCATGCTGGTCGCGGCCGAATTGGAGGCGATGTCATGATGATGTGAGCGTGACATCACCTGATGCTGTTGTTGAACTTGCTGTTGTAACTGTAACTGTTGTAGTAACTGTAACTGTTGTTGTTGTAACCTTCTCATTATGCCCGCGAGACGATTCTCTATCAGGCTGTCAAAGTTCTTCGCATATTCCTCCTGAAAAAAGAAAAGAAAGTTCTTTATCAAATGTAATTGAAGGCAGTTAAATCTGTAGTTAGCAAGGAAATCAGGGCCAAAAGGTTTTATTTCATGAGTTGTCTTGTGAAATAGCTTTATAATAAGATGAATTTGTAAAAACAGCATTCTGATGTGCCAACTTTTTAGCATTTTCGAAACTCTATATGTTCGAAACAAAAAGGGAAAAGGGTGAATTTCCTCCACACGCACATATATATTCATACACAGAGAGGATCTATATAGGGTGGTAATACTGGTATCAAGAAATTTGGTGTTATATCACTTGAAATCTCCCTATTTCTAAGAAAGCACAATAAATGGTTTCAGTTTGTAAGTTACCAATACTTGCACCCATCTCTTTCTCAGAACATTCACTCGAAATTGTAGTCAATTTTAAAGAATATGATGCAACTAAATATTTTAAAGGGACGCCGTTGACGCCTACACGGTATAGTGGATAAGGATACAGAAAAACACAACATGGCAATTGACATATATTTTTATTTTTCTGGCAAGCATATTGATGTCACTCTCGGTTAAGAAAATTTGACTATAACTAAAAAAGATAATTATGATGGGATCAGTCATAATTAATTATTTCATAATTTCCCAGCCTTTTAGATACTAACCAAATTTAAAATCAACGAAGGAGTAAAACAATAACCAAATTTGGCCGTTGGCACGCTTCAGTCAAAAACTCCTGAAGATAGCGAGTTGGACGTGACTCCATGGATTTTCGAATTGAGAACTTAGAGTTAGAGCTCGGTTGATTTCATTTGATTAGAAAAAGAAGAGAGGGCCCGCTTGGAAGAAAAGGGCAGAGGATTCTTACATCAGGAAACCAAGATTTTAATTCTCGAATTTGGATAAAATCCGGAGTTTTAACATCTATGTTTGGAGTCAAGATTTCAAATTCCAGCTTGAGATTTCAAAATTTGGGGCCTTTTCTTCAAGAGTCTAATTATTTAGTTTAATATGGGCTTCTAAAATTAAGTGCTTTTATTATGGGCCGCCTCAAAAGCAACTTAATGATTCATCATCAAGACATGAAGAATGACCCTGCCATGAAGGAAGTTAATACGATCAGCATCGTATTCATAGCCCACATGCGTGTTACTACTATAGAACTTTAGAATTGATTAATTTATTGGTTTCGCATCTTATCAAGAAAAGCAGAAACCCTTTTGCCTATATATAGTTCAAAAACATATCCTATTGTAATAAAATATTATATCATATACCCACATATACAAATATCATCCCCCTTGTTTTCTATATACAATGGCACATCAGCATGCCATAGATGTACCCTCTGAAGATTTATCAGTGGCAGTGGAGAAGAAGCTCGAAAGAGTAAGGTTAAGAATCCAACATCACCAGACTCATCACGATCTTCCGACGCTTTCTAAACTCGCCTCTTACGAATCAATGGATAGCTCGTTGTTTCAACCCCGGTATTATTCCTACGGTCCATATCACATGCTCAAGGTCCAACACAACAACGAAGATAAGTGGCTATGCCTCGCGAAGTTACTGGATAAATTCTCCGCTAATGGTCAGGAGGTACGAAACATAGTAGATGGAGGACGAGAAGTACGACTAGAAGGAGTGGAATTAGCTCCTACTCTGGAGAAGTGCATAAAGAAACTTCAAACTTTGGAGCAAAAGGCACGGCATTGCTATCAAGGCATTACCTTATCTAGTAACGAGTTCGTCGAAATGTTGTTGCTCGACAGTTGTTCTATACTGTTCTATCTCATGCCCATGAAAGACGAGTCATCAGAAGAACAGAACTTGAAAAACCTATTATTCTCAGATATGCTCTTGATAGAAAACCAAATTCCTTTCTTTATCATCGAGGAAGTGTGGGATTGTTTTGTCGAGACAGGCTTGAAACCAGAGGTTTGTGAAGAAACAAACCTCATTAAGTTATTCAAACCTACTCCATTCTGGAGCGATAGCTCCACATATGAAGCACTTGTAGGCCATAAAATCAACCATCTCATCCATCTTTATTATCTATGGAACGTGTCCAAAATCACAACACCCCAGCCACATACGCAGGTAATTAATGCTGTAACTAGTGTTATTTATTATTTGTATAATTAAGTTTATTGATTTTATTAACTTTGTTTTTATTATTTGGCAAGGTACGGGTTCGACCATTGACTTCAGCCATGCCATCTGCTACTGAGCTCTATGAGGCTGGTATAAAATTCAAACCGAAGACACATTACAGTGATATGTTTGATGTAAGTTTTGAGAATGGCATCCTTGAAATTCCAACTCTCGTAATTAATCCCGAAATGATGTCACTTATAGCAAACTTAGTAGTTTTCGAGGTGCATTCCGCCGGAACGTTCGCAGAACAACGGCGTGTGGTTAGCTATGTGGTTCTCATGGACTCGCTCGTCAACACAAAGAGGGATGTGGCGTTACTGCAGAAGTGTGGTGTAATTAACAATCGACTGCAATCGGATCAAGATTTCGCGAGCTTCATCAATGGCCTTGGGGAGCGTTTCTTGAACGTCTCTAGAAACTTCTTAACTCCCGTGATGGATCGTTTGAGAGATTATTATGACTCCAGTTGTCGTCGTAACTGGACCTCCTTGAGGCATAACTACTTCAACAGTCCGTGGACCGGCATCAAGGTGTTTGCCGGTACTACACTGTTGATTCTCGCATTCTTGCAGACTTATTTCACCATCTTCCAAAGTAAAAAGTAATTTGTGTTTGTTGCTTTTGCCTTGTTTATGAATTTACTTTGTTTTGTGTGTTGGTGTGTGTTGGTAATTCAGAGTTTATTATGTACCAGTTTGCTGTTTTTTAAACTAAAAATGCGATTTGATTGATTTCGAATAAATGTAAGATTTATATCTATTCAATTGATATAATTTAATATATATTGTAAAAGAAAATAATTCATAAGTTTTCCATGCATTAAGAGTAAGTTAGAAACTTGGAAAAGTATATTTAATAAATTTGTGAACATTCCACAAAATTTAGAACTTAAATCTATAGTCCATATGTTATATGTCGGGAAGTTGGGCCAACGGGATTTCTCATTCTTTTTCTGTTAAAAAGTTTTTAGCATGATTGAATAGGTTGGGCCTTGGGAGGCTTACCTTTCCCAAAAATTAATTACCAAATCATTGCCATATGAAAAACAAAATTTCATTCTTATAAACAAAATTTCACAAAACATCAAACGATGATACAATACAACACGCCAACTTATTTTGCCTCCAAAATTTGGCTGACCTGGTATACCACATGTTGAAATACCATCTCCAAATAAGGTTCTAACAAAAAAGTTTTCCAATGTTGCAAGCTCTCTGAAATATCAAAATAATGCAAGGTGCTTAACAAAAATTTTGAAATTTCACAGAACATACATTCTTGAATACATTCTTTCAAATGTTCAACAAATCACCACTATTAATGTTACATTCAAACCCTAAACCAATCTTCACAAACACAATCTCAACTCAATAACTAGCATTTTTCGTCTAATTAAAAAAAAACTAGCACTTTTCGAAATATCACAAAAGCAAAAGGCCAAAATGGAAAATTGTCACCCCTGATAGTATCACAAAAAGCTCAAACTAGATACGAAATGGTGAGAATGCTTTTTCCCTTTCCCTCTAATTGTTTTTCTTTATTCTCTTTCCTTTTCTTCTTTTACCTTAACCTCAAACGAAGCAAAGCCTAAATCTCCTTCTCTCCTTTCCCGTTAACATTCCAAAAACATATGGAGAGAATATCAGCAACCTCGACACCTTCCTTCCTTCCGTTCCAGAAGCACAGTATTCAATTAACATGGCTAAAACATAAACAAACATCCTTCACTATATATTCGAAATCAAAACCAAAACCATCCAGTTGATTATATCCGTAGCCTCTTCCTTCCTTGACGAACAATGGGGGATGAGATCATAACAAATGTGCCATTGGTAGCGGGAGGATCGGCTGAGGCTAAGGTACCCATAGACAATTTACTGGCCACCATTAGAGAGAAATTTGCGAACGCAAATTTAAGGTTCTCATGGAGAGGTTATCATGATATTGATAAGAAAATATTATCCCAAATTCAAAAGCTGACTTCTACCACATGCGACTGAAAATGTAGGCTTTATTTAATATAAATAGAATGTAAGGCCTATGATGAAGTAAGAAGGGAAGGAGACATCAGGATTTAGGGGATCAAGTGAGCTTTGCAGGAGAATTGTTGGATCCGCTGACTATGTCACACGGCCCCCACTTTTGAATATGAGATTTTCAAAAATTTGGGCCAACTGCTCACTAATAAATTAAAGGTCCAGCTGGTATATGCACCTTTCAACCTTACTGCATCAGAGTTAGCTGAAAAAGGAAGGATATTACCCAATAGAATAGACCATGGTCTGCATCTGAACATGTTTGAAACAGGACGGTTTCCAATAAGGTTGTAACAAATTTCAGGATTGTAAATAATGTGAATGTCTCCAAAATTTGTTACTTAAGTTTTTAACTGTTGCTTGATAGATTTGGTGTGCAAAACAAGACGCCTTCTGAAGTTAATAATTAAGATATGTCAGCACATGTAATTTCTTTGACTTGCAGTGTGAACTGAACGATTCAAAAGTTTTAGTTTATTTGACTAGCTTCGGTCTCAACATTTTTTGTAATTATGAATATAGCAGCAGAATATTTACAAAAAAATGGTGTGAAAATGGCAACAAAGACGCCCACGATGCATCAAGTGTGATATGATTGTGAGAAAGGAATATTTTAAAAATGATGTATCAAATTAAAGTAAATTGCAGCTAGTTGCATCTCACGTATTAATATTTGCTAGACGGAACAGCTGTATTGGGATTGTTAAAAGAGGAGTTGACTTACAATTGAGTAAGTACATCATTTAGCAGTAAATAGTAATTTGTTTATCATTTAGCAGCAATTCACAATTAAGGAAGAAGGAAGGATAGTAATTTTAAATTTTCAAAAAAGCCCCTGCAATATGTGCCTGAATTGCAAAAAAGTCCCTGTATTATGTGCCTGAATTGCAAAAAAAAACCTTACATTATTGGAAATTGCATAAAAGCCCCTGCATTATTGTCAAAATTGCAAAAATAAAACCTACCGTTAGGTTGAAGTTAACACCATTAGTTTAATAGTTTAATCACTTTAAAAATATTTTTCAATTTTAATTAATATTTTTTTTCAGAAAAATATTTTTCTTACAAAAATTATTTTTAAAAACTATTTTTCTTACAATAAATATTTTTAAAAACTATTTTTCTTACAAAAAATATTTTTCTAAAAACATGTATTTTGAAAAAACAAATTTGGAAAGAGTATTATTTTCTGAAAATAATTTTTTCAGCTTTTTTAGGAAAAACTTTTTTTTTGGAAAAGAAATTAAGATTTTTTTTCCATAACTTTTTTCAGAAAAATAGTTTTTTCAGAATTTTTTTTAGAAAAATATTTTATTAAGGAAAATACTTTATAAAAAATTCAAAAAAATAAAAAGTATTTTCCAGTAAAAAATTTGTTAAAATTTTTTTGTAAAATAGTTTTTTAAACAAAAATATTTTTATAAAAGAGAAAAATATTGACTAATATTTTAAAAATATTTCTCAAATGATTAAACTATTACAAATAATGGTGTTAACTTCAAACTAAATGTATCGGCTTTTTAGTTTTTTTTTCTTCTTCTTACTATTTTACTGCTTTATTGCACTTAATTTGTCTTAATTACAGTACTTAAACAAACGCTACTGTCAAGTGTGGCAATAATGCGTGGGCTTTTTTTGCAAATTCCAATAATACATGGGCTTTTTTGCAATTTAGGCATAATGCATGATTTTTTTTTTGCAAATTTCTCTATATTAATTTTTCATTATACTATTAGTTCACATAATCCACAAAATTAGGACGCTCATCTGTCCAACTGGTGGAGGCTTCTTTCTCCAAGTCAACCAAGTTTATTTATATGCTCCTATTGACATTTTAAACAGTGTCAGTTATTGCCTCCAGCCAGCCAACCCCTCTTCAAATGAAGAATGATGAGCATTTAATTAGCCATACCCTTATGTATAAATCTCCTTGCTCAAGAGTCTCAAATTCAACCCTTTCAACTACGAATTCTAATTCTTTCTTTTTTTTGGTTTGTAACATACTAACAACATGGTAGTGTTGGTGATATTTCTGCAAATATCAATTTAGTAATATTACTTTTTACAACAAAATAATATAACAAGTAGTGTTCTCGAGTGATGTTATATTCTTTTTACGTATTATGAATTTACAAATTTTTATAGTGTGGTTATCATGTTGAATGCATGGAGCAAGATTGTTCAAATTTTAAAACAGAAAAACAACTTTTTTGAGAACAAAAACAGAAAACTGTTAAACGAAAATACACAAATGATACCAAACGAGCCCAAAGGTTTGGTCTTCATGTTTTTCTAAAAATTCCCAGCACTATCAACGATCAAATGTCTCACATTTAGACATAAGAGCGTAGGACAGGAGGGCTAATATATGAACAGAAAAATTGCCTGATGTATATGCCAAGCCATGAAATTTTCAAATGAAATGAACCCATTTTGTAGTATTTTCAAATAAATATATCCTTCATTCTCAAAAAAAAAAAAAAACCCCAAAATCGAGATATTAAAGACTTGATCACATTATCATGTCAAATAAGATTCTAATAATAACTTGTTATCCAACACAACACTTTCTAAAATATCAAAATATCAAACAATGAAAGATAGTGAAACTTTCCAAACTTCAAATCATACCTTAACATTCTTGTGATTTCCCATTAACTTCTGAACTCTCATCAAAACACCAACAATAAGTGGCGAATTTCCAAAATATATCATAAAAACAGAAGACCTAATACGAAAATAATCCAAAACAATCTCATCACCCCCTAAACGAAATTGCTTGAGCTTGTAAAATTTGATTATCCTCCAATAACCTATCGTACTCCAAAAGCAGTTCTTCAGACTGTTTCTGAAGAGCCGCCACATGGGCTTCTGCCGTCTCAGCCCGTCCCTTCTGCTCTTCTGACTCGTCTTTCACCTTCTTTAGTTTCTCGTTAAATTTCGCCAACTCAGCTTGGATTTTCTTGAGCTCTAGAGAGGATTTCTCTTCATTATCACGAAGGGTTTTGTTTTCCTTTTGGAGTCTCTCTGTTTCTTCTCTCGACATGTTTATGGTCTTTCGGAGCGTTACAACTTTTCGAAGGTAGTGGTGCATCCTGTCTATTAGAAATGCCAGGAAAAGAATATACCCTGCATAAAAAAAATTAAATTAAAAATAAAGAAATTTTTTCCAAAAGAAAAAAAGTTTGCTCTTAAGTACACGCTATTAGATATTAAGCTGATTCATTACTGTAAAGTTATAAGCCAAATAAACATAAAATCGATCGTATTATTCCAGGGTCAATTTTGCCCTAATTCAACCAGAAATTGCCCAACAAGTAGATACTAACCCTAAATAGAACTTTCATGTACAAAAAGTAGGAAACATACTACAGAGCCAACTGATGAAATTTCCAACAGGATGATAGTTAAACTCTTCAAGAATTAAAAAAATATCTTCCAAACTAAACAAATGGAGAAAAATGTAACCATACATTATCTACTTCAAGAAAATTAATAATGACAAAGCTTTAAGAAGCTATAACGAATCCCTATCCTTACCACTTAAACTAAAAAGTAAATTATATTAAGAATGAACAGTATGCAAATTAAATTAGAATGAAAATAGAGTAAAAGATGGTATTTGCTTTTGAATTTTCTAGAATAGGAGCTTGACTAACATTTTGATATCATTTGATCACAATTCAGAACTAAATTGCATCATCAAACACCACAAACAATCACGACCCTAAAATCACCTTTTCACCACAAACTCTATCAAACAAAATAACCAACAACAAATAATCCTACCACAAATCAAAACAACCCAATACCTATAAGAGAAGCTTCTAGAAGGTGGGTTCGCCACAGAACCTGATCCATCGGACTCACATTGCCACCGAGCCGGGCACCGCGTCCCTGTATCCTCAAAAGACTGTACACACTAGACGCCAAAATAACAATCATTGTGCAAGCTAGAGTCTTAACGGTTGCCGGTCCTCGACCCGTTTTAACTCCTTCCACTCCCTTTATTGCCAGCTCGCGCAGAGGCCCCACCTTAATGGCCAATAGCAGCGCGACACCTGCCTCAGCAAATAGTACTAGAAATAGTAGCTGAATCATCTTTGCTTCTTTCTTTGATGAAGTGAGACTTAATGGGTTTTCTTGGATTTAGGTTTTGAGAGAGATAGTGTGAAATCTAGAAGGAATTTGTGGTTTGGTAACTAACGAGTGCCAAATCTAGGAGAAAAGGAGGAATTTGGCTAAGAAACAGAAACTGTGCTAGAAAAAGTTGGATTTTTCACTTCAGAGCAAGAGAACCGGTTCTAAGTTTCAGAAATAAGCCAAGGGCAGAAACTTATCTGAGAAATTTTGAAGAAATCTGAGCGACCAACAAACCAAAAAAGGATTTAGAGCATAGATCAAGGACCAATTGTGGTATATCGAAGAAAGAGAAGTGATTTGGGGAAACTAGGGTTTAAACATTGCGAAATCAGGGTATTGGTGTCTTTCTTTCTCTTTGAGAGGTCGGAAAGAAAAGGGGAAGATGAAAGAGTACTGTAGTCTCTCGAGTTGTACTTTGGTAGGGGAGACAGTGTTTGTTGTTTTCCTTGTTAAAAAAACACTGATTATCTCAGTTTATGTCTAATATAATATAAAGCATTAGTCCAAGTAATATATAATTAAATAAACCAGTTCTTGTATGGCATGTAGTACTTAGCTTTTTGTATAACGAGTTGATGAACTTAGTTTCAGATCTTATATAAATGATTTACTATGGGGTTAATAGAGATTAAAGGTGAGAATCATTTGTGCACATGGAGGAGCACTTTGAGTAGAAAGTTAGATCATGGTTAATTATAATTATAATTACAATGGCCCCAAGAGAGCATGCTTGCTTATACATGAATTATTAGATGTGAGACATCAGTGGGATTCATGAGACACTTGAAAAAGGAAAATATTTTTTTATAAAATAATCACTTCTTTGATGACATTATTGTTGCTAGTAAAGGCTATTTCATGGAATAATTCATTAAAAAGTTAAGCCAGCCAGCCACTGCTTAGCGCAATTGGTTGAGACGTTAGCCCCCTTTCAAAAAGAGCAGGGTTCAAATTACGGGGAGTCTAGATAGTTAGAGGTAGTGTTGCCTAAGGGTCAAAATCGAAAAAAAAAAATCATTAAAAAGTTAAAATCCATTTAGTTTACATAAATAGGGCTCATCTGAAAGGGGAATCTTCCTGGGCTGTACAATGTTGAATTCATTGTGAGGTTCATTGGACTTCTAAGAAGGCCACAACGGAAATTAATTTGAATGGGTTGGATTTAGATATTGGCCTCAACACGGCCCAAAAGTCCCAAAATAGCTGAATTCTGTAGTACTCATTGAGCTGGTTTAGTTTGCTTGATACATAATCAAAAGATTTTATTTTACTAAAAACAAAAAAAAAGGTTTTTGGGCAATGCATTCCAGAAAAGAAGTTGTAATGGAAGAGTTTATGAATCTATGATGGCTGCATTTAGATTAAAGAACAATTATTTGACTTCTAAAATTTCAGTAAAAAATGTTTTTCAAATAAAATGGTAAAAATGGCACTTATATTATATTGGGCATTACATAGAAAGTGCTTGAGATCTTAATGATCTTTTTATCATTCTAAATTATATAATCACTCAAAGGTACAATACACATAAAAAGACTTCATCTAAGTCGAAGGATAAAGGCTCTTAGCGAGACGTGGCTCCGCATGCAAAACCAAAGGCTTAGCAAGGAAGAGGTCCTCATTTGATTCTGATAGTTCAATCGAAGAAACATTATTTGGTTTGGTCCAACTGAAACCTTGAAGAAGCCTCGCGAGAAGCATCACGGTCATGGTAGTACCCAAGGAAGAAGCAATGCAACCACGCCTACCGCTGCTGAAAGATATAAACCGCAAGTCCGGCTCAGTCAGCACGACTTCTGAGGCCTTATCGTTTAAATGTCTTTCTGGTTTGAATTTGAGAGGTTCCTCCCATATTTTAGGGTTTCGGCCCAATCCGAGTCGACTTAGAAGAACATGACTACCCTTTGGAATGAAATAACCTGCAATGGTAGTGTCATCGATGGCGACATGTGGGACATTAAATGGTGCAACCGGGTGAAGGCGAAAGGCTTCTCTAATGCAAGATTTTAGGTAGTTGAGCTGCGGAATATCGGATTCTTGGACAAGCCTTTCTTTTCCAACAACCATGTCCAATTCATCCGTGGCGGCTTTGAGAATCTCGGGATTGTTCATCATCTCTGCTAGTATCCATTCCACCGCATTTGATGGGTTGTCCATGGTAGCAATCATGATTTCCTGAAAATTTTCAAAATTGATATGATGTACATTATAAAGAAATAACGGTAAGATCAAATTGCTTATAAAAACATTAAATTCATGTTTGTTGATTGCTTTATCGAATTTAATTAAAAAAAACATTTAACCTATTTGAAGAAAATGGATTATGCAAGAAAAATAAATTGATCTCTTACAATAGATTGTGCTTTAATCTCGTCGGGAGTAAGCAGCGGCCTTCCACGTGCATCTTTTAGTGAAATAAGAACATCAAGAAAATCTTGAAACTCTCTTTTTTCACTATCAGTGCCACTTTCCTTCCAAAGTTGGATCCTTTCATCCACCAAAGGATCATGAAACTTCTTCATAGTCTTGCAGATCTCGTTAACCATCTTTTCATGGCCATCCAAGTTTAATCCTATCAAACTTGGAAAGTAATCAGAGATGCAAAAGACATAGAGGTAACCTAGAATGCTGAAACTAGCATCGATGTGCTCTATTTCATCAGCACCTGGCCCCCCATCAGGCATCGGCTGACCAAAATATCTCTTATTAAACATCAAACTCCGAATCAAATTCCCACAATAATGCCGGGTTGCGATTCTTATATTAACATTTTTTGAATTTTCGCATTGATTGTAAATATATTTTATGAGGTGGTCCGCCTCCGCAGCCCTTTTATCATGAAGGCAACGGTGCCTCGACGGACAAATGATCTCAGAGGTTAAAACCCTCCTCATCTTCTTCCATTGATCCCCAAATGGAGAAAAGATGGTTGTTTTGTATCCTCCGCTAAACAAGGACGTGGCGAAGGTAGTTGGCCTTGACACAAATATTGCATCTTGCTTTCTCAGGACTTCTTGAGCAATTTTAGGACAAGTGATTGGTATAACATGGGTTTTGCCGATACGAACACAAGCTATATCTGTGTTCATATTCTTCAAAAGAAGATGCAGCCATCGGAAAAATGGTTTATGGATAAGCATCTCAAGGAGATTGCCAACGATCAGCCAATGGATTGGGCCTGGAGGGAGATTGATTTGTTTGGAGGTTTTACTTTTTCTATTATGAAGAACTAGTAATGATAAGCTTAAAACAAGAATGGAATTGAGTAGCACAAGTGGAGAGGAGCTCAAGAGAGCATTTGCTAATGTTTTTATGATCATTTTGGGTTATTTTTGTCTTGTCTTATCTTGGTATCTAGGGTTTCTTATTTTTTTAGTTGTGATTTTTCAGAACAAGCACAAGTAGCCTATTTATACAAGTACTCGAGGTTTCGTTGATGCATCTCAACTTCCTTGCACCTTAAAAATGGGAAAATGGTGTAAAAGAATCCATGACCTGTCGGTCGGTCAGTCTTTTCATTCACGAATAGACTAAGAAACGAAAAATTAGTTTTGAAAGTAATGAAAAGAGAAAAATTAACAGAGTAGTTAATTACATAGCTTCAGTGTTCATAATTATTTGGATCAAGAATAGACACTAGGAGGGGTCATAATGTCATAATGTTATATATATATATATATATATATATATATATATATATATATATATATATATATGTTTGGTTCAAGACGCGAGAATACATCCATGGTCGTCAAGCCTCTTGTGTGGAAATATGCGATTCCCGAGTTATGTGTTTCTCCAGAAGAGCTGGATTTGTTCTCCGCTCTATTTGGCATTTCAGTTGACCGCCACTCCTACCCTCGTGTTTTTTTGTATATATTAATATATAAATATAAATTGTGTTTGTGAAAAATAAAAGAACTTTGTTTTGAGGAAAAATGAGGTTTCTGAGAGATGAAATGATGTTTGGAATGGCATGATAATTATTTTGACGATTTTTGGAATGGCATGATAATTATTTTGACAAAAGAGATTATTTCGAAAAGGAAATATAATTTGAGTTTCGGAAATTAGTTTAAAAGATTTATATTATTATGTTTTTAATAAAACCCTAATGTTTGATATTTGAAAGATAATATAATATTTAATTATAGTATTTTATTTACTATTTCTCTTAATAATTGTTTTGTTAGAATATGTTTTATTTAGTATTTATATTTCAAAGATTAGTCATATAGAAGTTGCGTTGTAATATAATTGATTACTTAGCTAAAATTATTTAGCTAATGATTTCTACTTCTTATCTTTTTATTTGGCGCAGGTACTTGACAGATTGAGCAAGCTTCTGCATGCTGTGAAATATTTTTTGTAACAGCTCGAATTTTTTTGCGTGTGCCGCTGAGCACGGCCGTGAGTCGTGCTGCAGGTCGCACCTGATGATTCGTGGTGTGACAAAAATGAAATATAATTATAAATATTGCAACGTTTTTCATCATTTTCTTCTCTTCTTCTCTCCATACTTTTCTTTCTAATGTGTGATGGATAAGATGAAATGGCCTTGAGAGAGAGAAGACATACACCGGCCATATAATGAAGAGGAGGAGTCGGCCAAATGGAATTGACTTCAACATTTTCAAATATAACCCTTTTTCTTATTTAAAACAAGTTATTTTTCTAATATACATATGATATATTTATAATATGGCCCAATAACAATAAAAAGAGATTATAAATAATAGGATTTATATAAAACTAACCCTAAATAATATTTACAAATATGCCCTTAGAAAATAGAAATTTATATTTTAGTCCAATTAACATAAAAGAAGTTTTATAAGATAATCGTATTTATATAAGAACAAACCAATAATATTTGGAATGAAAAATATTTCAAAATCAAAACTAATCAATTAATTATATTTTCTCAAATATAATATTTTGCAATACTCATATAAAACTAACCTTAAATAATATTTAGAAATATGCCCTTAGAAAATAGAAATTTATATTTTAGTCCAAATAACATAAAAAGAAGTTTTATAAGATAATCGTATTTATATAAAAATAAACCAATAATATTTGGAATGAAAAATATTTCAAAATCAAAACTAATCAATTAATTATATTTTCTCAAATATAATATTTAACAATACTCATATAAAACTAACCTTAAATAATATTTACAAATATGCCCTTAGAAAATAGAAATTTATATTTTAGTCCAATTAACATAAAAAGAAGTTTTATAAGATAATCGTATTTATATAAAAATAAACCAATAATATTTGGAATGAAAAATATTTCAAAATCAAAACTAATCAATTAAATATATTTTTTCAAATATAATATTTTACAATGAAGTATATATATATATATATATATATATATATATATATATATATATAGAGAGAGAGAGAGAGAGAGAGAGAGAGAGAGAGAGAGAGAGAGAGAGACTGCTAAACGGACGTTTATCCTTGTCTCTTCTATTTTGCATCTTTTCATATTTAGAAACTAAGTAATAGGAAATATACTAATTGATAGTCTCGTTATTATTATTCTATTTGTTGCCTCTCTAGTAATATTTTCTAAATTATGTTGTTTGATAATATTTTTTTGCATATTTTATTCCTTTTTCACGAATCTTGTTTTAAATCTTTTCCATATTTTTTGTTATTGTTAATCAACTCCTATATCGGTTAATCACACGTTTTTTGTTTGTTTCTTTGTTCCAAGCGTATCATGAAATGTGACTACACCATGTTTGACAAAAAAAAGCCTCAATGAATGGTCACATGATGAATTCACTTTTAATTTTCATACATATTAAAAACGAAACTTCGTGAAGAATAGGAGATCCATTATGATACTAGTTAGGCTTATGATTTCATTATAAATCCAGGGATTCAATGTGATTGGGCACAAAGATTGTGAAAGATCAAAGATATCCTCAAGTTGACGGTCTTCGCTTGGTTAGCCTTAAACAATAAGATTCTGACGTTCCCAAATATTCAGAAACGAGACATAATGGACCCGTCTATTTGCTATCTATGCAAGAAAGCGGCAGAGTCAACCGATCACATCCTCAGCCAATGTGAATATTCAAATAGGGTATGGAGCTACCTAGCGCAAACAGAAAATATTACCTTACTTTACAATGAGACATCAACGCTAGATTTCTGGCTACAGACCGGAAACTACATGAATTCAACCACAAGGAAGCGTTGGAATTTCACTTGGTTAACCGGGTCGCGGTTTCTTTGGTTGGAAAGAAATAACTGGATCTTCAACGGAGTTGGCTCAAATCATCGAGCTATTGCCACAAAAAAAATCAAAATGATACTCGAATCGAGGAATAACGGTTAATGACATAATCTGATCGAGTGGGGTAGAGTTTTAGAAAAATTATAACTGTCTTTCTTCCTTCTTATTTCTATTTCCTATTTTTCTTTTTATTTGGACGAACACTTTATTTTCATAATATAAGTAACAATAGACGACGCCTATTGCACGAATAATCGATAGTCGGCATCTCATAGACACGATTAATCTAATAAAAGTTGGTGATATTAGTCACCGACTAATTTCTTAATGTGAAATTTTGGAAGCTGCCAATTAATTCTAACTTTCGACTTTTATAACATTGGATTTGATTAATAACCTAAATTGGTCTGCTGTTTTGCTTTTTGTTTCATTAATATGAAGAGTCAAGGCAGGTCTAGGTTTCTGTCTTCGTTTCTTGCAAACATTTTTTGTGAGCGAGGATGTAGGATGTATGATTGTATAGTTTTCATTAATGAAAAAATAGGCCGAATGCTTTCAAAGAAAAAACATAGTAAAAATATATTTTGAGTCTTTGACACAGATAAAAAATTCTTATGTTTAATGTATGCAATTATAATTAAAAAAATTATTTTTATTTTATAGGCTCTACTTACACTTTTGATGAGTTATTAATATTAAATTTCCGGGGATATATTCGATTTATGAATTGGTTGAGGGTTGGATGTTGGATGCTGAACAACAACTGAAGTCATTACATTATTAGTCAACAGCACCAACAATTGACATGAAAATAACATTGAACTAAATAGTTCATATTTTTTCATGATTTTTGAATCCGGAGTACCCTGTGATGCTGAATCAATTAACTCGTTGTACAACTTTTTTTTTTATAAAGATATATAATATACGACTTTTTTAAGTAGTTATTAAAAAAAGTTTATTTTAGAAAATAGTTTTTTATCAATTTTATTTGTTGGAGTAAAGCTTTCGCTCATCCACTAGACACAACGACTAATTGTTTCGCCCAGCTACTTGGCAGAATTATTGAGAAATTGGGTTAAAATAACATACATCTAGTAATTACTAGGCTTAAAAATCTAGTTTCGTCCAGTGACCGAGCAAAATTAAAAAAATATATATTTTTTTTTGCTCTAAATTTGTAGACATAAAAAAAAACGTGTTTCGATCAGTCACTGAACGAAATTGATATTTTATCTTAATTAAGATATTTTTAAGCTCTAACAGCTAAACATAAAAAATGAGAATATGCAATTTTGTCCAATGGCCGAGCGAAATTCCTCCATCGTCCATGATTGGACAAATGCCTATTTCTAGTTTCAATGAATCATGGTGCAAAGTTATGTTAAAGAATTAATATCAATAGTTATGAAAAGTTCACTCATTAAAATATAAATAATTTTTCTTTTTTTCTTTAAAAAATTATAATTCTTAATGAAATATTTTATTTCTAATGTTACAATCATCAAATATAAATTTGTTGGAATTTTCTCTTTATTTTGAATTCCATATTGTTATGGTTCCAATTTTTTTTTCTTGCTAAAGTATATGAATATAGACTATATAAAAGAATATGTACAAAAATGATAGGCTCATTAACTTATATCTTATATCTTCTTTTTCATTTCTCTTTGAGTATTCTCAAGAGACTTATTATT
Source organism: Juncus effusus (assembly GCA_027726005.1). Taxonomy (NCBI): domain Eukaryota; kingdom Viridiplantae; phylum Streptophyta; class Magnoliopsida; order Poales; family Juncaceae; genus Juncus; species Juncus effusus. Next base: position 10,739,337 of record CM050894.1, on the reverse strand, counting down.
AATTTTATCTCGGCAGTTGACTTTTTTTAAATCTTAACTTTTCATTTCAATTATATGCACAATATCACATAAAGACATATTGTTATGATTCCAACTTCATTTTTTCTTGATAAAATATGTGAATATACACTATATAAAAGAACATGTAATAAAATGATAAGCTCATTTACTCTTATTATATTCTTTTATCACTATTTGAAAATTCTCAAGAGAACTATTATCAATTTTCTCTCACCCGTCGAATCAAAAAATTTATCAAATTTTAGCTTTTAATTTTAATTATTATCATAATATCACATGATTAGTTAGATTAATATTCAGTGTTATATCTTCCTTATGTGAGAACTATCATCTCAAACAAAATTTCAGAATATTAAAAACTATATTATATTACTTAATGTACTACGGATTTCATAATAACATATATGTAATCCATATCATTTTAACATCTAAAAAAAATAAGAGAAATAGCGGTGATAAATTTTTGAAGAAAATGAGTAATGTTATATTTTATATGTAGTATACATATTTTTTCCATATATATAATATTAAATAAAATTATTATTTTTTTATCTTTTTCAAAGTTAATCATCTATAATTTAATCTTATGTAGTTTCAACTAAAATTTTCTAAACTAAAATCTTCGAAATAAATTATCTTGCATTTTATTTTTTCTGATCTCATTCATCTAAGCCTGATTAATATTTAATTTATTTTTCTAATATAATATATGAAGAGATAATGACATAAGAAAATCAAAAATAACAATTTTTAATTCTCATGTATTATTTATGTATTATGAATTCATAAACTTTAATTTTGAATTTTTATAATTGCAAGTTATACATTATTAGATTGAAATAATTATTAAAATTAAAATACTCGCCGCGAAGCGCGAGCATTGTCCTAGTATATATAATACTAAAGGAATTTATCTACAGTAACAACACCTCAAAATGCCACTTCACCAATCTATTTTAGACCTTCTGATCAAGATCAAACGGTCAAAAGTTCATCTTTCTAATTAACATCGAACGGTTGTAAATTTGCTACAGGGTTTACCCCTCGGTAAATGAGTGGAAACACAAACACTTCCATCTCTTTTTCCAGTCCACCCTCTCTCTCTCTCTCTCTCGCTCTCGCATGCGATGCCTCTACCCGCATCAAGCCATGATTTCGACTCTCTCTCTTTCTCTCTACTGGCCATCCTCAAGCGGAAGGAGAAGATGAATGGACAGCCCACCGACCCATAACGCAAATTAATTCTTCGGAGGAGGCAGATCGACAGTCTCGGTTCGTGTTTCGTCTTTCTTTTGTTTTAAACTTTTTACCAATTTTGTTGGTTTTACTTTTATGAAGATTTTGGCTGTTGCAAAACCAGCAAGCATTCAGTCTTTGACTCGATTTGTGAAATTCGAAATAAACTGAAGACGAACCTGGTAAATAAATTCTCATTTTTGTAATTAAATGTTTAATAGGCAATATTTAAAACTTGATTTTGTGGTTTTAATCGCAAATTTGTTGTTTGGTTCGTACAGCACAAGAGAAAAGTCAACCGAGTTTTGCTGGCATAAAAAGAAGAAAAAGAAACACGTACCAATATTGGGTTTATATTGAACATATTTTTTTTTTTCAAATTTTAGGTTGTCGCTGGTATTTTACAGAGGCACTTCAATTCACAAATGGACCCTGTATGTATGTATCTCGTCTCCCTTTTCTTATAATTTTTATAATTTTTATAATTTGTTAATTTGTTACTTTTTATTATTTATTTATGTATTTATTTTGATGAATTTGTATTAACTTAGACTAAGAAAGAGTCAGCAAAGAAGGAAAAGAGCTCAGGGGAGGATTCATCTGACGGTGATGATGAGGAAAGTGAAGACTGGTTATGTCACTCGGACTTCGGATTCCGGTTGCCGTCACCAAAATCTTCGAACTTAACGGGGTTTATCAAAAGGAACATAAAATAAATATTGATAGGGTCAATAGGTTTAGGGTTTGGATTTGGGATTAGGGTTAGGGTAATTAGAGTTATGATTTTATCGGATTGATTATTATGTATGTATGATGTATATAGTTACTTGATTAGTTAATTTGTCTTAATTTGGTTTCTGATTGGTATAACATGGGTTTTGCCAATACGAACACAAGCTATATCTGTGTTCATATTCTTCAAAACAAGATGCAACCATCGGAAAAACGGTTTATGGAGAAACATCTCAGGAAGGTTGCCGACGATCGGCCAATAGATCGGGCCTGGAGGGAGTCTGATTTGCTTGGATTTCTTGTTCTTTCTATTGTGGAGAACTAGTATTAAGGTTAAAACAAGAACGGAATTGAGTAACACAAGTGGAGAGCAGCTCAAGAGAGCATTTGCTAGTGTTTTTATGATCATTTTTTGTTTTTTTTTCTTATCTTTGTATTTAGGGTTTCTTAGTTTAAGCACAAACACAATTAGTTTATTTATATACAAGTACTAAAGATTTCGGTCATGTATATCAACTACCTTGCACCTTCCACCCAGTAGTAATGGGAAAATAAAGAATTCATGACATGACAAATCAGTCTTATTTATCTAAGTTCAGTCACTTAATAGACTATATAAAAGGAAAACTTGATTTTGAAAGTAAGGGAAATAAAAATTAACAAAGTAATTACATAGCTTCGGTGTTCATAATTAAGTGGATATTTCGATTTGTATGTTAGGAGTAGAAAAAGAATTAATGAAAAAATGGCAGAAGGTTATTACATTGAGAATAATTAAGTGAACAATATTAGATAGTTCTAGGTCATACTGAAAGCAGAATGTCTGATTTTTAAGTTGTTGAAAATGGCAGAAATTTATTACATTTTTGATGCTGCTACTGTGACTAAATATCAAAAGTTAGCTAGTCAGCACTTTATGCTATAGACCTACTAATCCTTATGATCGAATTTTGAGAGGATCGTATTAGGAGTGTACATGGGCCGGATTATGCGAATTTAGGGCAAAATTATAATCTAACCTAATTATAACGGGTTTAGATTTTCTCAACTCAAATCCAACCCATAATAGTTATAAAAAAATTCAACCTGATGATTTTTTTGTTGGGCGGGTTAAACCGGATTTTGTGGTTTATTAATTGTATGTTATACAAATATATATTACCATATATAATTCAAGATTTTAACATGTCAATAAACAAAAAATTATAAAAAAATAAATTTTATTAAAATTTCATAGGTATATGTCAAGGGTTTGTGAGAAATAAAAACTTGAGATATTCACCACGTAATAGGTATTTGCATAAGCTATTTAATATTTTAAGTTTATAATTGGAAGGTAATAATTATTGATTATGAAAATAAAAACTAAAAATATAAAACAACTTCAAAACCCGCTAAAACGGATTGGACCGGATCGGGTTACACGGATTGGGCGGTTTGAAAATTATTTGTACACCCCTAGATCGTATAATCATGCCTTTACTGCGGTTCGAGTTTTCATGCACGTGGATTCCTAATAATTTGATCAATAGTCAAAATTAATGAATCTAATAACGATATAATAACATCATGAGGACGGCCCGGTTTATATTTAATAAAAGCTGCACTAAGGCCTACATGGGCTGAGTTTTTTCTCAGGCCACCAACCCAAGAAAATCAATTTATAAAAAAAATATAACAACTTGAAGAAAAAATTTGAAATTAAAATCTTATAAATTAACTGAAAAATTAATTAATGCAAAATATATACTACTGGTTTAATATTTCCTTAATTACAACAAGACATCACACAAGATTACATGCATATATAATATTTACTTTACTCACACTTTCTAATCAACCAAACATAACTATCACAACTTTATGTTGATAAACTATCATTTCTTAATTACGATTGAAAAACGCTATCACCTCCTCATAGACGATCTCTTTCGCCGAGGTTCCCATAACAAAATCCGCATGAGCGTAATCCTTTACGTAATGCACCATCAGTTTATCTCTATCATGCGACCTGAATTAATCACATTAAATTTCATTACATTAATCATATATATACACTCCTAATTTAACTTAATTAAACCAATTTTTAGAGATTTTTTTACTTGAGATCGTTGAGAAGAAGAGCGACATCTGATGAGTCAGCAAGGGAATCAGCTCCACCGTAGCTGAGAAACAACGGCAGAGAATTCGGGATGTTGGAAAGATTGTATATCTGTGGAGTCGATTGACCGTAATGTTTCATATTTTCGCCGTACTTTTCGTAGTTATATTTTGTTAAAACGTGGTTCCTAAATGCTGTTTATTTTAAGGCAAAATTAGACCCAATATTTGTAATATTTACAATTCTCTGTTTTTTTAGTACATGAGACATATGTGTGATAAATTGAAAAATGATGAAATGTGTAATACATACTTTGAGCCAAATGCACCATGTTCTTGGTTGAAGTAGGTTGTGGTTCATACTTAAGAAAAACTTCTACTGTTGATGCGTTGAGGCAGCAATTGTTACCTAATTTGTTCAAATATATGCCAAAAATATATTTTAGTTAAAAGAAATAATCATCCATCATCATTTATATCTTGTTAAAAGTAAGAAAAAAAAATCCTAGTACCTGTGTAAGATCTCATTAAGTCATAGCAATCCAAGGGACCATGGCAAAGTGTCTTGAGAAAACTGGTCACAATCTCCCTGTTTTCTTATAAAATAAAACACATATTTGGATGAGACAAATTGTAAAAAAATAACAAAATTTGAGCCGAAAATAAATATTTCCATACGCTTTGGGGTTAAATTCAGCGACATTAAGCCAATTCGTCATGATCTGTTCAAATCACAAAAAAAAGAATTAATAATTGCACTGAATACTAATATCTTTCATATATCGCAATATGCTTCATTGAATTTCAAATAAATAGAAAAAAAAATACCCTGATTATATATTTACCTCCCCAACAAAGGCTTTGGCACAAACAATTCCAACTGGAGTGCTCATATGTGTCAAATATGCAACAGGACTTAAAAGTGCGACAGATTTTAAATTATCCGCCAATCTCCCTTCTGACAAGGATGCTAGTGCAATTAAAGTGCCCTAAAAGATTAAATTTGTTTCAATTAATGAGTTTTAAACAAATTAAGGTAATTAAATCAGGATTTATTCATCAATTATGCACCATGGAGTGGCCAACATAGTGCAATTTTTGACCGGTTTGGCGGTACACAAAATCAACGGTGGTAGGCAGATCTTGTGTCGCAAGTTCATCCCATGACCATTCCCAATAGTTTTGCCAATTAAATTTTTTTTTAAATTATATCTTATGATTTACTAACAAATTGATGTGATTTGAACAAATCTAGTCTGTCATTTTTTTAAATATGTCCCTCGAGAAGTTGAATATATATTTGAGCAAGTAGCAAACCGGGTCAGAAGCCGAGAGGCTGACGTGGCGATTGCTGGATCGAGTGCCTCTTGTATTTGCAACCCATACATCAAAACCTCTATCAGCTAAGATGAAGGCCAAGGATTGATCAGGAGAGTTTATCAGCCATGTTATGCCATCCTATAACAAATAGTTAACTTGTTTTTTATAAGCTTATCAGGAGAGTTTATCAGCTTATCAGTTCTGGTGCCGGTGAAAAGAATTATGATGATCAAGGGCCAAATTGAATTATGATAATTCATTTTGGAAGTTAGAAAGGTGTTAGAATAAGAAAGTTTGAGATACAAGCAAGGGGAGATTCGATGGCTTGTTTTTAAAGGAGGGAAAAGAGAGAAATGGTTCATAATTAATTTTGTGTGATGTTTTTTTAAAAGGTCAGATCTTTTGTGGCCAGACCATTGTATATTTTACTTTTAGTGTTATTGTCCATTATAAAATATTAGTATCATCAGCTTAAAACTAAAGGCGGAACCAGAATTTTATCATTGGGTTGGGGAGGGGGGGGGGGGGGGAGGGGTTATATAAGAAATAATTCATTTAAAAATAGTTTTAATGATCATGTTTCGATTATATTGTATGTTATATTATTTTTAGCTATATGATTAAACTGATCGGCGATATGGCCGAATAATTAATATTCAATATATATGTCGGAAATTTCTCTATTACGTATATCTTTGGAAATAAATTAAATTAATATGTTGTCTTACTTTGTAAAGATATTAGAAAATAATTTATTTTATCTCTTTGGTTATTTTGTAATTTGATTTGAACAACTATTATTAAGTCCTTAACTCAACTTTCCATATTTTACTAAGCCAAAAAATATAATTTTTTTTTATTTCTAACCGAGTAATGAAAAATCTAATATCTCAAACATCATTGAGATTATTTTATTTTATTATTGTTAAAAAGCAATACATTGAATATAAAATGGACTACTTTAAGAGAGAATGACATATCATGTGTAAAAAATAGTAAACATAAGATGTCAGACTATTTTGAAATCATTTTTTTTTAACTTGCCTACAGATGAATTTGTTATGACTTCTTACATAATATTATGTATGTACTTATACAATAAAATAAGAAATCTCATAACATATAAATAACAGTAGTTTTCACTCCACACAAGATCATAATCATTTGTCTCCGCGTCTTCTCCTCCTTGCGTTTACTCCCTTCCCTCTTTCTATTTTACCTTCATTAATGAATCAAATTTTTTTTTCACTTCCTTTGATAAGAACTCTATAGAACAAACCGATTCCGCCCCTGCTTAAAACACCACGTAAATACTGCCCACTATATATTTCCATATTTTTAACTACCCACTATATCTTTTATATATAACTTACTGTTAATTTTTGTACGCCAATTATAGTTTTTAATATTATTAATTTTCATATGAATAATATTGATCAATTTTTTATTCAAAATATTTTTAAAATCACAGATTTTTGAGGATGTCTTTTTTCTAGGAAATTTGGAGAGAGATTGCCGCTTGAGAATTCCTCTTCCAAATGAACTTTTTATTTTTGAGTATGTCTTATATTCGTTATTATTGTTATATAATAGGATAGTGTTAAAATTATAATATGTATAAGCAGGAAAGGTGCATGTATATAAGTTTTGAAATCACTCATATGTCTTTATTATGATTTATGAAGCTCTACAATATTTGCAATTTTTTTTGAATGTACATAATTAAATTTTGTTGCATAGCAAGTGCCACAGGAGAAACAATGACTGTTTTTTTGAAATGGCCAAAAAAAAAAAATTAATTAAGGGAATGGTCAAGTTTTAAAAATATTTGCAAAAGTAGCCATTTCGCCCAGCCATCGGGCGAAACACAAGTAGTTTCGCCCAGTAACGGGGCGAAACAGAGCGCAATCACATTACGGGCGAATTTGCTTAATTAACCTTGTTTCGCCCAGCAGTCGGGCGAAACAAAACCTGTTTCGCCCGGTAGACTGGTGAAACAACCTATTATACATATTTTGGGCTTAGCCCAGCCCATATAATACGAAACCTCTGTTTCGCCCGCTGGCTGGGCGAAACATATCAGCAACGGTTCCTTCAATTAACCGTTACAGAATAAACATTTTTCGTATCGGTTTTTAGAAATAACCATTACAGAAGAAACACTTTTTGTATCGGTTTTTAGAAATAACCGATACAAAATGTTCTTTCGCCAGCTGGCTGGGCGAAATAGCTACCAATAATTCCAACCCCTGACTGTTAGTTCAAGTGTTTTTTCGAAAATTTTCGAAACAGCAAAAAAAGGGCGACGCAGAGGCGAAAAAAGAGGCGAAAAAAAACAAAAAAAAGGAGAGGGAAGGTATGTTGATTTCTTTGACTTTAGATTTAGTTAATTTTGGTTATTTGCTTAAAATTAGTTTCAAATTAGGTTTATTTGCTCAAAATTAGTTTCATATTAGGTTTATTTGCTCAAAATTAGTTTCAAATTAGGTTTATTTGCTCAAAATGATAACCGTCCCCAAATCCCGCCCTAAATTTGTCAAGCTTTTACATGTGCGATATGGGTATTATGAGGTGACATGTGGCAAGAGATGCTCACACGTATAATTTTTTTTTTTTTGAAATTGAACTCACATGTATAAATGCTTGCTGAAAATAAAAAAGAGAACTCAAAACAACTTATCAATTTTATCCATTTAGTATATAATAAATATTATCAAAACATACAAATGATAGTATTATCTAGTACAGTAGAATGCATACTATTGTATACGATGTTATGACGATATGTTATATATATCACTTATATATCATATATTTACAGTAACAATTTATTATTATATTAGAGAATTATTGATGACAAATATCTTATAACTGTTATAAAAAATATCTTTTAGTCATGATTAACCCTTTACGTGATAGATTGATCGTACATTTTGAACAAAATTGTTTGTGCTAATTATACTGATTAGGAATATTTTTTATTAAACGAGTCAAGAATTTTCATATGCTGTTGGATATATATTGAACTTATTTCTCATATTATATCACTAGCTATATAAATAGCTCGCTGTACACACATTTTGAAGACAGTTTCAACTCCTTATTGAAATTCGTTCTCTGTCCAACTACCTTGGATTGAGATATGACATTCAAATAACCAGAAATGTTCATAGGTATGAACAATCTAATTTAAGGACACTAAAAGATGAAAAGATGTTGATCATTTTGTGCATGTCCTAACAAATTTGCAAACGCCACTTCTTGGCCTATCCGCTTGTTGAGCCTATACGAAGACTATGAGGATATATATAAACAAAAGAAAATAGAAAAATTTCCAAACCCACCTCTCTTATGTCCATTTAAAATCTTACTATGAAAAATATACATATAATGTTCATTTAACCTTTCTGATTTTTTGCCACCATACAGATTTATCTTGATAATTAAGTTTAAATTGTTCAATCTATATATATATATATATATATATATATATATTTTTTTTTTTTTTTTGAAGGAGAATCTATATATATTTAATAACTTAAAAAGCGAATATTAATATATAAAATTTCGAGAGCGAAATGAAGGGCACTTTTTCCAATATTCAATAAATAGAAAAACATCTTTTGTTTTATCAAATAATTATGATTTTGAGAATCGCTGATTCCAATTCAGCCAATTCGAGTCGGAATCGACAAGCTCCGAGCCGATTAATATCTGATTTTAACAATTATATACAATTATTAATTTTGTGGTCTGGTTCTTCATCCAATTCGACTGATTTCAATCCGATATAGTCAATTTTAAAGTGCTATCCTAAGAGACAGACTCCTCTCCCGATTTAGATTTTCCAAACATTGTAAATAATAGAGGAGCATCTTGCAAATAGTTCCTTCATAAAACGAGCTAGCATTGCCTTAGGGCCAACCACCAAGTCAAGCATAGAGTTCACTAAGGCATCAAAGCTACTCACATCTCTTTATGCCACCTCAGCAGCCATTCATGACACCTGTCATATGTTTTCTTGATAAGGCTTCTTTGTATATCCTATGGACTTCTATTGTGATATCGTCAAAAATATAATATCGACCTATTATATATAGATTGACGAAAATAATATGATCGAGAGATATAATGTCTAAGTAATGTGTCGATGGTATTACATTGAAATAAAATGAAAATCTAAATTTGTTTTCTTTATTTATATGTAAGTTATCAATGAAGCCAATTGGGCTATTATAAAAATATCTTGGAACTCGTTTAGTTAAGGCCCAAAATAAGTAAAAATGAAAAAGATAAAATTTAAGAGCAAAAAATACACTAGTCTTGATGACACATATACCCATTCAAGTAAAACTTGCATAAACTCGGTGTTCATTAAACCAAGACACTCAGGAATCGGTCCATGCCTCAGTGGTCCACTCTCAGTTTTGGACTTGGATTCTCACATTTTTTTGGGCGGAAAATTGAAATATTACATTTTAGCAAGTCACATCAATTATAATATAATTTACCAGAAAGGAGATATAGAGAAAGTATTGCAATTTTAAAACAAGTGAATTTATAATGACCAAAATAAATATTTACTTGACCTATTATACATAAAGCAATAAAATAATGACCACATGATCAACGAGAAGCAGTTACCCCCTTCCCTTTCCAAATTACAGTTATTACTCACAACGGTCAGATATATTTTTGCGATTTGTAATAATCCAAGTGCCTTTCTGAAAATTTCCCTTGCTGCAGTTACAGTTATCACTTGTCAATTCATCAAAGTTAAAAGGTCCCAGTTAATACCACTTCTTTATAAACTATTTTTACACGGGATATTTATTATTTAGTTTAGTCCTTCCATTGTCTAACAGTTCAATTACAAAACTCCTTGTTTACAATATTACAAACTTAAACTCTAGTCTGATATACATTTTTTTAGGGAATTGAATGCTTAATTTTGCATGTGAAATAGAATAAAGAATAATTAAATTAAAAAAGTTAAATGAAGTCCTTTACAGGCTAACAAACTCCATTTTATTTATTTATAATTTTTTTTTCATGAAGTATTTATAGAATAATATAATATAATATAATATAAATTCTTAGAAAAAAAAAATTATCAAAAAGTCAAGTTTTCATTCTCCAACTTTATATACAAAATTTTCTCTAAAAATTCCTAAATTGCATCCAAACATGCTTTCCAAAAAATCCCTAAAAAAGTTCCTAAACTAGCTTTTCCTTGAAATTCCTTGTACATCCAAAACAGCCTAAATTTGCCAAAAAGGGTCCCTAAACTCTTCAATAAATTGGAAGAAAAGGTCCAAGCCCTTGAAGTCCATATTTTTAATTCCTTGATTTTTCACTTGAAATAATGACAAATTTACTGAAAACAGAAACCAGTATACTCTTGGAATTTTGATCCAAAAGACATTCTGTTATAACTTTCCTACTAAAATAAATCTTGTTAAGTAATTAACTTCAGAACCTCAAAAAAAAAAAAAAAAAAACAATTTACATGCACTGTTTTTAAACTGACCAACAGACTAAACAAACAGTTTCTTCAATTTTTCCCCTACAAAGCTTTACTAACAACAATAATTACAAATTGCACATCTAACCCCAAAATAAAATCCTTAATAACAGCCAAAAAAAAAACTTATTCTTAAACATAATTCAACCTTTAAACTTAAAGCCTAAACCTACAATGGGGGCAAGAATATTTTCTTGCCATCCACTCATCCAAACATCTTCCATGAAAAACATTCCTACAAATAGTTTTCTTTATCTCCACGCCCGGTACGAAATCCTCGAGACAAATCGCACAATTCTCATCTCTCTTACCACCTCTACACTTCATCTTTACCGGCGCTTCACTGAGTACCAAAACCCCTCTATCCAAATCCTCTTGCAAATGCAACCCATTAAACAAAGAAACCCACAAATGAGCTGGACTGTTCGGAAATTCTTGGGACCGATACAAAGCTTTTCGAACAAAGGAACAAATGAGTCTCTTCACAGAATGCCGATACATAGGGACTACTGCTGAGATTAAATTAGAAACTACTCTGTTTTCTTCAAGATGTCGAGTCAATGGAAGCGGGCCGAGCGGTGCTGTAATGGAGAAGTTGGGGTTTTCATAAGAGAGGCGTAGAGTGGGGAAAACGAAGTTCGTGCGATGAATATGGAGTCTGATTTGAGGAGGTTGTGAGGGACCGTTGAAGACTGCTCTGAGTTCCAATCGAGTATTGTCACTGTTGTGAATTTCAAATTCTTCCATGGCTGGTCTTCTGAGTGGCAATAGCATATTATTACTGGCTTGAATCTGAATTTCTTCCATTGTTCTCTTCTTCTTTTACTTCTTTCTGAATTCGATTTGGGGAGACAGACGAGAGAGAATTAGAGAAAAGAGAGAGAGAGATTGGGGGAAAAATGGAAATAGGAGAAGAATGGAAGGAAAATGTATATAAAGAAAAAAATTTCCTTTTATTACAAGGAGAATGAGAATTAGCTAGTCAATTTGTTTCCAAAAGAGAGAACGGCTCTTTTCTTAATTACCAATTAAACGGCCACTTTGGATCATAACGGTCACATAGTTTGCAGATTTCTAATAACTGCAAATTTCTCTTATTAAATGAAAATCCGGTATTTGCCTAAAATCTATACAATTATATATATTCATATACTTTCTTACAATATTTATATATATATAAAATATAGATTGAAAAACATATTTACTGAAAATGAAGAAATTATTTTGCAATCCGGATATGTTTAGGAGCTGTTTTATATATATATTATATATTGTGTTTATAATATAAAATAATATATTAACTTATGAAATAATATGTTGATTATCTATTATTCATACACTTATACTTGTGGGGAGTGACAATGTGGTGTTGAAAATATTTTTATAGTTTTACTCTCTTCTAGATTTGTTTCAAAAATTGTTTTTGGCCTTCTGTATTGTCTACTAAGATAATTTGATGTCTCTATTGTTTAATAGCCATTTCTCATATCAGTGACAATTGAAGTCCCTCAAACCTGAATTAATTACAAATTTTTATTTAAACCTCCGATTCAAATTGCTAAATTCTTTAGTCTAAATACACAGTTTAGTGAATCAATTATTATTATCTTTTTATATGAAATTTACTAAGTTCCTTCCCCTATATAAAACCATATCTAACAAAGCATGATCTAACCAAACAAATTGAATTCTTGTATAACTTTTTTCCTCAAAACAAAATTTGAACGAACACCTTTTACTCGCTATTTTAGACTGACAAATGAACATCACTAGAATATTTCCCGCGCTTCACTGCAGTATTAAAATTTCAATAATAACCTATTTAAATATAAATTGTCTTACTGTTATGTATTGTAAAATACTAAAAATGCTAAAACGCATCTAATTATTTTTTGGGATATTATTTATTCCGTGATAAGTTAAAAATACAGTGTACAATACGTCTTTCGAGTCGGTCAAATATTCGATCAAATAAAAGACAATAATAATTCGTTAATTCCTCTGTTCTTGTATAATTACACCTATTTTACCCAAAACGGATACAATAATTTGGGATATAAATATATAAACATAAACTTTTATTCAAAAAATAACTTCAAAATATCATTATTTTTATTAAATAATGTTTATTTTACAAAACACCAAACATATATATATATATATATATATATATATATATATATATATATATATATATATATATATTTTATTGATTGCAATCTTTGTTCAAAAGTAAGCTTTTTAATTTTTGTATTAATAGAGAAATTTTATTATATATTTTTTTAAAAAACAGTATTATACGGAAATAGGAAATAGGTATTTAATACGCGAGTTTTCCAAAAATTTAATAAAATACGTGAATTATTGATTAGGATGCGCACGGGTACGTCAATACGGAAATTGTAAAAAAACTGCAAACAATCCCCTACAATGTATTGCAAAAGAAGCACCACTTTTCGAACGTTGACCAAATTCAATAATTTATCTAATTCAATGAAAATTAGCAAAAGAGAAAAACAATAATAAAAAGACATCAAGATCTCAAATATAAGCTCAATTTTCTTTCAAAACTCATTACACAAAAAATCAGAATTCACACTCTTATATAAATTATATTACTAATTACCGAATTGATCTCAACGGTTGCCGGTCCTCGACCCGTTTTAACTCCTTCCACTCCCTTTATTGCCAGCTCGCGCAGAGGCCCCACCTTAATGGCCAATAGCAGCGCGACACCTGCCTCAGCAAATAGTACTAGAAATAGTAGCTGAATCATCTTTGCTTCTTTCTTTGATGAAGTGAGACTTAATGGGTTTTCTTGGATTTAGGTTTTGAGAGAGATAGTGTGAAATCTAGAAGGAATTTTTGGTTTGGTAACTAACGAGTGCCAAATCTAGGAGAAAAGGAGGAATTTGGCTAAGAAACAGAAACTGTGCTAGAAAAAGTTTCAGATCTTATATAAATGATTTACTATGGGGTTAATAGAGATTAAAGGTGAGAATCATTTGTGCACATGGAGGAGCACTTTGAGTAGAAAGTTCGATCATGGTTAATTATAATTATAATTACAATGGCCCCATGAGAGCATGCTTGCTTATACATGAATTATTAGATGTGAGACATCAGTGGGATTCATGAGACACTTGAAAAAGGAAAATATTCTTTTATAAAATAATCACTTCTTTGATGACATCATTGTTGCTAGTAAAGGCTATTTCATGGAATAATTCATTAAAAAGTTAAGCCAGCCAGTCACTCCTTAGCGCAGTTGGCAGAGACGTTAGCCCTTCTTTCAAAGAGGGCAGGGTTCAAATCACGGGAGGTTTAGATAGTTAAGGATAGTGTTGTCTGAGGACCAAAATCGAAAAGAAAAAAAAAATTCATTAAAAAGTTAAAATCCATTTAGTATACATAAATAGGGCTCATCTGAAAGGGGAATCTTCCTGGGCTGTACAATGTTGAATTCATTGTGAGGTTCATTGGACTTCTAAGAAGGCCACAAGGGAAATTAATTTGAATGGGTTGGATTTAGATATCGGCCTCAACACAGCCCAAAAGTCCCAAAATAGTTGAATTCTGTAATACTCATTGAGCTGGTTTAGTTTGCTTGATACATAATCAAAAGCTTTTATTTTACTAAAAACAAAAAAAAAAAAAGGTTTTTGGGCAATGCATTCCAGAAAAGAAGTTGTAATGGAAGAGTTTATGAATCTATGATGGCTGCATTTAGATTAAAGAACAATTATTTGACTTCTAAAATTTCAGTAAAAAATGTTTAAAATGGCACTTCTATTATATTGGGCATTACATAGAAAGTGCTTGAGATCTTAATGATCTTTTTATTATTCTAAATTATATAATCACTCAAAGGTACAATACACATAAAAAGACTTCATCTAAGTCGAAGGATAAAGGCTCTTAGCGAGACGTGGCTCCGCATGCAAAACCAAAGGCTTAGCAAGGAAGAGGTCCTCATTTGATTCTAATAGATCAATCGAAGAAACATTATTTGGTTTGGTCCACCTGAAACCTTGAAGAAGCCTCGCGAGAAGCATCACGGTCATGGTAGTACCCAAAGAAGAAGCAATGCAACCACGCCTACCGCTGCTGAAAGATATAAACCGCAAGTCCGGCTCAGTCAGCACGACTTCTGAGGCCTTATTGTTTAAATGTCTTTCTGGTTTGAATTTGAGAGGTTCCTCCCATATTTTAGGGTTTCGGCCCAATCCGAGTCGACTTAGAAGAACATGACTACCCTTTGGAATGAAATAACCTGCAATGGTAGTGTCGTCGATGGCGACATGTGGGACATTAAATGGTGCAACCGGGTGAAGGCGAAAGGCTTCTCTAATGCAAGATTTTAGGTAGTTGAGCTGCGGAATATCGGATTCTTGGACAAGTCTTTCTTTTCCAACAACCATGTCCAATTCATCCGTGGCGGCTTTGAGAATCTCGGGATTGTTCATCATCTCTGCTAGTATCCATTCCACCGCATTTGATGGGTTGTCCACGGTAGCAATCATGATTTCCTGAAAATTTTCAAAATTGATATGATGTACATTATAAAGAAATAACGGTAAGATCAAATTGCTTATAAAAACATTAAATTCATGTTTGTTGATTGCTTTATCGAATTTAATTAAAAAAAACATTTAACCTATTTGAAGAAAATGGATTATGCAAGAAAAATAAATTGATCTCTTACAATAGATTGTGCTTTAATCTCGTCGGGAGTAAGCAGCGGCCTTCCATGTGCATCTTTTAGTGAAATAAGAACATCAAGAAAATCTTGAAACTCTCTTTTTTCACTATCAGTGCCACTTTCCTTCCAAAGTTGGATCCTTTCATCCACCAAAGGATCATGAAACTTCTTCATAGTCTTGCAGATCTCGTTAACCATCTTTTCATGGCCATCCAAGTCTAATCCTATCAAACTTGGAAAGTAATCAGAGATGCAAAAGACATAGAGATAACCTAGAAAGCTGAAACTAGCATCGATGTGCTCTATTTCATCAGCACCTGGCCCCCCATCAGGCATCGGCTGACCAAAATATCTCTTATTAAACATCAAACGCCGAATCAAATTCCCACAATAATGCCGGGTTGCGATTCTTATATTAACATTTTTTGAATTTTCGCATTGATTGTAAATATAGTTTATGAGGTGGTCCGCCTCCGCAGCCCTTTTATCATGAAGGCAACGGTGCCTGGACGGACAAATGATCTCAGAGGTTAAAACCTTCCTCATCTTCTTCCATTGATCCCCAAATGGAGAAAAGATGGTTGTTTTGTATCCTCCGCTAAACATGGACGTGGCGTAGGTAGTTGGCCTTGACGCAAATATTGCATCTTGCTTTCTCAGGACTTCTTGAGCAATTTTAGGACAAGTTATTGGTATAACATGGGTTTTGCCGATACGAACACAAGCTATATCTGTGTTCATATTCTTCAAAAGAAGATGCAGCCATCGGAAAAATGGTTTATGGATAAGCATCTCAGGGAGATTGCCAACGATCAGCCAATGGATTGGGCCTGGAGGGAGATTGATTTGTTTGGAGGTTTTACTTTTTCTATTATGAAGAACTAGTAATGATAAGCTTAAAACAAGAATGGAATTGAGTAGCACAAGTGGAGAGGAGCTCAAGAGAGCATTTGCTAATGTTTTTATGATCATTTTGGGTTGTTTTTGTCTTATCTTATCTTGGTAAATAGGGCTTCTTATTTTTTAGTTGTGATTTTTCAGAACAAGCACAAGTAGCCTATTTATACAAGTACTCAAGGTTTCGTTGATGCATCTCAACTTCCTTGCACCTTAAAAATGGGAAAATGGTGTAAAAGAATCCATGACCTGTCGGTCGGTCAGTCTTTTCATTCACGAATAGACTAAGAAACGAAAAATTAGTTTTGAAGTAATGAAAAGGGAAAAATTAACAGAGTAGTTAATTACATAGCTTCAATGTTCATAATTATTTGGATCAAGAATAGGCACTAGGAGAGGTCATACAGTTATAACCCATATATATATATATATATATATAGAGGGATTGGCTAAAAAACATACGTATGGTTTTGGGGTGAAAAACATACGCCTCAAAAATATACGTATATCATCAAAAATTCAAATTTCAACCGTACGGATGGAATATATATGCTTTGAATATGTTGTAGATTAATTTTCACAAGAATCATAATATTATATCATTGCCATCATATATCATCAAAATATGCAGCACTATTCAAAACATATATCGGAATAATAGTTTGATGATACATGATGGCAATGATATATTATTCTGATTCCTGTGAAAATTAATTCACAATATATTCATAACATATATATTACATCCGTACGGTTGAAATTTGAATTTTTATTTTTTATAACCACTTTACGGGAATTTAAAAAAATGTATGTTGCACATACGTATGTTTTTTAGCATTTCCCATATATATATATATATATATATATATATATATATATATATATATATATATATATATATAGTTGTTTAGGATGACTAAACAACTTGTACAAACAAAGCCCGGATTTTGCTTGTGACCAAAATTCATCAAAAATTCAAATTTTAACCGTACGGATGGAATATATATGTTTTGAATATGTTGTAGATTAATTTTCACAATAATCAGAATATTATATCATTACTATCATATATTATCAAAATTCATCAAAATATATATAATACATATTATATATATTTTGATGAATTTTGATGATACATGATGACAATGATATAATATTCCGATTATTGTGAAAATTAATCTACATATTTAAAACATATATATTCCATCCGTACAGTTGAAATTTGAATTTTTGATGATATATGTAGTATTTTAGTCACAAGCAAAATCCGGACTTTACTTGTACAAATTATTTAGTCATCCTATATATATATATATATATATATATATATATATATATATATATATATATATATATGAGAGAGAGAGAGTTGAGCTAGACTACTTTAATAATACCAATAGTCATGGTACTCGTAAGTTCGTAACTTTTTAACCATTGGATCATGCTAAGATTTGTGCCATTATTAACATTTTAACGCAATAATTAACTGCTAAACGGACTTTTATACTTGTCTCTTCTATTTTGCATGTTTTCATATTTAGAAACTAAGTAATAGGAAATATACTAATTGATAGTCTCGTTATTATTATTCTATTTGTTGCGCCTCTAGTAATATTTTCTAAATTCTGTTGTTTGATAATATTTTTTTGCATATTTTATTCCTTTTTCACGAAGCTTGTTTTAAATCTTTTCCATATTTTTTTTATTGTTAATCAACTCCTATATCGGTTAATCACACGTTTTTTGTTTGTTTCTTTGTTCCAAGCATATCATGAAATGGGACTACACCATGTTTGACAAAAAAAAGCCTCAATGAATGGTCACATGGATATGAATTCACTTTTAATTTTCATACATATTAAAAACGAAACTTCGTGAAGAATAGGAGATCCATTATGATACGTCTTTAAATATTAACCAACAAATCAGAGTATATAGGAATTGGAAATATGTATTCTGGTGTACACTATAGAATGGAGATTATACACGACATAATGAAAAATTCAAAATATATTTTTATTGTCTAAAAAAAAATTATTTATTTAGCAAGAAAATGTAGAGGAAGTAGTGAAATCCTCGCTCCGCTTCGGAATGCACTTAATACAATTTATTTAAATATTATATTTTATATTTTTATTTTGTAGGACCAAATAAAAATAATCAAGAATAATCCTCTATTTTATTATAGATTAGAAACATGTAAAAACTCAATAGTATATTTTATATACTCATACTATTATATTAATTTTTAATATATATATGTATATATATATATATATATTATTTTTCTTAAAATATATATTTATTGTATAAACGTATCTTTTTTTTAATTATATACTGGGTGCAACTTATGGTGATGTATATCTTTTCTTACAATAATCCTCTATTTTATTATAGATTAATAAAATATGAAAAAAAAATGAGAAACATATAAAAACTCATATAGTATATTTTATATACTCTACTATTATAATAATATTTATTTGTATATATATAAACTATTTTCTTAAAATATATATTCGTATAAATCTATCTTTTTTTTAAATATATAGTGGGTGCAAATTTTTGTGATGTATATCAAATTAGACTCATTTCACGTTTTAACCGTGTGTCTCTATCCTTTCCCATTAAATAAATATGTACTTGAAATTCTTTTGAACGGCATCTTTTTTGCGATACAAAATTACGCTTAATATTTCTTGAAACTACAATATTGCCATTCCTCTACATTTCAAGCAACTTAAGTAATATATTGAATGGCATTAATTGTAATAAAGTAAAAAAACTAAGGTTATTTTTCAAAAGAGAAAAGAAAAACATAATGCATCCATTATTATATGGCAAATTGTGCAATGAGTAGTATATTTGCGTAGAAATTACCTGCTTTATAGTTGTGTATATGAGTATGGCACAGAAGATCCTGGGATAGGACACGTGTCACTTGCTGGTTAAAAGTTCATATCGCTGTATTCTTTTAAGAATTACAGCACGGTCAAAGAATTACTTTCTTTCCTAATCAATTATTTCCAAGATTAATTGGAGGAAGGAAACAAACGGCTGTTACATGTTAAATAGTCCGTTAAAATTTTAAATGATGGCACAAATCTCAATGCAATCCAACGATTAAACATGCAAGAATACCATAGATTTTGGTACTATTAAACTAGCCTAGCTCAACTCTCTCTCTGTATATATATTTCATGAATATTAAACCAGTATCTTATTAAAATAGGAAAATTATGTTCAGCCCTACAGATGTTATATTTTTGTGATCGTGATGTAATCACGTGTCACTGTTGATAAGTGGACCAGTCAACATGTGGTTTTTTTTTCCATTGATATATACTGATAATCAAGAGAAAACTAGTATTGCTAATATTTTGGTGATTTTTGAGTTTTTCTAGAAATTTTTAATAATAAAATGTGTCATCATTATCTGATATTTTTTCCTTCAAAAGTCACATTCTCAATTAATATAAAGGATTAATTTATATATTATTATGCATGAATTTAATTTCATATATTACAGATTATTGGTGGTAATTACTACAATTGCTAGAAAATAAATAGAAAATAATAATAAATAGTAATAATAATTATAAATTATATTAATTAACAGCACCAATATAATACCAACTATGCACAAAATAATACCAAATGACAATTCATTCATTGCTTAGTAAATTTTTTTTACAATTACATTCAAAATAAAAGTTATACAATTTATTTTCCACAAATACATTCTTCATGAAATAAAATTCCCACACATCAATTTTTATGAGTTAATTTATGCAAACATCCAAATATTGTCATTGTATTAATACCTGAAAATCAAATAATTAATATAAAGATTAAATAATTATTGGAAAAATTATTTTTATAAACAAATTTTAAATATTCATAAAAAAGAACATAGAAAATAAAAGAAAGCAACAAATAACACAAAATTAGAAAAAAAATAATAAAATGAAAAAAATATATAAAACTGAAAAATATAAAACATAATAACAACACTAAAAATAGAAAAAAAAAGTTGTTGGATATGCTCCAATTACTGCTGGTAATTGGTGACAGCAGATATAAATCCAAATATTGTCCTTGTATTAATACCTGAAAATCAAATAATTAATATAAAGATTAAACAATTATTGGAAAAATTATTTTTATAAACAAATTTTAAATATTCATAAAAAAGAACATTGAAAATAAAAGAAAGCAGCAAATAATACAAAATTAGAAAAAAAATAATAAAATGAAAAAATATATAAAACTGAAAAATATAAAACATAATAACACTAAAAATAGAAAAAAAAAAGTTGCTGGATATGCTCCAATTACTACTGGTAATTGGTGACAACAGATATAAAAAAGATGCTGGATCCGCTTCAATTACTACTGGTAATTGGTGACAGTAGATATAAAAAAGATGCTGGATTTGCTTCAATTACTACTGATAATTGGTGACAACAAATATAAAAAAGAAGAAAATAAATAATGCAAAAAAAATAAAATAAAATATAAAAAAGAATATAAAACAACAACTAGAAATATATACGAAAAAAAATGAAAAATACCAATTAAAAAAAGGAAAAATGAAGAATAAAAAAAATTAAAACATATAAATTAATAAAAACCAAAAAAATACTAATTGGAATAAAGTATTAAAATTTGTACCTTTTGGAAATTTTTATTTCAAGAAATAAATGAAGGAAATCTTTCCATCCATGCCCAACTTCAACTCAACATCAAAAAGAAGAAAAACTCAATTTAGATTTTGCTTAAAAAAGTATTAATGTCACAAAATAGACAAAACGAGCAAAATATTTGGTAAAAGAGAGAATGCAAGACCTTAAGAATGATATTGAACTCATGAACGAGCGTCAACATCAATATGAGTGGCGGTTTTGTCGATTTAAATAGTTATTCTTAATTGTGATACTTAATCACCGCCTAATTATTACTAGAAAGTATGCGTCGTCATCAGAGAGTTTGCCGCTTAGATCGTCAGAGAAGTCACCGGCGAGGTCACCATTGAGTGGCTAGCAGCCGAGATTTCCATGACAACATATTCACGTTTTCAACATTCTTCACGTTTTTCTGCTACTTATGACTCATGGCCGATATGCAAAAGGTTACACATTTTGCATAATATTTCGTTGTTGCATGATAAAAACATATTTGAGATTAGACAGACGTGGAGCCAAGTCTATGTCATGTCTTATACCATGCTCCAAGCATGTTAAATGCGTTTTATCATGTATTTCTCAAATACATGAACTCATTCATCTATTTGATCGTATTTTTTTTTTTGCATCCTTTGATTGCAACATTTGCAAAGAGCTTTCGGGTCACACCTTTTGAATGAGTTATCAACATACAAGAGTTCCAAACTCATGTAGTTATTTTTCATTCTAATTCATCTCTATGAATGATCTGATGAAATGAACCAATTTATTTATTTTTATTAATAATATATATAATCCTTAACCCCTTTGATACGGTACTTTAACATAAATGCTCCACGTCACCCTTACTTCTTTCTATCATGTGATATCAATCTTCTGGCCAACATTGAGAGTTAACTAAATAAAATAATTAACATATTTTGTAGACTACATTAAGTGTTTTATTGGGCCTGAATGTATGTGTATCATTTATGCTCACACGAAACTTCGACCATTATATGAGGGGTTTATTTCATTCAACAATCAAGCATTCGATCACTATTAATAAATATGGAGTTTATGTAAAGAAACATTTATACAATTTTTAATACAATCTTTTTCTGAAAGGTTATTTTAATACAATCTTAAAAGCAGACTATTGACCTACTATCTAGAATGTCTTAAATATTGTAACATATGAGGTGAACAAATTATTATCCTATTTTTAATACAATTTGAAGTAGACTATTGCCTTATTATCTCAAAAAAAAAATCTTAAATTTGATTATGTGAATATGAGGTGTTATTTTATGTTTATATTCAATAAATTTTGGTGGGGTGAGTAATTTCTTACGTAATAAAATTCGGTAATGTCAGGAATTCTTATAGCTATAGTCATGTTTATTATGTACTTTCGGGAAAGTTTAATTTGTATCGTACAAACGCGAAAGGAGCGAATTATTTTCTAAAAAGATTTCATGCTACATTACTCTTTAATATTATCACGGTACAAAATTAAAACAATCGTGTCATGCCTTGAAAAACAATTATGTGATAGCTCAAATAGATTTTACTCAATTGTGCATCCATTTTTCCTTCCTAATTGTTGTAGCACCCGGCAAAAAACAATTATGAAAATTTCGCGAAAAGCCCGACTATCCCTTGTATTAACCCTAACTCTTTATTTTTCATCTACTTTTGAGCCTCCTCAAAAGGCCACATCATCACTTTTATCTTGACCGTTCAATCAATTTTTTTGTCGTATCTTTGTTATTCATTTTCTCAAATTTATTGATATCTTATGGCAACATTTATGTAGTTATTAAAACATAAACATATGATTAGTTGAATTGGTGTTTTGTGTTTCATATCCGATTTAGTGAGAACCATTGTGAGTTTGTTTGTGACCATCAGATCTTAATCAGATGGTTTCAATGAATCATGGTGCAAAGTTATGCTCAACAATTAATATAAATAGTTAATGAAAAGTTCACTCATTAAAATATAAATATTTTTTCTTTTTTTCTCTAAAAATCTTAATGAAATATTTTATTTCTAATGTTACAATCATCAAATATAAATTTGTTGGAATTTTTTCTTTATTTTCATATTGTTATGGTTTCAATTTTTTTTTCTTGCTAAAGTATATGAATATAGACTATATAAAAGAATATGTACAAAAATGATAGGCTCATTAACTTATACCTTATATCTTCTTTTTCATCTCTTTTTGAGCATTTTTAAAAGACTTATTGTTAATTTTATCTCGTCAGTTGACTTTTTTTAAATCTTAACTTTTCATTTCAATTATATGCACAATATCACATAAAGACATATTGTTATGATTCCAATTTCATTTTTTCTTGATAAAATATATGAATATAGACTATATAAAAGAACATATAATAAAATGATATGCTCATTTACTTTTATTATATTCTTTTATCACTCTTTGAAAATTCTCAAAAGAACTATTATCAATTTTCTCTCACCCGTTGAATCAACAAATTTATCAAATTTTAGCTTTTAATTTTAATTATTATCATAATATCACATGATTAGTTAGATTAATATTCAGTGTTATATCTTCCTTATGTAACAACTATCATCTCAAACAAAATTTCAGAATATTAAAAAACTATATTATATTACTTAATATACTACAGATTTCATAATAACATATATGTAATCTATACCATTTTAACATCTAAAAAAAATAAGAGAAATAGCGGTGATAAATTTTTGAAGAAAATGAGTAATGTTATATTTTATATGTAGTATACATATTTTTTCTATATATATAATATTAAATATAATTATTATTTTTTTATCTTTTTCAAAGTTAATCATCTATAATTTAATCTTATGTAGTTTCAACTAAAATTTTCTAAACTAAAATCTTCGAAATAAATTATCTTGCATTTTATTTTTTCTGATCTCATTCATCTAAGCCTGATTAATACTTAATTTATTTTTCTAATATAATATATCAAGAGATAATGACATAAGAAAATCAAAGATAACAATTTTTAATTCTCATGTATTATTTATGTATTATGAATTCAAAAACTTTAATTTTGAATTTTCATAATTACAAGTTATACATTATTATATTGAAATAACTATTAAAATTAAAATATTCGCCGCGAAGCGCGAGCATTGTCCTAGTATATATAATACTAAAGGAATTTATCTACAGTAACAACACCTCAAAATGCCACTTCACCAATTTATTTTAGACCTTCTGATTTATGGAGAAACATCTCAGGAAGGTTGCCGACGATCGGCCAATAGATCGGGCCTGGAGGGAGTCTGATTTGCTTGGATTTCTTGTTCTTTCTATTGTGGAGAACTAGTATTAAGGTTAAAACAAGAATGGAATTGAGTAGCACAAGTGGAGAGCAGCTCAAGAGAGCATTTGCTAGTGTTTTTATGATCATTTTTTGCTGTTTTTTTCTTATCTTTGTATCTAGGGTTTCTTAGTTGTGATTTTTAAGCACAAACACAATTAGTTTATTTATATACAAGTACTAAAGATTTCGGTCATGTATATCAACTACCTTGCACCTTTCACCCAGTAGTAATTTGAAAATAAAGAATTCATGACATGACAAATCAGTCTTATTTATCTAAGTTCAGTCACTTAATAGACTATATAAAAGGAAAACTTAATTTTGAAAGTAAGGGAAATAAAAATTAACAGAGTAATTACATAGCTTCGGTGTTCATAATTAAGTGGATATTTCGATTTGTATGTTAGGAGTAGAAAAAGAATTAATGAAAAAATGGCAGAAGGTTATTACATTGAGAATAATTAAGTGAACAATATTAGATAGTTCTAGGTCATACTGAAAACAGAATGTCTGATTTGTAAGTTGTTGAAAATGGCAGAAATTTATTACATTTTTGATGCTGCTACTGTGACTAAATATCAAAAGTTAGCTAGTCAGCACTTTATGCTATAGACCTACTAATCCTTATGATCGAATTTTGAGAGGATCGTATTAGGACTGTACATGGGCCGGATTATGCGAATTTAGGGCAAAATTATGATCCAACCTAATTATAACGGGTTTAGATTTTCTCAACTCAAATCCAACCCATAATAGCTATAAAAAAATTCAACCTGATGATTTTTTTGTTGGGCGGGTTAAACCGGATTTTGAGGTTTATTAATTGTATGTTATACAAATATATATTAACCATATATAATTCAAGCTTTTAACATGTCAATAAACAAAAAATTATAAAAAAATAAATTTTATTAAAATTTCATAGGTATATGTCAAGGGTTTGTGAGAAATAGAAACTTGAGATATTCACCACTTAATAGGTATTTGCATAAGCTATTTAATATTTTAAGTTTATAATTGGAAGGTAATAATGATGAATTATGAAACTAAAAACTAAAAATATAAAATAACATATAAACTTAGAATAGAAAAGAAAATAAAGAATTGACAAATATAAGATGACAATCAATTTTGGAATGTGCAGGTTGGGTCGGGTTAATTCGGATTCTTAATTTAAAATCCGTAACCCAATCCACAATTCCGAGTTATTCAAAATTCAAAATCTAATCTTCAAAACCCGCTAAAACCGATTGGACTGCGTCGGGTTACACAGATTGGGCGGTTTGAAAATTATATCGTATAATCAGGCCTTTACTGCGGTTCGAGTTTTCATGCACGTGGGTTCCTAATAATTTGATCAATAGTCAAAATTAATGAATCTAATAACGATATAATAACATCATGAGGACGGCCCGGTTTATATTTAATAAAAGCTGCACTAAGGCCTAATTGGGCTGAGTTTTTTCTCAGGCCACCAACCCAAGAAAATCAATTTATAAAAAAAATATAATAACTTGAAGAAAAAATTTGAAATTAAAATCTTATAAATTAACTGAAAAATTAATTAATGCAAAATATATACTACTGGTTTAATATTTCCTTAATTACAACAAGACATCACACAAGATTACATGCATATATAATATTTACTTTACTCACACTTTCTAATCAACCAAACATAACTATCACAACTTTATGTTAATAAACTATCATTTCTTAATTACGATTGAAAAACGCTATCACCTCCTCATAGACGATCTCTTTCGCCGAGGTTCCCATAACAAAATCCGCATGAGCGTAATCCTTTACGTAATGCACCATCAGTTTATCTCTATCATGCGACCTGAATTAATCACATTAAATTACATTACATTAATCATATATATACACTCCTAATTTAACTTAATTAAACCAATTTTTAGAGATTTTTTTACTTGAGATCGTTGAGAAGAAGAGCGACATCTGATGAGTCAGCAAGGGAATCAGCTCCACCGTAGCTGAGAAACAACGGCAGAGAATTCGGGATGTTGGAAAGATTGTATATCTGTGGAGTCGATTGACCGTAATGTTTCATATTTTCGCCGTCCTTTTCGTAGTTATATTTTGTTAAAACGTGGTTCCTAAATGCTGTTTATTTTAAGGCAAAATTAGACCCAATATTTGTAATATTTATAATTCTCTGTTTTTTTAGTACATGAGACATATGTGTGATAAATTGAAAATTGATGAAATGTGTAATACATACTTTGAGCCAAATGCACCATGTTCTTGGTTGAAGTAGGTTGTGGTTCGTACTTAAGAAAAACTTCTACTGTTGATGCGTTGAGGCAGCAATTGTTACCTAATTTGTTCAAATATATGCCAAAAATATATCTTAGTTAAAAGAAATAATCATCCATCATCATTTATATCTTGTTAAAAGGAAGAAAAAAAAATCCTAGTACCTGTGTAAGATCTCATTAAGTCATAGCAATCCAATGGACCATGGCAAAGTGTCTTGAGAAAACTGGTCACAATCTCCCTGTTTTCTTATAAAATAAAACACATATTTGGATGAGACAAATTGTAAAAAAATAACAAAATTTGAGCCGAAAATAAATATTTCCATACGCTTTGGGGTTAAATTCAGCGACTTTAAGCCAATTCGTCATGATCTGTTCAAATCACAAAAAAAAGAATTAATTATTGCACTGAATACTAATATCTTTCATATATCGTAATATGCTTCATTGAATTTCAAATAAATAGAAAAAAAAATACCATGATTATATATTTACCTCCCCAACAAAGGCTTTGGCACAAACAATTCCAACTGGAGTGCTCATATGTGTCAAATATGCAACAGGACTTAAAAGTGCGACAGATTTTAAATTATCCGCCAATCTCCCTTCTGACAAGGATGCTAGTGCAATTAAAGTTCCCTAAAAGATTAGATTTGTTTCAATTAATGAGTTTTAAACAAATTAAGGTAATTAAATCAGGATTTATTCATCAATTATGCACCATGGAGTGGCCAACATAGTGCAATTTTTGACCGGTTTGGCGGTACACAAAATCAACGGTGGTAGGTAGATCTTGTGTCGCGAGTTCATCCCATGACCATCCCCAATAGTTCTGCCAATTAAATTTTATTTAAATTATATCTTATGATTTACTAACAAATTGATGTGATTTGAACAAATCTAATATGTCATTTTTTTAAATATGTCCCTCGAGAAGTTGAATATATATTTGAACAAGTAGCAAACCGGGTCAGAAGCCGAGAGGCTGACGTGGCGATTGCTGGATCGAGTGCCTCTTGTATTTGCAACCCATACATCAAAACCTCTATCAGCTAAGATGAAGGCCAAGGATTGATCAGGAGAGTTTATCAGCCATGTTATGCCATCCTATAACAAATAGTTCACTTGTTTTTTATAAATTAAAAAATTACAATTTTTTATTTTTTTGTATACAAAAAATTTCATAAAAGATGCATAATACGCCACCATCAGGACTCCATGCTGTAGAAACACAGGCTGCTTCGGCCCGCTACTGCCGCCACCATATCTCCCCTCTGGAATCCTTTGCAAGCTTAATATATAGCCATCTTGTGTTGTCACCTTTACATGAATATTTAAAATTGATATTAATCACATTAAAGAACCATACAAATCTCACTAAAAATAACAGAATTGCATTAAGTTATGCACCTCATATTCTTCACACTTGTAGCCAAGAGGGTTTATAAATGCAGTGCATAGTCCAGCTGCTTCAATTTGTGGTAATATTTTCGTATTTGCATATTTGTGTGAAACTGATAAAGATCGATGAATTCGGGCTTCGGTTTTTATCAGCTTATCAGTTCCGGTGCCGGTGAAAAGAATTATGATGATCAAGGGCCAAATTGAATTATGATAATTCATTTTGGAAGTTAGAAAGGTGTTAGGATAAGTAAGTTTGAGATACAAGCAAGGGGAGATTCGATGGCTTGTTTTTAAAGGAGGGAAAAGAGAGAAATGGTTCATAATTAATTTTGTGTGATGTTTTTTTAAAAGGTCAGATCTTCTGTGGCCAGATCATTATATATTTTACTTTTAGTGTTATTGTCCATTATAAAATATTAGTATCACCAGCTTAAAACTAAAGGCGGAACCAGAATTTTATCCTTGGGGTGGGGTGGGGTTTGGGGGGGGGGGGGGGGGGGGGGGGGGTATATAAGAAAGAATAATTCATTTAAAAATAGTTTTAATGATCATGTTTCGATTATATTGTATGTTATATTATTTTTAGCTATATGATTAAACTGATCGGCGATATGGCCAATAATTAATATTCAATATATATGTCGGAAATTTCTCTATTACGTATATCTTTGGAAATAAATTAAATCAATATATTGTCTTACTTTGTAAAGATATTAGAAAATAATTTATTTTCTCTCTTTGGTTATTTTGTAATTTGATTTGAACAACTATTATTAAGTCCTTAACTCAACTTTCCATATTTTACTAGACTTTTATTGAACAGTAGCACTATTTTGAAGAATATTTAATCAGATAGCATGATTTTCAAAATATTTGGGTAGGTAGCACTTCCGCCAGACCTTCTGGCGGAACTGAGTAGTTCCGCCAGAGGGTCTGGCGGAACTAGGGAATTTTTTTTTTTGCTAATCTCGGCCATTTGGCACCCTTAAACAGCCATAATTAATGAAAAAGCCTAGTTCTCCTCCTCCTCCTCCTTCTTCTCCTTCTTCTTCTTCTTCTTCTTGTTTTTCTCTAAAGAAATCAACAAAAATTCAAACAAATTTCAATACTATCAACCTATT
The DNA here is from genome assembly GCA_027726005.1 of Juncus effusus. Lineage (NCBI taxonomy): Eukaryota > Viridiplantae > Streptophyta > Magnoliopsida > Poales > Juncaceae > Juncus > Juncus effusus. The sequence goes on along the minus strand of CM050894.1, from coordinate 10,709,981 downwards.
TAAACTAATTTCAAACTAATCTCACTAAATCCATACCTATTTCGCACTAATTTCACTCAATCAAAACTTATTTCCATTCAACCAAATCAACAAAAACAACTAATCAAAACTCAAAATCAAACAAAATAACTTACATATTTCTTCTTCTTTCTAACTTCTCCTCCTCTTCCCTTTAATTTCTCCCCTCTTTCTCCTTTAAATCCTCCAAAATCGCCAGAAATTTCACCCCCAAATTTTTCTCTCTTTTTTTCGAACGGACGGGTAGGGTTAAAATGAGGGTCGGACGGGTTTAAATTGGGGTTTAAAAAAACGCAGTGGGAAGTTCCGCCAGACCCTTTGGCGGAACTAGCTATTTCTAGCTAGTTCCGCCAGAGGGTCTGGCGGAACTAAACCATTTTTTGGGACTTTTTGGGTCAGATTGTAAGTTTGGAAAATGGTCTAGTTCCGCCAGAGGGTCTGGCGGAACCATTATTTTCGTCATTTTTGGGCCAATTTTACCGTCTAAATTGGGCCAAAACTAAATTTAACCTAGTTCCGCCAGTGAGTCTGGCGGAACTAGGCTTTTTCATTAATTGTGGCTGTTTAAGGGTGCCAAATGGCCGAGATTAGCAAAAAAAAAAAATCCTTAGTTCCGCCAGACCCTCTGGCGGAACTACTTCAGTTCCGCCAGAAGGTCTGGCGGAAGTGCTACCTACCCAAATATTTTGAAAATCATGCTATCTGATTAAATATTTTTCGAAATAGTGCTACTGTTCAAAAAAAGTCTATTTTACTAAGCCAAAAAATATAATTTTTTTTTTTATTTCTAACCGAGTAATGAAAAATCTAATATCTCAAACATCATTGAGATTATTTTATTTTATTATTGTTAAAACGCAATACATTGAATATAAAATGGACTACTTTAAGAGAGAATGACATATCATGTGTAAAAAATAGTAAACATAAGATGTCAGGCTATTTTGAAATCATTTTTTTTTAACTTGCCTACAGATGAATTTATTATGACTTCTTACATAATATTATGTATGTACTTATACAATAAAATAAGAAATTTCAAAACATATAAATAACAGTAGTTTTCATTCCACACAAGATCATAATCATTTGTCTCCGCGTCTTCTCCTCCTTGCGTTTACTTCCTTCCCTCTTTCTATTTTACCTTCATTAATGAATCAATTTTTTTTTTCACTTCCTTTGATAAAAACTCTATAGAACAAACCGATTCCACCCCTGCTTAAAACACCACGTAAATACTGCCCACTATATATTTCCATATTTTTAACTACCCACTATATCTTTTATATATAACTTCTGTTAATTTTTGTACGCCAATTATAGTTTTTAATATTATTAATTTTCATATGAATAATATTGATCAATTTTTTATTCAAAATATTTTTAAAATCACAGATTTTTGAGGATGTCTTCTTTCTAGGAAATTTGGAGAGAGATTGCCGCTTGAGAATTCCTCTTCCAAATGAACTTTTTATTTTTGAGTATGTCTTATATTCGTTATTATTGTTATATAATAGCATAGTGTTAAAATTATAATATATATAAGCAGGAAAGGTGCATGTATATAAGTTTTGAAATCACTCATATGTCTTTATTATGATTTATGAAGCTCTACAATATTTGCAAATTTTTTTGAATGTACATAATTAAATTTTGTTGCATAGCAAGTGCCACAGGAGAAACAATGCACATTTTCAAAGTGATAACCGTCCCCAAATCCCGCCCCAAATTTGTCAAGCTTTTACATGTGCGATGTGATTATGAGGTGACATGTGGCAAGAGATGCTCACACGTATAATTTTTTTTTTTTTGAAATTGAACTCACACGTATAAATGCTTGCTGAAAATAAAAAAGAGAACTCAAAACAACTTATCAATTTTATCCATTTAGTATATAATAAATATTATCAAAACATACAAATGATAGTATTATCTAGTACAGTAGAATGCATACTATTGTATACGATGTTATGACGATATGTTATATATATCACTTATATATCATATATTTACAGTAACAATTTATTATTATATTAGAGAATTATTGATGACAAATATCTTATAACTGTTATAAAAAGTATCTTTTAGTCATGATTAACCCTTTACGTGATAGATTGATCGTACATTTTGAACAAAATTGTTTGTGCTAATTATACTGATTAGGAATATTTTTTATTAAACGAGTCAAGAATTTTCATATGCTGTTGGATATATATTGAACTTATTTCTCATATTATATCACTAGCTATATAAATAGCTCGCTTTACACACATTTTGAAGACAGTTTCAACTCCATATTGAAATTCGTTCTCTGTCCAACTACCTTGGATTGAGATATAAGACATTCTAATAACCAGAAATGTTCATAGGTATGAACAATCTAATTGAAGGACACTAAAAGATGAAAAGATGTTGATCATTTTGTGCATGTCCTAACAAATTTGCAAACGCCACTTCTAGGCCTATCCGCTTGTTGAGCCTATACGAAGACTATGAGGATATATATAAACAAAAGAAAATAGAAAAATTTCCAAACCCACCTCTCTTATGTCCATTTAAAATCTTACTATGAAAAATATACATATAATGTTAAATTAACCTTTCTGATTTTTTGCCACCATACAGATTTATCTTGATAATTAAGTTTAAATTGTTCAATCTATATATATATATATATATATATATATATATATATATATATATATATATATTTTTTTTTTTTTTTAAGGAGAATCTATATATATTTAATAACTTAAAAAGCGAATATTAATATATAAAATTTCGAGAGCGAAATGAAGGGCACTTTTTCCAATATTCAATAAATAGAAAAACATCTTTTGTTTTATCAAATAATTATGATTTTGAGAATCGCTGATTTCAATTCAGCCGATTCGAGTCGGAATCGACAAGCTCCGAGCCGATTAGTATCTGATTTTAACAATTATATACAATTATTAATTTTGTGGTCTGGTTCTTCATCCAATTCGACTGATTTCGATCCGATATAGTCAATTTTAAAGTGCTATCCTAAGAGACCGACTCCTCTCCTGATTTAGATTTTCCAAACATTGTAAATAATAGAGGAGCATCTTGCAAATAGTTCCTTCATAAAACGAGCTAGCATTGCCTTAGGGCCAACTACCAAGTCAAGCATAGAGTTCACTAAGGCATCAAAGCTACTCACATAGTCACATCTCTTTATGCCACCTCAGCAGCCATTCATGACACCTGTCATATGTTTTCTTGATAAGGCTTCTTTGTATATCCTATGGACTTCTATTGTGATATCGTCAAAAATATTGTATCGACCTATTATACATAGATTGACAAAAATAATATGATCGAGAGATATAATGTCTAAGTAATGTGTTGATGGTATTACATTGAAATAAAATGAAAATCTAAATTTGTTTTCTTTATTTATATGTAAGTTATCAATTAAGCCAATTGGGCTATTATAAAAATATCTTGGAACTCGTTTAGTTAAGGCCCAAAATAAGTAAAAATGAAAAAGGTCCAATTTAAGAGCAAAAAATACACTAGTCTTGATGACACATATACCCATTCAAGTAAAACTTGCATAAACTCGGTGTTCATTAAACCAAGACACTCAGGAATCGGTCCATGCCTCAGTGGTCCACTCTCAGTTTTGGACTTGGATTCTCACATTTTTTTGGGCGGAAAATTGAAATATTACATTTTAGCAAGTCACATCAATTATAATATAATTTACCAGAAAGGAGATATAGAGAAAGTATTGCAATTTTAAAACAAGTGAATTTATAATGACCAAAATAAATATTTACTTGACCTATTATACATAAAGCAATAAAATAATGACCACATGATCAACGAGAAGCAGTTACCCCCTTCCCTTTCCAAATTACAGTTATTACTCACAACGGTCAGATTTATTTTTGCGATTTGTAATAATCCAAGTGCCTTTCTGAAAATTTCCCTTGCTGCAGTTACAGTTATCACTTGTCAATTCATCAAAGTTAAAAGGTCCCAGTTAATACCACTTCTTTATAAACTATTTTTACACGGTATATTTATTATTTAGTTTAGTCCTTCCATTGTCTAACAGTTCAATTACAAAACTCCTTGTTTACAATATTACAAACTTAAACTCTAGTCTGATATACATTTTTTTAGGGAATTGAATGCTTAATTTTGCATGTGAAATAGAATAAAGAATAATTAAATTAAAAAAGTTAAATGAAGTCCTTTACAGGCTAACAAACTCCATTTTATTTATTTATAATTTTTTTTTCATGAAGTATTAATAGAATAATATAATATAATATAATATAAATTCTTAGAAAAAAAAATTTATCAAAAAGTCAAGTTTTCATTCTCCAACTTTATATACAAAATTTTCTCTAAAAATTCCTAAATTGCATCCAAACATGCTTTCCAAAAAATCTCTAAAAAAGTTCCTAAACTGGCTTTTCCTTGAAATTCCTTGTACATCCAAAACAGCCTAAATTTGCCAAAAAGGGTCCCTAAACTCTTCAATAAATTGGAAGAAAAGGTCCAAGCCCTTGAAGTCCATATTTTTAATTCCTTGATTTTTCACTTGAAATATTGACAAATTTACTGAAAACAGAAACCAGTATACTCTTGGTATTTTGATCCAAAAGACATTCTGTTAGAACTTTCCTACTAAAATAAATCTTGTTAAGTAATTAACTTCAGAACCTCAAAAAAAAAAAAAAAAAACAATTTACATGCACTGTTTTTGAACTGACCAACAGACTAAACAAACAGTTTCTTCAATTTTTCCCCTACAAAGCTTTACTAACAACAATAATTACAAATTGCACATCTAACCCCAAAATAAAATCCTAAATAACAGCCAAAAAAAAAACTTATTCTTAAACATAATTCAACCTTTAAACTTAAAGCCTAAACCTACAAAGGGGGCAAGAATATTTTCTTGCCATCCACTCATCCAAACATCTTCCATGAAAAACATGCCTACAAATAGTTTTTTTATCTCCCACGCCCAGTACGAAATCCTCAAGACAAATCGCGCAATTCTCATCTCTCTTACCACCTCTACACTTCATCTTTACCGGCGCTTCACTGAGTACCAAAACCCCTCCATCCAAATCCTCTTGCAGATGCAACCCATTAAACAAAGAAACCCACAAATGAGCTGGACTGTTCGGAAATTCTTGGGACCGATACAAAGCTTTTCGAACAAAGGAACAAATGAGTCTCTTCACAGAATGCCGATACATAGGGACTACTGCTGAGATTAAATTAGAAACTACTCTGTTTTCTTCAAGATGTCGAGTCAATGGAAGCGGGCCGAGCGGTGCTGTAATGGAGAAGTTGGGGTTTTCATAAGAGAGGCGTAGAGTGGGGAAAACGAAGTTCGTGCGATGAATATGGAGTCTGATTTGAGGAGGTTGTGAGGGACCGTTGAAGACTGCTCTGAGTTCCAATCGAGTATTGTCACTGTTGTGAATTTCAAATTCTTCCATGGCTGGTCTTCTGAGTGGCAATAGCATATTATTACTGGCTTGAATCTGAATTTCTTCCATTGTTCTCTTCTTCTTTTACTTCTTTCTGAATTCGATTTGGGGAGACAGACGAGAGAGAATTAGAGAAAAGAGAGAGAGAGATTGGGGGAAAAATGGAAATAGGAGAAGAATGGAAGGAAAATGTATATAAAGAAAAAAATTTCAAGGAGAATGAGAATTAGCTAGTCAATTTGTTTCCAAAAGAGAGAACGGCTCTTTTCTTAATTACCAATTAAACGGCCACTTTGGATCATAACGGTCACATAGTTTGCAGATTTCTAATAACTGCAAATTTCTCTTATTAAATGAAAATCCGGTATTTGCCTAAAATCTATACAATTATATATATTCATATACTTTCTTACAATATTTATATATATATAAAATATAGATTGAAAAAAATATTTACTGAAAATGAAGAAATTATTTTGCAATCCGGATATGTTTAGGAGCTGTTTTATATATATTATATATTGTGTTTATAATATAAAATAATATATTAACTTTTGAAATAATATGTTGATTATCTATTATTTATACACTTATACTTGTGGGGAGTGACAATGTGGTGTTGAAAATATTTTTATAGTTTTACTCTCTTCTAGATTTGTTTCAAAAATTGTTTTTGGCCTTCTGTATTGTCTACTCAGATAATTTGATGTCTCTATTGTTTAATAGCCATTTCTCATATCAGTGACATTTGAAGTCCCTCAAACCTGAATTAATTACAAATTTTTATTTAAACCTCCGATTCAAATTGCTAAATTCTTTAGTCTAAATACACAGTTTAGTGAATCAATTATTATTATCTTTTTATATGAAATTTACTAAGTTCCTTCCCCTATATAAAACCATATCTAACAAAGCATGATCTAACCAAACAAATTGAATTCTTGTATAACTTTTTTCCTCAAAACAAAATTTGAACGAACACCTTTTACTCTCTATTTTAGACTGACAAATGAACATCACTAGAATATTTCCCGCGCTTCACTACAGAATTAAAATTTCAATAATAACCTATTTAAATATAAATTGTCTTACTGTTATGTATTGTAAAATACTAAAAATGCAAGAACGCATCTAATTATTTTTTGGGATATTATTTGTTCCGTGATAAGTTAAAAATATGGTGTACAATACGTCTTTCGAGTCGGTCAAATATTCGATCAAATAAAAGACAATAATAATTCGTTAATTCCTCTGTTCTTGTATAATTACACCTATTTTACCCAAAACGGATACAATAATTTGGGATATAAAATATATAAACATAAACTTTTATTCAAAAAATAACTTCAAAATATCATTATTTTTATTAAATAATGTTTATTTTACAAAACACCAAACATATATATATATATATATATATATATATTTTTATTGATTGCAATCTTTGTTCAAAAGTAAGCTTTTTAATTTTTATATTAATAGAGAAATTTTATTATATATATTTTTTTTAAAACAGTATTATACAGAAATAGGTATTTAATACGCGAGTTTTCCAAAAATTTAATAAAATACGTGAATTATTAATTAGGATGCGCACGGGTACGTCAATACGGAAATTGTAAAAAAACTGCAAACAATCCCCTACAATGTATTACAAAAGAAGCACCACTTTTCGAACGTTGACCAAATTCAATAATTTATCTAATTCAATGAAAATTAGCAAAAAAGAAAAACAATAATAAAAAGACATCAAGATCTCAAATATAAGCTCAATTTTCTTTCAAAACTCATTACACAAAAAATCAGAATTCACACTCTTATATAAATTATGTTACTAATTACCGAATTGATCTCACCAAAACAAAAGTAGGAAAAAAAAAAATACCAAATGCACCATTCAAATATAGTCACGTCACCAACATCACGAAGGAAACCACAAAAAATCAATTTTTTTGAGAAATCAATGGATGTAATTTGGCCACAAAGAGTGAAATGAATGGTTGAAGTAGAAGGATGATGGGGCATGCTAGATTTGCTCCAAAGTGAATGAAAATATAAAGGATGGTTAATACTTCTGGGTGCCACGTCATTACATGGGACTCTTGGTTATTGATCCAGTATGTCGTACAAACACCATTGTTCTAGCATTCGTACCGACGGCTGAGATTGAAAATGTACTGGAGAATTCCATTATGTATCACACAGATATTGAGTGGATAATATGAACATTTTATCACATTAAATAATTTATATTTACATTTTAAGAATAATACATAATTGTTAATTTTAATTATTTAAGTTATCGGATTTTATTTTTAGGGACTTGAGGATTGGGAGAGTACAAAGCAAAGATCTATACTGTGACAAGGAAAAGTTCATTGGATGAAGAAATATAATTTTGGACAGAATGTGTGAGAGGTCTAATTTGTTGTCCTAAAAATTTAAATAGGCTAATGCCAATTTTATAACATATAGTTAGCTCAAGTCAAGCTACTTCAATACTTATTAAAAAAAGAGGCAAGAGAAAAGTTCATTTTTGACCTCTCAACTATTCAATTAGTTCATTTTTGGCCCTCAATTTTTTATTGGTCCCTTTTTAACCCCTCAACTATTGAATTGGTCTCTTTTTGGCCCTTTCGTCCTTAAATGCTTACGTGTCCGTTAACTTGATACATATGCGATAATTTGGTATGTATTTATGACGTGGGAATTGAGATATGGTAATTATTTGAAAAAAATAAAAAAAATTCTTAACCCCCTCATTTTTTTCTCTCCAATTCTTTCTATCTTATATTTTTTTAAAATTGCCCCTTAAGTTTGATTCGATATGAATTTTTTCATTAATTAAATTTTTTTCAGAAAAATATAAGATAAAAAGAATACGAGTGAAAGAAAAGAGGGATTAAATTTTTTTCATTTTTTTCAAATAATTGTCATATCACAATTGCCACATCATAAATATATGTCAAATTATCGCTTACGTGTCAAGTTAATAGACATGTAAGCATTTAACGGATGGAAGGGTCAAAAAAAGACTAATTCAATAGTTGATGGATTAAAAATGGACCAATAAAAAGTTGAGGGGCCAAAAAGAGACTAATTGAATAGTTGAAAGGTCAAAAATGAATTTTTCTCTATATTATTTTTTGTACAAGATTTGTATTTGTTCGCTTTAAATGATCCTCCGATTTGTTTTAGTGATTCATCCAATTTATTAATGCTCAGTTTTAAATATTTATATGGTATTTCGTTTCATTTTTAAGGTTTATCAGCAAACATGAGCAAACATGCTTGAACCCAGTCTGGCTTCATTTCACAAAGGAGCAAAAAATAAAATCCAACCGGGAGAAAACATAAGCAACGAACCCTGTTTGGCCTCATTTACATAAGAGGAACAAAAATAAAATCCAACCGAGAATGAAATGAAAACTACTTGAACTTTGAGTAGATGTTAGCTTTTTCACAAACACATACACCGTGTTACTTAATAATTTGTATAATAATTTTTTTAATATACGAATAGTTGTAAGATCATGTTGGTTAAAATTGTGTAAAATAAACACTAATAGAATTTTGTCTTCTTAAAACTTTTGTTAAAACATGTAGCTGCGATCGACGTTATTGGTCAATCATGCGCGATCACGTGCAACGCACGTGCCGCCTCTAGTAACTATAAGTAGCAACACTACCACTATAATTCATGAAAGTTCTTGTAGCATCATCATTTTTACATTTTGATTTTCATTTTTAAAGTATATACTTTCATTCTAGAAGTGAAAAATAAAATTGTGTTGATTAATCTAGTTTAATATAATTTTCCATTAATAGTTAGCGATCTATCATATGAGTATTGCATATCTTTATTCATTTATATTGTATAGTTTTAATATTATTTTCAATGTCAATTTATAGCTTTAATTGTCAATGTACCAATTTCAATTCATATATATCATCTTCAGTACTAATATTCTATTCTTAGTAGTACATATTCTGTTTTTAGTGCTAATATTTTTCTCATCTCAATGGAAAGTGGTCAGGAGAATATTTTCGTGTTGTTACCGACAGAAATGTTCAAAACAAAAGTCAAAAGAGCCCGTACCATTTCTCATGCTGTTAAACTTATGATATGGACGGATTTGATAAAGAGAAATATAAAATAATAAAAAGGAGGGACTATATAATGAGACGTTGATGTTGTTTAAAGCTATCATTATGTTGGCATTTGTCGTTGAGTATACTTTCTCCGTGTCTATTTTGATTCCATTTTGAAATTATTGATAATAGGTGTCTAATCTTAATATTGCACCCCTAGTATTTTGATTTTTTTTTTAAATAACACTATTTTGGAAAATAATTTATCAAATAGCTCTGATGTGAAAATAATTAAGAAACTAGTACTTTCGCCAGCCTTTTTGGCGGAACAGAAGTTATTACGCCAAGAATTCTGACAGAATATGCTCCGGATCATTTAGCAGTCTTAAATAATCCTAATTAGGAGAAAAAACGCTGTTCCGCTAGCCTCTTTGGCGGAACAGGTTAACTTTTTTAATTTTTAGCGTTAACTGCAAATTTAGTAAGAAAATTCAAAAAAAAATTCAAAAAAAAATCCTTGGCGGAACATCCTATTTTATATATTTTTTGCCCCTAAAAAACCTCTGAAAATTTAGCAAAAAAAAAGCACTATTCCGTCACACTATTTGGCGTAATAGTTTTTTTTTTTTTTTTTTTTTTTTTTGCAAAATCTCCTTATTAGTTATCGTTAAAATTGAAAATAATTTTTTTAACCTGTTCCGCCAAAGAGCTTGGCGGAACAAGGTTTTTAAATTTAATTAATGTTTTTTTAAGGAAATTTAAAAAATATGTCATGTTCCACGAAAATCCTTGGCGGAACCTACTTCTGTTCTGCCAAAAGGGCTGGCAGAAGTGCTAGTTTCTTAATTATTTTCAAACCAGTGCTATTTGATGAATTATTTTTCAAAATAGTGTTATCTAAAAAAAAAGTCTAATATTTTATATAACTAAAATAAAACATTATACTTATAACAACTGAATTTTGCCTTGTATATACATTTTTTTCTATTAAATAAAAAAATCAGCCATTTATATTCTGGGTTTTGTACTAGATGAACAAAAAATATAGAATATATATTCAAGTAAATGAATATTCAATAATAACAAAAGTAAACTATATATTAGGTTGTTTAGTTGGAAGTATCCGGACAATTTGAACCAAGTGTTTTGTGGTGTGAATGAAAGTAAAACATCAATTTGAACTCTAAAACATCAATATGATGAATGCGATATGTGTCTCTATTGTATTAATGAATGTAAACACTAATCATTATCATCCCATGCGATTTTTATCGTGACTTTTCCACGTTGCAGTTAAACATTCAAATGTCTTGTTTCCTCACGGGGTTGCTCTCAATTTCCACAACAAAAATGTGTTCTTTTTACACTGCTCTCAATCTATTTGCATGACGGTATGAGAATGTTTTTTACACTGCTTGTAAGCTTAAGTACACACACATGCAAAATTTCTAAATCTTTCAAAATCACCTCAAAAGTCCCCACTTAATTCCTGAGTTAACCCAAAATCTCACGAATATTCGTTTTAAACATATAGTCTCATTTATATGTGATGCAGAAATTATGTACGCGCTTTCTGAAAAGCCGAACAATAATCTTGTAAGGGACATCTTATGCTTCAAATCTTAAAAAATATAAAATAAAATTAGGAATAATATATTTTTTAAATAGAACTTGATTAAAATGACAACTTTGTATAAAGATATGTTATTGTTATCCAAATGAAAGGGACGGGAGGTGATTTCGAATTGTGGAATTTGAGATCCCAAGAATAGAATTCACCAGATATTAAGGGAGCACTTGCACAGCTTTTCATAGGCATGCTACTCGTATTTCCAAAAAAAACATTAAAAGGTAATATTAGAGAAGAAAATAATCTTTTTTTTTTGACAGAATAGAGAAGAAAATAACCTCTTTACCCTTTTCAGATACTTTGCTAACTTAATTTGCAACAAAAATACTTTCAATTCTCTAAATATTCTAAGTAACCTGATTTTCAACCTTTTTTTACTAACACAATTCAAAAATTATGAATTCCGGTTGAAATAAAAGAAGTGAAATTTCACTTCACAATCATATGTAAAAAACACTAAAGAAGAAATTAAAATTGATATTTCAAATCAGATTAGTTAGAAAATGAACTTAAGAATTGAAGATATTTGTTATTTAAAGAAAAAAAAGAATTGGACATCTTATCTTATTTAGTTCATATTGACTCCCAATAAGATGAGAGTCCAAATTGGGAGCCGGCCCAGATACTTGAATATTTTTTATTAGCTCCTAGTGGCTCCAATATATTTCAGCATGAAATTTCAACCCGTCCATATTGTTGGCTCCTGGACTCCCATATCTTTCAGTCTAAATTTTCACAGTTTTATTTTGGTTCTATTTATATCTTTGTATCACTTAGATTCTAAACATTATACTTTTATATTCGCAATAATATACCTTACATTCTAAATATTATGTATTTATATTTACCACAATATACTTTACATTCTAAATAAGAGAAATCGAATACTAAAATAATTGAAAGTACAATTCTTATCATACAAATTTACAGGATGAGACTAATGAATATATCTCTCCGCCAAAAATAGACAATATACCTTTATATCACAACAATATATCTTAAATTCTAAATATTATACTTTTATATCCTAATAATATACCTTACATAATAAATTCACCGGGAGCCATAGGGATCTGCTAAATAATTAGAGTTTGAATTTCGTGGGAGTCATTTTGGAGCTCCTAATTTTGTCAGCAAGATATGGGAGCTTGGGAGTGAATAAAATCGGGAGCTCCAAAATATTTCAAATGACTCATATTTTTGTAGACATGTGGTGACTTCTCTTTGGACGGGAGTCGGGAGCCATAATTTATTGAAGGTAATTACGAGATCCTTATTTAAAAGATAATGATTAAATATTTAAAATAATATATAGAAACTTGCATAAAATAAGATTCTCCAATTTGGGTACAAACTATCTATGACATATACCTTTGTTCTCGCACACCCACCACATTTGGCACATAGCTCACACGGTGCGAGTCCTAATTATTTGAAATGAATAACATTAATCAAATAATTTAGCTATCTACACACTAATTATTTCACACTTTAGTTGAGTGCCTCAAATAAGGATTGTTCATGTTTTATCAATAGTATTTTCATAGTACTAGAAACAATAATAAATATCATTTTTTTAAGAGAAATTGGAAATCACACCCCTATAGCGATGGATTAAAATTATATAATATTTTCTCACATTCCTATATATGTTATATACTGTTTTCATTTTTTTAAATATATATTGTTTACCGAAGGGATTTTTATATACTGTTTGTTTTCAGTTTATATGTTTGTATATACTGTTTTCATTTTTTTTTTAATATATACTGCTTTATAGAATGAATTTTTATATACTGTTTGTTTTTACTTCATATATTTGTATATACTGTTTTCAATTTTTATGTACTGTCGTTACATGATCGCTACATTATGTCGCGCAATTTCAGCTTTTTTTTTAATCGGCGGAAAGTGGAGGACATGAATCAGTTTGAAAATTAGGACTATACAAGTCCCTTTGTGTCGGTCGGCACATGAAAATTGACTCGAGAATTACCAGAAGCTACAAAACTGCCCTGATTTTCCTCCATCTGTATAAATCTTCTCCATTTCTATTTTCACTGGAGATCTAGATCGCTTCTTCTTCTTCTTCTTCTTCTTTGTTTTAGCCTTATATTTTTTAGATTAAAATCCGCGATTATTTGATTTGTTAAATATCAGTTATGCTAAATACATTTGCCGTAATTCAAATTTGGTTCTCCATCAAAATTAAAGTAATGTCTTATCACTTAAACTAGTAAGTTTTTACAAACGATATATATAAGACGAGTTTCAAAGTGCAAATCTACAACTAAGAACGCAAACAATAAAATCAATTGTGCTACTAAATTTTACTAAAATTATGGTACATAAAGACCTGCAGCTTGAATCGAATCCGGACGAGCAATAAGGAAGTATCACTGGTTATCTTTACTAATAAAAAATGAGCCTATTTTATTTTGTTTTATTTTTATTGTGATTGGCTCGATAGTAATTAAGAAACAATTTAATACAAAATTTGATTAAATTTATTAATGGAAATTTGAAGCAACATGCAATTAAAATTTTAGTAGATTTGATGTACAAGTAAGAGGATTCAAGTATAAAATGAAAATAAATTGAGCTAATATCTTTAGAACTATTGATAAATGCTGTGAAAAATAAAAAAAATAGAAATGGGTGATTCCATTTTTAGTCAAATGGAGATCAATACTAATTTTCCTATATTAGATTGGATAGCTAGAGACTGGACACGCCAATCTAGTAAACCTTTTATATTAGCATACACATGCAGATATATAAAAAAAAATGCAGATATAAGATATTATATAAAAAAAAGAATAATTATATATTTACCCCTATAAATCTGAAATATAACTTATATTCCCTGTAAAACGAAGTGACAAGAATCCGAACCGACGAGAAAATGAAAAAGCAATAGCATAAATATAAATGAGACTCATCAACTAACTTCAGTCTTTTGTCTAATTATGTGATTTCGATATAAAAAAGATGATGTGTTAAATGTAACCGCCGCTCCCTCCCCCCCTAATTATAGAGGCAATGATAATTATTGAAGAGTTGGTATGTATGCGTTGATGAATGGCATTGACATGTGGTTAGTACTCTCAACACTAGTATTAATATTGTTGATTTTGACAGAAAAACATCTAAGATTTTAAAATAAATTTAAATATATTGTCAATATACTATTCTTAGCAAGGTAACTTTAAAAATATTCTTTCCAGTTATGTTAACAAATTGGGTAAATAAGTAGGCACATGACCAGCACAACCACAAGTCCATTTGACATTCAAAGAGTAAACATACCAACTTTAATCGCACACCAACTTTGCTTTTAGAAAACAAACACACTTCTGCTGTAGAAAAAATTTGTACAAATTAGAGGACACAATTATTAGTTTTGCAACAGCCAACTTAATGGGCAGTATTATTGAGTCAATATTAACTTCTATCATGTCAATATATATATTATTGACATGAAAGGAAATAATTATACAAAATAATTAAAAGCATCTGCTAATAAGAATAAATATATCATATTAGTTACGGATTTTCCGTATATAGTAATCATTTTTCTGTCAATTTCATTTCTTTCACTTAATTATGTCTTTTTCTTTATTTTAATAGAGAATAGTTTATTATCTTACTTTTTCATAAAATAAAACTTTGAAAAGTACTTAAAAAAAAAAAAGAGAGAGAACTACGGGTCCTCGCATGCTTATTTTCTTTATGATGAATTCATATGTCCTTACAAATTTTTTTAAATCAGTCATGTTAAACGTGCGATTCGAACCTCTTATCTGTAAAAAAATAAAATTGGTACTATAATCACTAGACTAATTCAGTGATGATAATATTGAGAACTACTTAACTTGGAATTTTCTAAATGAAAAAGTATAACTTGCCCCCTCATTTCTAAATAAAATGATTGCATAGATTTTCTTATTTTAATTTTGAGACAACTCTCATAAAACATACATATTCTTGGTGTAAAATAAAGAAAGGTTAATGAAGAGTTGGTGATAACTAATTCATAATTCCATCATGAAACTTCTGTCAAACGGACATAAGTTGTCCGTATATACAAATTCATATGTCAGAGGTCAAATTAATTATGTCAACTTCTCAAAGAATGATTAATTAACAAATTCTGAGCAAATTCAAAATTGGACTCAAAAGAGGAAAGTAAATGAAAGTTGGCTGGAGTGCATCTTCATACAAAGGGTGTGTACAATTGAATGTTCTGCTCTGCTTGGAATTTTACCAAACCCTCTCTCTCTCTAGTGATTCATTAAACCACAAGTCTGAAGTTTGAACCATGTTCCTCTCTCTCTTCCCACTCCTCAAGAGATTCATTAGCCCACATGTCTCAAGTTTGAACTATAACTACCCCTCTCTCTCCCCAACTCTCTCCCCAACTCTCTGATCAATATACCATTTATTAAGTATAATTATATAAACAAACATCTTTAGTAACCTTACTTATAAATCACAACCCATTTAATTCCCCCTCTAAATCAAACAACCAACCCATCTCTCTCTCTCTCTCTCTCTCTCTCTCTCTGATCAATATACCATTTATTAAGTATAAACAAACAACCTTTTAGTAACCTTGTTTATAAATTACAACCCCTTTAACTCCCTCTTTAATCAAACCAACCCATCTCTCTTTCTCTCTCAAAAGCAACAATGAAGAAAGCTCAATACCACGAACTGACCAACAACAACCTCTCCATACACCCATTGATCTCCTTCATTCTCGGAGCAGCCATGGCCACAGCTTGCATTCTTCTCTACTTCTCAGCCAACCCGAGCTCCAACCCGCACTCAAACCTCAACTATTTAGAAGCTAACTGGACAGGCCAACGAAGTAATTCTGACTCAATGGATCATCAAGGGATTGGAGCTGAGATTAAGCAGGAAATGGAGGGTTTGAACGGAACAGACGCTAATGCTACTGCCCCTGTTCAAGAGGTGATTTAAAAATATTTTTGACTTGTGTTTTTTCTTTGTTGGGTTGATCTGGAAATCTAGTATTAGTCAGAGTGGTTCTAGTTTTTGGGGATTTTGCAGAAAACACCTCGCACTATGATGAAATTACAACGGTTATTTCTTTTGAGCAATTGATCAATTAGGTGCTGCTTGATCCTTTTGTTGGGTTAACTTAAATTTGCTGTTTTTAAATTGATAGTAGGAACCTTGTAAATTTGACAAATTACTGAATATTTCCCTCAAAATGCATGTTAAAAAAAAGGTTCCTAAATTCTAGATCCAAGGTTGTAAAAGTAATACTGCTGTGGGTTTTAATTCAATTTTTTTTTGTTAATTTAGCGAGTTTAGTGCAGAATATTTCCTCAAATGAACGAATAGATTTGCACTATTTCACTCTAGGAAAGAGGACCAATTTGGTTATATAGAAAATTTCTCGCTTTGTTGGACAAAAAAAATTTGAGATTTTTGCAGGGCATGTATGGAAATTAACCAATCAATTAAAAGGATCTCTCCATTTCCATTACGGAATGGAGAGCATATGACATAAGGTTATGATTATTTTCTTCAAAAAAAAGTAAGGTTATGATTATTGATTAGGCAAAGTTTAATAATTATCATTATGGATTATTACATAAAGTAAGGTTCTAGACAAGTTTGGGGCCCTATACTTTGCTTACATCTTTGGTATTTTCTATCTTGAAAGGTCTAAAAATATTCACATTGTTAATGTTTCATAATTTAGTAGATTCCTTTTTTTATAAACAAAAGGGGAAAAACAATTATTAGAAAGAAGCAAAGTATTCTATTTTTTAACCAAAGGAATCAAAGTTTCCTTCTGCTCTGCTTTCCAGTAGGAAAAGGCAAGATTAAGAGATGGAATAATATCATTATAATCTTTATAAATTTTCATATATGCCCCTACAAAGTTCCTTTTTGCACATCTACCATTTTATGCTATTTATGCCTTTTTCACATCTAGATCTCATTAAACACACTCTTACTACAAAATTATTTCCACAATCATCATCTTCTTCTTATTTTTTAATTTTAATTTTCATGTTTCTTTCTTTAAATTTAGGACAATAAACCATATGAAGAACTAATCCAAGTGCTTACAAACGCGGCAAATGAGGACAATACGGTAATTTTGACATCCATAAATGAGGCCTTTGCTAAACCAGGCTCTCTACTCGATATGTTTCTTCAGAGTTTCCATGAAGGAATAAATATCGAGCGTCTTTTAAACCATCTTGTAGTCATCACCATGGATCAAAATGCTTATGACAGGTGGGCCCCATTTAAATATTTTTTTTTCAATTAATTTGTGTCTGATTAAAGTCTAATGAATTAAGGCTAATATATGTAGGTGTAAATCGATCCATCCGCATTGTTACTTTCTGCGAACGGAAGGCACGTATTATAACAACGAGAAAGTCTTCATGAGCAAAGATTATTTAGACATGATGTGGGGCCGTAACAAATTTCAAATGACGATTTTGGAGCTCGGTTTCAATTTCCTTTTCACGGTATAACTTCCAATACCCTAAATATGAATTCTCCCTCTAATAATATACTGACTCGTTACAACTACTCACTCAATAATCTGTATCTATCTGTTTTTTACTCTGCAACCAAAAAATGTGACTAATCAACCAAAAATAAACAAATAAATATTCATTTCATTTTTTGTTAGGATATTGATGTGTTGTGGTTCCGTGACCCATTCAGACATATTTCGGTCGGGTCCCACATCGCGATATCCAGCGACGTTTTTCTCGGCGATCCTGACAGCGTTTCGAATTTCCCCAACGGCGGATTTCTGTACGTAAAATCGTGTAACAAGTCGCTCGAGTTTTACAAGACGTGGCAAGAAGGCCGTGTGATACACGCCGGCCGAAACGAGCAGGAAGTTTTCAACGCGATTAAAGCCGATGCGGTTTCTAAAATGAAGGTACGGAAATTTAGAGGGCACGATATAATAAGTTAGATTAAATACTCTTGAGTGAGAAGTAAAAGTAACGTTTTTTTTTTGGTTTTTTGTTTTGTTTTTGAAGGTGAGGATTCAGTTTTTGGATACGGCGTATTGTGGGGGGTTTTGCCAGTTGAGTAAGGATTTGAATAAGATTTGCACGCTTCACGCGAATTGTTGTGTTGGTTTGGGAAATAAAATTCATGATTTGAAAAGAGTGCAAGAGGATTGGAGGAATTTTACGGCGAAGTCTTATGAAGAGAGGAGATGGGGGAATTTTCAATGGAGGGTTCCGGGTATTTGTATTCATTGAGAGATTATTATATGGTGATTAATTTGGGTTAATTAAGATTTTTATTTATTTTTGTCTTCTTTTTTGTGAAAATGATGTCTTTTTTTTTGGTTAATTTGGCTTAATATAGGATGGAGAGTTATTGTAAGCAGTTTGGTTGTTAATTTGTGTAGATTAAAATGTAAACAGTATTTGAGATTATTTTAGAAGGATATAAATTATAAAATGCATGAGTCCCCATTGCAAATGAATCTACGTTCATGAAATTTTTTTATTTACAGGGCATTTTTCATATATTTTTTAATTTACATTTCCTGTTTTTTCATTTATATTCTCTTCTCATATATTCACATTCGATATTTCTTTTGTTCCTATTGAATTTTCAATCTCATATATGTAAATATAAATCCTATTGAATTTTCAATCTCATATATGTAAATAATAGAATATTTTATATTCGGCTCATTATACTAAGTATATATAAATGCTGGCCATGTTTTTTGCCATGTGTCGAAATCCAGTTCAAATAATTTCTGACCGTCTAGATCGAAATCCAACAGCCTTTAAACTCAAACAAATTCTGACTGTCCAGATCAATCCAACATTCCAACGTCTAAGCCCATGAGTCACTCGGCCCGTATAACCTTCAGGATGACCGAAGATTGAATGCTACTCTTATAAAGAGCTCCCAATTAATCGAATACATACATGTGGGACTAAAGAGACATGTACGAACCGAAATGATTGTTAGCTTTTTTTTTGACTTGATCCATTGTTGCATGATCCGTGGAGTTAAAGGTAAAACGAGTTATGTTTTTTATGATATTTTAACTCATTATACAAAAAATACCCCAAGATGTATTTTTTTGTTCAACTAATATCTATGCATCTTTTTCTTCTTTTTTCCGACACAGCACCTAATAAATGATATTTGCCTATATACCCATTAAAAACTTAAAACAATATCACATATACTAAAATATTTGGAAGTGTTTCTTCCATAATCTAACCTCATCCTTAAAAAAAATTGTATGTATCCTATAAACTCTCAAAATATCACGAATTTCATATATATTCCTATAAGTCTCAGAATATCACATATACCCCATAAAAACTAAAAAAATTGACATATGAAACAACTTTCTTCCTACAAAATAGTTTTCATACAAACCCTGAACAATATGAAAATATGACATAACATTACAAAAAGACAATTTAAAGTATAGTGTTATAAATTTTAAAATTACTGTATTTTTTATTCCGAAGCGGAGCGATGGTAAATTCTAGCTATATATAAAAGCTGGCTATATTTTCCGCCACGTGTCACGACCAGATTAAGCAGAATTAATTATATCTTTCAAGTGTTATTGCAACTTACATAGATTATAATGTAAGACAAGCCCAAGCCTATCAGCTCAATTTTATGTTATCTGTATTTTTCACTCATACTGTAACTTACATAGGTTTATAAACAACTCAATTTGTGTTCAATAATAAGGGTGAGATTATTATTTCAGCCGAAAGATAGAAGGAGAGAACTGCTCATCTCAATAGCTGGATAAGAGTTGTCTACCTCTTAACTCATTTCAGACTCAATCTTAAATGGACATGGTCCATGTAGACAAGACATTTATTATGACTGCGGCTCATTGAAATAAGACCAATTACATATATACATACTTTACAACACATCTGATCCATAGCTTTTTAATATAAAAAATTAATAATGTGACCATTGTAGCAAACTATATAGACCATACGAACATCCACTATACTCATGCCATCATCATATGAGTAACAGAGGATCAACATGATATAATGTATATTAATTGTTATAATGGAGGTCTCCAATACCCTAAGTTACTTTCTCTCTCATATGATGCGTGGCTTTTTCTCTTCACATATTTTCACATATACCCTTCCAAAAATTTAAATTACCAAATTTGGTTCATGATTTCACATCTACCCTTATAAAATGTAGAATAACATATTTTCATAAAAACATAACAAATATTCATACATGTAAATAAACTAGGCTGTTAAATTTAAAGAATATTTAATTATTATATTTTAAAACATAGAATGCAGAAGTTTGAAGCTAATATTTCATATTATGATGCAACATTCAATAAAATATCTCTTTTGAAGCAAACACGATAAAAATGATCAATTATGTTCAGACCGAAGAGGAACGAGGGTAAATCCTAGTTTAACTAAATTAGGAGTGGCCCAAAGTACAAAATTACCACTGTATATTCAGCCCATATCACTTCATAGTGATGGCCGCTTGAAGTGAACTCGCTCGCTCTCTCTCGAATCTCTTGCTCTTCGAATCTCACCTTCCACCAACTTCCGTCTACAACCAAAATGGTACTATATTATTATCTTTGGATAATCTCGGAAATGTAGAGGTTATTGTGATAAAATTACCTCCATCAAAGGACACTGCTAGCTAGTTTGCTATACAGTTCCCTTAGAGTAAGAGCTCTATTTTATTTTATTTTATTTGAATGGAAGCTTGAAAGAGCTCTAGTTTTTGAATGGTAGTGTAGTGTCTTAAACTGGTTTACTATAAAATTGGTAATATTTAACCTGAGATTTATTTATGTGTGCTCTAGGTTTTAAGAATCTCACACTGTATAAAACGTGATTGTGGGTTATGTATCACCTAATCCGCAAACCGCAATCTCCAAGTGACCAAAAATCAATGTCTTGTAAGGCTAGTCTCAATTTGTTAAGCATTTCTTTGATTCTTTATGTTTGATGTCAATCTGTGGTTTAGGTGTTATGGTTTCAACATAATTCGGCCTACTATTTAGGGATTAACATAATTTGGTATGCTCTTAGTCCAATTTTCTCCTTGTCCAATTTTTTGCAGTCCTCGATGGAATGATGCACTTGCTATTCGATTAAATGCTTTTGTAAGGAAGGAGAACAATGAAGCGGAAAAATATGAATAAACATAAAGGTCGTGATAGGCTCAGCGATTTGCCTGATCCAGTGCTTATAGAAATATTATCCCTATTGAAGGCAAGAGAGGTGGCTCAAACCTGTATACTCTCAAAAAGATGGGAAAAACTCTGGACCTCGGTTCCATGTCTGAATTTCAACTTTTCTGAATTCAGGACGTGCCGAGAAAGTTTGCAAGGAGATATCGAGCGTTTCAAGAATTTCGTTTCCGCGTTTTTGAATCTCCGTGAGGATGATATAGATATAGAAAGATTAAAACTCATTTGTGATGTTACGAGGTCTGAGACCCGAACCGGAATCCTTCTTTCAGCAAGAACGTGGATTCGTTATGCATTGAACCACAAAGCAAAGGACCTTCACGTAAAGTTGAGAGCATCACACGAGAATTTTCGCATGCCTGATTGCTTTTTCGCTTGTGAATCCCTAGAAGAGGTGTACTTTGATATTACGGGAAATAGACCGTCATATAAGATCCGACCCGATATTATATTCCTCCCTAAGCTAAGAACACTGAATTTTTCATCCATAACAATAAAAAGGGATTATATGGAAACGATTCTTGGTGGGTGTCCCGCCCTTGAAAGTCTAAATTTGCATCATTGTGAGCTAGATATGCGTAATATTTCGCTTCAGACTTTGAAGTCGTTGACTATTAGTGGTTGTGATTTTGTTAATGACCCACCGAATTGGTATATTTCTGCCCCTAATCTTGAATATCTGAATCTCGCAGAATACGTTAATTTTCCATCCAAGTTGAAAGATATGTCGAAGGTAACCGAGGCGGAAATCTTTACCGATAATGTAGATGGCCACTATGATTGTGAACTTCTTAGTAGCCTTTCAGGCGTCAAGGATTTGGCGTTATATAACCCGTTTTATTTTAAGGTATGTGAGCTCTAGTTAACTTTAAGAACTTATCGCCAAGTTTGATTTATCGAAATCGAATACTGACTTACCTTTTATATTTCTTGTAGGAAATGTTGATACGTGAATTACCTACTTGCCCAACATTTCAAAATCTGAAGATCTTGACCATTGGCAAGTGTTGCATGTGTTGTCATTTTGGCCCAATTCCTTCTTTTCTTATGCATTTCCCTAATTTGGAGCACCTTATCATATTACATTATTCACGATGTTGTCAGGTACTTAAAAACGTAATTATTCATTTGATTCCGTATGTAATATTTACTGGGAATGAGATTTGCACGAAAGTTAGTTCTCTTCTCCTTAAGGGGTAACTTATTTTTTGTTTTTTGCTCAAATAAATTTGCACAAAGATTTTGGATTCAGTTTTAAAATTTAACTAAATTTAAAAGTTAAGGCTTGGCATCATTTTATTCGTTCTTTTCATTTTTGCAATATGATTACTATTTTTATTATTTGATTTCTTTTGATAGGGGTACGATTATGTGAAGCTTTCTGGTGACTATCACGAAGCAAATGAAGATCCAAATGTTGAGCAATTTGAAAGGTTTGAGTGTAAAAACCTCCAATTGGTAGAAGTTAGATTCAAAACATATAGTCGTGATGTGCTTCTGCTCAAACGGCTTCTTCTGCATTGTACAATGAAATTAGAGGGTGTCCGAGGTATCCTCACCCACAAAATCTTATTTTACTCGTTTGTTTGCATGATTTGCAAGGACATGATGTTTTTGTATTATATATGAATGAGATTGATTAATTAGGGCGCGGTTAATCTTTTTGTTGGGATATTTTAAAATTGTTTTTAAATTTGTATTATGAACCTCCTAAAATTAACTAATGACGAAGAGTACTATTTTTATGTTTTCGGTTATATCAAGATCCTAGTTTGTAGTATTTGTATTGGGTTTACTTCAATGCAAAATATATCCTCATTCGTGGCTGTACTGTAAGGGAAAAATGACTGATGTGTCACGCGGAAATAATTTTTTCCATACAAGAACTTTTGAGATTTATACAAGAAATTTTGTTGAGGATCTCTATTGTAAGTACTTTTTCTTTTGAGGTGGCGATAGGATGGAGAGCTGTTGTATTGTATTGTAAGAAGTTTGGTTTATTTGTGTAGAATAAAATGTAAACAGTAGTATTTCAGATCATTTTCTAAGGATATCAATTATAAAAAGTGAATATTATAAGGTGGTATGTCCATTATGAATAAATTTGTAAACGAATTTTTCAAATTTTCGAATTTATAGGGCATTTTTCTTATTTTTTAAACATGATGTTCACATTTATAATTCTCTTCTTAATTTATTCGGCCTATTTGATACCTCTCTAGTTTTGCTTCCATCTGTGTAAATCTTAGCGGCTCATTTAATTATTAAGCCTGGCCCAAACATACAATATTACCCCTGGTAAATGGTAGTCTAGCCAATACAAGTACAACTGCGTTACTTCCTCTTCACTGCACAAACTCAAAGTGAACTGTTTGCTGTCGCCTCTTCTTTTCTCTCCTTGATCTCTTCGGCTCTCAGCTTCTACTTACGCCCATCGGTGTGAGTCTACAACCAAAATGGTACTATAATCTTTGGCATGAACCATAGTTTAATTATCTCGGAAATTTTAGGGGTACCTCCACTAAAGCACACTCTTAGTTTGCTATCACCCACTAAAGTAAATTTTATAAGTAACTCTAGTTTTTGACTGGTAGTGTAGTGCCTCAAACTGAAACTGAATCGCTATAAACTTCGTAATGAATAACCTGAGATTTATTTATGTGGGGACTTATATTTAAAAATTTTACGTCTACATTATATAAAACCTGATTGTGGGTTATATGTCACCAAATCCACAATACCCAAGTGACCAAAATCAATGTTTTGAAACCAAGTCTCTAATTTCTTAAGCATTTCTTTGACTATTTATTTTTGATGTCGACATAATTGGACCTACTATTTAGGGACTAGCATAACTTGATCTGCTCTTAATATAATTTTCTCATTCCACTATTTTTTGCAGTCATCGATGAAATGATTGACGAGTAAATGCTTTTGTGAGGAAGGAAAATACAGTTGAGTGGAAAAAGATGAATGATCGTTGTGACCGGCTAAGCGATTTGCCTAATTCTTTGCTTACAAAAATCTTATCCCTTCTGAAAGCAAGAGAGGTGGCACAAACATGCGTCCTATCAAAGCGATGGGAAACACCCTGGGCGTCAGTTCCATGTCTGAATTTCAACTTTTCTGAATTCCGAACGAGCCCGGCAAGTTTGCAAGGAGATATCAAGCGTTTTGAGAATTTCGTTTCTGGGTTTTTGAATCTCCGTGAGGATGATATAGATACAGAAAGATTCAAACTCAAGTGTGATGTTACGGATTCTGAGACCCGAACAGGAATCCTTCTTTCAGCAAGAACGTGGATTCATTATGCATTGAACCGCAAAGCAAAGAACCTTCACATAAAGTTGAGAGCACCACGCGAGAATTTTCACATGCCTGATTGCTTTTTCACTTGCGAATCCCTTGAGGAAGCGCATTTGGATATTAAGGGAAATAGATTTTCGTACGAGATTCAACCCGACATAGTACTCCTCCCTAAGCTAAGAATGTTGCTTTTTTCGTTTGTGACAATACAAAAGGATTGTATGGAAAAAATTCTTGTTGGGTGTCCCGCCCTTGAAGGTCTAAGCCTGCATCATTGTTTCCTTAAAGAGATGTGTGGTATTTCACTTCATATTTTGAAGTCTTTGACTATTATCGGTACTGGTGTTGATCGTGATGTGATACCTAATTGATATATTTCTGCCCCTAACATTGAATATCTGAATCTTACAGAAGATACTCCACCCAAACTAAAAGATATGTCTAAAGTATCCAAGTCGGTAATCTCAACCGGAAAAATAGATGGCCTCTATGATGGAGACCTTCTTAATAGCCTTTCGGACGTCGAGGATTTGGCGCTACATAACGTTAATTTGGAGGTATGTGAGTTCTGATTAACTTTAGTAAACTTGTTACCAAATTTGACTTGCCGAATTCAAATATTGAAATTACTTTGTATATTGTATATCTCCTGTAGGGAATGCTGATGGGTGAATTACCTAATTGCCCAACATTTCGTAATATGAAGATCTTGACCCTCAGCGAATGTTGCATGTTTTGTCATTTTTGCCAAATTCCTTCTTTTCTTATGCATTGTCCTAATTTGGAGTGCCTTATCTTATTGCATGATTCAGAGGATTGTCAGGTAATTAAAACCATAATTTATTCATTTGAGGTGTGTTTGGTCGTACTTTAGAATAAGGAAGCATCGGTTTCTAATGGTAACTAAATGGGGTAATCAAACTTGGTAATCTTTGCTTCCGCAAGTAATATCTATTAAAAATGAGATTATTACTTGAATTGGTCTTTTTCTCATTTTCCTTAAGATGTTTATGTTTGTCGCTAAAATAAATTTTGCACTAAAATGTTGAATTTCAGGTTTCAATTTTGAAATTTAAAGTTGAACAGTTTAAACTTTAAGGGCTTCGTTGGCATCATTTTATTCAGCTTTTTGTTTTTTCTAAAATGAGTATAATTTCTAACACTTGATTTTTTTTAATGTGAGTATTGTTTTATGAAGGAATATGGCAAGCATGATGAACCACGGTATGATCCAAAGGTTGAGCAATTCGAAAGGTTTGATTGTGAAAACCTCCAATCGGTAGAAGCTATATACAAAATATGGCATCGTGATGTGCTTCTGCTTGAACAGCTTCTTCTGCATTGTACAATGAAAATAGAGGGCGTCAAAATTATCCTCACTGAGGAAACCTGATTTTAGCGACCAACTGTCTTTCTTTTGTTTGTATGATTTGCAAGGACATGATGATTTTTGTATTATATATGGACGAGACTGGTTTACCGGGTTTTTTTTAATCGTTATTGTTGGGATAGCTTAAACTAGTTGTTGTTAAATTGGTATTGCGAACCTCCTAAATTAATTAGTAAGTATTTTTAAGTTATTGGTTCTAAATTCAAGATCCTAGTTTGTGATATATCTATGGGGTTACTTCAAATTTTCTATGAATTGGGCATTTTTGTGCAGTATTTTCTCATATGAATAATATCCTTTGCGCAGTCATACTATAAGTGTACTGTAAGGAAAAATGAGTTTTTTAAGAAATTTTGAGATTTTGCAGGGACCCTGGGGAAATTTTTCGACCAAATTAAAAAGCTTGCCTTCAAAAGAATTAGGAGATGAAAGAAGATTAGTGACCAAGCAAAGCTCAAAATATAAATAAGGTATCATTGGTGCTTCACATATATTATATTTGGTAGATTTCTTAACTTGATTAATTCATTGGTATGAAATTGTAAATTTGTTTAAAAATTTAGGTGAAGGCATATGAACTCATCTAAAAGAAAACAAACATCACGCGATCGTTTGTAGTTCTTCCTCATTTTTTTTGAAATTGTAAATTTGTTTCGCATAAATCAACCAACTCTGTAGTTAATAGTATTTGTTTTCTAATTGCTATATTATCTCTTTTCTTGATTCAGTATAATATTTTCATGATTTACTTTTTCATGGAATTGTTGTCTCAGAGTTATATATTATGGCAAATTAGAATGAATATAATTATTTATCAATTAATGCAAATTAATAAGTGGACGTAAGTCCCTTGTGACACTTCGTTAGAATTTAGCCTCCGCATTGACTTGGGATCTATTCACTTATCTTTTGGAAGCAAGTTATAAGTGGAAGTAAGTCCCTTTTCTTGCTTTTTTTTTTTCATAGTAGTGTCTTTGTCTAGTTTCTAATTATAAATATAATGCACAACTTATTTCTTATTTTCTCAAGAAAGATTCGTTAGACGTATTAAAGTCGCCCGTGCATATTAACATATATATTTAAATAAGTCAGTTTTATGTCAACTTCTGAATGAATTAATGATCACAAATTCAGAACGTATAGTAAATTGAACATTTTTGAATTCTACCATGTAAGTCTTTTTCTCTTTTACTCTTAGATCAATACATCTTTTTGTATAAATCGAAAACCCTTCTCTCTCTCAAACCAGAGCAAAAGCAATAATGAAAAAAGCTCGCTACTGCGAACTAAACAACAAAGCATCTCTTTATCGTCCCATGAAAGCATTAATATCCTTGATCCTTGGAGCAGCCATGGTCACTTCTTCCTTTCTTCTCTACTTCTCCGTCAACAACCAGGCTTCAAACCTACCCTCAAATTTCAACACGTCAGAAACTGACTGGACTGATCAAAAGACTGATGTTGCTACTGCTGTGTCCGGCTCTGTTCAAATGGTGATTATAAAATTTCTTTCCTTTGTTTTGGTTTGACAGTATGTTAGTCAAGTCGGTATTAGTTTCTGAATTTTGCAAACACCAGCTTGCATTATTATGAAATTACAAGGGATACTTTTTTTTCTTCAGAGAGATTGGTTAACTGGTTTTATGAAATTACAAGCAATAAGCATTTCACCTAGCTTAGATAGTTAATTCAGAATCTAATTAAGATGCATGTGGAAGGAAATTTTGTTGGTATGTCAGTCATTCATTTTAGGAGTTGGGGCTCCAATTCTCTTGAAATTACTCTGTCAACAAACTGCAGACTATGTGTTTATCTTTATACAAATTATTAACCCTAAAAATAATGACAATATGACACATCAGGAGGTCTATGATCAAACATTCCATTATATATATAACATATATATTAGGGTACTTTCTATTCAAAATAAACAAACAATCAAATATATTACATCTTTTTTCTTTTTGCACACTAAAGGTAATGTTTCAAGATTTGGCTCCTCTATTGAAGAGCGCTGCAACGGAGGATAAAACAATCATAATAACCTCAGTAAACTGGGAATGGGCGCAACCAAACTCGTTTCTCGACATTTTTCTCCAGTCCTTTCAGAATGGAGAGAACATAGACCATCTTGTGAAACATCTCATCATTGTTGCATTTGATGCAAGAGCATTTGAGCGATGCAAGTTACTACACCGTTATTGTTTTGAACTGAAGACCGGCAAAAATTTTACGGCCCCCCTAGGGTTTATGAGCAAAGGTTATGTCGAACTGGTCTGGGAGAAGATCAGGCTTCAGCAATATATTCTCGAGCTGGGATTTAACTTTGTTTTCACGGTAATTAACCTTCAATTTATAGATGATTACTAAGTTAAGCGTGCAAAATATTTTTGACTGAATCTTAGATGGACAAAAAATTGTCTGGTTAAGAGATTTAATCATCCTTAGATCATTTTTGTTGCACGCAATATGCATGCAAAAGTGTTGAGTAACATAGTCCTTGAAGAGGCAAATAGTTTGACGTGCTACTCTTGAATTATTCAATATAAGAACTTGCTGTGATATATATTCTTTTTTTTTTCAGGACGTGGATGTAATGTGGTTCAGAAATCCCCTTAAACATGTCACAGTCTATGCAGATTTGACGATGTCTTGCGATTATTTTAATGGGAATCCAGACGATGTAAATAATTTTCCTAACACCGGATTGTTTTATGTAAAATCTAACAACAAAACGGCAAAAATGATGCAACATTGGCACGAATCGGGTGGTAGATTTCCTCCAGACCATGATCAGAACATCTTCAACAAGATCAAGCATGAGCTAGTTGATTCTTTTCGTATTAAAATCCGATATGTTGATCCAAAATATTTCGGAGGATTTTGTAGATACGGAAAGGATTTGAACGAGATTTGCACGATGCATTCGAACTGTTGTCCCAGTATGGGGAATAAATTGAGCGACCTGAAGAGTCTTGGAAATGATTGGAAGAATTATTCGTCACTGTCGGTTGAAGATAAGAAGAAAGGGTTGGTTGAATGGAGGGTTCCAGGAAAATGTATTCATTGAGTTTAGTTACAATTTTGTTGTTTGTTTAGATTTAATCTACTCTCTTTTGTTTTTTCAAATATCATGCATGTTTTTGTTTTTTCATGTGTCATTGTGAGTTATTTTATCAAAAAAAAATTCAAAACATTTAAATTTCCAGTATATGGGAAAAACACAAACATATTCAATTAATATAACTCACAATGACTATAACAAAAAATAAAAAGAAATGTATAGTCTTTGCGACCTAGCTATGTGTTATAACACAAACATATTTTTTTTTGAGGATCAGCACGCATATTGCCTGCCGAAAAATATATTCAACAAATAAAAAGATTCATACATTGTTCAGTTGTTACCGATAGTAACATGTTAACAAAAAATCAAACAAATCTAATAACAAAGGAGGAAAATTGAGCTTAGAAAAATAATTAAAATTAAGGGATAAATTATAATAATTATTTATTACAGCAATTAGAATCAATATAAATTATTTATCAATTAATGCGAATTTTTCATGGAATTGATCTTGGTAAAATTATATATCATATTTTCTTTATTAAAAGTTATACATCATGTTAGAGTAAATTAGGATAAATTTAACTATTTTTCATTCATTACAAATTTGTTCATGATAATTCTGTAGTAGTTGGGATCTAGCTTTCATATCGATTTAGGATCTACTTAATCATCCTCTGTTTTTTTTTTTTTTTTTTGAAGAGTAGCCGAGTAGGTAATCATCCTCTGTTTGCAAGCTATAAGTGAAGGGAAGTCAATCTTCTTATTTTTTTTTTTATCGATGGCATCTCTATCTAGTTTCCAAATGAGAAGTATTATGCACAACTGATTCTAACTTTTAAAGAAGTTTGATTAGACGTATGGAAGCTGCATTAACTCTGAATGAATTAATAATTAACAAATGCAGAACAAATTCAATATTGAAGAGAGTCTAACTTAAAAGAACCGGTGGAATTGAAATTCTACCAAATCAAACCCGATTTAATAAACGTCTGAATTTTGCACCATGTAGGTCTCTCTCTATTTAGACCAATATACCATTTTGTATAAACAAACACGGCTAACAGTCCTTATTCCTCACAGAACAGGAAAAAACCCTGGTTACAAATCCAAACCTCTTGAATCAAACCTAATCCATCTCTCCGCTTCTCTCTCATTGAACCATAGAAAAAACGACAATGAAGAATGCTCGATGCAGTGAAGCAAACAAGAACTGCTGTTATTGCATCTCAACACAAGCATTAATCTCCTTCATAATTGGAGCAGCCATGGCCACTGCTTCTATTCTTCTCTACTACTCTGCAAACCGGGCTTCAAACCTACGCTCAAACCAGAACCAGTCAGAAACTAACTGGACTGGCCTTGTTCAAGAGGTGATACAAAAATTTACTTTCGTATTTGACGTTTTTCTTTTGGTTTGTTTGACAATATATTAGTCAAGTTGGTTGGTACTAATTTCGGGATAAAAAAACAGCTCACATTATGATGGAATTAATTACGAGTGTTAGATTATTTCTTCAGATAATTTGGTTAACTGGGCAGTGACCAGACTGATGAAATTGTTTCACCAAGATTTCTTTCACTTTATATTCTTATTTTTTTGACTTCTCCACATTAATGTAGGTTTACAAACCACATGAACTTATTCAAGTGCTTAGAAATGCGACGAATGAGGACAATACGGTAATTTTAACTCTAATAAATGAAGCATTTGGTGCTCCAGGCTCTCTACTCGATCTGTTTCTCAATAGTTTTCATGCAGGAGAGAATATTGAACACCTCTTAAACCATCTCGTATTTATCAACATGGATCAGAATGCATATAACAGGTCGGAGACCACCCATACATATTATAGAAATAAAAGTTTCAATAATAATAATATATAACATCTTATTGATGATAGGAAAATTTCAAAGGTTACCTTGAGATGATTTGGGTCCGTGACAAGTTTCAAATGACAATACTTGAGCTCGGTTTCAATTTCCTTTTCACCGGAACTTCAAAAACCCTACTGTGTGTGACGATTTGTTGTTACTATTCAGATTCAATCAACATTCTAAATATCTAAACCATGCTGATAGTGATCTCTCAAGTTGTATACGTAAGTCTAATTTTTATTTAAACTTAGTGATACATTATTTTTTCAGGATATAGACGTGTTATGGTTCCGCGACCCATTCAGACAACATTGGGAGCCCACATCGTGATCGCTAGTGGCTTTTTTGTAGGAGATCCTGATAGTGTAGAAAATTTCCCCAATGGGGGATTTATTTATGTAAAATCATGTAACAAGTCGCTTGAGTTTTACAAGATGTGGCGGGATAGTCGTCGGAAATATGCGGGCCAACATGATCAAAATGTTTTCAAGGCTATTCAGGCTGATGCAATTTCTCAAATAAAAGTAAGAGCTATTGAACAAGGAAAATAAATAGTCCTGATTTGGAAACAAATTGAAGTAGAATTGTTTTGGACATTATATTTTGAAGGTGAATGTTATGACACTAAATCTCTCAATAATCTATTTCTTATTTGGTAATATTATTTAGGGAATGATTAGGCTATGGAAATAAATATTTAGGGAATATTTAGACAATGAAAGGAGGTGAATTGTTTCCATCATTGCATTGTATTTTAGGTAATTTAGATATTATATCTTTAATTTAGGCAACTTATTTGGGTAATTAGTCATGCATCTCTCCTATATAAAGAGGCCTCTAGCTATTGTAATAGTATCCTAATTTTTACAATGTAGTCTCTCAATTGATTATACGATTTCTCTCTTCTTCTCTAGTTATTTCTCTCACGAGTTTTCTTTCTCTACATCCATATTCTCCCGATTACCCTAACAAATTGGTATCAGAGTTATGTTACGGTAATCTTTATGCTTCCGCAAGTCAAGTATACCGCTTTGTATCATCATGATTTCAAATGCGGTTATGTCGACAAAATTTGATAGTGAGAAGTATGATGGCACAGCAAGTTTCGCACTTTGCCAAGTACGGATGAAGACTATCTTGTCCAATCTAAGCGTGAAGGTCGTCATCTCCGGACGACCGAAGGAGATGACATGCAAAGTATGGGAGATGATGGATGATAGAGCCCTCTCGACAATTCAGCTATATTTGGGCAACTCGACTCTTTCAAGAAATTCTCACGGGGACTACATCAGGTGTAACTATTCAAGGAGACGGGACACATTAAGGCCGACTGTTACAAGCTCCAAAAGGAACAGAAGGCGGATAAGGATGTTCTCTCGGAAGAAGATAACGTAGTTGAATCCGGTAAGGTTGAGGTACTTTTTGTGGCGAATGAGAAGGAGAGATTTGAGAAGAATTGGGTGGGTTCGGGTAATTCAAATCAGATGATCCCGAATCGAGAGTGGTTCACCACATATGAGGCGTATAGTGGAGATGTTCTTTTGGGAGACGATCATCTATGTTGCGTTGCCGGTGTCGGCATGCTTGAGATCAAGATGCAGGACGAGGTTGTCCATTTGATCAAGATGCAGGACGAGCTTGTCCATTTGATCAAGATGCAGGACCGGGTTGTCCATTTAATCTCATTAGGCATTCTCGGAGATATCAGTTGCAAGTTCCGATGTGAAGGTGGAGTCCTCAAGTATTTAGATGGGCTCTTACATTGATGAAGGCTAGAATGCCTGGTGCATTATATATTATGGAAGTCCAGAGTACCGAAAAGTTATATCAGAAAGTTGGTGTAGTTTTAGGCTCGTTTGTCGTCGCCTTCTCCGCCTCAGTTAGAAGGTCAGAATTTACGATTGGATGCAGGGTGACAGTTTTGGGCATGAGGAATCTATTGTGTGGCCAGAATACCGATGTGTTATATATTCTGGAAGTCCAGAGAACCGGAAAGTTATTTCGGGAAGTTGACGCAGTTTTAGGCTCGTTCGTCGTCGCCTTCTCTGCCTCAGTTAGAAGGTCAGGGTTTACGATTGGATGCGGGGTGACAGTTTTGAGCACGAGGGATCTACTATGTGGCCAGAATACCAGAAAGTATGAGTTTTGTGAAGATTCCGTTTGTGGCAAACGGAGAAGACTCAGCTTTATTACAGCCGTTCATCGCATGAAGGGAATTTCGTACGATATCTATTTGGATTTGTGGGGACAAATTTGTGATCCTTTTATAAGGATTGTTCAGTATTGCATGGTTGTTCGCTCTCATCAACATAATGGCATGGCTGATCGGAAACTACTCGAGAAGGCATGGTGCATGTTTTTGGGGCGGGTTCTCAGGCGAGAAGTTCTGGGTAGAAGCCACTAATACTACTTGGTGGCTGGTCAACCGTTCTACGAATACAGCAATTTGGTGCAAGGCACCAACAAATGTTTGGTCGGTAAATAGAAGAATTACTCGACATTGCAGGTATTTGGATATCCCGTTTATGCACAAGTCGTTAAATGGAAACTCGAATATAGGGAGAAGAAATGTATTCTTCTTGGATATGCTTCAGGTGTGAAGGCATATCGTTTGTGGTGTCCGGTTGCGGAGCTACTTGTTTTGAGAGACGTGATTTTTGATCCGGTTATGTTACGGGTAAGAGAGCAATTGTCTGATCCGGCTATTGAGGATGGTGAGACGAACATGAAGAAGGTGGAGTTTGCAGTTCCCGGTCAACAAGGTGAAGTTAGTCGGCGTAACTTGGAGCATTATGATGACTCTCATTATGACAATGATACATCGGGTAAGGCGAGTCGGGAAGGTACTTTGGTAAGAGATCGGGTTGGATTTTCTATGCGGTATGGATAATTCGATTTTGTGTATACTTGGCTGCAGTCAACGAATTGGAGTCTTGCGAGTTCTCGGTACAAGGAGACGGCCTCATGTGGAGCGGCAAATTGGATTGCTGTATTAAGGTGGAGCTCGTTTTGGATATGTTGTTATTGCGACTTTGAGTCATGAGTGAGATTTTGAGTCAAGGTGGAGATTGTTATGTATGACTCTAAATCTCTCAATAATCTATTTCCTATTTGGTAATATTATTTAGGGAATGATTAGGCTATGAAAATAAATATTTAGGGAATATTTAGACAATGGAAGAAGGTGAATTGTTTCCATCATTGCATTGTATTTTAGGTAATTTAGATATTGTATCTTTAATTTAGGCAACTTATTTTGGTAATTAGTCATGTCTCTCTCCTATATAAAGAGATTTCTAACTATTGTAATAGTATCCAAATTCTTACAATGTAGTCTCTCAATTGATTATACGATTTCTTTCTTCTTCTCTAGTTATTTCTCTCATAAATTCTCTTACTATACATTAATATTTTCTCCATTATCCTAATAGTGAAGATTCAATTTTTGAACACAGTTTATTGCGGGGGATTTTGCCAGTTGAGTAAGATTTAATTAAAATTTGTACTCTCCATGTGAATTGTTGTGTTGGGCTAGAAAATAAAATTCATGATTTGAGAAGAGTGCTCGAGGATTGGAGAAATTTTACAGCTAAATCTTACGAAGAGAGGAGATCGGGAAATTTTAGATGGAGGGTTCCTGGTAAATGTATTCATTGAGAAATTATATAGGCCTAATAAGGCTTTCGTTTATTTTTGTTTTTCTTGCTTGTCAGAATTGATGTTTTTTTGGGCTAAGGGGATAGGGTTTATGTTGTTGTTGATAAGGCTGTTAGGTTATTTATATAATTTTTTATAAAATTTTATAAAGTTTTACCATTTAATATTTTAGAATAATCACATATAATTAAAATTACAATTATTATTTAGTAAATCATCACCTATTTCAATAAATATTTATCAATAAGAAAAAAGAATAAGGATCCCTAAGTAAAGTGGTGAACTTGGGAGCTAAGTATAATTTTTCTTTTTTGAAAAAAAAAAGAGTATAGTTTTTCTTTAGAAAAAGAACCAACAAAGTATGTTTATATGGTGTGCACCGTCTAAAGCTTGCAAGCATTTGTACAAAGTTTCGGCCAATTAAATGCTAGAAGAATCAAATGTGACAAATAATTCATAAATGAAATTAGATTAGGGTTATTTTAGGTACTAAATTGATATTAAAAATTATTTGAC
This sequence comes from Juncus effusus, assembly GCA_027726005.1. Taxonomy (NCBI): domain Eukaryota; kingdom Viridiplantae; phylum Streptophyta; class Magnoliopsida; order Poales; family Juncaceae; genus Juncus; species Juncus effusus. The sequence continues at coordinate 10,674,680 of CM050894.1, read as the reverse complement.
ATATGTATAATGTATGTACAAGTTATGTGATCAATTAGCATTATGACTTGATTTAAATACTTTGGGATGTTAATTAAATTTAGGGAACTATTATGTTAATTAACATTTCCTAAACATTACTCATCATAGATTTATATTTTTTGGGCCCGTTCTGCAAACCATGAAATAGAAGAATAGTGGAATATAGAATAACAGACTATTATATTTTATTCCAATAACGTTTTGCTAGATAACATGAATAAAAATTTAGTTTAAATAATATAATAATAACTAATGATCAAAATGCCCTCGTTCCGAATTTTGATGAATGAAATTTTTCTAAAATTACAAAAAAAAAAAAAAAAACTGATAAACATAAGTTTCAATCTAGGATTTGACAACACCAAATTATGCAAGAAAGAACACGTATAAAATTATAACTCAACAATATACAAAAGAAAACTTAATGAAAAGTACCAATATATAAAAATTATGGTTAAAAATTGTGGATTAATATGCAAGAAAGAGCAAATACAAGAGAGATGTTTAAAAGAATATGAAAAGTCAAATCACTCAATCTATCAGAAAAAGGGGAAAAAACTATACTTTTTGTTGAAGAGTCTGCAAAAAAATGTAACTTGATGAATTCTCTTAATTGATGAATTTGGAAAAGAAAAAAAAGGTTAGGAAGACGCATTAGATGATGTATATCCGATCGACTTTCATTCTTTATTACAGTACAGTATCAACTATGGTGACCAATGACATTCCAGACATAATTTGCCATACATAATTCACTAATTATATGTTTTTTATATTGATCTTAGATTGTGTACGTAGTGTAATAAGCAACAAATGGACTTTGATTTTTCTTAATCACGTGTTTACCGATCCAAGGAACAACTTTTTGTGCTTTCTAAGTTCTCTTCTTCCGGAGAAAGTCTACGGTCAATAGTCAGCCAAAAAAGAAACTACACAAAATAGTTGTATGGCTTATTGTGTGTCGAGTTGTTTTCATTGATAGGTTTTGTCATGTTTCCAACTAATGCCTTACGTTTCAAATGAAAATTTTTTATTTTTATGAACATTTCATTTTTCAGACATATTTATTTTACCGGATAATTTACTATAGCTTTTATTATTTGTAGAGATCTAATGCTGCAAGATGTATTTTCTTATCGTGCAGAACGAGACAAAAAAATAATATATAAAGACAGTAAATAGTATATAAAATTAAACAAACAATATATGATTATTTGTTTAGAATCAATAAACAATATGTAAAATAATGAAAATAATATATCGAAAATAAAAAGTATATTGAAAAGAAATAATATACAGTTGTGATTTGAGCGTTCTCAAGCCCATCTCGTTTTCAGATTTCTCTTATTTTTATTCTTATTTAGATTCTAATTTTTTATAAGACAAGCAAGACTGTAACAATTTATTTCTTTTTTTAGACTTTTTTAACAATTTATTTCATTTAATAGATATAAAAAAAATTCTTAATTTTAATGAGCCAAAACTTAATCTTTAACTTTTGCAATAATAAAATCAAGCATGAAGTTTCAAATTCTTAATGTTTTGGAAAAAAAAAACTTCCATAAGTTTCAAACTTATATTAATTATTTTATTAACTCTAGCAAGAGTTAAATTGATGAAGACATTTTCAACCCAAAATGATTTCTTTAATGAATAAAAACTCACAAGACTCAACATATATGATTGAATGTGGATTATATTCAACTACAAATCTAAACAATATTTTTCCATACATAAAAATGCATTTAATGATTCATTATTTTGTTTATTAATAAGGTGCTATTTAATAGGAAATCCAATATGGAAAAGAGAATATGAACGTTGTAATCCACGACACATTTTGTTGCAGAGAAATCTCTACACACAAAATTATCCCGGTTCTTTAACTTAAAACGGCATCATTACCATTTTTATAATGTAAAAATTTGGAAAATCCTTGTGTAAGAAAGAAAATTATAGCCTCCTTCCCCCAATAGGGAAAACTTAACATGTATATTATCATATAATCTCTCTCTCTCTCTCTCCCCCCCTCCCCACCCCCACCCCCCCCCCCCCCCCCCTCTTATTTTCTCTCTCTAACAATGGGTGCAGAAGTAAAGTCTCTTGGCATGTTAGGTTCATTTTCTTTAGGGGTGGCTACGACACTTATCTTGTTGATATTTTACCAAAGTGCAAATTTTGATGGTGATTATTCAGTACAAAAGTATCTTTTCGGCGGCCATGAAAACATCAACGTAACACATCAAGAGGTAATTCACATAACTTTCTTCTTCATATATACAATAATAATATCAAGATTCAAGAAAAATATCGTTTTTACATATTATGAAAACTTTCAGGAAATGTTTGAAGATTTGGCCCCAATATTAAAAAAGGTAGCTTCGTACGACAATACAATCATAATGACGTCAGTCAACTGGGCCTGGGCGAAACCGGACTCGCTTCTGGACCTTTTTTTTAAGGCATTTAAAACCGGCGAGAAAATTGACCATTTTTTGAACCATCTATTGATCGTAGCATTCGATCCAAAAGCTTACGAGCAATGCAAGTCGGTGCACCCTTACTGTTACGAGCTGAAGGTAAGTGAAAATTTTACAGGGCAGCAAGGGTTTATGAGCAAAGGTTATATCGACTTGGTATGGAGCAAGATCAGGCTTCAGCAGTATATTCTTGAGCAGGGTTATAACTTTCTTTTCACGGTAATTAAATTAAGCATTTCCATTTCTTAAATTATCTACACTCTAGAACTAATTAAATTAGATAAACAAGTTATAATTTTCCTAATTGAGAGCTTTTATGTTGCCCCTTCATTTCCCCACAAAAGCGCTCACATAGGTCATCATGACATCATAGGGGGTGTAAATAAAAAAAGTCATGACATCATAAATGATTGTAAATACAAAATCATAATATCATAGGATGTGTAAATACAAAAATCATGACATCATAGGATTCAGTGATGATGTATATGACGTTTTTGTGATGAAATGATGGGGCAAGTTATAATTTTCGTAATCTCAATACTTAGTATTATGTAACAGTTTGCTGGGTTTCTTCCCTAGAAAAAACAATTGTTGAGTTTCTTTATGTTAATTCATGTTAATTTTAAAGTTATATTAAAAAATTATATTTTAAAGTTATATTCTAAAATTAGTAAATAACAAAGAAATGATATTGACTTTTTTATAAAAAAACGATTCTCTTGTATCATTTAAGAATAATGTAGTTTTTTCGTTGAATGTCTCATTTTAATTATTTTTCTGGAGAAAAACTCTCTTCATTGTTAAAGATATATAACAATATTGTAAAACTTTTGCAGGATGTCGATATCTTGTGGTTTCGAAATCCGTTCAGGCATATGACTGTTTACGCTGACATGACGACATCTTGTGACTATTTTGGGGGAAATCCAGACGACATAAATAATGGTCCGAATACAGGATTTTTTTACGTGAAATCCAGTAACAGAACCATCGAAATGATGAGATATTGGCACAACGCTAGGACTAGATTTCCTCCCGACCATGAACAAAATATATTCTACAAAATCAGACGAGAACTCGTCGACTCGGTAGGAGTAAATATACAATTTGTCGACACGAAATACTTCGGATGCTTTTGTCAGTTTAGTAATGATATGAATAAGATCAGCACCATGCACGCAAATTGTTGTGTTAATGGTCTGGGGGCTAAGCTTGCCGATCTGAGTGGTTTAATGGAGAATTGGAAGAACTATACCGCTCTATCGATAGAAGAGAAGAACAAAGGAGTTGGCCAATGGAGAAAACCAGGCCAATGCAGACTAAGAAAGAAATGATAATCATATGGTTCTTTTTTAATTAAAAAAAGAAACAAATGACAATTTCCAGCTTGTAGTTTAAATTCATTCTTTTCTATTTTTTTAGCCAGATTTCACGATTTGTTTCTCTTTTATGTTTTAGCTAAAAGAAGTAAGTTATACGTACCTTTAGTACAAGGGGAATTTTTTTTTTTTTTAGTACAAGGGGAATTTGTATCTGATCCAATGGTAATACAGACGAAGTTTGTAAATTAAGTTTATTTGAACTATTCCTCATACTAAATTACTAATGAATTCAATTGACCAGCATAAAGAAGTCAAATGACTCATTTTATTTTTCTTGCTGAGTCGGAGTTGCCCCCACATCTGCTCAGATTGGATTTTCATCTCAAGTACCATTTCCTTGTCTTCTCTCTCCCCTCTCTCTCTCAAGTTTCAATAATGGGATGTGAAGGAAGCTTTCGTGCAGCATCAGTCGGTTTGTTGGTCGGAATGGCAGCAGCTGCTATCTTTATAATAATGTTTAATGCGGCCGTTGACAGCGAGCAGTCACTTGGAAAGTTTCTCTTCAATTCAACTACTTATTTGAATTTGAAACATGATGAGGTTTGTTGGAAAAAAAATGTTCCAAATCTGAAATTTATTATCATTATATATATATATATATATATATATATATATATATATATATATATATATATATATAGTGATGCTTAGATGATATAAATCACATTTGAGATAAAATAATACCATCCACATATATACCGAATAGTAAATAGTAATCAACATTTTTTCAGGATTTACAACACTTATTGGAAAGATTAGCGAATGGCGATAAGACGGTCATATTAACCATGGTTAACTGGGCGTGGGTGGCTCCAAATTCTCTCCTCGATCTTTTCATCGAGAGTTTTCATAATGGAGAGGAAATAAATCATTTGTTGAAACATCTCCTCATTATCGCGTTAGATACGCGTGCATTTGACCGATGCAAGTTGTTGCACCTGCATTGTTACTTACTGAAGGTTGAAAGTTCAAACTCAAATATAACATCAGCTCAACAGTTTCTGAGCAAAGGATATGTCAAACTACTCTGGAATAGGGTCAAGCTTCAGGGCCGGATTCTCGAGTTAGGGTACAACTTCATTCTGACGGTAAACCTCAATATATTTCAAATTTAGAATGTAATGTTAAGTTAACCTAAATAATTATTCAAAAAAATTTATAATTACCTAAATAATGTACATGTAAAACTAATAGTAATAAAATTGGTGGTAATTTTTTTTTTTTTTAATATTTTGCTTAAAGCAAGAGTTTGATCTGACAATAGAAGTAAGATGGCAAATAAAGCAAGTAAATTTTATGGACTTTTTTGTCAAATAAACAACTAAAATGAATTTTGCATTCATCAATTAAGGTGCTTTTGTAATATTAGAAGAATTTAAAGGTACCTTTGTACATTTTTTATGAGAATAGGTACGAGTATATTTTTATCATTAATTAAGTACTCCCATTATTGTAGGATGTTGATGTGCTATAGTTTAGAAATCCATTCAAACACATAACAATTTACGCTGACATGGCTGCATCTTGCGATTATTACAAGGGTGATCCTGACGATATAAACAACAACCCTAACATGGGTTTCGTCTTTTACAAGTCCTCAAACCGGACAATTAACATGATGCAATATTGGTACGAAGCAAGAAAGAGATATCCATCGACATATCACGAGCAAAATGTATTTTATTACATCAAGAAAGAAATTGTAGATTCCCTGGGAGTGAGGATGCAATTCATTGATACGAAATTTTGCGGCGGTTTTTGTAGCCATGAAAGGAGTTAACTGAGATTTGCACCATGCATGCGAATTGTTGTTATAGTTTGGAAGATAAGGTTCATGATCTAACAAGTCTTAGGGATGATTGGAAGAACTATACAGCCCTTAGTGAAGAAGGGAAGAAGAAGAAGGGAGATTTTGCATGGCGAGTCCCCGGAAAATGTATTTCCTAATTGTTACGTATATTCTGTTTTCATGATTCTTTATATAAAAAAGTTTATCGCAACATGTTCTTGTAATGTGATTCATAATAATGATGAGTATATACAGAAATTGTTGAAATCGTAAAGGTAAAGATCTACAGGTCCAACTTTCTTATATATATATTTGTCATTATGCAAATCATGTTATGAGAGCGTGTTGCAAAACCTTTTTCTCTTCTGTATATCCTTTTTGCAAGCTAGGTTTTATTTGATGATATCTTGTTTTATCAAAACTAAAGCTGGTTCTTTTTTTCACAATTGTTTTCTAGCCAAAATTAACTAAAAATATTTATTTATTTGTTTGTTTATATTGATAAGAGTTGTGTGTGGGAGCACGCCATATATGAGCAGCTGTTTTTTTGAATGATCAATTCTGTTTTTTGAGTTCATTCCCCACCATTTAAAACCATTTGGTTTCCAGCTTGAGCCAATAACTAGAGATATCCATTGACTGAGAAATTATAAACAAATATCAAATATGGAAAAACTAGAGAGAGCGAAATCAGATAAAGAGTAAAAATAGAAACATGCACGTACAATAATCCAAAATATAAAAATTTCATGATCCGATATTTAATTGATAAATATTTAAGTGACCCTAATTTGCTCTAATCAGCATGAATGAGAAAATATTTGCAGTGAGAGTAATCCCATACAAATATCATAACCTTGGATTCTGAATATATAACAAAAAATAAGAAAATAGCACTCTGTCATTAGATTCGATTCCAATTTAACAACTAACTTGAGCTATCCCAACAAAAAGATGAAACGACCACCAGTTTAACAATCTCATTCATATATAATACAAAAAACATCATGTCCATGCAAATCATGCAAACAAAAGCGGTGAGAGAGAGAATTTGCAAATTAGGGCTCGTCAGGGTCCTCAGTGAGGATAATTTGGACCCAATCAATTTCCATTGTACAATGCTGTAGAAGCCGTGCGAGCAGAAGTACATCATGATGCCATGTTTCATATCTAACTTCTATCATCTGGAGGTTTTACATTCAAACCTTTCAAATTGCTCAACATTTGGGACATCCTCTTCATCATCGTGGAAACCATATTCCTTCACAAAACAGTACACTTATTAAAATAACTCAAACAATAATAAATATATTTTCTCAAGTTAAGAGGCTTTTGGTTAATATATAGGCTTAATCGATACAGAGACCGGAATCCATCCCTAACAGGGCGTGTGGTTGGAATCTTAAAAAAAAACAGGGTGTTGGGTTTGTGGCATATAATTCAAAAATTTTGTCCAAAGTTTATTTGAGCGACAAACATAAAATAGCTTGCCTCTTCAAAGTTTATTTGAGCGACAAACATAAAATAGCTTGCCTCTTCAGAAGAATGAAAAAAGCATCAATTTTGATGCTAATCTCATAATCCTTCAAAAAAAAAAAACCTTGGAATCCTTATTCTAAAGCACGAACTAAACACACCTCAAAATGAGTAAATTACGTTTGAAGTACCTCACAATCCACCGAATCGTGTAATAAGATAAAGTGCTCCAAATTAGGGCAATGCATAAGGAAAGAAGGGATTGGACGAAAATTACAACACATGCAACATTCGCCAAGGGTCAAGATCTTTAGATTATGAAATATTGGGCAATTAGGAAATTCTCCGCTAATTTTCTACAAGAAATATCCATGGTAAATTCACTATCCGATAAAGCAAAAAAAAAAAAAAAGGAGAACAAGAAAGAAGGCCATAAGTTAAAGACTCACATACCTCCAAAGAGTCGTGGCATAATTTCATATCCTTAACACCTGAAAGGCTACTAAGAAGTTCACGATAATAGTGACCAGATACATTTAGGGTTGCGATTACCGCCTTGGTTACGTTAGACATATCTTTCAGTTTCGATGGAAAATTGACGGCTTCCGCAATATTCAAATATTCAAGGTTGGGAGCAGAAATATACCAATTCGGTGGGTCATTATCAAAATCACTATCAATAATAGTCAAAGACTTCAAAGTCCAAACAAGCCTAAACTTTCAAGGACGGGACACCCAACAAGAATTTTTTCCATAGAATCCCTTTTTATTGTTACGGATGAAAAATGCAACGCTAATAGCTTTGGGAGGATTACTATGTCAGGTCGGATCTTATATGAATACCTATTCTCCTTGATATCCATGTACGCCTCCTCTAGGGATTCACAAATGAAAAAGCAATCAGGCATGTAAAACTTCTCGAGTGGTGCTGTTAACATTACGTGAAGGTTCTTTGCTTTGTGGTTCAACGCATAACGAATCCACATTCTTGCTGAAAGAAGGATTCCTGTTCGGGTCTCAGAATCCGTGACATCACACTTGAGTTTGAATCTTTCTATATCTTTGTCATCCTCACGGAGATCCAAAAACCGGGAAACAAAATTCTTAAAACGCTTGATATCGCTTTGCAAACCTTCTTCAGTTCGCTCTTCTTCTTCTTCTGATAGGAAATCGGCAAAGTCGAAATCTAGACACGGAACCGAGGCCCACAGTTTTTCCCATCTTTTCGATAGTATACATGTTTGCGCCACCTCTCTTGACTTCAATAGGGATAAGATTTCTATAAGCACTGAATCAGGCAAATCACTCAGCCTGTCACGACCTTTACGTTTATTCATCTTTTTTCCGCTTCATTGTTCTCCTTCCTGATATAAACATTTAATCGAATAGCAAGTGCATCACTCCATCGATGGCTGCAAAAAGTAGGGCAAGGAGAAAATTAGACTAAGAGCACACCAAATTATGTTAATTCCTAAATAGTCGGTCGAGTTGTGTTGAAACCATAACACCTAAACAACATATTGACATCAAATAGAAAGAATCAAATAAATGCTCAACAAATTAGTAACTTGTGTTCCAAATTAATATATCAGGTTATATAATATTACCAATAAGTTTACAGCAAACCAGTTTGAGACAGACAGTACAAGTCAAAAACTAGAGCTCTTAGGTGACTGATAGAAAATCAGCAGTCTCTTTTGGTGGAGGTATTTTTCTAACACTAGCCTCTAAAATTTCAGATAAAACCTAATTAATTATAGTTCATGCAGTACCAAATTTAGGGACGAAATTTGATTTGGTTCAGTTTAGGTACCACACTCTGAATAAACTGAATCCAGACAAATATTGGTTTTTACTTTTTACTGCCGGTAAATAAGGATGTAGTGTACTTAGTAGTTTTTCATTTGAGAGAGAGAGAGGGAGAGACTTGCCCGAAGAAGGTGAGATGCGGAGAGAAGAAGAGAGAGCGAGAGAGACTGTTCGTCTTCACAGTGAGAGCGAGTTCAAATGACTAGAGTACGGATGGTAATTTTGTACTGAACTGTTTGGGCAAGGCTTAATTTAATTGAATGGGCTGTAAAGAAAAATATGATATTATTTCAGATGGTCCGTTAAGATTTTCACTGTTTGAACTAGAGCTGGAGAAGTATCAGATATGAATGTAGGAAAAGTAAACTAAGAGAGAATAAAAATGATCTGTGCATAACAGACAATTTATCCAAAATGGACTTATAAGGAATACCACGTTATAATACGAGATAGCACGTTACGTAAAATGTGAAAATTTCATGAAGAGACAAATTCACTCGCAAGTGAAAAACTCCATTTTGGCCCCATAACTTCTTATTGGTCAGATTTTTACCCTCCAATTATTCGACAAATTACTTTTTGACTCTTTCATATGTTTGCCATATCGTTGCTTACATGTCAAATTTATCGTACTATACTTAATGAATGGAAAAATTAAAAATAAACCTGCTAAATAGTGGAGGAGTTAAAATTGAACCAATATAGAGTTAAAATTTATCGTACTGACTTTTTCTCTTTTATAATTTATATCCTTCATAAATGATCTAAAATAATGTTTATATGTTTGCTTTTGAGCTTTTTGCATGCCGCTAATTTTCTCGTCTCCTAATTTTTATGCAATCGATATGGAGGTATGCCTTTTAATTGATTAGAAAATTTTCCGAAGGTCACCATAAACTCTAAAAATTTCCTTCCCACATGCAGGAAATTTGGAGGGTATTATTGAGGAAAGGAGCCTCATTTTTCCATTAAGAGTACAGCATGAATGAGGAAATATTTTGCACTAAAAGTAATCACATACGAATATTACAACTATGGATCTTGAATATATAACCAAAAACAAGAAAATAGTACTCTGGCATTAGTTAATTTTACTAAGTTCACAACACCAATATAACAACTAGTTTAAAATATCCCAACAAAAAAGCCCTCATTAACCAATCTCATTCATATATAATACAAAAAACATCATGACATTGCAAATTATGCAACCAAAATGAGCGGGTAAAAACAGAGTTCTTCTTCTTCAGTGAGGGTAATTTGGACCCCCTCTATGTTCATTGTGCAATGCAGAAGAAGCCGTTCGAGTAGAAGCACATCATGATGCCATGTTGGAAGCAGATCATGATACGGTGCTTCGTATTCAACTTCTACCAATTGGAGATTTTTCCATTCAAACCTTTCAAATTCCTCAACATTTAGATCCTCCTCCTCTTCGTCATGACATATCTTCAGAAAACAATACTCATATTAAAAAAACTCTTAAATAATAGAAATAATTCTCATGTTAAAATACAAAAAAGCTGAATGAAATGAAGCCCTTAAAGTTTAAATTAAGTTCAAATTTTGAAAATTGAAACAAGAAAAACAACATTTTTGTGTAAAAATTGTTTTAGCGACAAACATAAAATAGATAACATCTTCTGGAGAATGAGAAAATGGCTAATTAAGGTTCTAATCTCATTCCTAATAAAGATTGACATGTTTGATTACAACATTTGATTACCATTAGTAGCATTGGCATCTTTATTCTAAAGCACGAACCAAGCACACCTCAAATGAATGAATTACGTTTTTAAGTACCTGACACAACGCTGAAACATGTAATAAGACAAGATGCTCCAAATTAGGGCAATGTATAAGAAAAGAAGGAATTGGGCCAAATTGACAACACACACAACATCTGCCAAGGGTCAAGTTCTTCAGGTTATGAAATGTTGGGCAATAAGGTAATTCACCTCTCAACAGTTCCTATAAGAAATATACAAGGTAATTTCAATATTCAATTTAGATAAATCAAAATTTCCATTAAGTTTTTTAAGTTAATTAGAACTCACATACCTTCAAATCAACGTTAAGTAGCTCTAAATCCTCAACGCCTGAAAGGGTACTAAGAAGGTAACCATCAAAGTGGCTATTGAAATCTGTAATAAATATTTTCGCCTTGGTTACCTTAGACATATCTTTCAATTTGGATGAAAAATTGACGGCCTCCGCAATATTCAAATATTCAAGGTTAGGGGCAGAAATATACCACCTCGATGATTCCTCACCAAAATCACCATTAATAATAGTCAAAGATTTCAAAGTCCAAAGTGTAATATTACGCATATTTAGATCACAATGGTACAAGCTTAGACTTTCAAGGGCGGGACAACCTGCAAGAATTTTTTTCATACAATCCCTTTTTATCGTTACACACGAAAAAAACAATGTTCTTAGCTTAGGGAGAAGTACTATATCGGGTTGAATGTCACAATACCATGTCCCCTGAATATCCAAGTACTCTTCCACTAGGGATTCACAAGTGACAAGGCAATAAGGCAGGTGAAAATTCTCATGTGATGATCTTATTATTACGTGGAGGTTTTTTGGTTTGTGGTTCAATGCATCACGAATCCACATTCTTGTTGAACTAAGGATTCTTATCCGGGTCTCAGAATCCATAACATCACACTTGAGTTTGAATCTTTCTATAGGCATGCTATCCTCACGGAGATGCAAAAACTGGGAAACGAAATTCTTGAAATGCTCGATATCGCTTTGCAAATTTTCTGGGATCGTTCGGAATTCAGAAAAGTTGAAATTCAAACACGGAACGGAGGCCCAGAGTTTTTCCCATCTTTTCGATAGTATACATGTTTGCGTCACCTCTCTTGCCTTCAAAAGGGATAAGATTTTTGTAAGCACACAATCAGGCAAATCGCTGAGCCTGTCACAATGATCATTCATCTTTTCCACTTTTCCACTCAACTGTATTTTCCTTCCTGACAGAGCATTCACGACTGCAAAAAGAATAGCATAATAAGAAAATTAGATCAAGAGCAAATCAAATTAATTATGCCAATCCCTAAATTAAATACTAGGTCAGTTGGGGATTGCGGATTTGGTGATTTGAAATATTGAGCTTCCATTACCCGAATTTAAATTCTTGGGTTTTCTAAAAATCTGAACAACCCGAGTCCGAGTGGAATATAACCTGAGAATTGAAAATTAGTGTTATCTAATCTATGTAATACGAGAACTAAAAATCTAGAGCTACACATAAATAAATCTCAAGTAATATATTAACAAGGTTTTAGTGGTCCAGTTTGAGACACAACAGTCAGAAACTAACACAGTGCCCTTTGGTGGAGTGGAGTTGCTATTTCTCACGATAGCCTCCAAAATTTCAAATATAAGTGCTCACACCAAGTATTATTGTACTACCAGGTTTAGTTTAGATAATTTAGAGAGAGAGAGAGAGAGACGTGAGAGAGAGTAAACAATGCAGTAGTTTTAATTGACTAACTGCGGTGGTAATTGTGTATTTGTACTGAATTATTTGGGCCGCGCCTAATTTAGTTGAATGGGCTGCGTATAAAGTATACAGTTATTTCACAAGGCCCGCTAAGAATTCCACACTTAATCGGACTGGAGAATTATCACTTGTACGAATAAATTAAGAATATAATATAAATGAGAACATCAACACAAATATGATTTTCACTGTTTGAACTAGAGCTGGAGAAGTATCAACTATGAATGTAGGAAAAGTAAACTAAAAGAAAAAAAAATGATCTGTGAATTCAAAAATGTGAAAAATTCATGAACAGAGAATTTATCCACAATGGACTTGTAAAGAATATAGCGTTATAATAAGAAATACCACGTTATATAATATGTGAAAATTCATGAAGAGACAAGTTCATTCACAATTGAAAAACTCCATTTTGGCCCCACAACTTCTTATTGTTCAAATTTTCACACTCCAATTATTAGATAATTTACTTTTTGACTCTTTCATCTGTTACATGCCACATCCATGTCAAATTTAATTTTCTTCGGATTAATTAAACAAAGAAAGATGTTGTAAACGGAATTTGAACTCATAACCTCATGTTTCATGAGCATTGTGCTCTACCAATTAGGCTATGGGTCATTTGCTAATGGATGAAAAAGTTACAAATAAACTTGCTGAATAGTTGAGGATTTAAATTTGAACAAATATAAAGTTTTTTTTTTTTTGATGAAATGAACCAATATAAAGTTGAGAGAAAAAAATAAGCTATGTCAACAACGGAAGGACCAAAATCAGACTTTTTTTCTTTTATAATTTATATCCTTCATAAATGATCCCAAATACTGTTTATATTTTTGATTTTGAGCTTTTGCACCACTAATTTTCTTGTCTCCTAATTTTTATGCAATGGATATGGAGGTATGCCTTTTAATTGATTAGAAAATTTTCCCAAGGTCCCCACAAACTCTAAAAATTTCCTTCCCACATGCAGGAAATTTGGAGGGTATTATTGACGAAAGGAGCCTCATTTTTCCATTAAGAGTACAGCATGAATGAGGAAGTATTTTGCACTGAAAGTAGTCACATACGAATATTACAACTATGGATCTTGAATATATAACCAAAAAAAAGAAAATAGTACTCTGGCATTAGTTAATTTTACTAGGTTCACAACATCAATTTAACAACAACTAATTTAAAATATCCCAACAAAAAGACCAAACGACCCCCAATTAACCAATCTCATTCATATATAATACATAAAACATCATGTCCTTGCAAATCAAGCAACCAAAAGGGGGGGTAAAATCAGGGTTTCTCTGTGAGGGTAATTTGGACCCCCTCTTTGTTCATTGTGCAATGCAGAAGAAGCTGTTCGAGCAGAATCACACATCATGATGCCATAATTGATGCCATGTTTTGTGTCTAACTTCTACCATCCGGAGGTTTTTACACTCACCTTTCAATTTGCTCAACAAATGGATCATCCTCTTCGTCATCCTCCTCTTCAACATCCTCCTCTTCGTCTTGATTTTCTTTAAGAAATCAACTCATATTAGGAAACTCTTAAAAAATAAAAATAATACTCATGTAAAAATACAAAAAAGCTGAATGAAATGATGCCAACCAAGCCCTCAAAGTTTAAATTAAGTTCAAATTTAAAATTTGAAAATTGAAAATAAAAATGAATAGATTACGTTTTTAAGTACCTGACACAACCCTGAATCATGTAATAAGATAAGGTGCTCCAAATTAGGGCAACACTCAAGAAAAGAGGGAATCAGGCCAAATTGGCAACACACGGAACATTTGCCAAGGGTCAAGATCTTCAGATTATGAAATGTTGGGCAATTAGGCAAAACACCTATCAACATTTTCTACAGGAAATATAGAAAGTGATTTCAATATTCGATTTCGATATATCAAATTCGGTAGTAAGTTTTTTAAGTTAAGTAGAACTCACATACCTCCAAAAAATAGTTATGCAGCTCCAAATCCTCGACGCCTGAAAGGGTGCTAAGAAGGTCATGATGATAGTGAACAAACATAACTCCGGTTGAGATTTTTGCCTTGGTTACCTTTGACATATCTTTCAGTTTGGGTGGAGTATGAACGTCGAGATTCAAATATTTAAGGTTAGGGGCCGAAATATACCAATTAGATATCTGGTCACTATCAACACGAGTATTGAAAATAGTCAAAGACTTCAAAGTCTGAAATGAAATACTGCACGTCTCTTTAAGGTAAGAATGGTGCAAGCTTAGACTTTCAAGGGCGGGACACCCAGCAAGAATTTTTTCCATACATCCCCTTTCTATTATCACACTAAAAAGAAACAGCATTCTTAGATTAGGGAGGAGTACTACATCGGGTTGAATCTCACAATACCCAACGATATCAATATCCAAGTACACCTCCTCTAGGGACTCACAAGTGAAAAAGCAATCAGGCAGGTGAAAATTCTCTACTGATGATCCTAACATTACGTGAAGATTCTTTGGTTTGTAGTTCAATGCATCATGAATCCACATGCCTGCTGAACGAAGGATTCCGGTTGGGATTTGTAGTTCAATGCACCTTGTAAGATCACACGTGAGTTTGAATTCTCTTATATCTATATTGCTCTCACGGAGGTCCAAAAACCGGGAAACAAAAATCTTAAAATGCTCGATATCTCTTTGCAAACCTTCTTCGGTTCGCTCTTCTTCTTCTTCTGATAGGAAACCGGCAACGTTGAAATTTAGACACGGAACAGAGGCCCAGACTTTTTCCCATCTTTTCGATAGTATGCACGTTCGTGCCACCTCTCTTGTGTCATTAAGAAGGGATAAGATCTTTATAAGCACACAATCAGACAAATCGCTGAACCTGTCACAATGATCATTCATCTTTTCCACTCAATTGTATTTTCCTTCCTGACAAGAGCATTCACGACTACAAAAAAATAGCAGAATAAGAAAATTAGATCAAGAGCAAATCAAATTAATTATGCCAATCCCCAAATTAAATACTAGGTCCGTTGAAATTAATTATGCCGATTTGGTGATTTGAAATATCGAGCTTACATTGTCCGAACTTAAATTCTTGGGTTTTCTAAAAATCTGAACAACCAGAGTCCAAGTGTAATATAACCTGAGAATTGAAAATTACTATCTATATAATACAAGAACAAAAATACAGAGCTACACATAAATAAATCTTGAGTTATATATTAACAAGGTTTTAATGGTCCAGTTTGAGACTTAACAGTCAGAAACTAACATGCCCTTTGATGGAGGTACTATTTCTCACGATAGCCTAAAAAATTTCCGATATAAATCATATAATTTACATAGTGCTCACACCAAGGATTATTGCACCACAAGGTTTAAGATAATTCAGAGAGAGAGAGAGAGAGAGAGAGAGAGAGAGACTGACTGTTCGCTTTGCAGTGTGCGGCGCCGTGAGAAAGAGTAAACAGAAAGCAGGTGTATTGACTAGACTGCGGTGTAACTTTGTATATGTACTGAATTGTTTGGGCCACGCCTAATTTAGTTGAATGGCCTGCGTATAAATATACAGTTACTTCACAAGGCCTGTTAGGAATTCCACACTTGAATTTGGGACTCGGGAATTATCACTAGGACGAATAAATTAAGAATATAATATAAACGAGAGGGTATCTCAGCTCCGTTTCGGACCTAACCATTTTATCGGAAATGATAAAAATAATTTATCTACATATTTATAGATGAAAAATGTTACATTTATAAATGACAAAATATATGTTTTATATAGGGTAAAAAATCAAACAAAAAATGTATATATACTAGTAAGGAAAAAATATATATACTCGTAGAGTAAAAGATAGCGAAAACATGGTACATACAAAATATATATCTAAATCTCCCTAAAATAGCAAAAACACGATACATGATATATGAAAGAAAAAGAGAGATCAGTAAATTTGAACAAGAAACAAATTTGTAACAGAATTCAATGAATAATACATTTTCCTGGAACCGTCCATTTAACCAATCCTTTCTTCTTATCTTCCTTTGAGAGAGATGTATAATTCTTCCAGTCATTCACAACGCTCCTCAGGTCATTCAGTTTATTCCCCAGACCGATGCAACAATTTGAATGCATCGTGAAAATCTCGTTCAGATCCTTGCCATAATGACAAAACCCACCAAAATATTTTGTGTCGACGAATCGCATTTTAATACCGAAAGAGTCGACTAGCTCATGCTTGATGTTGTTGATGATACTTTGATCATGGGTCGGAGAAAATTTTCCCCTTACATCATACCAATGTTGCATCATTTTTGCCGTTTTGTTGTTAGATTTTACATAAAAAAGTCCGGTGTTAGGCTGATTATCTACATTTTCTGGATCTCCTTTGAAGTGGTCGCAAGACAAAGTCAAGTCCGCATAGACTGTGAAATGTTTAAGCGGATTTCTGAACCACATTACATCTACATCCTTAAAAAAAAGAACGTATATTACGACGGAGTTTATATACCGTAATATGGAATAATTCTAAATTAACTCTTTAAACTATTTCTTTCTTTCTAAGGACTATAGTAGTTACTTAATACTTTTGCATGCACATATATGACCTTTGTGGAATATTAATTCTCTCAACTAGAGATAAGCCTTCTAAACATTCACCTAAAATGTTATATGCTTTAACTAAGCAATCCTCTATTATAAATCGAGTTTTATTACCGTGAAAACAAAGTTATATCCCTGCTTGACAATATACTGCAGAATCCTGATCTTCTCCCAGACCAAGTCGAGATAACCTGGGCTCATAATCCTTAACGGAGCCGTGAAATTTCTGTCGACCTTCAGCTGGAAGCAATAAGGGTGCAGTAACTTGCATCGCTCAAATGCTCTCACGTCAAACGCGACAATTACAAGATGCTTCACGAAATGGTCTATGTTATCTCCATTCTGAAAAGATTCGAGAAAAATGTCGAGAAGCGAGTCGGGTTGTGCCCATGCCCAGTTGACTGATGTTATTATGACTGTTTTATCTTCTGTTGCGGCCCTCTTCAATAGAGGAGCCAAATCTGGAAACAATTCCTTTATTATGAAAAAAAATAAGTATATAAGGGAAAGTTTTTTATTGAAGTATTTAAGATGAAGTTTTATCAAAGACCTCCTGATGAGTCACATTGTCATTATTTTCAGGGTTAGAGACTAATTTGTCTGAGGATAAAACATCATAGCTTGCAGTTTGTTGATTGAGTAATATCAAGAGAATTGTTGCTCCGACTCCTAAAAAGAATGAGACTGACATACCAACAATATTTCCTTCCATATGCATCTTAATTTGATACTTCATTAACTAGGCTAGGTGGTATGATATATAGAAAAAATGAGAGAGAGAGAGAGATATGTAGCTTTTTGAGAACTAGCTAGGTGTATTTATAATATACCATCTCCAGTTCGTTTAGAAATGGAGACCGGTTCTTCATTCTGTCGTGCGTTGCATATTACTAAGTTGAGCTACATTAATTTCAACTTGTTTTTTTAGATGTAATTCAAGCATAATTTATATTGATCCAATCAATTCCATGTGCCATGTTAATCACACTTCTCACAAAAAAAATTTAATTAATTAGTTTAAGAGAAATGAGTTTGGTCCCGTTGCTCATTTATAAAAAAAGATACTGAGCTGGATTATAAAAAAAGATAAATGCGCAAGGTTAATTTGTGTACATTTTTTGGGTTAAACTTACAAGTAAATCTATGTACTACACATTTAGTTTCAACTCTCTGAATTTTTAAAATTGTACATATTTAATCTAACTTAACAGAATAGAGTAACACTACTAATATATTTTCTTAAATGACGATCTTGTTCATCAAATATTTATTTTTATAAATTAATGCTTTTGCTCTTTGCATGATCAATGAACGATCTTCTTGTCTCCCCTCCTATTTTATAATTTTGTTCTTGTCTCCCCCTATTTTATAATTGAAATGGAGGCATTTGTTTTAATTGATTAACATAAATTTTCCAGAGCCCTTGCAAAATCTCAAAATTTCCAGTTCACAATCCAAGTAAACTCAATTTTATTCAAATTGACATTATTTGTCCTCTTTCTGCACGCTCATGCGATCCCGGAGACCCGGAATTCTGAGACCACCTCTCCGGAGGCGAGGATGGTGGAGTGGGAGGTCTTTTTCCCCCTCTTTCTGAGCCCAGTATAGCTCACTCTCTACCTTGTCATCCTCTGTTTCACTCGAGGTTTGCCTCTGAGTATTTTCCTGTTAGTCCGGCATGAGAATTACTGGAACCATTTCCCATGTATTTGCCACTGCAGGATTATGGTTTGTGCTCGTGCTCTCTAGATTGTGTGCATTTTCCTTATTGTTGTCAATGTGTATTGTGAGAGTATTTATGTGAGCTATCTGGCCTTCTTCTTTGCGACAGTTAACTCTTTGCTGTGATGGTAAGGCCCAATTGAAACCAATTGTGGTTCATAGTAGGTTTTGCTTGCTTCATGAAACAAAGCAGGGACACGGAAAATTGTGATACGCCGGTACATCATGGGCTTTCCAGGCACTGCATCTAGCTTTTGTTGCACATAAGCATGGAACCGATTGTTGAAATTTTACGATACGATAATTATCTCGAAATATTTTTTTATTACACACATTTTTGTTACAACTCTTTACTCTCATTCTTTAACTATTTCTTTCACTCTCTAACTCTCTCAGAACCGGCCCGGACAATTTGGTTGCCCTAACCCGGGATAATACCAGCCCCAAGAAATTGCACCGATATTGCCCCATAATATGAAATGAATTAAAGAAAAGAACCAATTTAAAGAGACACATTTCTATTCTCTCTATTTTTCTATTTTTGTTTTCGAAAAACTGTTTTTATTTTTAAGATGGAACATAAATATTTCAAATTTTTTTTTTGCAATGAATACCACCACATACATTGTCAAAAGCTAATCTTCCGAATGAGATACAAAGATTTCTACATCCATTCTCTTTTTAAGATAAAAAATGGAGGGAACTTTTGGGGACAAAGATATGCCGGAGAGACCGGAGGAGATGGAGGTCTTCTTGGATCTCTCACAAGACATGAAAGATGAGATAAAGACGCCCCGTAATGCTGTAATCATTGATGGTACAGCGGTGCCAGATAAGACTAGAGACAATCTCAAATGGATCCTAGTCAGGAACTACACCTGGCCCGACAAATTCGAGCTCGTATAACTGAAGAACGGCAAATACCTACTGCTTCTGCCAGCAGTGGTGCCTAGAATAACATCCCTATCTGCTAGAATCACGGCTCTGAGCAATGCCGGTTTCATTATGTCTCTGTGGTCCATGTCAGCGATCGCAGAGCCGGTTGACAAGCCATTTAAGATATGGTTCCAATTGCTCTATTTGCCGATTTTCTGTTGGAAATCAGATATCATTAAACAAAGAGTATCGTCTTTTGGTAAACTGAAAACTCATGGTCCATTATCAGAAGTAACCACCATTGAGGTACTTGATGTGGAAACTGGAAATTGAAACCACTTCTCTTTCAAAAATCCCTCACATGCTAAAACTTGTGGTTGAAGAATGCATGCTCTGTGCTTCGAGCCATGGAAGAGTATAAGTGGTCGATCCTCCAGGATTTCCTCTCCCGGAACGAACAAGTCAACTTTAATATCTATTTTGAAGAGATTAGAGACCTCGAGGGGGACAGCTCGTTTGTGCTATAGCGAAAACGTGCATATGAAAAGTGATGATGCTGATACTCGACGGCTGTTTTATTCTTGAATACTTCCTCAATAAACAATGTGGGCAGCTTGATACACTTCTTGATGCGAGTTGGGTCGATACAGGATAATATTCCGATTTACTCTTGTTGGAAAATCAGATGCCTTTTTTTATCATCCACAAGTTGTTTGATATTAATAGTGGATACGATCAAGATTGTGGAGATAATTGCACCCTGTTCAAATTAATGGCTGAATTTCAATATCATCTTGTCTCTGGCAAAAAATTGAAGCCACCTGGCAAACATGTGATGAAATCTGTCATTTGCTCCACCTCTTTCACCAATGCTTGGTGGCTGACGTTTACTATGAACAGGTCAATTATGTGATTTGCAATCAACCGCGGGCAATGAGTGTTGGAACAGTATCTTGGCTTCTTTCAGAATCAAATGATGTTGCATCAAAAAGGCAGGAAAGGGATAAAGTCAATGGATTGCGTGCATTGGGCGTTGGAACATTTTCTTGGCTCCCAACGTAATCAAGGCATGTTAAGTCAGAAAGACGGGAAATAGATAAAAGTGCTAACGAAGAGTCAAATGATGGAGAGACAGTGTCACATCATACCATGTGTTAGCGAGCTCCATAATGCCGGTGTGTCGTTCAAAAGGAAGAGAAAAGCCACACCATATGTTTGACATAACTTTTCAAAGTGGCGCCATGGAGATGCCTCTCATGCAGATAGATGCCACCGTAAAGACTATTTTGACAAATCTCGTTGCCTTTGAGTAAAGTCAAAGATACCACACGATCTTCACAAGCTATCTGGCACTCATGGATATACTTGTAAATACAGAAAAGGATGTCGCTCTGCTTCAACAATCTGGCATTCTGGAGAATTTCCTTCAGAGCGCGGAAGATGATTGATGAGCTACACAAACCTCTACTATGGGGACATGTTCATCAATGTGCGAAGGTATATCGACTTGACTTAGGCCAAATATAGAACAAAATTGATGCATGATTACTTCAACAATCCATGGCCACAATCTCCATTGTCGTTGGAGGGTTTCTGCTCATATTTACTGCTCTTCAAACCTACTTTACTGTTGTCTCCGGCATCCATAAGTAATTCATCCACAAACCCTTTTGTTTACATATTTATTTTATTAAGCAAGCCATGCTTGAGTGTGTTTCAAGTTATCATTTGGTGCTGGATTTTGATTTGTGTATTTGTGATGTGTTTTGGTTATTTATGTATTGCTAATGCATGGGGGGTTCATGCATCTGTGATGGATTTTGACGAACTCATGTATTGGTCATAATTTTGTTTTATGTACCAGAGATGATTTTTTATTTATATATTGGTGATGGTGATATCTTTTAATTTTAATTTATTCATTGGACAAAAAGTCTTCTCTATTCAATAAAAAATTGTTTATTTATTAGTGTGTTAGTTTTGGATTTTTTTTTTTTTATGTATTATTGTTGTCGATTTTGATTTTGTTAATTGATCAATTACATAACGTTTAGCTGTAAATGCCATGCATATGGTATGTCTCTAATGGTTAAATACAATTTTATTTTTATGTTTAATGGTGCTTAATTAAAGTTATGTCTCTAATGGAAAAGGAATTAATATAATATTTGGATTTTTCTATAGTATTGGCCGCAGTTTATTATAAAATTCAATATCTAGTCAAAACTTAGAAAAGTACTATTGGATGAAAAACAGAATAATCATTGTGCAGGCTACAAAAATAGAATATGTGCAGGCAAAAAAAATAAAAAATAAAAAAAATTCAGACAAAAATTAATACTGGCTGGGAAAGACTATTTAATGAGCTTACCTGCACCTCAACCGCATCTTGATATGTCAATGGGTACCCATAATCCGATAACCCGATCCGAATCTGAATGAATGGATTCGCATGTGGATCTAAAAATGTATCAAATAATAGAATTGATTCGCATTTGGATTTTTGAAAAAGATCCGTTAGTTTATTGAATTTGCATTTGGATTGGTAGATCCGAATCTGGAACTCGATATGAATCCGACAATAAAAATTGGGCAAGAAATCGCATATCTTATGAGATATTAGTAAGAAATTAATTAAGATAAATATTTGGTAAGTTGCCAATTAACAAGATTTTTTTTCACATTGACTAATTTGTAATTGGTCAATTAGCAAGATTTTTTTTTGACAGTGAATATTTAGTAAGTGATTAGCAAGATTTTTTTATTTACTCATTTATAACTTTTTGAACTTAATGACAAGATTCAAAATTCGATTCAAAACCCGTTTAGTTAATGGATATGAATTTGCATATGAATCTTCATTTTTCTTATGGATTTGAACTCTAATTTTGATCTTTTGAATTTATATTGAATTTGCATATGGATACTGTATGGATCCGACCGAACCCTATCCATTGACACTCCTACCGCAATCACACTATCACAGTCATCATCTCCAATCGAAATAATGGTCATTACGTTTTAAAAGCTAAAGCCAAACAATTTTCCAATATAAAGTGGGAACTGGATTTCCAATTATTCCAGAATCTAGAATCTCAATGGTCCGAAAAGTAGAAGTTGTTTTCCCAGGTTTCCAATTCGAGATTCCAGTTTAAAACCCAAAATACTCATAAATATCCGGAATTTGTACCCAATTCAGCGCTACAAATATTTACAATTACAAAGCTTGTTATGCATCAACTTAAATTAACATAATTTAAAGTTTAAAATAACAGCTTCTCTAGTCTTATTACCTAATTCTGAAATGCATGTGATCTCAAGATATCAACAATAATTTTCTACTTTCTAAGGATCAAATAAATAAAACAACACTAAATAAAATAATTGATTTAAGCACTAATAATTAAAAATTATTACTAAGACAAAATTATTCTAAATAAAAGTAAGGAATGATTAACATATTTAATGATAGAGATTAATATAACTTAACTGCTAAACATAATTTAAGTTAATGATAGAGATTAATTAACCTAAATCCTTATTTTTCACCTCCTTTTGAGCTCTCTTATTGAGCCACATCATCACATTTATCTCGACCGTTCGATCAAAATTTTTGTCAAATCTTAACTTTTCATTTTCTTAAATTTATTGATATTTTATGTCAACATGTGTGTGTTTATTAAAATATAACCATATAATTGATTTAATTGGTATTTTATGTTTTATTCCTGATTTAGTGAGAATCGTTGAATTTGTTTATGGCCATCATATGATTTTAATAAATCATGATCTAAAATTATGTTCAAATATTAATACAAATAAAATATGAAGAATTCACTCATTTGGCTTATGTTACTACTCATGCACACATTGTATTATTTTATACTTCAGAAAATATAATATAGTGTTATGCATATTTTATCATAATTATGTAATATTTTATTATAACTATATAATATTTTATTGTTTATAAATACTTTAATATATATTAGATGTTATTTTTACTTGCATTATACATTACTTAATTTTATTATTTTATATACTGATTCCTCCAAACTAGGCGGAGGCCTATTTTATATGGCGCTCCATGGAGGTGAATAAAAAAAAAAAAAAATCTAACACAACTTGCACTGCACCATTAAATTTCGAGAAAAGTTCATTTTTTGATCCCTCAACTATTCAATTAGTTCATTTTTTACCCCTCAACTTTTTATTAGTCTCTTTTTGATCCCTCAACTATTGAATTAGTCTTTTTTTGATCCTTCCATCCGTTAAATGCTTACGTGTCCGTTAATAATACGAGTGAAAGAAAGGAGGGATTAAATTTTTTTTTTTCAAATAATTGTCATATCACAATTGTCACGTCATAAATATATGCCAAATTATCGCTTATGTGTCAAGTTAACGGACTCATAAACATTTAACGGATGGAAGAGCCAAAAAGAGACTAATTCAATAGTTGATGGGCCAAAAAGAACCAATAGAAAATTGAGGGCCAAAAAAAAAAATAATTGAATAGTTGAAGGGCCAAAAATGAACTTTTCTCTTAAATTTCATATTTCTAAGTTATTATTACAGAGGTTTCTTGTATTTCACAACTCAAATTATGAACTTAACATGTTTTGTGCCTCTACATTGCACCTTGACCATATGACTATTTTCTATTTAGAAATTATGATGATTAGTTCCAGGGGCGGCCCTATCTTTTCGGTTGCCCAAGCCCGAAGAAAAATATTGTCTTTTTTCTTATGGCCGAAAAAGACATACATGTTAAAAGTAAATATAAATAAAAAACATATAATAGTATATTTTTCTTAATAATTATTATCATGGTTGAAAATAGCGACCTGTTGTGGTGAAATAAGCTCTGTAATATCGTATGTTATAAGTTGTTTGCTACAAAAAAATCATAAACTCAACGGACTGCAGAACGCAATTTGGAACAATGATTATTATATAAAAATATAACCTGATATTGGTACTTGTCAATAACACAATATTATTCAAAGAAATTAAAATTTTCTCATATCAAGTTTTTTTCTTCTTTCGAAAATTTCATCAGAAATTTTATGTGGAAAAAAAAGGTAAAACTTATTTATGGTTGACCTGAATTAAAAAGTTTCATGGAAAAAAATTGTATAATACGGGTTTATGTCTTAGATAGCATGCTACTAGTTTCATCTCCAGTAGTGGAGTAAACTATTAAAAGAAAATAGGCTTACATAAGTTTTGCAATTTAATGGTGGAGTTCTCCATTTTATTTTATAATAGAGGAGATCCCTTAAGAGTAATAAAGTAACTCTGAACAAGAGATATGTACGGCCCTGATGCTTTTTGCATGAATACATAATGTTTGTTTGGAAAATAGATAACATGAGTTTAAGATATATAATTTTTTCTCTAGGCCACTTTTCATTTTTTTCATGATATGGGCTTAAGATGTTTTTATAGATTTTGTTGCCTCTTAGTTCAGTGATGTCTAAGCCCATGGACTCACTAGGTTTATTACAAGGCTGGTTTTGCGTGGACTCACTCAGCCACTATATAAAGAAAAGAAAAACTATACGCAACCCCTAGATTCATCACCAAACTTTGATATTGCTATTGTTTTTTCTAATGACAAGTGGTCATTGAAATAAATGATTTTATTAATTAATAGTTATTAAAATTTTAATTATATGTAGTTATTCTAAGATATTATTAGATGGTTATTAAAAATAAAAATAAAAAAATTTCAATATTTTAATGGCCATATTAAGGTGTTTGACCAGTTTGACCATAAAATTGGTGGAGAATATGTTCTGTTAACTATAAAAGCTCCATCATAATATTACGAGTATCATTTTAATTTGTGGTGGATATTTTGTTGGTGACGTATCATTTTATTATTTATAAAAAGATTCTTGTAAGAAACTAAATAATTAAAGAAAGATATTGATAAAGTTTAAAATTTTTTTATTGATTTATTATACTTTATACTCAACCAACCGAGTTATACAATTAAATAAAGTTTCAAATATTCAAATAATAACATAAATTATTAAAAGGGAATATCCTAATCTTTTTAGCATAATCATGAAAAAGTGAGATTCTTTTAGATAATATAAATGGATTGCGAATTGATGCTAAACTTCTCTCATAATATTGCTGAACACCTAGGCACAGCATCTCTTATCATAATTCACGTCACTTTCAAGTTTATATAATTGCATGAAAAACTGAATCTATATAACTATTCACAAATGCAATTCCAATCCAAAAAAATTTGAACAAATTTGCAATATGCAATATATAATAAGTTTTATCAATATAAAATATTCTTTCATATCACAAATAAATAAGTGAAAATTTATAAAAATATTGTTGATGTTAATAAAAGTAAAGTAGATTTTCATATCCGCGCATCTAGTTGAACGAACTGACATGCGAACAATTGTGTCCGTACATGTTTGCACATGAGAATTAGATGTACTTGGTGAAGCTATATGCCCTTCTACCACATGTTGCACATGAGGATTAGAACTTTCTAATGACACATATATATACTAGATCATGTCTCATGACTTCGAGTATACGACAAGTACAAGTCTTTCCGAGTTCGTTATTGGATGATCGACAACCCTAGCTTTCACCTATTAAGTACGGTCTTACACCTAGCATCAGCAGTCTTGGCTTCCACGTACCAAGTATGACTGTATCCACTTTAATTATTTTACTTTTTCTACATCTCACATTAATTATATCCCATAAAAATATTTATTCTTCAAAAATATAGTATATTATTCTCAAATATTCTATTTCCGTATTAATGAAAATATTCAATTCGAACTACATAAGTTCTAAATACATAGAAAAATACTTTATAATTTATATATTTACTTTAATGATAATTATGAAATCAAAATAATTTAAAAATCCTACGAGAGCATAAATCCTTTTTTTTTTTGAAGGAAAAGAGCATAAATTTTTAGCTTGAAGGAAAATACGACAAAATCAGACAATGCTTCTAGAAATCCAACTCGTCTTCCCTCCACATACAAATATAGTGCAATAACTTTGTTTTTATTTTTTTATTTTGTAATAACTTCTTTTTCATAACATAGCATCCTTTCTTCTGTGCGACTATTGATTAGAAAATAATTGGTCTGGAAGAAATGACTCGGATGGATATTTATACAGGAGTATAAACTTGAACATGAAGGTTAGAAATTGTATGAGTATTTTAGTTGGAGAAAAATATAATAAATGAGATAGTAGTGGAGAGTTATTCTTCTATCAAACTTTAGAAATCAAGACAAAACATCAAGGTGACCCTTCCTTGACTCGGTCAAAACAAGAGACCATTGTTTGTGGCTTATAAAACGCATAGTTAAAATAAAACTCCTCATTAATTAACTCTATTAATTTGTGAGTGCATCATTATTTTCTTGCATACCTTTCTTTTCTAATCTTGCATACATAATTATTTTGTCCATTTCAATTTTATTAAAGATTTGTTAAGAAAATATCAATTATACCTCACAATAGATATTTGAATGATATATATGCTAATTGAGTGATATATTCTTTTTTGACTATTTTGACCACTACCAAGGTGGTGGTTTTGGGGCTTCCTATATGCACTCTATTTTTTATTAAAGATTTGTTACGAAAATCCAAATTATACCTCACAATAGATATTTGAATGGTATATACGCTAATTGAGTGATATATATATTTTTTAAATAATTTTTGATATATTCCTCCAAAAAATTTCAATATCAAATTTATCCTTAGTAAAACATATATCTCCGAAGCAGAACGAGAATTGCACCTAATTTATCATAACTATATACCATCTTACTATAGCAATACAACAAACAATATGTACAAACAAATACTAATGTGCATAATGTTTTATGCATTGTTGTTTTTCTCCGGCGTAATTATATACATACAACTTGGTATGTTCTATTAATATAGTATTTATATGCTACTTTATATGCCTTATATTTTTTGTATTATTTCTTGCATATGTTATTCTATATATACTATATTTTGTGTGTGTATATTATTTAAAAAAAAAAAACATTTTCTTAGTTCAAGTAATCCCACCCCTTTATTTTGCAACTCTCTTTGAACATTCTTATTGTGTCACTTTATCCAAATTATTTTAACCATTGAAGGATGGAATATGAACAAATCAAACTATTGATTGATCATGATTTTCGAAGATTATAATGTTTTTGTAGACTTTTATATGTTGTTTATTTTACAAGTATTTTTATGAATTTTTAGAAAATCACATCATCTTTTGTTGATGACATGAAATATTCTCATTGGTTTGGCCCATGTTAAACCGATTCCAACTAGGCGGATTAGATAAAAAAAAGTAATAAGAAGAAAAAATCAACCCGCAATACGAGTATCATACAGATAATAAGTGCAATGAAATATGCTATTTAATACACGTTGGTGCAAGTCTGTATGTGTTCGTCTAAAATTTACTACTATGCCCTTCCATTAAACGGCTGATTCATCTAAACTACAGCGTGAATACTTTTTACCGGTCCAAAAAGAACGGGCGCATGCAAGAATTTCTCATCATTTTTTTTTGGCAATTGCCCGTGGACATACACAACACACGCACACACACACTGAGAGATCACATCTAATACTATCTGAAATTCCTCTAAAAATCTCTCTAGAATTCTGCTGAACGTAGAATTCGATCTTCTCACCTATGAAAGATGAGGCTTGTACCATAACCATTAGGCTAGTGGTGGTCAAGAATTTCTCATCATGGTATTAGTAAAATGAAGAGATCATTCCCGTCCTTATATACTAGTTCTCTCTATTGCCACAACGCCTTGCAGAAAGACAGATATAGAGAGCCTATTTTCAACAAAAGTCATTCAAGAAGAAGACCTTATTTGGCACTCTGCTGTCAATGGCAGATATTGAAGTAGAGATGGGTGGAGTGAGAGGAGACACACTAGCATACGTGGACGCCACCACAGAGATCTTCGAGGAGGGAACAACTGGTATGCTATTGAATCTTTTTTCAGATTTATTGGGGTTTGTGTTCACTCAAATTGTTTTTTAACCATCTCTTTGAAATTGATTATAATACTGCAGAAACAACAGCACAAGATGATCAGTTGCCAGCTCTTATGCAGCAAGAGTTGGATGCAGTGCCAGGAGAGACCCTCAAGTTCCGTCCCATCACAATTTTTCGTGTCCCAGCTTGGTTTCACGAAGCTGACAATTTCTACTATGAACCAAAATTGGTTTCTATAGGGCCTTACCATCACGGCAAAGAAAAGTTTCGAGCCATGGAAGAGTATAAGTGGTCGACCCTCCGGGACTTCCTTGCCCGGAATAATGAAGTTAACTTGGAAACATATTTAAGAGAGGTTAAAGCCTTAGAGAAACGAGCACGACTGTGCTATAATGAAAGTGTGAGCATGAGCAGTGATAAAATTGTGATGATGCTAACACTTGATGGCTGTTTTATTATAGAATACTTTCTAAAGCTAGAACATCGACAATCTGATGCCATTCTCTTTGGTGCTAGTTGGGCTTCCATAGGAGTACCAGCTGATATGCACTTGTTGGAAAATCAAATACCATTCTTTATCATCCACAAGTTGTTTGCTATTCATAGCGGTTGTTATCAAGGTTGCAATGGTTATTGCCCCCTGCTCAAACTAATCTATGGACCTCTAACGGGCTTCATGTACAGGCAACAGATAGTGCCACCTCAAGAACCATGTTATCGTATTCAACATTTGCTCCACCTTTGCCACACCTGCATGGTTCCCAAACTTCAACTAGAAGAGAGCAACCCGGCTCACAACCAATCACATCATTTGGCATTTGGGAATTTCTCTCGGCTCAAATCTTTTTTCCTTTCACAATTAACGGGAAGAGCTAAACAAAGGGCTGATGAAGAAGACAGCACTGAAAAAAAAGGAGAAAGTGATGAAGGAGAGAGCTCGAAAGGAGATGAAAAGAACGGTCAGAGGTTGACTATCATACCATGTGTAAGCGAGCTCCATGGGGCTGGGGTGAAATTCAGAAGGAAGAGAAAGCCTCGCCACATGCTTGACATATCCTTTGAGAATGGCATCATTGAGATGCCTCACATGGAGATAGATGCTTATAAGAAGATCATCTTCACAAATGTTGCTGCTTTTGAGCAAAGTCAATGGAAAGAATTATCACAGAACTTCTCGAGCTATCTAGGTCTCATGGATGCACTTGTCAGTACAAAAAAAGATGTCGCTCTATTGCAAGAATATGGTATCCTAGAGAATTTGCTTCAGAATGAGAAAGATGCTTCTATGTTTTACAATCATTTCGGAGGTTTTAATTTGTTGAACTACAACGACCACTACTTTCGAGATTTGTTCATCGAAGTGCACAAATACAGCGAATCGACTTGGCACAAGTACAGAGCAAAGTTGATGAATGATTATTTCAACAATCCATGGACCATAATCTCTGTTGTGGCTGGAGGGGTGCTGCTTATTTTAACCGTTGTTCAAACCTTCTACACCATCTACTCCAGCTACCATAGTTAGTTATACATCCTCAAGTCCTTTTAATTTACATGTTTATTTTAAAAAAGCGAATTATGTTTGTGTGTGTTTTAGTTTTTGGTGATGGATTTTGGTTGTTTGTCGTGTATTTTGATAATTTGTGTATCCGTAATGGGGTTTGAAATATGTGTGTAGGTATTGGCCATGTCATGAAGTTTGATTAATGTACATGGGTGATGGATTTCAATGAATTGATGTATGGGTGATGAGTTTGAAAGAAATAATGTCCGAAGCCAAACCGTTTTGTCATGTGAAAACGGATTATATATCAGACATTATATTTTTGTATTAGATATTTTATCGTACAAAGTTTTTCTTATAATAATCGAGCATAAAGATGTTAAATAATTATATTATGAATTGACCGTGAATATGTATTTATGTTCTACGTTATCGGAATATGTGATTCTGAGAATAAAACTATAAAACAAAGTGAATACAATTCTAAAAATATCCCTAGTCATATATAAAATTTCCTAAGGGGTAGCTGAGCCAGCTCTTGGAAAACACCTCATCACGGTGTCAAATCCAGAAATTGGGAAGAGAACTCAGGTCATCAGTAGTAGGAGCTGCTTCATAGGCCGATAGTTCTGACAAGGAATTCATCAAGGTTCCGTTTAGATTTGACAAGTCTGTCCTTACCTTTGCATCACCATTTCCATTGTGATTAACTAACTATATTGACTATATACGTAGAGTATGAAAAATGATGATCTGCTTGCTGAGGTGGCGTAAAGTAAAGTCAAGCTTTTTCGACTTGGCCGCCGGGTGTCCTACAAAACTTCCCGTTCCGTTGCGGAAAGATAGATACGGATAACCGAGAGTCCAATCTCTTTGTACTGTGCTTTTTTTCTTTGAAGAAAAAACAAAACTTATCTTCAAGCTTTACCTTATTTTGATCGTTTAGAGGGCGATCGCGGAGTCACTGAATGAAGTCCCCCTTGACTTTCTTTCGGAGGTGCTGACCCGCAGCAAGGCAGATATGACTAAGTGACCGCCGAAGAAGCTGGCCCCTCCGGTGCACAAGTGGCGGCCCCTACCCAGCCACAACCCTGGGGCCTTCCCCCGGCGGCCCCTCCACAGCTGTGTAGACAAACATATTTGAAGGCTCGAGTCATATACGTACACAAGTATGTTGGTTGACTGATGATTACATTTTACTAATCATGGATATCGAATATCAAGTCCTTAACATAAATATATGTAGGAGAAGATATATTGGATCTACCCACTATGAGAATATACATGGTATATGTCATTAATGTTTTCTCATCATCTAATGTATAAGTAGTTCATTGACTTGAGATTATCATGGATTTCTGCATGAATATCTTCATACTATGACATAGTCAAACATTGTCTTTAGCCGGATAATTATAAAAGGTATGATCGGGTATTTTATAAATCATGAGAAGGATATGAATGATTAAGATAGAATTTATTAATCTCGAATATGAGAGAGATATCTCTAGGCCCTCCTGATAAAAGAGAGACTGAAATAAAACACACGGACATGTTCGAAAGAATTAACAAACGTTATTAACGTCCTTTAATTTATTCAGTCTAATTATATATCAATAAAGACTATTGATCAGATTAAGAATGATACCAAAATCATGCCTTATGATCAATAAGAATAACATTTAAGAAATGAACTGAATACATAACTGATGATTAGATTATGATCACGTATCAATCATTTAATTTGGGTAACCATAATGTCCTATCAGAGACCATTTATGATTTATAGACTTGTAAATATATTTCAGGTTTATTGTCAACATTAAATGAACCGACATGGTCACACACAAAAAACTAACTCAGTTGAACACAGAAAATCAAAGAGAATGTGAAGATGTGTAAGCATGAGATGATATACTCACATGTACTGACCAACATTAAATGGCATCAGTTCTCTTATTTTTCCTTAAACTTCACATAACAAGGAATTGTATTTTGTGGTGGATTTTATTTTTGTAGCGTTATTGTAATAAACAAGAATTGTATTTTGTGGTGGATTTTATTTTGTACCGGTTTTTGTGATATGTTTAATATTTGTTTTGTTTAATCATTTTACCAAATTGTGATACAAATTTATTTTGTTTTAATAATTATATGTGTAATGCATGAGATTTATAAATTGTAAGATAAATTGTACAAAATATTTTATAGAGTTCTGGTATACAACTTGATGTAGATATTTCATAATCATCGTATAAATAACTTGAATCAAAATTGAAATACCGGTTTTATTTCAAAAATTAAACAATTGATTCTTCTTTACATGATTTAAAATACACCAAATCAAACAACTCAAATGTATTATGTAAATCATGTATTATCATATTGATGTATTTGAGATATACATCAAACTTCAATACCTCAAACTTCAATACCTCAAATCAAACATGCCTTGATAGGAAAATAAGAATACTGTAACTTCTAGAAAAATGGTGCTTAAGAGAGATTTTTTCACTTGACAATACTCAATATGGAATCTAGAGACTAACCTAAAAATAACTATGATTATATAAGAACAAAACAAAAGGGAAATGTAAGAAGAAAAATCACATTCACAAGTTGAGCTAAGAATCTAGATTGGCATTTTCTCATTATTATTCTCTATCTTTCAAAAAGAATTATCATCGACTCATTCACATCAAGAAAGAGAGAAAGCGGGTCATAAGTACCCAAGTTTAGTAAGAAGAATCTTAAAATGACATTTTTTAATTAAAAAACCTAGTTCTTATATTAAAAAAACACTAAACAAGTTAACTTAATCATCATTCCTCTTTCTTGCTTGGTTTATCAGGCTCTGTATTATCTTGCGAGTCTGAATCTTCTTTTTCATCCGAAGCTTTTGATTCAGTAAACTCCAAAAGCTACAAATTACAATTACAAAAGAATATTAATATATCGTCCATAAATAATAGGAAAATTACAAAAAATAAAGTAAGGTGAGAGAAAGAGGAGAGAGAGTATACAGGTTTGACTTCACCACTCAACAAACAGTGAACAGCCACAGAACCAAGCACACCTGGCACTATATACAGCAGAGC
Source organism: Juncus effusus (assembly GCA_027726005.1). Lineage (NCBI taxonomy): Eukaryota > Viridiplantae > Streptophyta > Magnoliopsida > Poales > Juncaceae > Juncus > Juncus effusus. The sequence continues at coordinate 10,641,382 of CM050894.1, read as the reverse complement.
CGGCTGACAAAACAATAAAAAGCAAATTAATAATTGACCTGTAAATATGAAAAATTTAATGGGCATATATGTAAAAAAAACATAAATAAATAAATACCTGAGCAGCTTGGAACCAGTTCATGACAACTATAGTGGCTACAAGGCCAACTGTATATCCAAAAAACGCGCTTCTGAAATATTTGTTCTTTCTCCCTCTAGACACGTCAAACCGCAACGCTAGCGCCACAAATATACCTAAGATAAAAATAATAAAATATTAAAATGTTAAATTATGTTAAATTAAACCGCTTTTAATCATTTATTATTAAGGAAATGTTTAATACCAGGAATGACAATATCACCAAGACCAAGCATGGAAAAAGGGCGTGTAGCATCTGAAGTGGGAAATAGAAGCTATATATATACAAAAAGGTAAAATAAAATATTAAATAAATAATTCAGTTTTGGACTTGTGTGAAAAAATATGGGCAGAAAAAAAAAGAATAATGAACTGACCTTAATAGGGGCATCGAATGATTTAGCGACGCTAACCATGACTGGTGTGAAAAATACCCAAAATATATCGTAGAAAAATAATCCAGCCTAACAAATTTAGAAAAAAAAGATATTTAAAATCAAATATGTAAATGCACTTATAAAGAAAAATGTATCAAGTTATGAGAAATTTACAAGAAGAATTGCGCCGGTTTTGAAGGAGCCCAATGAAAGCATTTCAATTCCCTGAAAATAATAACGATTTGAAATATCATGCCTAAGTTATAGCAGAAAGCAACAAAAAAAAATGCAAAAAAAGACCCTGTATTATGCCTAAGTTACAAAAATGCCCTTATATTATCAATAAAAAAGCAAAAAATGAATGGAAGAGAAAGAGGAAAATTTTCTAATGCTTAAAGAATACAAGGACATATTTGCAAATAATCAGTAATCTAGGGGCATTTTGCAATTTAAAGGAATTAAAAAATAATAAAAAATATACCTGAACGCAAAAAGCAACACCCAAAACATTATTTGCGAGCCAATGCTTTTTATAAGCGTACCAAGTACAAAAGAAGGTACCAGGTATAGACATAATCAATTGAGACTTTGTGAATTCAACCGAAAAAGCTACAATAAAATAAATAAATCGTATTATTATTAATAAAAAAGCTATTTGATTAATTGATTTAATATTTAACAATAAAATAATAAATCATAATATTATTAGAAACTCACATTTGAAAAACGGAGCTTGCAAAACGATTTCCCTCTCATTCCAATCTTTCGGGAAAAACCGCTTGAAAGACGGCAATAGTGTCGCCCTTCAAAAAAATAAAATATAAAAAATGTATAATTTTCATCAAACAATCAACTTAAATAATAATAATAATAATAATAATAATAATAATAATAATAATAATAATAATAATAATAATAAATACATACGAGAGGGCAGCGACACCAAGAACGAAGAAATATGAAGTGAGAACAGCATTGACCAAGTCTTTTGAGAGGAATTTGAATAGTAAAAACAGAGAGAGAAGCATTGCGCTTCCCACCAAAGGAAACCTCATCGCGTGCTCGCTCGACATCGTCTCCTGCAATTTCGATTCAATTCCACGGATTTGCAATTATATGTTATAACAATTTATTGTGGAAATTAAATGGGTTTTTTAATTACTTACCGTTGGGGGAGTGGATTTGACGGAGCGGTAACAGCCGACATAAACGGTTAAACATGCTGTTAGTATCACGTTAACATTTGGGTTTACTGGCATTACGAGTGGCAGTGCGACTAAACCTGAAAATTAAATGAAAAAAAATAATTTGTAAAAATGAGCAAAAATTGGATCTAAAATTCAAAAATTAGAGCAAATGTTCAAATTAAACAGTACAAAACTGCTAATTCAGCTATTTCTGATCAATTAAACACAAAGAAGTCTGACCAACGGAATGAAGAATGATCTTTTACTAGAAACGAGATCTGAGTTTTCAATCAAAGAAAATCAAGATCAAATGCTTACCGGCAAGAGCAAGGTTGGCGACTCGTTCACATCCCTTCATGTTTCCAAATCACGCTTAAATTATCTAATATCTACACAAAAATTGCAAAACAACTCCGTTTTAAATCAGAAAACTTCCAAAAACATCAAAATATAAATAAAACACAAAATCAACACTTCCAGCCTGGTAACAACAGATCAGAAAGAGACAGATAACGAACAGAGAAGAGATCTAACCTCGGAGCTATAAGATTCAGAAAGATAAACCTAGGGTTTGTAAAGAAAGAACGAAGAAAAAAGGGGGTTATGATTATGAATGAATCTGAATTCCCGATTCCAACAACAAATTGGAAGAGAAATGAATGATATTACCGATCTCATGTAACTCTTTCTTTATATCCTTCTATGTAACGAGTATAGCTCATTTCTGTCCTTTATCGACCGTCCGATTAAGATCGAACGGTCTGGATTACTACCATGACGTGGCGTTATTTGAATGGAACTGATGACAGATTCAGAACCCACCACTGGGGCCCACCCGGATATTATTTCCGGGCTTTCAATTCCGGGATTGAGTAAAGGTCGGGAAATGAAATCCCGGTTTGGTTTGATCTGGAATTGGAGGCTGATCGGATCGGATCGGTTCGGTTTGGTTTAATCTGCTGGTGAGAGAGGGGAGAGATGCCGAAGAGGACGACGCACACGTACTCGAGCGAGGATGCGGCGAAGGAGGGGCCGGAGTCCGATCTGTTCGTTTATTATTGCAAGCTCTGCTCCTCCCACGTCCTCATTTCCGGTGAGTGGGTTCGATCGGCTTTCTCTCTCGTTTTTGGTAGTTGCTTGGACTGAACTGACAGTTGGAGGGTTAAGTTGTGATTCAGGGAGTAAGTTTTGAATGAGTAGATGATTTTTAGTGTAGGTTTTCGATGAGTAAGTAGAAATTTTGAAGGAACGAAATATGGTGTTTTATGTGAGGATGTAAATACATTTGAGGTCAATTTGATTATTTTTAGTTGTATTAGTGGTATATTTGAGTAAAAAAAATCAAAATAGATGGAGTAATTTTGTGATTGATGATCAAAAATCAAAAGGTTAATTGTACAAAAGCTAGTTCCTTTTTTTCTAACCATTTGTACAATTGAGGCCCTGATTTGGATGTAAGAAAACAAAAGCTGAGTATTTTTCTTTACTCTTAAGCAGACAGTTGCATGCAACTAAGACCATTTGGTAATTCTAATTTTGCATAGAGGTATACATGCATAAACAGAGATATTTACTATAAGATACTGATGTTATTTTTCTTAAGATACTCAATTGCAGAAAATGCCAAGAAGAAAAACCGACAAAGCCTACGTCTTAGACAAGCAAAAGCATCTCGCGAGACTCAACATCAAAGAATCTGGCAAAATCCTTCTAAAAAGGTACTTCTTTTCCCTTCTAAAATAAGACTATTATCGCAAACTTATAAAATTAAATTAACTATCATTTTAATAATTTCTTCTTTTTTTAACAGAGGGGAAGGAAAAGTGGAGAAACAGTTCAGAATGGCTTGTAAAGGTTGTGAGCTCTTTGTGTGTTACAGATCTGAAGAGGATTTAGATAATGCTTCGTTTATTTATATAATTGACGGTGCACTAAGCTCAGTTGTAACTGAAACAAACCCACAAGTACTTTAAAACATCACATTTTTTAAACAATAATAATTTAAATTACGAAATTTGAATTTAAAGTATGATTTTTTTATTAAAGGATGCGCCAGTACCACCATGTATTTCTCAAATTGACGGTGGTTTGGTTCAAGTTGCAATTGAAGTTGAAGATCGAGCACAAAGATCTGCTATTACAAGTAATTTTTTAGTTTGTAATATTTTGATTTTTTTTTTGTTAACATGGTTTTTTTGAGGGGTTAAATTGCTTAATTGTGTGATTTATTTTATTCAGGAGTAAATGCAGATGATGTAAGAGTGAGTGTTGCGGCTCCTGCTGCTCGTGGTGAAGCTAATAGTGAATTACTTGAATTTATGGGCAAGGTTTGTTTTATTTATTTTATTTTATTTTATTTTGATTTTTGGTTTATGTTGTAGTAATTTTTTGATTTTTTTGTTGTTGTTTTGTTAAGGTGCTTGGGCTGAGATTAAGTCAGATGACTCTTCAGAGGGGATGGAATAACAAATCGAAGCTTCTTATCGTGAGTGAATTATTTGTTAATCTTATGTATGTATTTGAATAATTATTTTTTTGTTTATTTATTGATTGTTTTAAATGGTTACAGATTGAAGACTTGAGTGCAAGGGAGGTGTATGAGAAGCTTCTAGAAGCTGTTCAGCCTTAGAAATATTTGGAATGAACTTGACTGTTGTCAACTGGTTTTTATTAATTTAATGCGTAAACAATTTATTAACAACAAGTATTTTATTGTTTTGTTTTCATTTACACATTTTTTCAGCCATTTTGTAGGCAGTGAAGCTTGTGATATTATTTTTTCTGTCTACTTATTTGCATTTATGATTCACTTAACTCGATTAGAGGATGCGAAATTTTTTGTTGCAATAATATTTATAAGAACAATAATAATTAATAATAACAGTTGCAAATATTAATGACAATATATCACAAACAAAACCAGAAACTTGAGCTAATAATAAACAAAAAAAAAAGAAAAGTTGAAACTAAATCAGGAGACCTAATTTATTCACCAAAACACATGCAAATATTTATGAAACATTTCCTATATTTTAATTTCGGTTTACAGATAAATCAACGAACCCTAAAAACAATTTATGTAAAATTACAATTTATAACTAGACACAAATGTGGAAAAAGGAATAAGATCAGCCCAGTTTGGAAAAAGGCTCTTTAATTCGCTCGTGCCAGGTGTCAAATACTGATCCAAAACCGCTAAATCCACTCGTAACGGCTCTGAATTAGTTGTCTGTTATTTTAAAAAAAATACAAATTAAAAAATTATCATTTTCATTTTCATTTTATTTTCCTAGAAAGAAAGTTATTTATGTAAATACTACCTCCAACCAAAAAGTCCAATTTTGAGTGCTCTTTCCACTTAGTCTACAAACATATGAAGGTGGGCCCCCACTTACTAATTGAGGCTCTGAAAAAAAATATAAAATAATAATAATGATGGATTAGTAACAAAAGAATTGCACAATATTATAAAATCTCACATTCAAAAAAACAATATTATAAAATCTAGGGGGTTATATGTAAATTTGCGAATAAAGTAGGTGACTTTACCTGGCAAGGTGCTATCTGCAAAAGACCAATTTGATAATGGGCCTGTTATGTTAAGAACCGATGCCCAAATTTCTGACAGTGAACTGAAAAAATAAAAATAAAGATTAAAATTAAGCGAAATGAAGGATTTCATAACTAACCCATTTTTCAACATTTAATATATTTTTTGGATTATTATATTACCCTAGATAAAGTTCGAGATGAACTCTCCTATGTCCATTCTCCAAATTTAATACTTCAGTAACAAATAAGTTAGGTAAACTTTCATAATGTTTTAATATTTCGTCAGTTCTTGCTGGATAGGAAACTCCGCTAAACAAGAAAGACACAGGATATGATCCCTACACATAAAAAATATACACAAATTAGCATCTTTTTTTAAATATATTTTTGCTGATAAAAAAGCATTAAGTACCAGCCAAGAGCTTCTATCAGTGACAAATTCATCGTCAAAAGATAAAACAGAATTATTAATTAACCATCTAGAAGCTTCAGGCGAATTATCAAAAAGGAAATTTAATCCATTTGAATCCACCACTGCAAATCCATATCTCGCTTCTTCTATCGTACTAGAATCTATAATCCCACATCCAAAAAAATAAAACAAAATAAATTCCCACATCCAAAAAGACAAAACAAAATAAATAAAAACACTAAATAAAAAATATATATTTTTTTTTTGACCTGAAGTGCGAAAAGAATGTTGAAGAACCACGCGTTTAGGCGCTTTGGTGCTGTAAGGAAATAGCTGAGAGCCAACAGCAAGGGCAATTACGGTAATTTGAAGCAAGAATTTAATGATTGAGAAACGGGTCAGATAATGACCCGCTACAGGGAGCACAGGACCCACGCACCAGCCTGTCACCACGCCGATTATTGCCGCCACTATTATATCCGGCACAAAATATCCTGAAAATAATTAAATTATTTATTTATGTATTTATTTATTATTAAGAAATTCAATCATCATTTCTTTATTTACTTGTAGGAAGATTCTGACTGTTGGGTCGGTCCATAATAGTTTTATTTTTGCTATGCATATTCAATAATATACCATTTATATTAGTACAAAAAAAAAATTAAATTAAAGAGAAAGAAAAATTGACCCAAAATTATCCATTTATTAAGAAATAAGAACATTAAATCTTCTTTTTTTATTCATTTATCGAAATTTTATGAGTCGTGGGTACCTAATATTTCATTTTTTTTATGAGAATATACTGTTTTATTAATACCAAAAAATTTACTTTAAAGAAGAAAGAAATTGACCCATAATTCTTCATTTATTAAGAAGAATAAATCTTTTTTGTATCCATTTATCGGAACATTATGAGTCCTGGGTCTTCAATATTTCATATTTTCTGAGAATATACCATTTTAAAACTACTAAAAAATAAATAAATAAAAAATAAAAAATTACCGTAAGGTTGAGGGAGAGAGCCCGTCATGCCCATTTTTTCAATTACAAATTGAACAAGAAAACCGCCGTAATAAACACTATATAATAAAGTTGGTATTAATGGTACCACATATAAAGCCAATGACCTGCGCATTTTTTATATTTTAAGAAAATTAGCACGAAAATTAGTTAAATAAATACTAACGATGAGAAAAAAGTTAATAATTATTTTGAGATTAAGTACGTGAGAGATTGAAGACCGAATTTCTTTTTAGTGAGAGAAAATGAAAACCAAGCGAGAAGCATAGATAATGTCATGATATATGTTAGAAATCCGCCACCTAAGCCTGCTAGCAAATAAGCCTAAATTTGAAAAAAAATGTTAAAAATAAAAATCTCTTTTTATTTTGAAAGTTACAAAATGAGTTAATTTTGAAAACGTAATTTAGACATTTAATATTCACTTAACTTTCACTTTAGAAGATTTAGTGATGCTTGAAGGAATGTAATCATATACACGGAAAATACAGGGTGTTATATGCAAATATGAGAAATTAGTGCAATAATTTTGCAAGAAATCAGATAAATAAATGTGAAGAAAATCAGATACCATTGTCATTAGAACATAGAGTCCATAAGCGCCCCAAAAGTAAGTTGTCTCCTTTATTTTCTACAATCAAAATTCATAATAATATTAGATTAAAATTGGTAATAAAAATGCACAAAATGATGAAAAATGCTAATAAAATTGGAGAAATTAAATTACCCAAATTGTTCTTGGAATTAATAAACCGATCACTGAACTTGGAACGAACATAAAAAATGCCACAAATGGGTGCGCAAACCTAAATTTTATTAGATAAAATAATTAGAAAAAAATTAAAAAAGTTGAAAAATAGACAAATGAATAAATAATTTACCAACTCATGGAATGTTTGGTGAAAAGTAATCTTAGAATGGCAGCTAAAACTGGGACAATTATTGCAAGAATGAGAGCCGAAAAATGAAACACAATTCCTGTATTGGAAAAAAGTACAGCTTAAATCAATATTATAATAATTGTCTATTAAATAATAATAAATAATTCCACGCATATAATATTAAAAAAATGACTCCGCTGACAATTAGTTTACCTTTTACAATATCAATGTAAGCCATGAACAAAGAGCCTAAGGTTATATTTCGAAATGTGAGATAAAATGGAACTAATAAAAGAATTGCAAGAGGCATGCTGTGAAGAATTACCGACAAATCCCTCCGATAAAAAACCTTGCAAAATATAAAAAAATAAATTAATTAAACAAGCAAATATTCATGACAGGCAAATGAATTTAATTCATCATTTATCTAATAAAGGGGCCCTACTTAAGCCCTAAAGTAAATTAAAACAGATAGCGAAATGTACTCATATGCTAATGTTGTGAAATGAAAAATTAGAGGGGTATAAAAGCAAAAAAATATACCATAAAGAAGGTAAGATAATCAAAAAACACAGCTCGCTCATCTTCGTTTTCTTTATTATTTTTATTTCCCACCAATAAAGAAGAATTTGTGAACGCTTTAACTAACCTAATTAAATTCTCTCCTCTTCCTTGAATGCTTCCTGGTCTAAACCATTAAATATAATAAAATATTTCAAACCATTTTACAATAATTACAATAATTAATATAAAATTATATATTTTTTTTTATAAATTTTAGCACGTACATTAAATTCTCTACAGTATCAAATGATGTGTGATAGAAATAACCGCCAAGAACAAATATTATATCGAGTCCGGGTATTTTTGCATAATCTTCAGCTAGGATTCTGTAGTCCGTATCGCCAGGTATAATTCCGAAAAAGTCCTGCATTTTGTCAAAATTAATTTCACTGAATTGTATCAGTAAAGAATTATTTTAATTTTTGTTTAGTTAATTTATACCTGAGCTACACTATTGGCCATTGGATATTTTGCGGCTTGAGAATATATTTTGGACGGCCAAGATCCCGGTCCAGACTGACAAACCAAATCTATTACAAAATAAACATAAATTATTTAATTAATAAATAGAAACATAAATAAATAAATATTTTATAATTGTACCTAAGCCGCCAGAACCAGAGGCTTCAATGTTAATAAAAGCGCCAATTGAATTTCTCCATTTATGCGTCGTTATAAAACCATGTGAACCCTAAATTATAATAACAATATTTATTTATTTTGCCCCAAAAGAATAAAAAAACACGTAAATCACGTTATAAAAAATATGTACAAATTAAATTACCAATAGGAAAAGCTCTTCAGCACCATTAAAAAGGAAAATGAGAGGTTGAGGCGGGACCCACTTGGTATCAATAATTAACCGTGCTAATTCAAGCATAGACGCTATAAAACAAAAATATATCATTTAAACTTTAAAATAAAATAAATAATTAAAAAGAACTCTAAAATAAATAGAATATTAAAATAAAATAATTAAAAAATTTATAAATTTGCAAAAAAAAAAGCACCTGCATTATGCTTAAATTGCAAAAAAAAATCCCCTTCATTATTGGAAATTATTTATTTTATTGTAGAGGAACTTTTTTGCAATTTCCCAAATAATAGAGGGGGCTTTTTTTGCAATTTCCAATAATGGAGGATTTTTCAGTATAAGCACAAAGCAGGGGTTTTTTTTTTGCAAATTTCTCTTAAAAAAGTAGACAGTGGGTTACTTAATTTTTAAGAGGAAAATGAGATATTTCTTATCTTACAGGGCATGTATAATATTTCAAGATTTTACAGGGGAACATATGAAATTTTTCCTTATGAAAGTAATATTCTTTTATTTTACCAACACAAGATCCACAGTCACCAGCGCCAAGAGATCCGGGCGGACTATCATAATGTGCATTAACTAAAAATGCCACATCATTTTCTTCTGAAATATTCGACGCAATCCTGTAATTAATTAATCAATTTAATTTTTTTAAAATGATTTGCATGACTGTATGTTTATACTGAAGAAATTAATTTAAGTTTAATTACCTCATAACGACATTTTTGTGGTTTCTGTAGTGAAGAGTTACTCTATGTCTCAAAAAGTACATGCTGAAAGATCCGTTTACAAGAGACTCTTCAACCTCTATTCTGAAATATTAATATATATATTAGTTGGTGTTATGACCTTGTATTGCGAGTATTTGCAAATATGCCACTGAAAGATTGTAATTTTACTGACTTGTAACTAGGTCCTGCTTTTGCTGCAATTTCCTCTAATTGGGATTTTATGTACTGAGCTGCTATTTCCAAACCTGGATTTCCTTCCTATGATTCAAAATTAGAAATATAAGTTCATTGGAAGTAATAAATTAAGACAAAATTGCACTGAAAAACTTCAAACAGAATTTATATCCAAATTTCAATCAAAGTTGTAATCTTTAAGGAGTTTCCAGGAAGGTATAAGTATAACCTTATGCAATTTCAATCAGAATTGTTATCTTTAAGGAGTTCGCATGCATTTATCTTTCAGAACTGTTGCCGATTGAAAAAACAAGGACTTTAAGGACATTTAAAATAATTGACTCCAATTATTAAAAAAAAAAAGCACCTTTAAAATTAATTGAATCCAATTATTAAAAACAAGGACCTTTAAGGCCTCATGCGTGTAAATTAAGCTTATCACAGTGCAAAAAATGGCTTTACCTTAATAACAAACAAATCAACCTCACAGAAACAAAAACATATCAAAGAATTGCAATTCAACTGATTACAAAATCATCATGCAACCAACGAACAAATGATCGGATTCTAACTGACCTGCCGTCCACCAGTGCCGACGGTGAGCTGCCGCACATGCTCGACCGCCCGCGCCTCGGAGAACCGATCGGGCGGAGCATCGAACCCGAGCGGCTGGACGTGGCGCATGTGGGCGACGGAGTACGCCAGCCAGGACGCGACTCCGTAGAGCGTTACGAGGTAGAAGAGGCATCTGAAGGCCTGTCGGTCCTCCACAGACCGAACTACAAAAACCATTTTTGTGTATAGAGAGGTCTGTTTCGGATTTGGTTTTGGTTATGGTTATGGATGGAGAAGTGTGAGTGAGAGATCGGTGACTTGGAGAAGAGAAGGGACTTTTCGTTACGTTGCCTTAGATTCTTTCTTATTTTCTTTCTCGTTGGGAACGAAGGAGAGCGAAAGGTGGGAGGGTGAAGGGGAGTGTGGGTGTGACATTGACTTGTGATTCTCGGTGCGGTGTTTGTTTCCGAATATTTCATTTTTATTATTGGGCTTAAGTAAGTTAAGCGTAAGATATAGAGAAAGAGTCTCTATGGGCCGGTGATGTTGCATAATTTCTTTCGTTCATACCAACAAAACCAATCTGAAATTGGAGGATCTGGATATGAATAGCTCAAATGTAATGTAGCTTGAATTCAAATCCAATCTGAAATGATTCAAAGCCAATTGGAGAAGAGGAATGAGGAGAGGATCTTTTGCTTTCCTTCTCTTCTTGCTCGTTGCCAGCGAGAGCGAGAGCGAGAGCGAAAGGTGGATGGATGGGAAGTGGAGCGAGCTTTCTCTGTTGCATGGATTTAGTGTGGTTAATTATCCCTTTTTTAATTGGGCTTACTAAGGAAGGAGAATGTTATGATGGAGCTCAAAGCCTGCAATATTATAAAGTATCTTTGGGCCCATGATGCATCTGTCATGATGTTTATTATTGTTATGTATGCCTCAAATATCTCACATGTTTCATTTATTGTAATGATATTTAGGAAGGATTAGGAGAAGAAAATAAATTTTTAGAAAATATTTGGAGAATGGAAGGAGGTGCCTTATTTTCATCTTTGTATCGTTAGTTTATGTTATCTTTATATTATATCTTTAATTTAAGCAGTATATATTTTGGTAATTAGTCAAAGCTATACTATATAAAGAGGCCTAAATCTATTGTAATTGTATCTCAATTCTTACAATGTAGTCTCTCGGTTGATTATATGATTTCTCTCTTCTTCTCTAGTTATTTCTCTCATGAGTTCTCTTACTATACATAAGTCAAGAATACCGCCTTATATTATCATGAATTCAAGTGCGGTTATGTCAACCAAATTCCATATTGAGAAATATGATGGCACTACGAGTTTCGCACTATGACAAGTGCGGGTGAAAGCCATATTATCGAATCAACGCGTGAAGGCCGTCATTTTTGGACGACCGAAGGAGATGAAGGGCGAAGTTAGGGAGTTGATGGAAGATATAAGCCTCTTGATATTTCAGTTATATTCGAGCAAATTGACTCTTCAAGATACTATAACTTTCGGCGCATGGAAGAGGTTAGAAGGCATCTATATGCAGAAATCAGTTATCAACCGGTTATATTTGAAGCAACGATTCCACTTTTTGAAGATGACAGGAGGTATATCCGTTAACGTCCATGTTTTGGAATATATCAGCTTCTTTAATAATATGGAGACAAACGATAATAAGATGGACGAAGAGGATAAAATGGTGGTGTTCTTGTGCACGCTGCATATGCTTCATAACATGGAATCATTTATCATGAATGATGTCAAAAGTAACTTATTAGTCAAGTCTGACATTGACTATGACTTGTCCATGGCCGAGAGTAGTCATCAAAAAGTTGAGTTATTTGTAGAGGGGTGGAGACGTAAGAAGAGAAATTCAAGTTTAGAGAAGACTCATTCGCAATTCAAGTACAAGAACCTGATGAGCAACTATTGCAAGAAGACGGGACACATTAAGGCCGACTGTTACAAGCTCAAAGAGAAACAGGAGGCGGATAGCAGTGTTCTATCGGAAGAACCTTGAGAGGCTAAATCCGGTAAGGTTGAGGTACTTTTTGTGGCGAATGAGAAGGAGAGATTTGAGAAGAATCGGGTTGGTTCGGGTAATTCAAATCAGATGATCCCGAATCGAAAGTGGCACCACATATGAGGCGTCTAGTGGAGATGTTCTTTTGGGAGACGATCATCTATATTGTGTTGCCGATGTTGGCACGTTTGAGATCAAGATGTAGGACGGGTTGTCCATTTGATCAAGATGCAGGACGAGGTTGTCCATTTGATCAAGATGCAAGACCGGGTTGTCCATTTGATCTCATTAGGCGTTCTCGGAGATATCGGTTGCAAGTTCCGATGTGAAGGTGGAGTCCTCAAGATATCTAGATGGGCTCTTGCATTGATGAAGGCTGGAATGACTGGTGCATTATATATTTTGGAAGTCCAGAGTACCGAAAAGTTATTTCGGGAAGTTGGCACAGTTTTAGGCTCGTTCGTCATCGCCTTCTCTGCCTCAGTTAGAAGGTCAGGATTTACGATTGGATGCGGGGTGACAGCTTTGAGCACGAGAGATCTACTGTGTGGCCAGAATACCGGTGTGTTATATATTCTGGAAGTCCAGAGAACCGAAAAGTTATTTCGGGAAGTTGGCGCAGTTTTAGGCTCGTTCGTCGTCGCCTTCTCTGCCTCAGTTAGAAGGTCAGGATTTACAATTGGATGCAAGATGACAATTTTCAGTACGAGAGATCTATTGTGTGGCCAGAATACCGGAAAGCATGAGTTTTGTGAAGATTATATTTGTGGCAAACGGATGAGACTCGGCTTTAGTACAGCCGTTCATCGCACGAAGGAAATTTTGGACGATATCTAGTTGGATTTGTTGGGACAAATTTGTGATTCTTTTATAAGGATTGTTCAGCATTGCATGGTTGTTCGCTCTCGACAATATAATGGTGTGGCTGATCGGAAACTACTCGAAAAGGCATGGTGCATGTTTTTGGGGCGGGCTCAGGCAAGAAGTTCTGGGTAGAAGCTACTAATACTGCTTGTTGGTTGGTTAACCGTTCTACGAATACAGGAATTTGGTGTAAGGCACCAACAAATGTTTGGTCGGTAAATAGATGAATTACTCGACATTGCAGGTATTTGGATATCCCGTTTATGCACATGTCATTAAATGGATACTCGAGTATGAGAAGAAGAAATATTTTCTTCTTGGATACGCTTCAGGTGTGAAGGCGTGTTGTTTGCGGTGTCCAGTACTGGGACACCTTATTTTGAGAGACACAACTTTTGAGTCGGTTATGTTACGGACAAGAGAGTAAGTGTATGATCTGACTATTAAGAAGATTGTGACGGTCGGGAAGGAGGTGGAGTTTGCAGTTCCTGGTCAACAAGGTGAAGTTACTCGACGTAACTTGGAGCATTATGATGACTCTCATTTTGACGATGATGCATTGGTTAAGGCGAGTTGGGAAGGTGCTTTGGTAAGGGATCGTGTTAGATCTCCTATGAGGTATGGATACTTCAATTTTGTGTATTGTTTGGCTGCGGTCAACGAATTGAACTTTGGCAAGTCCTCGATACAAGGAGGTAGTAGTCTCGTGTGGAGCAGCAAAGTAGATTGCTGTTATTAAGGAGGAGCTCGTTTTGGATAGTCGTTTTTACGGCTGTGTATCAAGAATGAGATTTCGAGTCAAGATGGAGATTGTTATGTATGCCTCGATATCTTACCATAATATGTTTCATTTTTGGTAATGATATTAGGAATGATTAGGAGAAGAAAATAAATATTTAGGAAATATTTGGAGGATTGAAGGAGGTGGCTTATTTCCATCTTTGTATCGTTAGTTTAGGTTATTTTTATATTGTATCTTTAATTTAGGCAGTATATATTTTGGTAATTACTCAAGGTTCTACTATATAAAGAGGCCTAAATCTATTGTAATTATATCCCAATTCTTACAATGTAGTCTCTCGGTTGATTATATGATTTCTCTCTTCCTCTTTAATTATTTCTCTCATAAATTCTCTTACTATATATCAATATTCTCTCCGTTACTCTAACAATTATATCGGCAAGTTTCACATGTAAATGCCTCATGATAGCATCTTGCGAGAGAAATTTATCAATGTCCCCCCTAATTAGTTGCAAGTCATTTGCATACCTTGTAAATTACAAAAAAAAGAATAGTTCATAGGGTCATATAACAAAAATTAGTGCTTATGGGTCACGCCTCACGCGGTACGTTACATGTGCATTGCTTGTGATTTCTTAGTGCATTGGACAGTGGACCCTAAGTCCACGTACCCAGGTCAAGATTGTAATCGTCGTTTCTATATAAATTGCCAATTGGTGGGGATGCATGTCTCGACACGGTTTGTTCCATGAATATATATGAACATACTAAATTTTGAAATAATTTTATAATTTGATTGAAATTTGGGTCACTCGGTACAAGGCATAAATTCCTCATTGTTTAATTATTTTCTTAACGAATCCTTCATTGTTTAAATTAGCTAGCCCTGTCGTCATTGTTGTCTCCTAATGATGCCAAAGTGATGAGCAAAGAGTCATAATATATGATAACTATTTTCCCCAAAATACTATATTATATTCCCTTTCAAAACCAAAGATTTTGGGTAAATCTAAGAACAACAATAGAAATGGAAGAGGTGATAGATCATTCTCCTCCACTAGAGGTCTCCTTGAAACAGAAACTCCAATCCACCGAAACATGGAAATCTTTCGAACCCTTTGTCCTCTCTCGACTTCCATATATAATACGAGAAAGCAATAGAGAGCTCTACGAGCCACGTGTCGTCTCCATTGGCCCATACCATCGAGGCAAAGAGAGTCTCCGAGCAATGGAAGCTCACAAACCGCGTTGCTTGATTGATTTTCTTGATCGAAACCCTAGTGTGGGGCTGGAGATTTATGTAAAAGAGATCAGAGCACTGGAGGCACGGGCGCGTAAGTGCTATAGTGAGACAATTGACATGAGCAAAGATGAATTTGTGGAGATGTTATTGCTCGATGGGTGTTTTATGTTGGAGTTTTTCTTAAAAGTTCGAGCGAGGGAACCTCATCTTCTACTCGACGTAGGTTGGGGGACAAAAACGATAATATGTGATTTGCTCCTGTTTGAAAATCAAATTCCTTTCTTTGTAATCGAGACGCTTTACTCTATTGTAACTAGTTATAAAGGAGAGAGTGAAATTCTTCTACGGATTTTTCACCCCTCTTCAGTCTCCCCCGACTTACCGGTTAGAGAAAAGGTCTATCACTTGCTCCATCTTTATCACCAATGGTTCGTACCTTGTCGTATTTCACAACCTAATTTGGCCCACACTAGCATCCCAGTATCCTCAAGGTCAGCTATTTGGCCATCAGAGTCTCGACAATTTGATCGAAATACACGTAAAGGGATCAAGTCCATATCCAAAAGCAACTCAGTTAAACCCTACAACTTCCCTATGCGATCCATACCTTGTGCAACTGAATTGCACGAGGCTGGGATAACCTTTAAAAGGAAGATAAACCCTGTGGACTTGTTCGATATAACTTTTAAAAATGGAGTCATGGAAATACCAACTTTGTTAATAGATTCTATTAGGAAAGTGTTTTTCATGAATCTAGCTGCTTTTGAAGGAAGCAAAGGGTCAATGGAACATGACTTAATGAGTTACTTGGCGCTCATGGATTCGCTAATAAATACCGATAAAGATGTCGCTCTTCTTCAACGTCATGGGATTCTTAACAACATGTTATTGAGCGATGAAGAACTGTCGATTATTTTTAATCGATTAGGGGACTGGAGTAGTACGTTAGATTCTGAGGAGCATCGTTTCGGGCCTTTGTTTAGAGATGTTCAAAGATATTGCGACTCGAGATAGCATAAATATCGCGCAAAATTAGTGCATGATTATTTCAGTAATCCATGGTCTGCTCTATCGGTTATAGCTGCGATTATGTTGCTGATTCTTGCAGGAATACAGGCTGTTTATCAGATGTACCCTGTTCTGCATCATAGTAGTTAGTTGTTTTGATTTCTATATCTATAATTCATTACTTGTACGATTGTCTTTTTCCTTTTGCGATCGAACCTTCCAATGAAATGAAAAATGGGCCATTCTGGCCCAAAATTCCTGCAAAAGGAAATTATATTTATTATTTTCTCAAGTTAAGTTGCTTTCATTAATGCTGAACTTTTAGGCTGGATGGATTAGTTGTACATGTTATGTACAAATTCTGAAATTCAGCAACGTGATTTTGATTTTTCTTGACTTTTAGTTTAAGTTCCGCAATCCACTGAACAGTATCGCTCTTTTTTTTTCTGAGAAAATGAACAGGAAGACAGGATCTCTCTTATCAGCTCTAGGTTCGTAGAATCTGAATTTGAAATACTGGGCCTAAACAGTATGCTTAAATTCGGCACATACAGTTATAGTATGTGCAAATTCAGCAATCCACTAAACATGGTCTCTTATCAGCCGTTCATAGAAGAATCTGAAATTGCAATAATTGGGCAATGTATACTGGGCCCAATTGAGTTTATTAGCCGCCAGAATCAGAGGCTTCAATGTCAATAATAAATAAAGAAATGATCATTGGATGCTGACTGACCTGACGGCTGCCGGTGCCGATGTTGAGCTGACACAAATGCTCCATCACACGTGCCTCTGAGAGGACATGGTGCATGTGGATCATGTTGTACACCTGTGTTGCACGGATATAGATATAAACACGGTGGTGATACGCCAAATCTAAAAAAAATGTAAGATACAAATACGCCAAAATATTTCATTTTCTCGATATGGGTATGGTATCTAAATTTTCCTAATGTTCCCATTTTCTATTGGGCTTAAAAGCGTATTATATCTAGAGATCCGCTTTGGGCCGATAATGATGTATATGATTATCCCCCATCAGAATAATTTCGTTTCCACCCCTATTACTTTCCTAATTTTCAGTAGGCCATTTATTTTACCATTTACTTATTGGGCTTACTAGGAGAATGTAATGATGGAGCCGAAACCAGAAAAAGTTATGAAGTCGCTTTTGGGGCGATTATGCATATTATGTTTATTGGCAAGTTTTGCGAGTAGTCCCTACAATGTCCAATAAAAATATCTTTACATATTTATGCGAGAGACAAAATAAGCATTGTCTGTTGTCCCCCCTAATTAATTCTATGTCATTTGCATATATATTTCTTTATAATTTTCAGTATTTAATAACTCATCCCAATGAGAAAAGTATTACTACAAATACATACTTACTATTATGTATGAATGTGCTTAAAAAAGACTTATTCTCAGATATAATGCTCTATTTTGATCATGGGATCAAAGGATACAAACAAGCTTTTGATCCTTATATGGATGATTTTGCTAATCATTTGAGAAAACTACTTACATTTTGTAGTATGTTATCTGCATAAATTGCTTAGTCTCGTTTTCTTATTCTTTTTTCTTTAATTTCTATTTTCTTTGTTTAGCTCTTGATGCTCAAACATTCTTAAGCCATTTAAATATATCTGTTTGGGAGTAATTATCGGGTCATCTATTATTTATTGATGCCTCTATAAAAGAGGGATTTCTGTCCGCAGCCAATCAGGACATGACACGTATCTCTCAAATCTATTAAAATATTGAGTGAACTCGGCACATAATAAACCATATAATAAGAAGCTCGGCTCACGGTCCATGAATCGCTCTCAGCTCACACTTCTCTCTTCTACGACTACGTTGGCTGATTTTCAAGCCTAAACCTTACCTCTGATTCTCCCAGAAACGTTGCACTTATTTCCCCTTGCCCCCATCTTCACCCGACGAAGGCCACAATCATATTACAGTCTTCTGTTTGAGCTTGTAGAGATTGTCAAACCAAGATGAAATTGGATTTAATCAAGTTTGCAAATTGGATGGCCTTGAATGGATGCTAGCTTAGTTAGCTGAAGATGCTTAATGTTTTTTTATCCTTTTCTGCAACAATCCCATAGCTAGAATGCTCAATATTTCTTACATAGTTTTAGGTAATTTAATGCCCTAATCTACTTTTATGCCAGCTTTTATTTAATTATCTTATATTTATGATGGTTTTGTGCAAAAATACTTAGAACCTATTTGATACAGTGGATGGGTGGTACAACGCTAAAAATACAGATGATGATTGTCTTAGAATACCATCCAAAAAGTAAGTTTTTCTTTGAACCTCGAATTTAACATTTTTTTGTTCCTTGATTTACATCTTTTCTTTTATTTTTGTTGAATGTTAAGGTCATAAGGATGCTTCTACTCATAAGACTAGATATGTTTAGTGTTTCCTTTAATTTCTTCTTATGCCATTTTTTTAGCAATTATAGCACTATTGCTATGACGAAAAGGGTCGTATTCTGTCTTGAAATAGTTAATAATAGGAAAAGTTTGGTATTGCAGTTCTTGAAACTTTATCAAAATTTTGTTTCGTCAATTAATAATGTCATTTAGGGTCTTAAATCTGTAAAATATAGATGCTTACGATGCTATTATTTTACTTCACTACATCAACTTTGAAGAGAATATATTGTACTATATGTCATTCTGAGCTTTTAATTTTTTGATAATTGCATTTTGTTTTCTAATTGAATTTTGATAATTGCTTTTTGTTTTCTAATTGAATTTTGATAATTGCTTTTTGTTTTCTAATTGAAGTATAATTTAAGGTCATGAATTACCTTTGTGAATGCTTAATCAGATCCAATATCCCATTTTGTGCCCTAAAACCAATAAATTTTATAAATAGTAATTTCTACTTTTGAAGTAATTTAATTTTTGACCTTTTGGAACATTCAGCATTGTGTATTATTATCTAAGAAACTTCATTATTTGAAACCCAGCTCTTTGAACAATTTTGGATAGCTAGCAGGCCTTCTTGTCACCATATGCCAATTATTGAATAATATGACAAATAATTTACATACTTTATCAAATTTACGAAAAACTAGCAAATCCTTCGTGCGTACGAATTTTTATAATATTATTTAGAAAACAATTTAAACGCAATTTAGATAATTACAATATTTACATTAAATTATAATAGAAATTAATATTATTATACAACATAATGCTAATTTAGCAAAAAATAAAATATTACAATTGTGTCAAAATTTTATAGTAGAATATAAACACAACAAAGAAAAAGTCAAAAGTATATTCTCGACAAAGATTCAAAATATTAATGATGTGGATACGAATGCAGATAGTTTTGGATACAAATTTTATTCAGATATTTATACAGATATGAATATGGTTTAAATATTATTGGATACGAATACAAATATTAATTCATTTCAGATATTATATGGATACGTATTTGGTCATTTTTCTAAACCCTTAACTATTTGTGACGATAAAGTTAATAAATGATAACTTTAAGAAAAATTTATAAGAATCAACAACAAAATATTAATATGGATATGGATAATATCCATATCCAAATCTGAATATGATAAGAAATCAAAATATCCAAACATGTATTATAATAGATATGATATTCACATCCGTATCAATATATAGTGAAATATCCAAAAACGGATACTATCCAAATAACAAATTATCTGGATTTTAATATTATCTATATCTGTATTCCGGAGCCAAATCGACAATCAAATCATATGTGTCTGAATAAAACTATCTGAATATGTATCTGTATCCGACCGGATACGTATAATTTTGATTTGGATATAATTTTTTTAAGGATATGGATATGGTCGGTCGGATAATATCCTTCCCATCTACACCATTACATGTACAAAAGATTAACATGGATATTGTAGTATCCATCTAAATATGATAAAAAAAGAAAGAAAGATACATACATGTATCCATATAAATATCCGTCTCTTTATTCTATATAGAGTGAAATATCCGAAAACAAATATTATTTGTATAACAAATTATTCAGATACATATATTATCCGTAATCAGGACCAAATCAATAATCAAATATGTATCGATGTCCCAATAAAACTATCCGAATATATATCTGTATCCGGCTGATACGAATAATTTTGATTCGGATACGAATTATTTGCGAATATGAATGTTGTTCGGCGGATAACATCCTACCCATTTACATCCTTACATGTATATGGGTTGATCTTGAATTTTTTTTATAAAAAAAAAAAGTTGACCATTAAATGATACATGACTAAATTTTATCCTTTAATTGATTTAATTTAATGGTTAACATTTAATGCTTACGTGGCTTAATGATATGAAATAATTTTTTTTAGAATTAAGAACTATAAATAATTTATAATATGTTTCTTTCATTTTTCTCCTTGTATCCATGATATATCTTAAACGAGATTTTATTTAACACTTAAGGTTTCAAAATGAAATTTCTCGTTTTACACATTGTCATAGGACCATCCAGCCTAAAAGTTCATTCTTGAAAGCAACTATTGGTTCTTAAATTTAGGAAATAATATATGCTCCTGCTTATACAAAAAGCAGATTACATAATCAACAAAAAGAAGAAACAAGAAGTAATACATTATAGATATAGAATAAATGTGCTCCTGTTAACAAAAAAATAAGAAACAAGAGTAATTACTAGAAGAGTACATAATCGATAATCAAACAACAAGAAGTAATAAATTATAGTACAGAAATCAAAACAACTAATTACTATGATGCACAAAAGGGTACATCTGATAAGCAGCTTGTATTCCCGCAAGAATCAGCAACATAATCGCAGCCATAACCGATAGAGCGGACCATGGATTACTGAAATAATCATGCACTAATTTCGCACGATATTTATGCCATCTCGAGTTGTAATATTTTTGAACATCTTTGAACAAAGGCGCAAAACGATACGTATCAGACTCCAATGTACTCCAGTCCCCTAACCGGTTAAAAAAAACTGACAAATCTTCGTCGTTCAATAACATGTTGTTAAGAATCCCATGACGTTGAAGAAGGGCGACATCTTTGTTGGTATTTATTAGCGAATCCATGAGCATCACGTAACTCATTAAGTCATGTTCCATTGACCCTCTGCTTCTTTCAAAAGCTGCCAGGTTCATGTAAAACACTTTCCTGACAGAATCAATCATCAAAGTTGGTATTTCCATGACTCCATTTTCAAAGGTTATATCAAACACGTCGATAGGGTCTACCTTCTTTTTAAAGGTTACCCCAGCCTCGTGCAATTCAGTTGCACAAGGTATAGATCGCATAGGGAAGTTGTAGGGTTTAATTGAGTTGCTTTTGGATATGGCCTTAATTGCAGAAGGTATGGATTGCATAGGGACGTTGTAGGGTTTAAATGAGTTGCTTTTGGATATGGACTTGAGGTCTGGACATGTATTCCGATCAAATCGTGGGGAATCTGATGGCCAGATTGTTGACCGTGAAGATACCGAGATGCTACTTTGGGTCCAATTGCATTGTGAGATACGACCAGGTATGAACCATTGGTAATAAAGATGGAGCAAGTGATAGATTTTATCTCTAACCGGTAAGTCTGGGGAGATTGAGGAGGGTTGGAGAATTCTCAGAAGAATTTCGCTCTCTCCTTCATTACTAGTTAAAATAGAGTAAAGCGTCTCGATTACAAAGAAAGGAATTTGGTTTTCAAACAATAGCAAATCAGATACTATCGTTTTTGTCCCCCAACCTACGTCAAGTAGAACATGTGGTTCCCTCGCTCGAACTTTTAAGAAAAACTCCAAAATAAAGCACCCATCAAGCAATAGCATCTCGGTAAATTCATCTTTGCTCATGTCAATTATTTCACTATAGCACTTACGCGCCCGTGTCTCCAGCGCTCTCATCTCTTTTACGTAAACCTCCAACCCCACTGTAGGGTTTCGATCAAGGAAATCAATCAAGCAACGCGGTTTGTGAGCCTCCATGGCGAGGAGACTCTCTTTACCTCGATGGTATGGGCCAATGGAGACGACACGTGGTTCGTAGAGCTCTCTATTGTTTTCGCGTATCATATATGGGAGTCGAGAGAGGACAAAGGGCTCGAAAGACTCCCATGTTTTGGTGGATTGGAGTTTTTGTTTCAAGGAGACCTCTAATGGAGGATAATCTGTCACCTCTTCCATTTCTACTAGAGACTAAAGATATAGAGAGGTTTTCAGTGTTCGCTCTACTATCTTCTATACCTTTTTTGTTGCTCATATATATATATATCTCCAAATGTTTGGTTTTAAAAGGGAATATAATATACTATTTGAGGAAAGTGGTCTTCATATTTTACTTGTAAAACTAGTGGCAATTTGTACGTCTCTCTGGCATCATTAGGGGACAACAATGATGACAGTTGCAAGCTAACTTAAATAATGGAGGATTCGTTAACCAAAAAATTAAACAATGAGGAGTTTGTAACATGTACCGAGTGACTTAAATTTTCAATCAAGATGACAACTATTTCAAAATATATCATGTTCATATCTTCATGGAACAACCGTGTTGAGTCATCGACACCAATTGATAAAGTACACAAACAATGACTTGAAAATTGACCAGGGTATATGGATGGACTTAGGTCTACATCCCGAGCATTGCACATGTCATGTACGATGTACCGCGTGACCCAAATAAATTTTTGTTATACTAGACTTAGGCACGTGCTTCCCACGTGTTATATGTTTTCCCTTACAATTACTGAAAAACAAACCAATATGCACAATAAAGTGACAAATTTACATTATTTCAAATAATTCAATATTTACATTATTAACCACAAAAAACCTCAAAAAATTAGATAAAATGAAAGAAGACATCAACATTCCTCCCAAGTGTTTTGTTCCTGTAGACCCTGGATGCAGATAAACCTGCAGTATAAATGTGAAAAATTGAATAGGAAAGTGTAAAAATATAATATATTAAGATTAAATCACATCTGTCCCAAAGATAATAATAACCATGCACAAGTTGATTATATGGCAAAATCTCCTCGAAAAACACCTAGGAATATTCCAATTTTATCTGTTACGTATCATGGGTCTCTTATCACCCTAGGTTCTTATAATCTGAATTTGCAATACTGGGCCTTGGTATACTGAGCCCATAAGGATGATCTTTGTCAGAATATTTATTTAGTTTTTTTTTTACCCTTTTTGGAGAATACATTGGTGGTTCTGTTAATTGATGAAATTATTACGAACTTGAACAAGCTGAAAGCAAACAATACAGTCGGATTGGATGATTAATTTGAACATAAAATAATTGAAGATATCTCAATCTCAGATAGATTATCCTAGTTAACTGTACGTCATGTGACGACTGCCTGACTGATCCTGTCTAACCTAACTTAAGAAAAATAAATAAATCCAATAAAATTCTCCATCACAGAGAACCCTGCACCATTTGATTTCAATGCTCCTGGCCCATTGTCCTTGTCCCCCTTAATTAATTCCAGCACATTTTGCATATATTTCCCTGTAATCTCCACTATATAATATTCCATCCCAATAAGAAACTGTTGCTGAAAAAAGTGAAAATACAAATTTAGTATTACGTGTGCATGTGCTTGAAAAAGGCCTATGGTTAATTATTTTTTTGAAGATAAAAAAAGGACATAATTGGTTTTTGACCCTTAAAAAAGCGACAATTTTGTTAGTTATTTAGAAAATTACTTAATACTTGCACTCTGTCTAAATTATATATATAGTCTCGTTTTCTTATTTTTCATTCTATTCCTTTTCATCCTGATGCTCAAACATTTTGAACTCATTTATATACCGTTATTCTTTTTGAAGGAAAAAATGTAGAAATGGTTAAAAAGCGTATACTTCTACAGTAATAAATAATAATTAATGCATTTCAAAATGCAAATTCCATAGTATTAATTATATTTGCTGAGGTTATAGATGAAAACAACTTTTACATGGACATAAGAGAAAAATCAGTGATTTAATTTGGGCTACTCGGTACAGAATCCTAATTGTGGGGGACAGTGAACCTAATTCCATATGCACTAGTGACTGGTCATTTTTTTTCCAATTTGGTTAGATGATTCAACACGACAGTTCCAAAAAGATATGACGATAATAAAATTTTGAAATATTTACTTATTTTAGAATTTGAATCACTCGGTACAGTTACAAAAATTCCTCATTGCTTAAATTAACTATGTCACTGTCCTTGTTGCCTCCTAATGAATAATAATGCCAACGATAAGGCTAAATAACCACTAACTTTAAAAACAGAGCATGCTTTTCCTCAAAAACATTATATTCCCTTTCAAAACAGGATATTTAGGTAATAGGTAATATATAAGAAACACTCAAAGGTAGAGAAGACTAGAGTGGATTAGCAACTCTGCCTTTTATCTCTACTCTCTAGTTAAAATGGAAGAAGTGAAGAAATCCGTAGTAATAGACATAGATCTTCCTCCATTAGAAGTCTCCTTGAAACAAAAACTTCAATCCACCCACAAATGGAAGTCTTTCGAACCGTTTATCCTCCCTAGACTTCCATACATAATTCGCGAAACCAACCGAGAGCTTTACGAGCCACGTGTCGTCTCGATTGGCCCGTACCACCATGGCAAAGAGAGTCTTCTTGCCATGGAGGCTCACAAACCGCGTTGCTTGATTGATTTTCTTGAACGAAACAATAACGTCGGTTTGGAGGTTTATGTAAAGGAGATCAGAGCTCTAGAGGCACGGGCACGTAAGTGTTATAGCGAGAGTATTAACATGAATGAGGATGAATTTGCCGAAATGTTGTTGCTTGATGGGTGCTTTATGTTGGAGTCATTCTTTAAAATCCGAGCGAGGGAACCCCATCTTCTTCTCGATGTGGGTTGGGGACCGAAAACGATAATATCTGATATGCTTCTGTTTGAAAACCAAATTCCTTTCTTCGTAATCGAGAAGCTTTATTCTATTGTGACTAGTTATGAAGGAGATAGGGAGACTCTTCTCAATCTCCTTCACCCCTCTTCAATATTGCCCGATTTACCGGCTAGAGGTAAGATTTATCATTTGCTCCATCTTTACTATCAATGGTTCATACCTGGTCGAATCTCACGAAGCAAATCAGACCGTAGCAGCATCTCGATATCTTCAAGCTCAAGATCAAGATCAAGATCAAGTACTTTCTCTTCAGAATCTTCACAATCTAATCACAATTTACTTGCCTGGCTCAAGTCGAGAACCAAAAGCACCTCTTCTAAACCCTACAAAATCCCTATGCGATCCATACCTTGTGCAACTGAATTGCACGAGGCTGGAATAACCTTTAAACGGAAGATAAACCATACCGATGTGTTCGATATAACCTTTGAGAACGGAGTGATGGAAATACCAACTCTGTTAATCGATTCTGTCAGAAGAGTGTTTTACATGAATCTCGCCGCTTTTGAAAGAAGCAGCAGTTCAATGGAAAATGACTTGATGAGTTACGCGGCGCTCATGGATTCGCTCATAAATTCCAACAAAGATGTGATGCTTCTTCAGCGATGTGAGATTATTAACAACATGTTACTGAACGAGGAAGAACTGGCGGTATTTTTTAACCAATTGGGAGAGTGGAGCATGTTGGATTCTGATAAGCATTATTTCGCGGAGTTGTTTAGAGATGTTCAAAAATATTGTGACTCGAGATGGCATAAATATCGCGCGAAATTAATGCATGATTATTTCAATAATCCGTGGTCTGTTCTCTCGGTTTTTGCTGCGATTTTGTTGCTAATTCTTGCGGGATTACAGGCTGTTTATCAGATGTACCCTGTCGTGCATCCAAGTTAATTATTGTCGATTTATATCTGTAATTATGCATGATTAATGTACTTCTTTTTGTACGAGCAATATATTATATATGCGAGAAATTTTTGGTTAATTAATATTAACTATTTTCTTCTTCTTGTTTTAACAAAAGGGAGCATATTTCTGGCGTGCCTAAATAATTAAATATTAATTCTTTGCGTGCCTAAATAATTTTATATTAATTCTTTTCTAAAGTTAAGAACCAAGTTGCGTTTAGGAATGTTAAACTTTTGCTCTTTTTTAGGCTTGAAGAACAGTGATAGGTGTTTGTGCAAATTCAGCAACGTCATTTTGATTTTTCCTAACTTTCTGAGTTTAGTATGTCTCAATGTTTTGGTCCACAAAAATATTGATTAACATCAAATCAATCTTTTAACATATTTTAGCAGATTGCAGCTGCGGAGGTGATTTTTCAGGCAAATTGCCCCATCACCTGTTGCTGCCTTATTCTCTGAGGTGACAACATTTCTGATTTATTTCTGCTAGTCATCAGATTTTGCTTGATTTCTTGGAAAGAAAATAAATCGAAACCCTATTATCAGTGTTGGGCCCAATTGATCTTCTTCTCCATACAAAATCCAAGAATCCGAATGAAAATGGAGTTTTATTTGAGTCAGAGTTGGAGACAAGTGGACAAAGGTGAAATACCAAATTTAAAGATTTGATAGATTAATTTGAGATGAGTTTAATTTAATTTCACAATCTAAAATTTAGTACTCTATCAATAAATATTTTATCATCGCCGGTATTTGAACAACATTTAGAGTATTTGATGAAAGCATATGCATATTGTTTTTGTTTTGTGGTACACATCACATCATATGTTTGATGAAGGATCGCTTTACTTTATTCCTAAAAGTGATGTGCAATTATCTTTTGTTTCATTATATTTATTGTACACTAGTGATGATAATGATGGGGCATATGACAAAGCTTGTTTGTTTGGGTCTACAAAAAGTCACCCAAATTACCAAATACTAAAATTAGCATGAGTAAAGCAAGAACAATGATGCATATTATATGGTTTCTTTTCTTTCCCAAACACTCATCTGTTCTGAAGACTGAAAGTCAAAAGAAAAATTAATCTATTCTTGGAAATTAAGTTATAATCCTCTAACAGGAGATGAGTTTTTGTTTACCCGTGTTGATTTATTTATTTTGAGGAAATTTGGAGAGGACTTTAATATCCCCTTCCAAATGCAAAATTTCCATATATTTTCTAAATTTTACATGAGTGACCTTTTATATACAAATAAGTAAAAAAAAAAGAGGAAATATAAAGGCTAATTCTATTCTATCTGAAAAGAGGGAAATTGAATTGAAAAGGAAACAAATGCAACACTTAAAGAGGAAAATAGAACTATTTGGATCCAAATAGAACGTCAACCCTTTATCTTGGTAGGAGCCAAATAGAACTTCTATTTGGATCAAAATGCTCTGCATCAAACGTTTTTTATAATATATTGTATAAAATTATAAAAAAAATAATTTAGCACTAGCCTATTGATTCAATTTGGATCTTATACATAATTTAGCAAAACATTCAAATCTCAATGGCAAAAGGATAATAAAGAATAAATTAAAAAAGAAATATATGAAAAATAACAAACATTATGAATATACATATCAATATCCGAATTTGACCAAATAAATCAAACAAATCGATCTACATCCATATTCATATCCAATCTAACAAACTAAATCAAATATCTGAATCTATATTCATACATGTATGATGTATCCAAATCCATAAGACAAATATTAAAAAAAGGGATAACATAATAAGAATATCAAAAATATCAAAATATGAATAATTGCATATCCATATTTTAATTCATATAGCGAATATTTTAATTCATAACAAACTAAATATGAATAATATTCATTTCCAAGCAAGCAATGGTCATGCATGGTTAGGTTCACAGTATACTTTAGTAGACATACTTGAATATTCCAGAAGCTTCAATTTAGAAATTTTTTTGAATAGTAGCACTATTTTGAAGAATAATTAATCAGATAGCATGATTTTTAAAATATTTGGGTAGGTAGCACTTCCGCCAGACCTTCTGGCGGAACTGAAGTAGTTCTGCCAGAGGGTCTGGCGGAACTAGGAATTTTTTTTTTTTTGCTAATCTCGGCCATTTGGCACCCTTAAACAGCCTTAATTAATGAAAAAGACTAGTTCCGCCACCGGGTCTGGCGGAACTAGGTAAAATTTATTTTTGGCCCAATTTAGACGGTGAAATTTGCCCAAATGACGAAAATATAGGTTCCGCCAGATCCTCTGGCGGAACTAGCTAGTTCCGCCAGTGGATCTGGCGGAACTAGACCATTTTCCCAACTTACAATCTGACCCAAAAAGTCCAAAACAATGGTCTAGTTCCGCCAGACCCTTTGGCGGAACTAGCTATTTTCTAGCTAGTTCCGCCAGACCCTCTGGCGGAACTAGCTAATTCCGCCAGTGGGTCTGGCGAAACTAGACCATTTTCCCAACTTACAATCTGACCCAAAAAGTCCAAAAAAATGGTCTAGTTCCGCCAGACCCTTTGGCGGAACTAGCTATTTTCTAGCTAGTTCCACCAGACCCTCTGGCGGAACTAGCTAATTCCACCAGTAGGTCTGGCGGAACTAGACCATTTTCCCAACTTACAATCTGACCCAAAAAATCCAAAAAAATGGTCTAGTTCCGCTAGACCCTCTGGCGGAACTAGCTATTCTACCCACTGCATTTTTTTAAACCCCAATTTAAATCCGTCCGACCCTCATTTTAACCCTGCCCGTCCGTTCGAAAAAAAAAGAGAAAATTTTGGGGGCGAAATTTCATGCGATTTGAGAGGAAATTAAAGGAGAAAGAGGGGAGAAATTGAAGGAAGAGAAGGATAAGTTAGAAAGAAGAAGAAATATGTAAGTTATTTTGTTTGATTTTGAGTTTTGATTAGTTATTTTTGTTGATTTGGTTGAATTGAAATAAGTTTTGATTGAGTGAAATTAGTGCGAAATAGGTATGGATTTAGTGAGATTAGTTTGAAATTGGTTTAAATAGGTTGATAGTATTGAAATTTGTTTGAATTTTTGTTGATTTCTTTAGAGAAAAATAAGAACAAGAAGAAGAAGAAGAAGAAGACGGAGGAGAAGAAGAAGGAGAAGAAGAAGGAGTAAATTTTTCGTCAAATTTATTCGGTATGAAAAAAATTTGTAATTATTTTTTATTACTTAGTTATTTTAAAGAAAAATATAATATAAATTTATTTAGTAATATATTTATTTATAGTAATTGTGTATGGTTTTTTTTAATATATACAATTTTTTGTATTAAAAAAAATAGAATGAAGCAATTTGTTTATTTTTGTGTTAAATAGTATGCTTATGTAGTTATGTAAAAATATATTGTTTAGTTATTATTTATATAAGGATATTTTTATCAATTTTATTCGGTATGAAAATATTTAATAATTAATTTTCAATATGTAGTTATTTTAAGAAAAAAATATAATATATATTTGTTTAGTAATATATTTATTTATAGTAATTGTGTATGGTTTTTTTTAATATATACAATTTTTTGTATTAAAAAAAATAGAATGAAGCAATTTGTTTATTTTTATGTTAAATAGTATGTTTATTTAGTTATGTAAAAATATATTGTTTAGTTATTATTTATATAGGGATATTTTTATCAATTTTATTCGGTATGAAAATATTTAATAATTAATTTTCAATATGTACTTATGTAGTTATTTTAAGAAAAAAATATAATATATATTTGTTTAGTAATATATTTATTTATAGTAATTGTGTATGGTTTTTTTTAATATATACAATTTTTTGTATTAAAAAAAATAGAATGAAAGAATTTGTTTATTTTTGTGTTAAATAATATGTTTATTTACTTATGTAAAAATATATTGTTTAGTTATTATTTATATAGGGATATTTTTATCAATTTTATTCGGTATGAAAATATTTAATAATTAATTTTCAATATGTAAATATTTTAAGAAAAAAATATAATATATATTTGTTTAGTAATATATTTATTTATAGTGATTTGTTAGGTTTTTATTTTTGACTATATAGTATTATTCCTATTAAAAAAAAGAGTGAAGTAATTTGTTTATATTAAAAAAAGATTGAAGTAATTTATTTATAGTAATTGTTTAATTATTATTTATATTTAAAAAATAAAATTTATATAGGGATGCCATCTAGGGGCGGATCTAGTCGTGCGGATCGGGGGAAGGCTCCTATAGTTGAGCCAGAAGGTCCGGTATATCGTCCGCTGAACGAATTCCAGGATGATCACAGAACCGTATGTTTTAGCCAACCAGACAACACCAAGGCTAAAGCGAAAGGGGGTTTTCCTTTTATAACAGGCTCCAATGATTGAACAAGTTCCGCCATAGGATCTGGCGGAACTAGCCTATTTCTCAATTTTTTGGGGTCAGACCTGTCCGGAAGACACACTGATACAGGTTCCGCCAGATGGTCTGGCGGAACTACTTATTTCTAGCTAGTTCCGCCAGAGGTTCTGGCGGAACTAGTTCATTTTTTGGGATTTTTTTGCGTCAGGTTGCAAGTCGAAAAAAATGGTCTAATTCCACCAGCCTCTCTGGCGGAACTAGCTATTTCTAGATAGTTCCGCCAGAGGGTCTGGCGGAACTAGACCATTTTTTTGGACTTTTTGGGTCAGATTGTAAGTTGGGAAAATGGTCTAGTTCCGCCAGACCCACTGGCGGAATTAGCTAGTTCCGTCAGAGGGTCTGGCGGAACTAGCTATAAAATAGCTAGTTCCGCCAAAGGGTCTGACGGAACTAGACCATTTTTTTGGACTTTTTGGGTCAGATTGTAAGTTGGGAAAATAGTCTAGTTCCGCCAGACCCACTGGCGGAATTAAATATTTCCGTCAGAGGGTCTGGCGGAACTAGCTAGAAAATAGCTAGTTCCGCCAAAGGGTCTGGCAGAACTAGACCATTTTTTTGGACTTTTTGGGTCAGATTGTAAGTTGGGAAAATTGTCTAGTTCCGCCAGACCCACTGGCGGAATTAGCTAGTTCCGCCAAAGGGTCTGGCGGAACTAGCTAGAAAATAGCTAGTTCCGCCTCAGGGTCTGGCGGAACTAGACCATTTTTTTGGACTTTTTGGGTCAGATTGTAAGTTGGGAAAATGGTCTAGTTCCGCCAGACCCACTGGTGGAACTAGCTAGTTCCGCCAGAGGGTCTGGCGGAACCTGTATTTTCGTCATTTTTGGGCCAATTTCACTGTCTAAATTGGGCCAAAAATAAATTTTACCTAGTTCCGCCAGACCCGATGGCGGAACTAGCCTTTTTCATTAATTACGGCTGTTTAAGGGTTCCAAATGGCCGAGATTAGCAAAAAAAAAAATTCCTAGTTCCGCCAGACCCTCTGGCGGAACTACTTCAGTTCCACCAGAAAGTCTGGCGGAAGTGTTACCTATCCAAATATTTTGAAAATCATGCGATCTGATTAATTATTCTTCAAAATAGTGCTACTATTCAAAAAAATTCTCAATTTAGTCATTTTTTTTGTTAGTCAATATAGTACGTTTTTATAAATTTCATTTTCCGAGAGAATAATCTCTGGCCTATTAGTCAAAACAATTGAACAAATTTGACTGTTCTAATTCTAACAAAATAATTGAAGATTAGTTCAAACCTTATAATAAAAGAATGCATTGTCATATTAAATTTTGAAGTTACAACTAGAGACAAATAACCTTCAACTAATCTCACTAAACCCTCAACTAAAGTTCCCTCTTTTAAGCCTCTTTTTTTGAATCTCACTTGTAATTTAATGAAATTTCCTTTGAAAACACGGCTTTATTCTTCTCAACATATATACTATAATTATTCAAAGGAAACCAAATAAAATAAAAATAAAAAAGGACAACTAAAATTAAGGTACCAAATAATTTTTGGTCCATTTATATACGTGTTAAACAAATCAAAATCCATAATTAATACTATATAATTTTAAATTAAATGAATTACAAAATATATATCTATGAACAACAGGGGAAGCATGAAAACATACCACCTGTCTTATTATTACCATCTACATTATTACTATTAATGTTATTATTACCAGTATTTCCAGCAGCAGATGTATTTTGATTCCCTTTATCTACTTCTGAACTTGTAACGGTCTCATGCTGAGCTGGCAGAGACGATGCCAGGTCAGCATATAATCAATCAAAAGGAAAATAAAAATAAAAAAGGACTTAGCTAGAAATTAAGTTACCAAATCATTTTTGGTCCATCTATATATGCGTTAATCAATCCAGTACTATATAATTACAAATTAAATAATACAAAAAATATATCTATGAACAACAGGGGAAACATGAAAACATACCACCTGCATTATTAGTACCGTCTACATTATTATTATTATCACCATCTACATTATTATTACTATTAATGTTATTATTACCAGTATTTCCAGCAGCATATGCATTAATTCCTCTATCTACTTCTGAAGTACTTGTAACGGTCTCACGCTGAGCTGGCAGAGACGGTGCCAGGTCAGCATTTGAAGAAGAGGGTAGTTTCGGTTCTGGTTGGGCTTGGAGTTGTGTTTGGTCTTTAGCTGATTTGGCTCTCTCTTGTGCAGACAATCTGAAATAAATTGAGCCCATGTTAATTATTTAATAAACACATATTTGTATAATTAAATTAAGGTAAGGATTCTCAAATTAAATCAACCCAAAAAAATTCTTTGTTCTCAAACTAAGCCAAAACGGATTTTGAAAGTCTGTTATTTTTTGAATAAAACTAAAAGTGGCGGAATTTTTGTAGAAAAAGGACTGAAATTTCAAAGTATGGTGAAAAAAATAAACAAAAAAAATACCGGATCTTAAAAGTCCGGTACTTTTTTCTGAAATTATTTTTATGGACTTTCAATGTCCGTTTTGGGCTAGTTTAAATTGAAGAGTGAGTTAGTTTAACATTCAATTTTTTTTGGTTTAGTACAAAAATCTTACCTAAAACTAACATCCAAAACACTAATTAAAATAATAATAAAAAATAAAAATCATACATTGGAAATGCAAAGGATTGCAAGCTACTGATACTCCCATCCGATCTCTGAGAGAGCGAAATATCAGAACATCTCCCACTCAAATTAATCCCACTCAACACACTACTATCCTGCTCAGATATCACCGATCCGGGTCCAGCTGGCACAACCGATCCAGGGCCAGCTGGCGCAACCGGTCCAGCGCCAGCTGGAAGAACCGGTACGGCCAAATCCCGTCCAGCTGGCACGACCGGTACGGGTCCAGCTGGCGTGACCGGTACGGGCGGCACAGGAGACCACAAATTATTATTGTTGGCGATTTTGATGCTGAATAGCGATTCGTTTGAGGTCACGCTCCATTCCGAAATGTTGGATTTTGGCGCGAATATCGATGCGGGGATCCGGTTCGGTTCGGGCTCGACCCGGTTGGGTTCGACCGGGTCGGAACGGGTCATTATTTGCACTGGTGGTGACTCAACAGGTCGCAATAATGGCTCATCATTGTTAATAATATTACTGATATTAACATTATTGTTAATAATAATATTATTATTTTCGTCATTATTGTTACTATTATTGTTATTTTTGTTTATGTTATTGTTATTTGGGGATTGAGACATTTCGGAAACCGTGAACAAAAAGTCGTCGTCATCAGTATCAGAATCATACTCCTCATTCTCATTATTATTACTTATTAAATTCGGATTAATAATGGATTCCAATTGGATAAAATCATCCTCATTTTCTAACTCCGAAGAATGGCGGCCAGAAGAGGAAGAAGAGGAGGAAGAGCGATCCTTATCGGGTTCGGGTTTTACTAACGGGTCAGGTTGGATTTCGAATGTGAATGGTTCGAAATGAGTGTAGTTGTTATTGTCTTCGGTTTTGGAGGATTCGGGTTTGGGTAACGGGTCGGGTTTTGGGTGAGGTGGATCCATATTGGGGTTTGAGAATGTGGGGTTGTTATTTATATGGTTATTTTGCCAACTGGTTAAGAGAAAAAAACAAAGAGAAAAATGTTAAAAACATAGTTAAATTGTGTATTGTATCGAAAGTATGTCGCAATTTCTGATAATTGAAATTAATTTCCAAAATTTGTCATGTTTGATAATCAGACTGCGCAACCAATAATGACTATGACTAGAACCATGCAACAAAACGAAATATTTTATGTTACATGAAGGACCAAATTCATAGGGAAGAATTAACAAAACAAGAGAAATTCGATCAATCAAGAGATTATTTCCTACAGCATTGCACAAATCTTAAAAATACTTACCACAAACGAGGGGATTACATTTACAGCACAGCCAAAGCGCAAACACCATCTCAATTCCTAAATCAACAGAATGAAACAAGGCGATTTGATAATTAATTAAGCTCAAATTCAGACAAAATGCAGCTAATTTCACGTAAAATCAAAATCAAAATCTCATACCTTAATCTTTTGCTACATGAACAAAAAGAAAAAGAATATAGACAGAGAAAGGGATTTTTTTGAGAAAAGAAATGGGGGAGGTGTAATCGCCAATTCAGGATCCGCTGTTTCTCACTCTATACTCAATATCT
Source organism: Juncus effusus (assembly GCA_027726005.1). Taxonomy (NCBI): domain Eukaryota; kingdom Viridiplantae; phylum Streptophyta; class Magnoliopsida; order Poales; family Juncaceae; genus Juncus; species Juncus effusus. Next base: position 10,606,610 of record CM050894.1, on the reverse strand, counting down.
GTGTGGCTTCCTTGTAAATGTCTACATACATACTCATAGGGACTCGTGGCGCCAAATGAAAGGATGTGTATATTGTAATATGTTTGGGATGAAGCAGCAGATCGGATTGAGCTCATCCAGACGACGGTTCGTTGCTCGCGCGAGATCGGATTAATTCTCTGAATGAACCCGGTCTACAGATATCGAATACACTAATCGGTCCATATGATTTGCCACAGACGATCAGCATATAATACGTGGCAAATCACAAGGTGGTCTCCCGCCACATATTCCGAAGATAGCAATCGTAGACAACCGGACCCACATGTCAGTGACACAAACTTCTCAGGAGTATGTACCCCAGCTCCAGGGAAGTAATCTAAGTCTCTTTCTCTATTCTGAGAAAACCCTAGCACTATTTCGTCTCTTGTCGCCATTTTCTTCTCTCTCGTACGAAGAAAGATCAAAAGGAAATAAGAAGAGAAATACTTCAAAAAAGAAGGAAGGATGGAGCTGGGACAGAACGATTACGAGAGGCTGATCTTCTTCGAGCACGCGCGCAAGGGATGCGAGGCCGCCTACGCTTTGAATCCGCTTGATGCTGACGTAAGCCTCTTTTTTGCTGTCTTTGTGTTGGTGTGTTTTGATCGATTGAGGGTTAGAATTGGGATTTTTGTTGGTTTTGGTTATTTTTTGAGTATATGAGCTTTATGGATTGGATAATATGTTTAGGGTTTTGTCTTGGGTCCTGAATCTGATTGTTTTTTTTGTTGCTTGATTTGAGATGAAGCTAAAAGTTTTGTGTGTTAAAATATCTCAGTGAATTTATTTCTGTTAAAGATGATACTTGATTTGGATTTATGAAAAATTTAACTTTTGAACAAATTAGATTGAATCTGATTATTGTTTTAATTCTTTAATAGAATCTGACGAGGTGGGGAGGCTCTCTTCTCGAATTATCTCAGTTTCAGAACGGACCTGACAGTCTAAAATATCTAGAAGGTACTATTTAATCAATCTATCAATTAATTATTTAGAAAGTACTGTGATTAATTAATTAATTAAATGAATTTGTTTTTTTAAGATGCTGTGGGAAAGCTGGAAGAAGCGTTGGAAATAAACCCTAAAAAGCATGACACGTTGTGGTGCCTTGGAAATGCGTACACAAATCACGCGTTTTTAATTCCAGATATTGATATTGCCAAGGTCTTTTTTGAAAAATCCGCCCTGTGCTTTCAATCCGCTTATAATGAGGTAAACTTTTTTTTTCCTTGTTCAGATATATATATTTTTTTAATTTAGGTTCTTATTTCTAATTGTTGTTTTTTGGCTTTTGAAGGAGCCTGAAAATGAACTATACAAGAAATCTCTCGAATTAGCTGCTAAGGTATGTTTGTATTATCTGTTTTTTATTTCATTATTTTATTATTATTGTTATTATATTGTTGTTATTATTATTATTATTTTGTTGTTATTATTATTATTATTATTATAAAAACAAAAATCCCTTTTTAGTCATCGTCGGGCTGAATTTCTAAAATTCAACCCTAATAGCCCATTTATTTCTTATATAACTACTTTATTATTCATAAATTCAACCCTAAACATCTTATTTTCAACCCTAATATACCGTTTATCTATCAAATAAACACTTCCATCAGGCGCCAGAACTGCACATGGAAATTCACAGACAGATGGCGAGCCAGCAAGCCACTCAAGCCGCCGCTTCCTCCACTTCCACCTCCAAGGTATATTATTCAATATTCAACATTTACACAAACCCCCCTGTAAAACCATAAATTACATTTAACCCCCTCTTTTTCCAACAGGGTGCGAAAAAGACGAAGAAGAAGAAGCAGAACAGCGATTTTAAGTATGATGTGCTTGGTTGGGTTGTGCTTGCGGTGGGAATTGTTGCGTGGGTCGGGTTCGCCAAGTCACACGCACCCGCTCCGCCTCCTATGATGTGAGAATATTTAATTAATTAATTTAATTAAAGTGGGAGGTGAGGGTTTAGAAAATGGATTGATGGATCCTGGTCCGAAGAATTTTGAGGGAGATAGAGAGAGTTTAGTTTAATAAGTTTATGAATTGTAGTGATACACAGTGGTGTATTGTTTTTAAATCTGGATTTATTATTTTGTTTTTGTGGTGTTTATTTTATTGTAATGGATGATTTAATGTGCACTGGGTTGATTATATATGTTTGGAGATTTGCCTCCGAATGATTAGGGGTTTGATTTAGTTCTTGCATTTGGTGGACTGGTTTTTAATTGTTTGTTGATTTAACATGATTCAAGTTATGTTTTTATGTGACATTCAGGTTTGCCTCTGAAAGAATGTTACTCTTTGAGTGCGAAAATAGTATTGACATATTAATTATTGATTCATGACAAGCAAGGGAAAAAGATAGATTATAGCAATAATGTGTTTGTTCACATGCTTTGCTTGATGGCTTTTTCATTCTGGAGTTTATATTTAAACTCGAAAAGAAGAAATATATATCATTTTCCGGGCAGGATGGACCGCAACCGTCCTGTCCAATTTGCTCTTGTTAGAAAACCATATTCCTTCTTGTATTCCCTCACAAAAGTAAACAACGGTAATAATACCGCCGTGAATTTACCGGATTTAAGAAGTTCAATAATAAATAATCTGTTTGCTATGTATTTGCATGACGGTATACACCCAAGTCAGGTTAACGGTCGTGGGGTTGTCATTGTTTGAGAGCTTGCGTAATTCCAGATGTATCCATTTTGTTCTTATTCCGAGTCTTATTCTCGTCTTTCCATCCAACACTCAATGTATCTGATACCGGATATCAACCAACCCATTGTTGTCATTTTAAATCTGTCATGAAGCCTTTCGCAGAAATTTTGTACTGTTTCTATAAACTCCACAATATTTACCAGATGATTTAGAGTTCTAAAAAGTAAAAAGAGTATACTTTGATCTCCATTAACAAAAACAAATTGAACATAACAACAGAACCGGTTCAGGGGTAAGTCCAGAAAACTGTATTATGTACGCATAAAACTTTGATACCTAGATACTTTTCTCAACTATGGTCTTTTTCATTTTCTTTGCGAATTTTTTTTGCATGTTACATAAACATATTTGAAACTTTGATTCCTAAATACCTTTCTCAACTATGGTCTTTTTCTTTTTCTCTTTTTGAACTTTTCACAATAGACCCTGCAATGACTTAAATTAGGAATCAAAGTTCAAAATTTGTTTAAAACCTACCTTTAGGAAATTCTAAACGAGCCTTTTCCATCTTTAGTTCCTCCCTAAATATGCTATAAACTAAACAATATATGAATCTATGTATATATAGTCATTTTTTAGTTTACATGAAGATGAGTCTGACACTGTTAAAAAAGAACTAATGGCCCAGATCCCTTGTTGAATTTCTCGCAGCATTAAGTTACTTTTGTTTTACAAATTTTTTATCTTGCAATTTCGGTATAATGCAGGGGTATTATACAAAGTTCTTTCCATCCAGCTTTTCAAGGCACCAAAACACTTCTCTACTTTATTTAAGGGGGCTTTGATGAACGTCCTGTGATTTTCTAAGGAGAGAAATGGCATCAAATATTGATGAAACCAGTTGTAATGAAGCCAGGCCGCCCAAAAGGGCTAGCAAAACTCTCCCAATAATCTTTCGTATTCCACCACTCGTTCGCGAGAGAAACAATTTCTACGAGCCTCAGCTGGTTTCAATCGGTCCATATCACCATGATAGTCCAAGCACTCAATGGATGAAACAACACAAGAACCAGTTCGCCGACGATTTTATCGATCGTCATCATATGTCTAAGTTGGTATGATTTGACACTAAAAACTTTATCTTGCTCCCAAGTATTATATTAATAGGAGAAAACGAAGGGAATTAATGATAAAACACTTTTCTTTTGAATCATGAAATTCCCAATTCTTTTTCTTCCCAACTTTGCAGTGTACTAGATGATAAAAAAATTGGAGCGTGTAATAGGCAAAGTTGGCAAAATCATTTAGTGGAAAGATATTGATACCTCCAAAAATACATTTTTTTCAATCATTTTATGATAACTAGGTCAGAAACTCACAATATCAAAATACATAAAATACTCAATATTCGTTTTTTAATTTAAATGTACTGATGTCCTTTTCTCAAGAACTCCAGAGCACATCCTAAAAGAATGTTTATGACACCATAACAAACTCTTTCTTCACTTTAAAAGAAATGAAAAATTATAGTTAGTCCCCAAATTCATCCTCTCGCCTGAATATCGTTATTCATTTTTTAGGAGTTAGTGGTCATTGAAATAAGTAATGATTATAAATTAAGTGGTGATTGAAATTTTAATTATATGTGGTTATTTTAAAATATTAGATGGTTAATAAAAATCAATATAAAATTATAAAAATTCATAGAAACTACCGTACTGTTAATTTTGACCATTTTAATACCCATAAAGAGGGTGATCTTGGAGGCTCTCTATATGTACTCTGAAAGAATTTCCTTACCAGACGACTTACTAGCTAATCAAGTTTATTTTTTCTGAAAAGGACTGCCTCGAAGAGCTGAAAACCCTCGAGGAACGTGCTCGCAAATGCTACACAGAAGATATATATGTCGTAAGTGAAAAATTTGTCAAGAGGTTGTTTCTTGATGGATGCTTTATTCTTGAGCTCTTATATAAGCTCGAGTCTGATGAGAACGGCACCCTTTGTCAGCCCGGATTGGGCCTCACAACCATTCTTTCTGATTTGCTCTTGTTAGAAAATCAAATTCCTTTCTTTGTCCTCGAGAAGTTGTATTCCATCGCGAAAAGACAAAATAATAGTAGTACTCCCCCGCTAATTTCAAGTGATCTAAGAAGCTTAATAAAAAATAATCTCTTTAATAAGTATTTGCAAGCCAGCTATATGCGGTCAAGTAAGGTTATTAATGGACAATCAGAGATCCACCATCTTCTTCACCTCTTCCACGAATTATCAAAACCATCTCGAGAAACAAATACAGCCAATGATTCTAGTGCTCAGAACAACAGCACTGCACTCGTAATTCCTTCTGCCTCTCGACTGTATGAATCATCTGGTTTGTTGCTGCAGATAAGAGATCCTGTGGGTGATATATTCGATGTGACATTTAAAGATAACATCATGTGTATCCCACAGATAGTCATCGACTCAACGAGGCGGACTTTGCTGATGAATCTGCACGCTTTCGAGCAGCACTTGCCAAAGTCAGATCGTAGGTGGACCGGCCTCATGGTATTGATGAGCTGCATTGTGAAAAACGTAAAAGATCTGGAGATTCTTCAAAGAAACGGCATCGTTCTCAACTTATTTCCTAGCGAAGAGGAGGCAATTCAGTTTTTCAAGCAGCTGAATCAACAAATCGCTCCTGACTTTAACAGCTATTGTTTTGCTGCCTTGTTTCGACAGTTAAATGAGTATTATGGGAGAACGTTTACAAAGTACAAAGCAGCGCTAATGCGTGACTTCTTCAACAATCCGTGGAACATTATTACTGTTTTTAGCTCGACTGTTGCGCTTTTGCTCTCTTTGGTGCAGACATTTTATACAGCTTACAGTGCCACCCACAACAAAGGATGTTAATTTCTCTTCATGTTTACTTGAACTTGGTGAAACTTTGTATCAGTTGATTGTGTCTTGTTATTTCTTAATAAATAAATTTCTGGAATTTGAATGATTTATTGTTTTCTTTTAGTTTAACCATTTTTTAAGTTTTATTTTGTTGTAATGGATCATACAAATAAAGTGCATATGCCTGATTCTGTTTTCGGTCATGATAAGCTGATCACTAACGGTTTTGTGGTTTTGTATTGGAAAACATCAGCAAACTCCAATTTCCAATCTTAGGTATTTAGAATTTAATTAAATCTCGGGCTATATGAAATCCAAATTTGAAATCTGACATAATTCTCATATTTCAAATCCAAAAATACAAATTTCGGCTTCTCTGGAACCCAAATTTCAAATCCTAAATGTTAGGAATCCAAATCCAGGGTCATAAGATTCCATATTTCTAGTCATGGAATATATATAAATCCATATTTCACATCTTGGATTATAAGAATCCAAATCTAGGTTTACATAAAACCCAAAATTCAAATCTCACATTACGAAATCCCAAATCTCTGTCGGGGGTCCTGTGACCCAAATCTCTCTGTCAATTAAAATCACAGGTCAGTTATATATGTAAAACAAATATCAAGTATCACATTTATTATTATTATTATTATTATTATTATTATTATTATTTTTTTTTTTTATATATGCAGAATAAAACTTAAAAAATGGTTAAACTAAAAGAAAACAATAAATCTCATTACATAAGAACACAACAAATCTGGATTATTAACTCACTGTTTATCATTTGTTACTTACCACACATCAGTCATCTCATCACTCATTTTTTGAAATGGAACAGCGCTCAATCTTCTTCCTCTCCTTCTCTCCATTTCCCAAACAGAACATCCCTCATGAGCTTCATATTCCAAAATCCAAACCACTTCATTCATTAAAACGGACTCACCAATATATTGTATATAACGGAGACGAAATTACAGTCAGCTTGAGACGCGTCAGTAAGAGAGTGACGTGGCGGGCGTCTATTTGCTGGATAAGGACACTGTGGAAATGAATAAATGATGGATTTAATTTAATTTAAGGCCAACAAAAAAAATCGAAGTCTCTTTCTCTCTCCTCTCTCTCGCCAAACCCTAAAAAATCCCTTTGCTTCTGTTTCTCTCTCCTCTAGGGTTTTGAATCTGATCTTCTATCGAGTGATTAATGTAAGCATTTTTTCTCTTCTCTTTGTTTAATTGCAGTTTCGCTTTTGGGTTTTTTCGGGGAGAAATTGGGAATTTAGTAGTGGGTCCGTCTTAATTGTTTGAACTTTGATTGTGTGAGAGGATACATTTCATTTCGCTCTTTTTTATGTAGATATTTTTGGGAGTAAAAATTAAGTCTATTTTTGGCCTAATTTTACTGGGTTTCAGTGACTATTAGGGTTTTGAGAAGTTTCAGCTAGGGTTTCAGCTTCATTTCTGTTTCCTTCTCAATTTAAGACCCTTAATTTAACCACTAATTCCTCAATTTATGCCATTATCCAATTGAAAAGGAACCCACTAATATTTACTCTTTTTCTTACATTTGCAGATAAATTAATACTCAGGTTCATCTAAATTATTCGCGAAATGCAAACAAGGAGAAAAACAAATACAAAAAATAATTCCTCAAAGGAAAATACCAGCAATACGACTAGAATAACTCGAAATGTCGGTACGAGAGATAATTCCAATAATGACCCTAAATCCCCTAGGGTTTCCAAAAAGACAGCTGGTACGACAGTACCTGACAAGAAAGTTTCAGATTTGATTACCTCTTCAGTGAAAAAGCAAAAACCAGGTACCGAATTCATATTTTTCTGATATTTTTTCAGTTATTTATGTTAATTTTGACGTAATAATATACTATTTTTTTGTAAGGATTTGTGTATTTATCTAATTTACAGTTAGACTCCTTTCAAAGAAAAATGAGGAAGAAGGTAAGGACTTGAGTAAAAGATTTGATTCAACTGGAGAGGATACTGGAGATGTTTCTATGGATCAAAAGGTCAGTTTTGTGACTTTGTCCTTTCATTTTTTTTATTGGATTGCCTTAATTGGCGATCATATATTTCAACTTTGCCCAATTTAATACTCTTCTACATATTTACTAAATCGTAAATCCTCAATTTTTTATTTTAATCAACCTAATCTTTATTAATACAACAGAATTCAGAGGATTTAAACGAACGCGAAGCCATTTTTTCTCCAACCTTCCATCATCACAACGGTAACAACAACAACAACAACAATAATAATTATAATAATAACTCGCAAATTTCAAAGTTTCAAACTTAAATGATACACACTGATACTATTTATTTTATTTATTTATTTTTATATATTTATATGTTTATATATTTATTTATTCTTATTTATTTCAATATTAATTTATTTGTCAGCCACGGAAGAAGAAGAATCACAAAAACAAAACACCTGCACGGTTCCCAACGCAATGCTGACATCAGCCTCCGAACAAAAGGACTTGAGCGGGCTCTCGACCTCCATCTCGTCGATCTACTTCCAGCTCCACGGCCCCGCCTCCCTCAACAAACTCCAGTGCCTCGACGAGGAGACTCAGGAGTCCGTCTCCAGCCACGAAAATGACGAAATGGAAGAAATGGAAGTCGAGGAGATGGAGGAGGAGATGGAGAGCGACGAGTTCGACCCGTATGTTTTCATAAAGGAGCTGCCGGATTTGGACCTCGTGGTGCCCAGGTTCAGACGGGTTTTGCTTCCCAAGAAGACCAGGAGCTGTCCTGAGACGACGCTTGTTCTGGATTTGGACGGTGAGATTTCAATTTGTTTATGCCCATAATGAATATGGATGGCCTTAATTCTTTTCACTAAAATTTAACAGAAACCCTAGTCCACTCCACCCTCGAACCGATCCCGTCCGCAGACTTCACATTCCAAGTCAACTTCAACCAGAAACTCCACACGATCCACGTCAAATGCCGCCCTTATTTACCCGAGTTTCTACAAAGAGTCGCTCTGACGTTCGAGACGATAATCTTCACGGCGAGCCAGAGCATTTACGCGGAGCAGTTATTGAACGTGTTGGATCCGAAACGGAAGCTGTTCAGGCATAGAGTTTATAGGGACGATTGCGTTTATGTGGAGGGGAATTATTTGAAGGATTTGACGGTGCTTGGAAGGGATTTGGCTAGGGTTATTATCGTCGATAATTCGCCACAGGTTAGTGATATTTTTTGGTTTTTGGTTTCTTTTTGGGGTTTTTTTGGGATGTTTTGTGTTATTTTGGGTTTGTTCTTGTTGTTTGGAGATGCTGGTTTTGTTTTGTTTTCTGGGTTGTTTGTTCCTGTCGTGACATAGTTTTGTTATATTTTAGGTTAAAAGCCCCTGCCATGTTGAAAATTGCAAAAAAAAACCTGCATATTGCTGAAATTGATTTTAAGGAATGTTTTCTGCAATTTCCATTAATGGAGGGACGGCAGAATGCAGGGGCTTGTTTGCAATTTTCTCTTTTTTATTTCAACCCCATTGGAAAGCGGAGCATTATTTGTGAAACAAAATTATAATATTTATCACTTCTTATGTTCTGTAGGGGGTATATGTGATATTTGATTTTTTTTTTTTCAGGGGTATAAGTGAAATTGTGTTAATTTCCTTGCTATTTCATATTGAATGATTTTGTTTTTTTATTATCTTTTCAGGCGTTTGGGTTTCAGATTGATAATGGAGTGCCGATCGAGAGCTGGTTTGACGATCCAAATGATAAAGAATTATTACATTTATTGCCATTTTTGGAAAGTTTAGCTGGAGTGCAAGATGTAAGGCCTTTAATCGCCCAAAAATTTAATTTGCGTGAAAAGGTTATGGCTGCAAATTCTCTCTCCATTGATTTCAAATCCATGATTTGAGGAGAAAAAAATTAATTAAAAAAAAAAAAAATCAAATGAGACTTCAATTAATCTATTGCTTTGATGTTTCAGTTGTTCTATTGCAATAGAAATAAATTGGTTTATTGTCCAATTTATTTCCCCCCTTGGTGTGTGTAGATTTGTTTTTTCATTTTTTTGATGTTTTATGTAACATTTGGTATTGTTGTATATCAATTGTCAGGTAGACTAGAGGATTTGGGGGGAAATGTGTTCTGTATACATCTGTATACATTGTGATTTTAATAGATAATGCTATGAAATTTTTGGAAAACGCATATAATTTGTTATTTTTTTTTAGCACAAGGGGTGGAATTCATTCATTTTCTAGGTGAGCCAGAGTATCATAATCTGCTGAAATGGACAATGCTATATGATGACTAACAAGGTGGACAACAACCTTGAAAAGTAAGATAACTAATATTTCAGCAAACCACACTTAACATTGTTTTAGCAATTACAGAAGTACCAATCGTGATTCATCAAAGCTGACGTTGCCACAAACTAATTAAATAAACGACAAACGCACAAATTAATTAAATAAACGACAAACAAAACAAATAAACCGATGACTAGAACGACATAACAATACAAACACAACCATATCATTAAGTATAAAACTTAAAATAGAGACAACAAACCAAACAAATGGAACGATGACTAGAATGACGATAACGATACAAACACAACCATATCATTAAATAAAACTTAAAATAAGGACTCTGCATAAACGATCGGAACACACCCAAAATGAAAACAGTGTTACTGAGCATTATGCATGCACACAATTACTTATTTGAACTTGCGGATAGACTCCATTATATTGTCGGGTAGATTCATATCATGAACTAGTTGAACTCCGTTTGACGAGTAACAATGATGATAATGCGATGATGGTCGTTCTAACTTTTTCTCTTTGTTTGACGACGGTTCATAATGAATAGAATATTGCGATGGTGCTGATGGTAGCATTTGCACAAGGGGCTTTGGGATATATGTAAATGTAATAGTGGTGGGGGGCTCTTGGATATATGTAATAGTGAAGAACGTGACAACAGTGAGGCTGCATGTAATCGAGAGTTTATCATCTTTAAGACAATTTGAGGCCTCCAGGTCTGATCTTTTGATGAACCGGCTGAATCCCCAAGACGCGTTATCAGAATCGGGGTCAAATGTTTGAATTGTAGAACTTGATATGGTTATGGACTTGCCGACATTGCCGTTGGACTGGCTAGGGTTTTCATAGTCATCAAGATTAAAAGAAGCAGTTGCCTCCACTGGCTTCGAGGAACTAGAACTAATCAATTCAATAGAAAGGGACATGTAGTCGGAGCTGGCTGCATCAACGCCGTGATGGCCCATTTCGAAGGTGTCAGACTTGATGTAGCTCTTGTTGGCCAGAGCTTTGCTGGTGACTGAGTATTCGAGAAATATTCTTCTTTTTTTATTTGAAGTATAAATCTATTATAATTTGACTTGGCTTATAATTATATTAGCACTTGGGAAAATATGAAGGAAAAAAATCTAGTTTGCTCTTTTAAATTGTTTGCGGTTGTTATATTTTACTGTGCATTTGTACTTTGATCTACTTAAATAACCACTGTAAGCTTGATGTTTTTTTAATTTTTTTGAGATTCAACTTATATTTAATGAGTTAAAAAACTTTTTTAAATAAGTGCTAAATAAGATTGTGTTTGTCAGAACCCATACTTGTAAGCTTGGAGTTTATCCCATTACCAAATGTAAACGAACTTTTATATTAATCTAAAAAACAATAACGTAATATGCCTTCAAAACTTGTTTGTGGTTATTCATGTGTCTATGACAAAACATTTTATGAGACACATAGTAAACAAACCACGGTTTGGAAGGGGGATACTCAAGCCCTATCCAAATTTCCTCAAAAAAAAGTAAATAAACCACGGATTAAACATCTCGTCTAACATATGTTGTGTATGCAGAGAACAAATAAGAGATTTTTCTGATGAGATGTTATTAAGGGGAAAATATTAATATAAAAACAAAAATTTGAAGTGTGCCAATTAATTACTCGGTCGTTGTAGATCATATTTTATATTTCGTGATAGGGAAATTCTTCCATGCCCACCAAAAATATTGAGCGGATCAAACCATATTTGAATGGATTGAATCCTAACCTTCCACCATACAAGAGGAAATTTTGTCACAGAGGGACAAAAAAAAGATTGACCGGTCATACTTTTCATTCTTCTGTTTTCTCTTTCCTTTCTTTGCTATATCTGTAATAAAAACTTATCTAATGTTAATCTCCTAAATATTAAATATAATATAATATAATATAATATAATCTAATATAATATAATATAATCTAATCTAATCTAATATAATATAATATAATCTAATCTAATATAACACAATATAACATAATCTAATATAATTTAACATAACACGACATAATATAATATAATCTAATACAACATAATATAATATAACATAATATAATCTAATACAACATAATATAACATAATATAATATAATATAACACAACATGAAATGACATAATCTAATGTTGTTTCTTTCTTTTGTACAAGATTTTGTCCAAGTTATGTCATGAGAGAATATGATTTTGCAAGATTTTGTCTATTTTTGTCAAAAGATTTTGCAAGATTTATTTAATTTTTAGGAGATTAATATTAGGTAAATTTTTATTACAGATATAGCAAAGAAAGGAAAGAGGGAACAGAGGAATGAAAAGTGTGACCGGTCAATCTTTTTTTTTATTTCTCTGTGACCAAATTGCCTCTTGTAAGATGGAAGGTTAGGATTCAATCCATTCAAATATGGTTTGATCCGCTCAATATTTTGGTGGGCATGAAAGATACACCCTTCGTGATATATGGGTGGAATTATATTGTAGATCATGTTTGCTGCGATTTCCGTGAAGGAATTCTGCGTTGAAGTCATCAAAGAAAATGACTACTATAATTTGTTAAGACTTCCCTATTTACTCCAAGTCCGGCCACTTCATATTCTGTGCTAATTATTATCCCCTTAGCAAAATGAATCCATAAAATGTTGATAAGTCCAAGCAAAAAAAAATAATATTTGTGTTTTTCTATGTAAGTTCATCTTGAAAATTGTAATACATGTATCCACCATCTAGAAATATGGATCATGTATTTGGATAATTGTGTGAGTTTAATATTAGGGTTTAATGTGATTCATGTATGCATGAACCATTTAGCCTATAAATAAAACCAATTTTGTTTTGTAAGAGATAAGGAAAAAGAAATATATTAAGAAAAATTAAGTAAAAAAAAATTGTTCTTCTTCCATTAAAATTGTAAGTTTGTGAGGGTAAATCCACATAAACTTGTCTTGTGTTACAGATTTTCAAAATTTGATAGCTCAACGGTAAGAAACCGGTTAATTTTGAGAAAATCTCAAATTGCTAATCATGGCAAATCCGTTTAATTCTATGTTTATAAAGTGTAACAACTCATTAATCATGAATTGTCTAAAAAAATTCAATTTATTCACACGTCCATCCAAATATTTTGTTTTTTCTTTCAGATTTTTTTATATAAATTTGTTTTATTGTCATGTAGGTGAATTAATGTAAATGTCTCGGACTTGGTGCGATTTCCACGAAGGGAGCTGGCTGCGTTGAAGTCAAGAGAGAAAATGACCACTACAATTTGTTAAGACTTAACCTAGTCTTAAGTCCGGCCGTTTCAAATTTACTCTGTAGTTTTAGTTCCCTTCTTTCATTTTCTATCATGTGTATGTGAAGTTGTAAACCTTGTAAATAATAACATTTTATTTGTTTAAATACAACTATAGTAGTCAAAACCTACTACCTCAAAAAATAAGCTTGTTAATGTTCCGCAAAACTTGTATCTTGAATGTTCCTTCTTCTGAAATTATGTATCTCTATTCTCTAAACAAATATAAGTACCCACTTTGAGTCTATAAATTCATACAAAAAAACCACACAAAGAGAGATGGAAGAAAGTGAGGTTAGACATGCCAACCCAAAAATAAGATCCTTCACCCATCTCACTTAAACAAAGGCTCCTCAACTTGCAAAGAAATTCAGAAGAGACGGAACCATTGACCATTTTTCGCATCCCTAGCAGTGTGCGTGAGAGCAACAAGCTCTATTATGAGCAACAAATGGTGTCAATCGGGACGTACGACCAAGTTGCATCATCTCCACGACTTTTTGGCTCATTTTCCTCGAGTCGAAATAGAAGACCTCCTTGGTGAAGTAAGATCCTTGGAGACACAAATGCGGGGATGTTACAGTGAGAACATATGTCATCTTGAAAGTAATGAGCTTGTTGAGATGCTGCTGCTAGATGGGTGCTTTATCCTCGAACAATACTACAAGTGGATTAATGATAAGCCAGACTCGCTATCAAATGTGAGTTGGGTCGAACCCATTATTGTGTGTGATTTTTTGTTAATGGAAAACCAAATACCTTTCTTTGTTCTTGAAAAGTTGCATAGAACTTGTAGTAGTAGTATTGGTTCTTTAGGAGATACCCAAAGCCTTTTAAATACTGTCAAGTGCATCCTTCGTTATCGTCCATTACTGGGTATAAAGCCATCTCAAGTTGATATACGTAGTTGCAAAATTCATCATTTGCTCCGCTTTTATCATGAATATTACGTGCCTAAAAATTGTACTTATGAAAAAAATCAAGGCATCCTTCAAAGAAAGAAAAAAAAAATCAAGGCAAACTTCTGTTTATTCAAGGACGTGGACTCTCTTCGTTCCCTTATCATTCGGTTCTTTCCAAAGCCAGACCAAAAGGATGCAACTAATCAGGGCCGGTCCTGTATTTTGAGGGGCCTTTGACGATTTTTATCATGAGCCCTTGAGATTTGAAAAAATATTATCCAAAATTAAATAAAAAAATCTTGTAAACACAAAAATTAATAAGCATTAAAAGTGAGTTTCAAAAAAATTACATAACATCATGATAACAAATATTCTTCATAAAAAGATATTACAATAACAAATAATTATAGCTTAAAAATGGTTCTTCTTTTATTTTTTGAAGCAAATACATCAATTAAACTTGAATAATCTAGATTTTCCGTGAAATCATTTTCAATAGATAACATAGCCAATCCATTTAACCTTTCTTGCGACATGGTTGATCGTAGATAATTTTTTATTAATTTTAATTTCGAAAAACTTCTTTCACCTGATGCAACCGTAACCGGAATAGTCAAGAGGATTCTATAAGCAATCCAACAATTTGGATAACAAATTTCCATTGTCTTTAAATAATTGAGCACTTTAATTGGTTTGTTGACTTCTTTCGGTAATCCATTTTTCAAAATTTTCAACTCCATGTATAAGTCTTCTCCGTTGATATCGGAAACTCCGCCATGTGATAAAAACTTTTCAAGTTTCGTACAACCTGCCACCAACGATTGATCCGTAGATTCTTTTAATTTAAATAAAAAACCAAAGTTTTTCTTATATACTTTGAATTGTTCAAACCTACTATTGAGCGAAGAAAGAGCTATATCAACAATGCTCAAGAAATAATTAATTCTAAACGATTCTTCGGCTGATTGAGGTATTTCTTCATTAATATTCTCGTCAAATTGTCTTTTTCTGTGAATAACACGCTTTTCAATAAATTTCGGCTCAACTCCCAATTCATTACCAAATAATAATACAAATTTGAACAAAAGAATTGAATATAAAATAATGAAACAGACTACAGAGAGAAAATTACTCTTGAATTGAGAATTTACAACAAGTTGTCGAAACTAGAAGCAATTAGGGATGAAATTTGGACCTGAAAGATGATGCAAATTAAAAATTAGAAAAAAATTATGACAGGAAATTGAAGACTAGAAATAAAATTATACTACAGATTATTGAATTGAACCTTGAGCAAACGAAAAAATATCTCCAAATTGCAAGAAATTGGATGAGCCCTAATAAGACGAAAATGAGGAATTTCCAATTTATTCTTGCCGCCAGGCCTTCCATGGCTCCATGCCATTTCCATATTCTTCATTTTATTTCCATTTTGATTTTCATTTCCTCCTTTTTTATTTTCTTTCTGTAATGAAGAGTGGGGGATGGAGTGGAGAGGATTTATATGATGGGCCTATTTAATTTGAGTTTATAATGGGCTTTACATTTTTATTAATATAGATAAGTTATATATAAATATGGGGCCTTGGGTTTTTGGGGGCCTTAGGCAAATGCCTACTGGGCCAAAGCCCAAGGCCGGCCCTGCAACTAATATTGTCCCTTGCGCTACTGATTTGTAAGAGCCCGGTGTGGTTTTCCAGAAGAAACAAACTCCGAAAAGTTTATATGAGAACATTTTCTGACGGCATTTTGGAAATTCCATGTTTTGAGATATCTATTTCTCATAAGAAAATAATATCAAATCTCCTAGCATTTGATGGAACCAATCGATGGAACATTTCGCTTCCCCTTTGTAGATATCTAGCACTTCTATACCATCTTATAGATACAACCGAGGATGTGAAGTTGCTCGAGCAGTGCTGAATAATGAAGAATGTCGACCCCCATTATGAGGACACAATTGCCTTTCTTAACCACTTAGAGAGCCTCAATTTTTGGGATCCGGATGTTAATCACTTTGCGGATCTGTCTAGCGATATAAAAATGTATTATAATGGTACCTGGCACTGGCACAGAGCAAAGCTTATGTTAGAACTTTTGCTTGAAAATACCGATTGTGATTAAGAGTTTTTATAAAATTAAATATAGTAAATAAAATATTATATTTAAAATAATATTTTTTGATAGAAAATAATAAAAGTAATGATTAAAACGTTTTTACCCGAGCGAGTGAACTCTGTCCTAAGGTGTATTTTTCTCACGTGCGAGATATGAAAATCACCCCAAGATACTACGGGTAACGTCTTTTCTTAGGGTCACGTCCATAAAAGAGACTGATAAGAGCCTCCTTAAATACCCAACTTGATGTATAAAATATTTATATATAAAATAGAATATTAGGAGTATATGTAGGGGATTATTATGAGTATATATATTATATGATATCTTTTCTCTCTACTTCTCTCTGATTCTATCTATTGGAGTCCTTCTGGTGGTATATATATATAATAAGAATATTGGTAGTGGCTTGTGCGTTTTGGATTTAGGGAAGTAATTACAATATTAATGACAAAATGTTACACAAGCCTTGCATGGACAATTAATAGGTTTAATCATGTATAGGTTACAAAACCGTGACAGCCAATCCAAGTAATGCAAATAACTTATGAATTATTTAATACTAATTTTGAGTTTTCAATATATGCTCCAACAGCTTAAGCGTGATTACTTCGGCAATCCATGGTCCATCATCTCTTTAGTGGTTAGTTATGTATTAATCATCTCTTTAGTGGTTAGTTATGTATTAATGGTGTTAGGAACCGAGATGCAACAGAAAACACAGAAATCAAGACACAAGAACAAAAATATTTTTTTACGTGAAAATCCTAAAGAGGATAAAAACCACGGCCGCTAACACTCAACACTTTCTTTATACTTGAAAGAAAGAGAAATACAATACAATTGCTTGCGGTTGTTGAAATGAATAAAACTCTATCCCTACCCCTTTATTTATAGGATAATCATATCTAATACAAGGAAATAACCTAAAGAATTATTACCCCAATTAACACATAATACATGGAAATACAAATATAAGGAAATAAACATATTTCTAATTCCAATTGTCACTTGGAAATAAGTCATGGCAAATAAATATAGAGAACTTTCCTATCTCCTGCAGACTTTCATTTTTTACGGTATTTAGAGTTTTCCAGAAGTTTCCACACAAAACAAATGATTCTTACTTTCGTACATACATACTATACAATCTATCCCTACAAAATAATTAAATTCATTAATAGTTGATTGATCCTCTTAATTTTGTTTTGTTTGATCCACGTGTGAATGTATCATATATTCTTATTTGTTTGTTGTTGTTATCTTGGTAGATGGTTATATATTTTTTGCTATTGTTTTGTTCGATGCAGTTTGCAAAGAAAAACATTCAAAAAATTTATGGAACACTAAGAATGAAATTACATATTTTTTCAGGAAACTTAAAAGAAAATTGTGATTTTCTGATGGAACATCTTTTGTTCTATCATTGGGGATCTTTTGTTAACCTAGCTTTATTCCTCTCGTCTTTCTTTGGCCAGCTTTTGTTCCCTCATGGGGTTCAAATCGTCCAATCTTGGCCATCTTTTGGCCCCCCATGGGGTTCCGTTTCTCCAAAGTAATTGATCAATAGAAGCAAGAGATCAACGCTCTCTTAATAAATAGCCCGTCCAATCTAATTTCATCTATCACCACCAAAAGTAAATCTCTCAATTGAACAAAACCACACCGTTGAGAGTAAGATGGCACAACTTGCAGATCAAGTGAATATAAAAATCTCAGAGATTGCAGAACCTACTTTCGAACAAAGCCCGACGACATTCCGCCGCCCCTCGCGTCCACCACCTTTTCTTGCCCATGGAAGAGAAAATCATTTGGTGATGTCCCTTAAGCAGAGTCTTAGTGAGTTGCCAGATAAAGATGAGGTGCCTGATTCTTTCCTCATCTCACGCATCCCAGACAGCATTCGTGTAAGAGTCAAAGATTTTTGGGATCCATGGTTGGTGTCGATTGGTCCGTACCACCGTGGGAGAGAGCATCTGCGAGTCATGGAAAAGAAAAAGGTGCGTTTCCTAAGGGACTTCTTGGCTCGTTCGCCATCGGTTAGTTTGGAGGGACTAATCGAAAAAATGAAATCCCTTGAGAGTAGAGCACGTCAATACTATAGAGAAAATATTGAACTTGATAGTGACCAGTTTGTTGAGATGTTATTCCTTGATGCTTGCTTCATAGGCGAGTTCATCAATAAGTGTAAACAAACAGACGGGTTATCCTCGATCGAATTTGGCCTCATTGGTAACACAGTAGATCTTTATTTTGACATGCTCTTGCTAGAAAATCAAATACCGTTTTTTGTTCTTGAGAGCATCTTAGATGTTTCTGATACTGCTACTTTTGTGGGAAGTTACAATTTTTTGTACCTAAATCAAAATCGAAAGAAGCCACCTTCTTGTCAAATTGCTCATTTGGTCCACCTATGTTATCAACTCAATGTTCCTCTTAACATAACCCCATACAAAAGCAACTCAAAATCTTATACCATGACCATCAAGCTTAAGCAGCTATTTCTTTCAATTAAGTGTAGGTTTGTCTCACAGCCAGCACAAAATAGCAGTAAAGAGTCACTTGTTGATATTGTGCTTCCAAGTGCTAGCGAGCTTTGTGAGGCTGGTATCACTTTCAAGAAAAAACAATCCCCTCTCAGTCTCCTTGATATAACATTTAATAAAGGCATCATTGAAATGCCCCCAATTTTCCTGGATATTAATCAGAAGAGGATCTTAATAAATCTTCTTGCATTTGAACAAAGCAAATATGGCTTAGATTCTTTCTTCTTGTCTAGCTACCTCCATTTAATGCAGTACATTGTCAGAACAAACAACGACATGAAAATTCTCAGAAAATGTGGTATCATCAGCAACTTTGAGCCCAATGAAGAAGAAAGTGCCTCATTCTTCAATCATATTGCTAATATGATTTTCATGGACTCGAAGAAAAACCTTTTCCACGAACTGTTTAATGATATCAAGGATTACTACGAGGGAAGTTGGCATCAGTATAGGGCAAAGCTAAAGCGTGATTATTTCAACAGCCCATGGTCGATTATTTCACTGGGGGCTGGTTTCACATTGCTGGTTCTCACTTTCCTACAAACTATCTACGGAATCAAATCCTACAAATGAATCACATTTATGTGCTTGTTATCTTCTCTGTTGGTGCAATTTATGTGTTTGTGTGTTTTTTTGAAGCTGCGGCAGGCGATTGCCTACCAAGATGCAAGTTTTTGCTGGTTGTTGTTTCTTGTTTGAATTGCTTACGGTTTGAAATGTGTGGCATGCATGTAAAAGATTGAACTTATTTATATACTCAATGCATGAAAATTATATTGTGTAGGAGATGCGGCTCAACTGTTTTGATGTTGAAGATTCTAGACAAATATTAAGACGGGAGTTATTTAGTTCTTTTTCTAAACAACCATTGAGTTGTTAGATTTGTTAAATATTTTTTTTTTTAGAATTGCTAAATAATCAATCGTTTATTGTTACTTATATTAATAAGAAGTAGCAATTACAATACATTGAAAAAAAGAAAATAAAAAAAATAAAAAAAATTCCAAAAGAGCTCTAGCCATAACGAGCCTAATTTTCATATCAATGAAAATAACTAATTAATTGAGCGTCTTCGCCTACGTCATCACGTCAAGAGGAAAGATGATGCTTCGGACTAGAGTTTCGCCCCAATAGAAAGTCGGCGCCAATTATGCCACGGTTAGAATTTTGCCTCAAGAGAAAGTCAACTTCGATTGTGTCACGGCTAGGTACCGTCCAAGAGGAAGACGACGTCGATTGCGTCACGGCTCGTGTTTCGCCAAGAGGAAGATGGTGTTAGTTGCGTCATGACTAAGGTTTGCTCAAGACTCAAGAGAAAGACGGCATCGATTGCGTCACGTGTAGGGTTTTGGTCAAGAGGAAGACGGCACCGATTGCGTCACGGCTAGAGTTTCGTCCAAGAGGAAGACAACATCATTATGTCATAGCTAGAGTTTCGTCCACGAGAAAGACGACACTGAATGCACCACGGTTGGGACCGAGGTTACGTTAAGCAATGCCAAATCTACTAGAGGTGCTGATGGATGAGAGAGCTTCTCTCGTCACATCGACGGAGCATCAAAACGACCGAGAAGGCGTCCGCCTTTTGTCTCATTGAGAATGAGAACCATGGCGGAGCTAGGGTTAGAGTTAGAGAAGGGAAAAAAGGGGAGAAGGAGTGGATTTCGACTGGGGTTTTGGGATCGGAGCAAGGGGGACGGGAAAAGATGGTTATGGGAAGGACGGAGCCACGGGGATCCGGGGGAGGCGGGGGTCCGGCCATCTCCGCCTAGAGTGAGAACCAAAGTATTTATTTTTCGTTCTTCACAAATAATTTCTTTTGCTTATTTCTCTTTTTTTCCTTGTCATTCATCTTTTCTTTTTCTGTTTCTCTTCCTTTGTCCTTTTTTTTCTTTTGCTTATTTCCTTTGCGTCAAAAATGGTATATGGCAAATAGAACAAGCTGGACTGGGTTTTTTTGGGCCTTTAACAGCCCCCTACTGGCCGGATCGGGCCATGATTGGGCATTTTATTTATTTTCTCAGCAAAATATAGTCTCTCTTTATTTACTAGAAGGGTATAAATTATAAACTTTATTATACTACACTGCTTTGGATTGAAGAAAGATACTAAACAGTGAAATATCTCTACGGTAAACATAATTTTCTTTTTATTTATTTTCTCAGCAAAATATAGTACCCTGTCTATCTTCTATTATTTTACTGTTCCATCGTATAAAATCAAAC
This sequence comes from Juncus effusus, assembly GCA_027726005.1. Taxonomy (NCBI): domain Eukaryota; kingdom Viridiplantae; phylum Streptophyta; class Magnoliopsida; order Poales; family Juncaceae; genus Juncus; species Juncus effusus. The sequence continues at coordinate 10,585,613 of CM050894.1, read as the reverse complement.
ACCTTACAATAGAATAGAAATAATAGAATGCGATAGTGGCCTATTCATTCATATTCTCCAATTCTAAAAAAAAAACAGAAAGAAATGAAAAATAAACAAAACAAAACAAAACGTCACTACTTACCGTGTACAAGCGACGTCATATCTTACTCACCGAGTCATACGACAAAAAGAACACATGAGTCCTCTATAATATATAATCAAGTCCATATACTTACAAAATATATATCTACACCTGGTGCAGTCACTCGTAAACTAATTCACTACAAATATTAAATATACAATTCAAATTTATCAAATTATACTTTTCGAATTGTATTAATTAAATAATTGATCGAAATTCACGTACTTAAAAGGTTACTAAATACTTCATTGTAATAAATAACAAAGATAATTATGTTAATACAAATATATACAATCTGAGCTTATAGACCATGGGCACCCAATGATTTCTGAAGAAATTGCAAGCCTAGTTCTCTTCTTCTACCCCAAAAAAACAAAAACGAAACAAAATGGAACTACCAATCCTTCACTCTTTACGCCCCTTTAAATAGCGCAGAAACTGAAATCAATACTTCATCAATTTCCATTCGAAGCAATCTGAGATACCCAATTTGAGAAAGAGAGAACTGTTCTTTGAGAGTGAAAGAGTGAGAGAAGAGATGGAGAAGAGTGGTTACAGCAAAAGGGTTTTGTTAGCAGTTGGTGATGATGAGGTTTCCAAGGGGATCGTCTACCATCTTGCCAAATTCGGATGCAGGTATGAGAATTTGTGATCTGTTTTTTAATTTTTGTGTAGATTTATTTGGATTTTGGTTGTTTTAGCTTGGTTGGTCTGGTTTGTTTCCACTGAATTAGGGTGTAATGATCATGATTTTGTGTTTCATGGGTTTATTACTCTCATTCCAATCTTAATTGGGTCTGAATTACAATTGATTGATAGTTTTAATTCAGATCCTTCTTCTAAGACTTCTATTCTAACCTTTTGTGTGCTCTTTTTTTCTGTAAATTTTTAGCTTGGTTTTGTTAGGAGATGAAAGTTCGCTAAACAAAATGGTTAATGAGATCACAAATTCATTGGACGGAAGCAAACAAATTCAAGTCGTCAATTTGAATTTCGAAGAAGAAAAAGAGTCAACCTTCGATTCAGCCGTCGATAAAGCTTGGAATTTGTACAACGGACTGGACTCATTTGTTAATTGCTACTCTTTTGAAGGTAATAATTACCAACAAAAAAAATTCATCATTTAACCATCAAAAACCCAAAGAAAATTTCTTTTTTCTATACTCACTATTAAATTCTTTTTCTAACAGGGCCAATGCACGATATTTTGGACATAAGTGAAGAAGAGTACAAAAAGACAGTGAGAATAAACATAATGGCACCATGGTTTCTAATGAAATCCGTTGCGAAAAGAATGAGAGATAATTCGGATAAAAATCCAAATTCAGATTTGGGATGGTTTTCAATTGTATTTCTGACCCAAATTCTTGGGGCGGAAAGAGGACTCTATCCTGGCTCAGCCGCTTACGGTGCCAGCCTGGCATCCGTTCAACAATTGGCTCGCGTAAGAAATATTTTTTTTATTAAATTGATAAATTTGCGAATAGGCCCCTCAATTATGCCTAAATTGCAAAAATAACCCATTTTGTTAAATTGATGAATTCGCGAAGAAGCCCATCAATTGTGTAAATTACAAAAATGACCTTGCATGTTCTATTTTGATTCTCACTTTACATATTTTAGAGGTTATTAAGGCTCAATGATAAGGCCCATTTTAATTCATTCTAATTTTTTATTATAAATTGAGAAATTTGTAAAAGAAGTGCTCAATTATGCGTAAATTGCAAAAAGGACGTCACAGTTTGTACATATTTTAGGGTTTATTAGGGCTTGATACTAATTTAACAGATATTACAAAAGAAATTTCCAAAAACATCCCTCAATTATGTGTAAATTGCAGAAGGGACGTTACAATATTTCAAAAAATACAATTACAAAAATGACCTTAAATCATTCCAAATTATAATTTTCCAGCTGGCGGCGATGGAGATAGGCAAGCACAAGATAAGAGTGAACGCGATCGCGCGAGGGCTCCACTTGGGCGACAATTATCCACAAAACATCGGGATTGAAAAGGCGGAAAAGTCAACGGGTGATGTCATGCCGCTGAAAAGGTGGCTGGATCCGAAGAACGACCTGGCATCGACTGTTCTCTACTTGATTGGGGACGAGTCGAGATATATGACTGGCACGACGATATTTGTCGATGGGGCTCAGAGTATTGTTAGGCCACGTATGAGAGCTTTTATGTAGATTGTGTTTTTTGTGTTGAAAATGTGGGTGTTTGAAGGGTTTGAGTTTGTGGGTTGGGTTGGGAATAAAAAGTGAGAAGAGTGGTTTTGGGTTATGTATTTGAAAGATTTTTTTCATAGTTGTTATGATGTAACTTGAGTTGTTATGATTTAGAAAGAGATCTTTTGTTATGTGTAAGCTAAAAATAAGTGACTGTTAAGTATTAAACTGTGCAGAAGAGATTTTCTTTTAGATCTTAGGGAAATAGCAAGTATCCACTCAATACTTGAAAGCAAGATAAACCCAAACATGGATCCATAGATTGATAGCAATATAATAACGAACAAACTCTAGTTTACAATTCAAAAGCTAAATTGTCAATCACACCATGTAATGCAACACAACATATAAAGGAATAAAGCACATAGTAGATAGTACAATTACAAAAGAAATATTCTAGTCCATAAATCAAAAGTATGAAAGATCCATAGCAATTAGTGCGATTTTTATAACTTATTTTAATAAATTGTATAGTAGTTAATTATAATTTAAAAATCTAATCCTATAAAAATACATTCTATATAAACATCTCATATATTTTTTTCACATATTCTTTTACTTAGATCATCTTCACATACTTAATCACCTGTAAAAGAATCTTGGACTATACTATAATTTACAAACAATCAAAAAATTCAAATAAATTTATACATTATTCAATATTCTTTTTAAATTATCTTTAGATTTACAATTCAAAAAAAAAAATTATCTTTAGATTTGCATGCCCACCTTACCGTTACAGGCTACAGCTCGATGAACAAGCAGAAAACTGATCTTTCATCTACTCTCCGTAATAATATTGGGCCCGTTGCTGAGAAAGATTATGTGAATGTGGGCTTCAAGGGGCCGAAATTTTACTTAAGAAAAATCGAATTCACTGGCTTCTATGACTCTACATAGTTTTATCAATCAAAATGGCTTCATATGCAAATGTATAAAATGATGTCGCTACTTACTTGCTATGTCTAGGCGATGTTATATCCGCTTAAAGAGCTGCTCTTAATAACAGTAATTTTTCATTCTAAATTATATATATTTTTTTTCTTTTGAGCTAGTTGAGTGAAGATTATTTTTTAAGAAAACAAGAAAGAATATTGCTCAATTAGTATGAGGTTTGAACTCATGATTTCTTATATCTCAAGTAAGATAGTACTAAACCATGAGACCGTTTGTCATTCTAAATTATAATGAAAATATATTTGAAATAATGGTGTAAAACTTCACACAACACGTGAAGCATCTGCCGTTTATTTGTTAAAGAAAGACTTGCTGATTGTGAGGTATGCGTAATGCGTGTATGCATCATGTGCATACTAGCTTGGCCACTCTTTCAAGCAATTAATCTTCATAATCTATACAACAAGTAGCTGATAACCTAATATATAGTTGATTAAGAAGGATAACAACTACAGCAAATAAAAGAATTTGCTTAAAGATTTGCCTCAAAAAAGAATTTGCTTAAAGATAACAGCTACAGCAAATAAAATGATTTGCTTAAAGAATCATGAAACGAAAGTGAAAGGACGTACACAAAAACTTGTTTATGATAGAATCAGAAGGATTTTTTCCTCACAAAAATAAACTCAAAATCCTATCTATAATATGAACAAAGCAGACTCAACTCAAAGTCCGTAAACGTTGTACCATGTAACGATGAACTTTTTTCTTACTAATTAATGAAAATTGAGTAAAACAGGCGATCATAGTCTGCTACTAAAAAAAAAAGTCCGTCAAATGAGTGAAAATAATATATTTATAACGGAAAATGAGAAAAAGTTGATCATCATCTTTGATAATGATTAAGAGCAAACTAGACAAAGGAAAGAAAAAGAATAAAAATCAAAATATGACAAAAGAAAGAAGATCAGCAAAAGCTAACATTAATTTCTTTTGTGCTGATGCGATTTAAACATCCATTCCAACAATTCTCAGTAAAATAATTAGAGTTTAGGATTCCCCGGGCCAATGGTCACTCAAGAACTTATTGAATATGCAAAGGAGGTCACAAAAAAAATTAATTAAATTGTTTCTTTAGGGACCTGATTTCCACCATCAGTCACCAGATGTGAATGTTTTTCTTTTTTTTTATTGGAAGTTTGATTGAATTGTCAAACCTAATGAGTTGTTCCGCAACTGGAGAGAGCTGTCAAGAAATCAAATATTCAATTACTTCCGTGTTTGGAATTGTGTATTTTTAAGGACCTTGATAATGTGTATTTTTAAGAAGAAACTTGATAAAAGTTCCCACTAAAAATGTTCTCTTTTGGCCTCTTGGGTTGTACCTATATATGACGTATTAAATTTGGTACCACTATATAATTTTATGTTATTTATATGCTATTTTTTAGTAAACATATTTATTGTTATTTAGAAACCTGTATATACTATTTTGCTCATTTATATACAATTTTTCAAAAAAAATATTATCGCCATACCAGTAATAAGAAAGACAACATAAGGTATACTAGGACTTGGGAGTACAATATGAGTGCGCTAAATAGCACACCAAGAATGTAATAAAGGTGCATTAAGGAATACACTATGATGAATGATTTAGCTTGTTCCACTTTCTAATGCCAATAAACAAACATATACTATGCCAATATAAAGTCCTTATGAGTCTTTTGCTCCACAAAAAAGGAAAATTAAACACAACTTCCCACCTTAACCATGGAGAGCAACAGAAAATTGAACACACAATTTCCCACCTTAACCATGGAGAGCAACAACACGACGAAAGAAGTGAGGATAAACTTGCAAACCTTACTAGAAAACCAAAGGCTCCTCAACATGCAAGTAAATCCAGGGGAGAAAGAGCAATTCACCATCTTCCGCATTCCTAGCGGCGTGCGGAAGGAGAACAAATCTTATTACGAACCTCAGATGGTGTCAATTGGGCCTTACTACCATGGCAACGAGAGCCTAAGAGCCATGGAGGAGAACAAGGTGCGGCATCTCCAAGACTTTTTGGATCGCTTTCGGCCTCATGTCAAATTGGAGGACCTTCTCACTGAAATAAGAGCCTTGGAGACACGAGCGAGGCAATGCTACAGTGAGAGCATATGTCATCTGGATGGTGATCAGTTCGTCCAGATGCTAGTGCTTGATGGCTGCTTTATCCTCGAGCAATGCCACAAATGGTCAAATGGTAAGCTTGACACTCTTTCTAGTGTGAGTTGGGTTGAGCGAGTTATCGTCTGTGATTTGTTGTTGATGGAAAATCAAATCCCTTTCTTTGTTCTCGAAACCTTGCATAGAACTTGTAGTGCTAGTGGAGATCACCAAAGTCTTCTAAAAACCGTTGTATGCATCCTTGAAAAAAGACCACTAATGAATATAAAGCCATCTGATCCGCCTGTTTTACCTACTTCTAAAATCCATCATTTGCTGCATTTCTATCATGAATATTATGTGCCAAATGGTTCTACCTTTGGGAGGAAATCAGCACAGTCGCTTCGTTCGAAGATATGCCAACTCTTCCTTTCCCTTATCTTTTGGTTCTTTCCTAAGCCTGCTAAAGGAAACATTACCGACATCATCCCTTGCGCCAGTGATCTAAGCAAGTCTGGTGTGGTTTTCAGGAAAAAAAAATCTCCAAAAAATTTATTCGACATAACATTTTCCAACGGTATTTTGAAAATTCCAACTTTTGAGATATCCATTGCTAGTAAGAAAACCATAGCGAATCTCCTTGCCTACGACGGCACCGACCCATCAAACACTTCACGCCCCCTTTGGATATACCTAACACTTCTCTATCATCTCATCGATACAACTGAGGATGCGAAACTACTTGAGAGATGGGGAATCATGGTAAATATGGACCCGCGTTATGAAGAGACGGTTGCGTTTCTCAACCACCTTGAGAGCCTCAATTTTTGGCACCCAGATGAACATTTCTTTGCGGATTTGTTTAGTGATGTTCAAGAGTATTACAATAAGACATGGAACAGATACAGGGCAAAGCTGAAGCGCGACTACTTCGGTAATCCATGGTCGATTATCTCATTGGTTGCTGGTCTCATATTGATGGTTCTTACTTTCCTTCAGACCTACTATACAATCTATCCTAAAAATTAGTTTATTGTATTTATTTGATCTTTTTGCATTTGTTTTGTTTTGTTTGATCAACGTGTGTGGATGTCTATTTCTTTGATGTATCTTGTATTTGCTTGTTGTTCATGGGAGATGGTTGAAGTTGTATGTGTATTTATATTTGTTTAATTACTTGAATGGATTCAAATATTGCCGGATAAGTTGTTTAATTACTTGAATGGATTGACTATATATCGTCTGGTATCATCAAAATAAAAACAGAGATATGAGAATGATTATAATCATGCTTTTCTCTAATTAGATATATCATGAATTGAAATGGGACTTTTAATCATGACCTATATATACTTCAAAGCAAGATAAATAAATTATTAATCCCAACATTAATAACAACAAAATAACAAGGATATACTCTAATTTACAATTCAGAAGTCAATTGTGAATCACCCCATGTAATGAGACAAAAATTGTTACATACCACATCGGAAAAAATAATAATAAGATGCAATTTCCCCAAAAAGTATATATGTGACAATTTTCTTCCCTAATGTTTATAACACATGTTAGATAAAATTTTGTTCACTTAAGTGTCTCATTTAAAATTTTGTCATAGATAAAGAGGAGAAACATTGACAACTTTAAAGAAGCTCATATACAAGTTTGACCCTATCAAACGGAGCTCACTTTTTTTTTTTTAAATGAAAAATATGTCAAATAGGACCCATTTGACAGTATGTGGGCCCGTTTGACCGTGAGATAGGAAAACGGATGAGAGATTTTAAAGGGACAGTTATATTTTTCCATTTTAAAGGAGCAAATTAACCTGTTAAAAATAGACATATGGATAGAATGAGGAGAAAGATTGCACTGTCGTAAGAATCAACAACAAACACGCAGCCAAAACGGAGATAACCGTCCATGGACAGTTGAAGTAATCATGCACGAGTCTCGCTCGGTGTCTAATCCATCTCGAGTGACAATATTCATCTATTTCCGCAAATAAATCGACGAAATAATGATCTCTATAAGCTATAAAAGTACCTTTACTGATGATATTAAGATAAATTGCTAATTCTTCTTCATTGGCCAAAATTGTAAAGTAACCATACAGTCACACAGGGACTGAACCAGATAACTTCGTCGCTAACAGAGAAACATAACAGTAACTGCGCAGTAACATGGCAGCACTAAACCAACAACGACCTTGTGGTTATCAGCAGCGAAAATAATAGTGCAGCAATAAACTCATATTAGCCCAAGAAAGAATAATAAAAGAAGAAGAAATGATTGAACAATCAAACTTGAAAAATAAAATAAACTTCTTATTACAAGAGAAAGAAAGAGATACAAAATATTGTTGTTGTTGGAATGAATAAAATTCTACCCATACCCCTCTATTTATAGGATAATGATATCGACAGGAAAAATTTTTACTTGCTACAGAGAAAATAATTTAGAATGACAAATTTGCTCCTAATTAATTATAATATATATTATGGAAAGAATCTCACTAAATATCTACAAGATTAAATCATTTAATTCTGGAATGTACGGCAAATCTAAAATTTGAATGAAATAGTTTTTTCATCCCCCCCCCCCCCCCCCAACTTAATAGTACCATCTTTTCTCTTAAGAAGTCAAAAACGAAGATATACCTTTAGAAGAAGACTTCAATTGTTATTGTCATAAGCATTATATAAATTGAAAATATTAGCAACACTACATAAATCTATCTATTTCATATTAGGATGCATAATTTTTATTCTTAATGCCTTCAATAACATTTTATATTTTAAATTTCTTACTTTAACATATATATATTTTTAGAAATAACACTTTAACGTATATTATGTTGAAATATTTAACAAATATGAAAAGAAAAATACATTCAAAAAACATATATTCAAATTAAATACTCAAGTTATCCCAGTTTGATTTTTATGTTGTGACAGGAACAATAAGTCTTTAAATCATATTTTTTCAAGTTATTCAATATTTGGAGTTTTTTAGTTTATAATATTGTATACATATACAGTTTGTGTTTAGAAATTTAGTTTATCTATTTTGTAGTTTACTTATTTTTTGGATTAAGAAAGTGATAGTATTATAAATTGCTTTGGGATAATTCTTAATTAGTATCATGAATAGAGCCAGAAATTTTTAATAAGAAAACTTAAATACTCAAATATTACAAAATCAAAAGAAAATGATCATTTAAATTAATATTTCTCTGCAGTATTGTATTGCATTAATTTTGATTCCAATAATAAATACACAAATTTAGTTTCAATATTGCGTCTAGATTTGCTTTCCAAAATGTGTCAAGGTATATAATTCTTTCCGTAATACGTATTATAATTCTAAACGAGTTTTTCCTGTAGCAAGTAGAAATATTTCCTGTCGATATCATTGCCTCTATTTATAGGATAGTCATATCTAATATAATGAAATAACCCAAAGAATTATTGCCCAAATTAACACATAATACATGGAAATACTAAATTTCATTGCCAAGAAATTTTATTCATAGTAATACCAAATCTCCTTATCAAGAAATCTTATTCATGGTAATACCAAGCCTACTTATCAAGAAACCTTATTTCCAAGAAATATCTTCCCTAATTTGTTGACTATCTTCATAACATACAAATACATCTTTATATTTTAACAAAAATATTTTTAATAACATCGCTTCTTTGCAGTATCGCAACATCGTATTTCGTGTTTATGAACAAGTTCAGAAACACGATGTAACTACTTAGATTTCGAAAGTGGACGCAAAGGCATACCTCAAAGGCAAGGAGGTTTGGATATAGAGGTCTGTGACAACTCATATCGATTTTAATGTGCGGGATTTCCATTACGCCATTTTTAAAGGTTACATTGAACATATTTTTATAAGATAATTTCACCTTGAATTTCACACCAGCTTCACGAAGCTGCACCGCACATGGGATCATGAGCTGTCTTCTTGTCGCGCTGATTTCCTCCGGCTTGCTAGGGGAAAACAAACATAGAATGATAGAAGAATATTAGAAATTATTCTCTCTCCTTTATGAATTATAAATACACTATTTTCAATTATCTATGAAACTAGTTTATAGATCAAGTTTATTGTTGGCTATTTGTTGCAAACCTTGATGGACAACATGGAAATTGCCGTTCTCGTCCAGACGTTGAGCATCGAGAGTCAAGTCGGGGCACAAACCATTCATGATACAAATGAAGCAAGTGGCGTATAGGCCCTCGCAAATGTTGAGGAGGGCAAAACGTCTCTTGAGCCGAAAAGAGGTTTTTAAGGACCTCAAGGAGGTAATCACGATTAGGTGTGATCACAAGCGAGAAAAGTTTTTCAATGATAAAAAATGGTATTTGGTTTTCGAAAAGCAACAAGTCCATCCGTATCGGATCAAACAAAAACCTGGGCCTGCACATCATATCATGTACTTTTTCGAATTATTTCATACTCAATTCGAGAATAAAGCATCCATCCAACAAAAGCATCTCAACAAAATCATCGCTGCTAAGATCGATGATTTCATTATAACAATGGCGGGCTTCAGGCTCTAGAATTTGCATCTCTTGGATGCATGACTCGAGATTGGAGACCTCATTACGAGTAATAAAATCTCGAAGGTATCTTAACTTGTATTCTTCCATGGCAAGGATGTTTTCTCTTCCTTTATAGTATGGGCCGATCGAAATGGCACATGGCTCGAATAGAGATTTGTTTAGCTCACGATGGAAGAAGGTCGGAAGTCGATAGATCGTGAATCGTTCCATGTCATATGGATCGTGTGGAGGTAAAAGTTCCATCCGATGCTTCAGTGAAGTGTCTAAGCAAGTCGTGTTTGTCGCCATTGAAAATTCTTTTCTCTTTTGGATCTTTTTGAAAGTTTTTTCCTTTAATTTTTCTTTATATTTTGGAACTTTATTTTACTGATCTCTTGAAGGAGGATGGGGGAGTAATGGGCGTCATGATCGTATTGCTGCCCTTCTGGTCATTCACAGGACAATTTGGAAATTGTCATGCCATATTATATTGTTTGTTATTTGATTATATATCAATTTATTTATCATGTAGAATTAATTAAATTTTAATTTTTAAATGAAGTTCGTTCTTTCTTAGAATGTTTCAGCCCATTTCCGTTGAAAATATATTATATACTGATTGGCTGTCATGAACGGGATGAGAAAGATCTAGTATTTATTTATGTTCGGCCCTGCAAGTGTGAGAAAATAAAAAAAATTCTATCAAATATGAGAAAATAAAAAATATACCATAACAAATGAAGCCCTCCAATCAGTTCTCTCCAAATAATTGAAAAAAAATTAGTACTTATCATACGAAAAATGATTTGGACCCCCGGCCTTAAATGACTTGGGCTCTATAACGTTATGACAGCATTTTATTAGTGTACGTTTTGATTATGCTAGTTTTGACTTTTGAGCATGCATTTTAGCATATATTTTCTTTAGGTGATTCGGTCCAATAAACCTTTTTTCAAATATACATTAATTACTATACATTTACTTTCTAAAGCTTTAATATCTTTTTCCAATATTATCTTTCTTACTATATTATTATTTCTTTTTAGTATTTCTAGTTGAAGCCAAAGCTTACTGGCTCAAGTGGTAAGGCACATCGCTAACTATGGTGGAGACTCAAGTTCGAGTCACGCCGAACGCATTTAGCTTAATATTTAACAAAGTCTACTAACCCAATGAGTTATCTGGAAAAAAAAGTAGTATTTCTAGTTGCAGATTTTACAAGCAGAAATATATAGCAGCCTATGAGCCTTGGGCTGTAACAGCCCACTTCCCTTCTAAAGAATAACCGAATTTTTTTTTAAATACAGCTATTTTGGAAAATAATTAAACAAATACCATTCTTTTGAAAATAATTAAGAAACTACCATTTCCGCCACTATCTCTGGCGGAACAGTCTTAATTAGGCTAAAAAACACTGCAGATTAAAAATTTAATTTTCAGTGATCATTAAGCGTATTCTGAAAAAAAAAATATTGTTCACTATTTCGCCACAGTGTGGCGGAACAGTATTTTTTTATATTAAATTTTTTTTTTTTTGATAAATTTTCATAGTCTTTTTAGGGGCAAAAAAATATAAAATAGGCTGTTCCGCCAAGCTTGTTGACGGAACAAGATTTTTTTTATTTTTTGACTAATTTGTTTTCTAAATTTGCAGTTAACGCTAAAAATTAAAAAAATTAACCTGTTCCGCTAAACACAGGCTGTTCCGCTAAGGGTTCTGGCAGAACACACCTGGGCATTTGGCAGCTTTAAATAATCCTAATTAGGAGAAAAAATGTCCCGGGAGGGTTCCGCAGAACCCTTAGCGGAACAGATTAATTTTTTTTAATTTTTAGCATTAACTGCAAATTTAGAAAAGAAATTAGTCCAAAAAAAAAAAAAATCTTGTTCCGGCAACAAGCTTGGCAGAACAACCTATTCTATATTTTTTTTGCCCATAAAAAGACTGAAAATTTATCAAAAAAAAATTAAAATTTTTTTTAACCTGTTTCGCCACAATCAGTGGCGGAACAGTGTTTTTTAGACTAATATAGATTTTTTAAGAAAATTAAAAAAATTTCTTTTTTTTTTTTTTTGAAAGAAAGTAAAAAAATTTCTTAGTGTTTGTTTAATTATTTTCCAAGATAGTTGTATTTAAAAAAAAAAAAAAAAATCAGAATAACCATGCTCACCATGAACCAGACCAATGTATTCATTTAATATGCAAGGCGAACTAATGACAATATTTCATCATGATATCTTCTAATTGGTTCAGTTCATGATAAACAAGGTCTAGGTAATAATCTCGATCTCGTATTGTAGAACCGCCAACACTACGAATATAATATATTTTCTACGCACTCTATTCTGTGGCAATTTATGTGTCCACTAATTACACCACAAACTGTATTTTTTTGAGGCAGTACACTGTACACCACAAACTGTAAAGTGATCAACAGTTTTTCTTTTCAATATTTTCATTTTAATTTTGTTAAAAAGTAGTAAAGTATGTTGCATTAAACATAGACACAATCAAACTCAGCCAAAACTCGAAGAACAAGACGATAGGCACACGAGCAGCACCACTACACGTGTCAGCTTCCATAACTCACACGTACTTCTTCTTAACACGTCACGGGTAACTGCACTGGCCCACGTACACACCAAGCGTGTGTTGCACTTGCACTTGCACTTGCATTGCTCTGTTCCGGACTTTCAGTTTCAGTTTCAGTTTCAGTTTCAACTAAGTAGAGACAGAGAGAGATGGTAAAGGTGAGTGAGAATAATCATTTTATTTGTGTAATGTTTGTCGTGATAAAATTGGAAATTTGGACAGGAGAGAAGGAAGAAGAAGCCGGAAGAAGAGGGGAAGGAGGGTCTAGGAAAGAAGGAACAGCAAAACCTAATGGAGGTTTGCAGAAAAAGATTGTGTTGTTTCCCATTTGTATACTCCTTTTCCTTTTTTTGTTTGTTTTTTCTTTTTGTTTCCTTTTATGCTTTATTTTTTTTTCTTTCCTTATTAATCCTGTACTAAACTGAGGTTGCCCCTGCCTTATAAACTTTCCTAATTTCTCTTTATATTCATACCTTCTGGCTGAAAGGAAATCTTTGATCATTTCAATCAGCTTCAACACAACAAACAACAACAGAAAATGGTCGCGTCGGAAAACAAGGAGAACAAATCAAAAGAATTTAAAACTGATAAAGGGAAAGGAAATGATGAAAATGAAGAAAATGGAGGCCATAAAATCATAGAAGGAAAGAAAGACAATGAAAAGCCGCCGTCACCGCCCGACGTGGTGGTGATGAGGGTGCTAATGCATTGTGAAGGATGCGCGAAGAAGGTTCGTGTTTCCCTCAAAGGCCTTGAAGGTATAACTCATCTTATTTTTCTTTGATGCTTGAATTATGTTCGCAAAACAATGATATATTAGGTGAGGTTCAAAATTAAAGGTTTCAAAGTTACATTATAGTATACATATCATCATCTTAATGGTTCCGATGAACTTCAGTGAAGCTCCGTCATTATTGGTGGAATTATAAGAAACCCATATTAATAAGGAAACACTTTTTTTTGTGTGTGCATGCATCTCTTTAGTTAGAAAACGAGAAATAGTTTGACCCGCCTAAGTTTGGATTTTGGACGATTCAATGAACATAGAACACTAATTAAATTTTCCACAATAGTGGGAAGTATAAATTCTCTCTTTTTTCCTTCTGATAAGGGGTGGAGGATGTGAGGACAGACTGCAAAACAAACACAGTGCAAGTGAAGGGGAGAAAAGCAGCACAAGATCCAAAGAAAGTAGCCGATAGAATTTATCGGAAGAGTGGAAAGAGAGCAGAAATAATTAGTCCGGTACCCATACCAGTGCCCATGCCGGTACCGGTACCGGTCATAGTACCTGTCGTTGGGACGGTTGAAACTCGGGATAAAAAGAATGAGGGAGAGACGCACAAAATTGAGAGCAAAAAAGAGGTAAATGAGAAACTTTATGTTTTGATTTTGAAGGTTATTAGAAAATGCGAACTAAAATTATATATTAAGTATCAAACTGAAAAATTGATGTGATTTTTTAATTTTGAAGGCTCAGGGGATAATGGTGGTATTAAAGATTCATATGCATTGTGAGGCATGTTCAGAAGCAATCAGGAACAGGATCTTAAGACTCAGAGGTCTCTCTCTCTTAATTATTATTGCAATTACAATTTACAACATTGAATCAATCAACTGAATTTTGTTTTATGTTTTTGGGTTTTTGGTGCAGAGGTTCAAGAAGTCGTAACAGACTTGAAAGCCTCACAAGTTACAGTGAAGGGCGATTTCGATCCAATATGTCTTGTTCGTTATATTTACAATCGTACCGGCAAGAAAGCAGTTGTGGTCAAGCAAGAACCGGTAAATAATCATTTCCTCCTCCTTTTATGTACAAATGGCATAATTGTCGAAATATAAAAAAGAAAGGTATATGAAGCGCTCCTTGCAATTTTTAATTTTCCATATCTGTACGCTACAGATTTTTGGAGCGGATATCACACCTACAAACCCAAAGCTTGACACCGATTCTAAGTTCGAAAAAGAGGAAGAAAAACAGAGTCAAGTTGAGAAAACAGAGAAGGAAAACGAAGAGTCAAAAGACAAAGAGATGATTGGAGGAGCTCCAATGACTACTGTTGTTACAGTTGCAGATCCTGTTACTGGTACGGCTGGTATGATTGGGAGAGGTGATCAATATAATTATTATTATCCGAGGTATCCTGTGGAATATACGTATGCATATCCGCCGCAGATGTTTAGTGATGAAAACCCTAATGCGTGTATTGTTATGTGATGAGATTTGAGACTGAGTTTTAAGGAGTTGGTTTGTGGGTAGTTGGCTTGGCATGTTTTTGTAATGAAATGTGTGGGTGGATGATATGCAAGGTAGGTTTTGTTTTGTTTGGTGGGTTTGGATTTGTACAATAGGAAGCAGGTTTGTAGTTTTGGGAAAGGTGTCTAGGATCAAAATTGAGAAAGGTATCTAGGAATCAAAGTTTTATGTTTAATTAATGCCGGTTTGCTGAGCTTGTGAATCATGAATATGTTTGTTCTTCTGTAAATGCCTAAATGGGCGATCAATCATCAAAGTATACATTATTTAGGACAAAATCATTTAACGAAGTACACTGTGAATTTCAAGGAAAAAAAAAAAGTACACACTGGAGTTTCGAGGAAAAGTTTTTAAGATTTTTGTGAAGGGCTTCATGACAGAGAAAACAAAAAAAAATCAAGTTCTCAAATAACAAAACCTCAAAATTAACTCAAACAAACATAAAATTGACATCAAATCACACCAGCACGACAAACCAATAAAATACTCTTTTGCACCATGAAGGAAAAATAGCAGGAATGCCTGAGATCAATGACGGAAGCCAAATAGCAGAAATGAGATCAATGACGGCGGAAGCGGTTTTGGTACGTAAATACCGAAATTAAGGTTTGCACTGTGGAGAGAACAATAGCCATTAAGGAGCTACTAAAGGAAATAACCGCCCAAGGATTGTTGAAAAACTGATGGAAGAATCTCGCTTTATACCGCGCAACCCTAGTCTCACAATGCCGATTAATCGCTCCAAAAATGTCGGTATAATAATGGTCAGTAAAGTCAATGGTGAGTCGTTCACTCAGTTGACCAACAAATTTAATGGCTTCATCATCGCTAGCAAACAAGTTGAGAACTACTCCTTCCTGCTGTAAGATCTCCAAATCGGCTTTACTTTTTATAATGCAATTCATCAAGATCATTAAGCCCGTCCATCTCCGCTCAGATTCGGCCACGCACTTCTCAAAGGCGAGAAGATTCATCAGCAAAGTCCGTCTTGTTGAGTCTATGACAAGCTGAGGAATCTTCATGACGGGTTTTCTGAATGTCACATGGAATATATCGAGGGGAGAAATTTTCTTTCTTAGCTTCACACGATATTCATGGAGTTGAGAGGCCGAAGGAATCACTTGCGGAAGATTATAGTTTATTTTTGTTTCTACCGTGGATCTGTAAGAATTTGTATTTGTCTCTCGAAATGGTTTAGATAGTTCGTGGTAGAGGTTGAGAAGATGGTGAGGCTTTTCCCACGGCCCGTTAACTCTGCTTGGGTGTATACCGTCATGCAAATACGTAATAAAAAGATTATTTATTATCAAACTTTTCAAATCCACTGAAATCTCGGGGGTATTGTTACCATTGTCTCCTTTTACAATGGAATGCAACTCCTCGAGAATAAAGAATGGAATCTGGTTTTCTAACAACAGCAAATCGGACAAGATGGTTAGGGGGTCCCATCCGGCTCTAAAAAGGATATCATGTTTCTTCTCATCGAGTTTAAGTATAAACTCGAGAATGAAGCAGCCATCAAGCAATAGCATCTGAACAAACACATTATTGCTAAAATTGATCTTTTCGCTATAGAATTGACTAGCACGGTCCGCTAGGCCTCTGATTTGTTGGACGTAAACCTTGATGGAAAAAATGAACTTAATTAGTTTTAGTTTGTAAATTGGTGATCTAGAAATGTACGTCGAAAAAGTGCGGGTTATCAGCAACAATCAAATAAAAATAGATCTAACGTTTTTTTTTTTACTAAATCAATGGGATATGTAATGATTGATCATACCTCGACACCAATTTCCGCATTACGATCCAGAAATTCATGCAGGAACTGATGCTTGTGGACTTCCATGTAACGAGTCATATCACTATTGTGGTGGTATGGACCAATCGAAACCATCTGAGGTTCATATAGCTCCTTAGCGCTCTGGGAAACAGAAGGGGTGGCACGGAATATAGTGGAGGTCTCACCTGTTATGGTTTTTCTTGGCATGGATTCAAGCATTTCCTTAAAGGTTTCTTCTAATGATTTTTCAACTTTTTCTCCATTTTCTGCCATTGTTTTTGGAGAAAATGTTGAGGGTCAAATGATAGAAAATGAAGAAGATGAGGGTTTTGAGGCTTTGAAGAATTTGAGCGACCTTTGGATATTTAATGGTCTTTGATGTGTATAAATTGCTAAGATCCTAATATTATAGAAAATGTTAATAAAGCCCCTCCATTATTCTTGAAATTTTCTTTTTTAGGCTTAGCTAGTTTCAAAAAATCGATTTTTTTTAAAAAACAATGCAAAAAGAATATTTCAGAAAATAGTCCTTAACAAACTTTATTTGCAAAAATAATACTTTTGCTCAGCCACCGGAGGAAATTGAAGGAATTTCGTCCAACAATTGGGCGAAAATGAAAATTCTCATTTTTGAGTATATTTAGCTGTTAGCGCCTAAAAATCTTTTAATTAAGGGTAAAAATCAATTTGCCTAGTTACTGGGCGAAACTGCCAATTTTTTATTCCTACGGTCAAAAAACGAAAAAAAAAATTGGGAACCTGATATGTCACGACGATACTGTATCACGCCGGATCACGGCGACAATATATATAGCTTATTACAGTGTATTAAAAGTATATATAATTCATTTTCTATAATAATTTGTACATAAAGAGTGAAAACAATATATAAAAAATAAAATAATATGTTAGAACAGTATATACAAATTCCAAAAGTAAGAAAAACTAAGAATACATAAAGAATAAAAACAATATATAATAATATATTGAAAGTGAAAAAATAGTATATATACTGTCCGTTATGATCCGGCGTGCTACAGTACCGTCGTGATATCAGATTTCCATTTTTTCTTGCAATTTTCCCAGTTTTGCTCAGACTGAAATTGGTTATTTCGGCCTGATTATTACTGGGTTGTTGCTCTAAACTAATTTCTCAGCAATTTCGTCTAATGACTGGGCGAAATAGTTAGTTTCGCCTAGTAACGGACCGAAATTGCTAGTTTAGCAAATAAAGTTGGTTGAAGGTTATTTTCTTAAATATTTTTTTATTCAGATGCCATTTAAGAAAAAGGTCCAAAAAATCTAAAAAGGTCATTGCAGTGAGTGCTCTTTAATAGTACTATCCGTATATTAAGCATATTAAATTCACAATATTTTTTTTTTCATTCAATTAACTTCTGCTACAAAAGCTACATTTTAATGCATATATATATCACAGTCAAATATGGATTGACATAAAAATTGTTTGAAGTTTTGCAGCTAATTAAGCATAAATATATTTCTTTTCTTTTTCATATATATTTAGAAAAAAAAAAAGAAATATATATTATATAATAACTGTATATTGAAAAGAGAAAATCAACTAAAGAAAACTGAAGAAAGCTGGCAATGAAAATGTAAAGATTGAAATTCTCCATTGAAAAATTCTGGTTGACTTGAAATTTTCTTTTTTAATCAGTAGGTGATTGTGATTTGTGAATGTTTATTGAAAAGAATATAGTTAATACTTTATTTTACCAGCTTAATTTACCAATTCGGAAGTTTGACATGAATTTTATAATGCAACAAATTTGTTAATCAATTCAAAACGTCCTAATCATTACCAGGTATGCATGCCTGTTCACGTTCATTTTTTCTATGCTAATGTACTGATGTAAAGTTGCCAATATACTAGCTATGTTGTTTTATATAATGTGAAGGATTATATAATTATTTTATGGTTTTCAATTTGTCTATATTTTTATAATTTTCTCGTTTAATTTGGTCAAATTCACCTTACAAAATATTGAAGAATAAAAAGAGAAAAGATTCATTGACAAATAGGAAAAAACATTTCAAATTACATTATAGAATAACAAGAAATAACCTCACCAAACTGATAAATAAAAAGAAATAACCTCACCAAAACTAAAATAAAGTACACACCAATGCATCAATATCACACACCAAATACATCAATATCTTTTTCTGAAGGCAGCATCCAGGCAGGTAAAAGTACATCAATATCACATACCAATACATCATAGAAAGGGAACTAAAACACTTTTTTTGCATCAGAAATAGCAAGAATGAAATTACTTATGATAGACGTGCTGGTACGTAAACACCGAAACAAAAGCTTGCACCATAGAAAGAAGAATCGCCGTCGTAGAAGTAGCAAATGTAATAACTGCCCAAGGATTATTGAAGTACTGGTGCAAGAACCGTGCTTTATACCGTGCGAGTTTAGTTTCACATTGCATGTTGATCATTCTAAACATGTCTGTAAAATAATGGTCATTGAAATCAACGGTGACTCGTTCGCTCAGTTGACCAGCAAATTTAATGGCTTCATCATCGCTAGGAAACAAATTGAGAACAACTCCGTCCCGTTGTAAAATCTCCAAATCTTTTTTGTTTTTCATAATGCAGTTCAGCAGGATCATCAAGCCCGTCCATCTCCTCTCAGATTCAGGCACACATTTCTCAAAAGCGAGAAGACTCATGATTAAAGTTCGCCTTGTCGAGTCTATGACGAGTTGAGGAATCTTTATGACGCCTTTTTTGTAGGTCACATGAAATATATCAAGTGGAGAAATTCTTTTCCTCAATATCACACGAAATTCATGGAGTTGAGAGGCGGAAGGAATTACTTGAGGAATGTTGTAGTTCTTTTTTGTTTGTATAATGGAATTAGGAGAGGTTGTGTCTGTTTCACGAGGTGGTTTAGATAGTTCGTGGTAGAGATGGAGAAGATGGTGAGTCTCTCCCCATGGCCCGTTAAGCCTACTTGGGTGTATACCGTCGTGCAAATATTTTACAAATAGATTATTTATTACTAAAATCCTTAAATCCGATGTTGTGTCAGTGCCATTGTTTCCTTTCATTAAGGAATATAACTCCTGAAGAATAAAGAAAGGAATCTGATTTTCCAACAAAAGCAAATCGGACAGGATGGTCAGAGGATCCCATCCCGCGCGAAAAAGGAAATCATGCTGCTTATCTTGGAGTTTGAATAGAAACTCAAGAATGAAGGAACTATCAAGCAACAACATCTGAATAAAATCATTATCGCTAAGATCTATCTTCTCACTGTAGAATTGTCTAGCACGTTCTGTGACGGCTCTGATTTTTTGGATGTAGACCTTGTTGGGAAAAGAATAAGCTTAATCAGTTGATAATTTGATATACTAAAAATGTATATTGAAGAAATGCTGGTTAGCTGATATTGAAATATTGAAATATGAAGAGACAATATTAAGAAGGCTGGAGCGGTCATGACTTCTCCCATGGATAGTTTAAGATGTTATAAGCAATTTAGGCTTTTGCAACATATCATGTGATACAACTATAATATGTAAGTTTGATTTATTTCTTCGATCATACCTCAACTCCAACTTCAGAATTATGATCCAGAAACCCGCACAAGAATTGACGCTTGTGGTCTTCCATGAAGCGAGTCATTTCACTGTCGCGGTGATACGGACCGATCGAAACCATCTGAGGTTGAGAGAGCTCCTTAGAGCTTTGTCCAACAGAAGGGGAGGTGCGGAATATTGTGGAGGTCTCGCTTGTTATATCCTTTTTTGGCATGGATTGAACCAATTCAATCAAGGTTTCTTCTAATGGTTTTTCAACTCTGTCCATTTTTTTCGAGGAGGAACAAAACAAAAATGCTCAATGAAAGGTCAAATGAAGGAGAAGAGGGTTTGAAGACTCTTAAACAGCTCCAACCCTTTCATTATCAGAAAAGAAGGCCCCTGAACTCTTCAATAATTATATTTATTTTGTTTTTTTATTTTAAATTGTTAATCTATCAAAACCACATTTATTGATGGATTAATGTAGTTAATATATTGATAAATTTATGGTTTTTTTATATATTGATAAATTTATGGTTAATTAAGCATTACTTTTTAATTTTAAATAATAACAAAAATCTTTTTTTTCAGTTTCTTTCAGATTTGTAGGACTTCTTTATGATTTTTGTAAGTTCTTTCTTTCAGCTTAGGCTTAACTTTTCCTTTTGCCAGTTTTATTCAAAAAAAGAAACGAAAAAAAGAAAGAAAAAACAAGCTAGCATTGAAAAAATAAAGATCGGGATTCTCCATTTGCTTAAGATCATCGAGACAGACATTTTCCCAGCACTATGTAATTGGCATATTTGATGAATTAAAGAAGTGCCTCCATTTTTTGTACTAAATTCAGAAATCAACTCTCCCAAAAGGCAGGTTGACTTGAAATTTCTTTTCTATTCTATTTTATTCTATTCAGCTTTTCTGATTTGTGAATATATTTAAAAATTTCATTACCAGAAAGGCTTAATTTTTTGATAGAACGGAGAGGGCAGAATGACTGGCATTTTATAATTCTAATTTAAAATTTTGCTTTTAATGTTAACTTATATTAAGGACCTTATCCAGCAATGCACCTAGTCTAATTCAAATTCGCTAACCATCATAAGTGACCTCAGTTTATTTCCCAGAAAAAAAATTATCCGCAAAGTTTGGTCAAATTTAACTCAAAACGATAACGAAAAATAAAATTTTATAGACGGTTCTTGTAAGGAGACCTCGTGTAGCAGTGTAGAAGTTGAAGGCACATGAAAAAGTTTTCTCCTTCGCCTCATGCCAAACTCGATAAGCTGAGAGACGAAGGAACTACTTGCGGAACATTGTATAGTTCTTTTTTGCAATAATTCCTAGTAAGGTTTTGTGTCTTTTGACTCGTCCAGTACTGAATATCCGATTTTTTTTTAAATACAACCATTTAAGAAAATAAATCAATAACTACCACCCCTTTTGAAAATAATTAAAAAACTATCATTTTCGCCATTATAAGTGGCGGAACATGGTATATTTTTAATTTTTCTTAAAAAATCTTAATTACGCTAAAAAATACTGTTCCATCACTAGTAGTGGCGGAACAGGTTAAATTTTTAATTTTCCGTGATCCTTAAACGGATTCTGCAAAAAAAAAAAAAAAAAAAAAAAACACTGTTCACTGTTCCGCCACAGTATTTATTTATTTTTTTTAATAAATTGTCAGAGTGTTTTTAGGGACAAAAAAATATAAAATAGGTTGTTCCCCCAAGCTTTTTGTCGGAACAAGAACTTTTTTTTTATTTTTTGACTAATTTCTTTTCTAAGTTTGTAGTTAATGCTAAAAATTAATCTGTTCCACTAAGGGTTCTTGCGGAACACGCCCGGGCCATTTAGCAGCCTTAAACAATCCTAATTAGGAGAAAAAATAAACCCTAGAGTCTTTCATTTTTATAGTGATTTCTAAATGACATGAACTTTATATTTGATGGAATTTAGGGTTCTGGACAAGCAGTTGTAATTCAAGTCACAGCTGATAGATGTGCGTTTTACAATTGCCGATTTCTTGATTGGCAGGTAATTTAATCATCACATAAATATTTACATAGGGGTTATTTTTTTCTACTAATTAGGATTATTTAAGGCTGCTAAATGGCCCGGACGTGTTCCGCTAGAACCCTTAGTGGAAGAGATTAATTTTTTAATTTTTAGAGTTAACTACAAATTTAGAAAAGAAATTAGTCAAAAAAAAAAAAAAAGTTCTTGTTCCGGCAAAAAGCTTGGCGGAACAACCTATTTTATATTTTTTTGCAGAATCCGTTTAAGGATCACGGAAAATTAAAAATTTAACCTGTTCCGCCACTACTAGTGGCGGAACAGTGTTTTTTAGCGTAATTAAGATTTTTTAAGAAAAATTAAAAATATACCATGTTCTGCCAGTATGAGTGGCAGAATAGAATCTGTTTCGCCACTCATAGTGGCGGAAATGGTAGTTTTTTAATTATTTTCAAAGGGATGGTAGTTAATGATTTATTTTCTTAAACGGTTGTATTTAACAAAAAAAATCTGAATATCCTCCTATTTAAATTCATAAAGGGCTTTATAATTTCTCAGCCCACTCAATTAAGCCCATAATTTGTATTTCTTGAAAAGTCAGCCCACGTTCATACCAAAAATTGTAACTAAAAACTTAAATACCAAAAATTGAGATGATCATCGGTCTTCTCCTTACTTGCTGTTCTACAGTGTTTTATCTTTTCTACTCGAATTTTCACCATATTTTATCAACTTCGTTGAATTTCACTTAATTCTCTTGTCAGAGATCTTAGAACCCGACGGGAGGAAGTGAAACTGATGATTTTTTAGTATTTTGGTTATTGTTGAACTATGTGATATTTCTGTTACCACATGTCAGTAACTTACTGACTTCGGCGAATTGGGGAAAGGTGTGGTTATATCATATATGTATCTGGGTTCTAAGAGAAATCCTTCAATTGCCTCAGTTTCTCCATCAGAATCGATGCTCTCACTGATTTTCTTGCTCTTGAGTTTTGATAGCCGCCATAAGAAAATAAGATGAAATTGCCGATGTTTATTGAAAAATTACAACAACAAATAAAATGTATGGACGGGCTCTTGACAAACAGAGACAAACATTTCAAATTATAAAACAAGAAAATTTCCAAAACAACTGAATAAAACAAAAAAAATTCCAATTACAACAATATCACACACTATTCCTCAAAAAAAAAAAAATATCACACACCAAGGAAGGAATTAAAATACTGTTTTGCAGGATGAAAGAAAAATAAGGAGATAAAAATAAATCACGGAAAGGAATTGAAATACTTCTCTGCACCACGAAGGAAAAATAGATCGAATAAAATCAATGATTGAAGCGGTTCCGGTACGTAGATGCTGAGATGAAAGTTTGCACTGAAGAAAGAAAAAACGCTAACAGGGAGAGGGTAAAAGTAAAAACTGCCCAAGGATTGCTGAAATACTGATGCATGAAGGTTGCTCTCAACTGTACACTTCTTTTCTCACAGTGCTTATTAATGTGTCTAAACATGTCCGAAAAATAATGGTTACTAAAGTCAACTGTGACTTGTTCACTCAGTTGACCGACAAACTTAATCGCTTCATCTTCACTGGGAAACAAGTTGAGAACAATCCCGGACCGTTGTAAAATATCCAAATCATTTTTGCTTTTCATAATAGAATTCAGCAGGATCAGCAAACCCGTCCATCTCCGTTTCGGTTTGGGCACACATTTCTCGAACGCGAGAAGATTCATCAGCAAAGTTCGTCTTGTTGGGTCTAAAACGAGCTGAGGAATAAAAAGGTGAGGAGACCTCATAGAGTAGTAGTTCTTCTTGAAGTACACGTGAAATATATCATGCGGCTTCGGCTTAATGTTTCTCCTTAGCTTCACACCAAATTCGATGAGTTGAGTAGCACAGGGAATTACTTGCGGAACATTGTACTTTTTTGTACTTGGTGGTTTGGAATTAAGTGTGTTTGTTTCTCGTGACGGTTTGGATGCTTGGTGATAGAGATGGAGAAGATGATGAGTCTCTTTTGGCAGATTGTTAAGATCATCTTTGTTGTCTCTGCCTATTACAATGCCATCATTTAAGTATTCTAAAAATAAGTTATCAATTATTAATTTCCTTAGATCCGGATATTCCAAGTTGTTTTCTTTCACAATTTCATATAATTTCTCGAGAATGGGAAAAGGAATCTGATTTTCTAACAAGAGCAAATCGGACAGGATGGTTACGGGGTCCCAGCCTATTCGAAGAAGAGTACCGTGGTCCTTATCTTCGGGCTTCACTTGAGACTCATCATATAGTTTCAGCAGGAACTCGAGAATGAAGCAGCTATCAAGCAATAGCACATCATTCTCCAACTTCACCTTCTCGCTATAAAATTCTTGAACAATATCAAGGAGATTTTTTATCTTTTTCTCGTAGACCTAATTGTCAGAAGAAATAAACTTTGTTAGCAAAATACATGTATTATATATTGTATTGTATTATTATCTAATGGTAATCACAAGATAAAAGCTCTTAAATCATAATTCATTTTTTAATTTTTAATTTATTTCTTTTGTCATACCTCTTTACGAACTGCAGGGCTACGCTGTTTAAAATCAGTTAGGAACTGATTCTTGTGTTCGGTCATATCGTCAACCACTTCTTTCTTGTCACGGTGGTATGGACCGATTGTAACCATCCAAGGTCTATAGAGCTCATTAGCTGTATGGCGAACAGAGGGGGCAGCACGGAATATTGAAAAGGTCGTCTGTATCTCCTTTTTGAGCACTTCATCTTTTTCTTCAGATGGCACTCCCTTTATGTTTTCTTGTGAGGTAATTTCCATTTCTCTTGGAGGGAGGGAAATAAAGAGACAATGATCAAGTGAAGGAGAAGAAGATGGTTTGAAGCCAGTAAGGAGGTTCAGGGGATTCTTATATGGTGGTCTTTGCATTATGTGTATATTACAAAAGAAACCCTCCAATGCAAACATTTGCAGAAAAAACCCTTCTTCAAAAATAGAAAAACAGTCCCTACTGGTTCGAAAAATCGTACTCGGAGTCGGTCTCTCAGAATTCCAATTCAGAATAGCCTGAAATGTATCAAAATCGGCCGAATTGGATGTAAACTCAGACCATTTTTTATAAGAAAATACAGTTTAATATAATCGTGAGAATCATATATTAATCGGATCAGACTCTGCCAATTCCAATCTGAATCCATTGAGTCGTAATGGAATCGGACGATTCTACGATTCATAAGTGATGTATGTACTATAGGAGTATTATTCGTATTTTTTCAACAAACTCTTACTACAAAAAATATTGGCAGATTAATCTTCAACAGTAACATATTACGCATGGTCATTATATAGATTAACTTATGATTGATTTAGAGTACGGTTAGATTGGACTAAGGGCTTCTTCATAAATTTTGTAAGGCTTTTCGCAATTTAGGCATAAAACAGCGATTTTATGCAAACTTGTCAAGATAAAAGAAAGACGATAGTAATAAATGTGAGAATCAATAAGAAAAAAAAAACAAGCTGGCATTGCAATTTTCAAATTCAAGATTCGTTTTTTTGATTAAATAGATCGAGGTCTGAGCATGGAGAAAACTCAAGATCTGTAATTCTCCATTTTTCTAAGAAATGGAGGCATGTGTTCTTTCAGGCACTTCGTAGTTCCTACAGCAGATGAAATTAAAAGCGTCTCAATTTTTTGTAATGACTTCAGAAATCTAGACTCCCACAAAGGTTGGTGTTGGTTGGGTTGGTTGAGTCGAGTTGAATATTTTTTTGTATTATTCGTATTCATAGTAGTTGAGTAAATATTTTAGTATCATAGTATGCATGCTCTAATGAGAACGGAAGGTTGACTTAAATTTTTTGAGTGTATAAGAAGACCTGATCATTAACTTGCTAATTTGTTGCCATGAGGTACTATTCAAAAAAATATATTAATTGCCATGAGGTGAGCTGATAATAATGAATTCCAACTCGCTAATTATTTATCATGAGGTGACCATGTGCAGTTTTGTGTTCACACATTCATTTCTTTTTTCTCAGTTGATAAATTTATATGCTTATCAATCATTACTTTTAAACTTTCCAATTAATCTGATTGGATCACATAATTATAACATTTTGTAAGTCCTAGCAAACTCAACCATACAACACAATCACCACACAGAAAACAAACATACAGATCTCAAAATGCTAGACAAAATTAATCCAATCCAATCATCAACAAATAGTACAACATAAACATCCTAACACCACAACTCATCCCAACACCAAAACTCCAAAACAAATACCAAAAACAGAAAAGAAAAAAAAAATCACCTCTCAATCCCCATTATTCCAAACCTCTCAACACCTTTATTCCCCTCCCAATTCTCAAACCCAAAATAAAAAATCACTCCTAAACCAAAACCCACAGTCCTCAATTAATGCTCGGCGCCAATATCGCCCCATCTCACATTATACTTCGCCGCCAAATAATGCGCCCCGACCGGGCCTCGAGACCCGTACGGATACAACTCAGGCGAGATGTGTTTTTCCTCCAATTCCTTCAAAAGAGGAGTAAATAATCCCCAGGCCGCGTCCAGCTCGTCAGACCTGATGAAAAGACGTCTTTCGCCTTCTATCGCATCGAGCAACAGCCTCTCGTACGCGTCGGGTATCTCTTTCGAGTACCTATAGCAAATTTCGTTACAATATGGAAAAATAAAGAGAAATTTGAAAAGGCTCTACGTTTTCCCGAAATTGTGAAAAAGCCCCTACATTATTGGAAATTGCTAAAAAGCTCCTACCTATTGCCAAAATTGCAATCAATATTTCTTTATTAAGTTTAACAATTTTTCATTAACTTTAAAAAAAATATCTTATGAGAGAAAAAAATGATAATTGATATACTAAAAACATATTTTTTAAGGTTTAAACAACGAAATCAACGGCGTCAACTCCTAACTCACGGTAGGGGCTTTTTTACAATTCTGGCAATAATGTAGGTAGGGGCTTCTTTGCAATTTTGCCAATCATGTAGGTTTTTTTTTTTTTTGAAATTTCCAATAATACAGGGGCTTTTTTGCAAATTTCTCAAAAAAAAAAAAGATCATTACAGATTTGTTAGCAATGGATTCGAGAAAATTCTTACCTGGCGGCATAGTGGAGATTGAGATTGCTCCTGTCGAGTCTCATACCGAGACCTGGAACTTTGTTGTTGATTTTTAAATATATGGCTTCGTCTGGCTGGACACGGATCACCAGCTCGTTCGTGGCCCGGTCTAAGTCGGTACCGAAACACCTCTTGTATAGATTTCCAGGCACGTGCCTGAACTGCACTCTTATCTCCGCCCTTCATTCACAAAAATAAATTATTAACATTTTTTTATTAAAAAAACGAAATATAAACGTTTTCTTCACAATTTATGCACAGCCAATTATGCATAAATAAATAAATAAATAAGTATACAGTTAGTCCCCGACTTTGATTGGGTTGCAGTTTGGTCCCTGAACTATTGATTTAAACTTTTTGGTCCCTATACTTTATAGAATTGTGTAAGATTAATCCCTGACTCAAGGAAAGGGCCAAGAAGTTAAAATCAACAGTACAAGGACTAAATTGCAATCCAACTAAACGGTGCAGTTATCCACCCCTAACAAAGAAATAATTGCACCGTGAGCCTTCGTACTTTAATTAGATTGCAATTTAGTCCCCGTACTATTAATTTGGCATGTTTGGTCCCTAACTCAGGAACTAAGTATGCGCATATTTTCAAGAAGTAAAGGGACCAAGCATGTCAAATTAATAGTACAAAGACTAAATTGCAATCCAATTAAAGTACATGGACTAACCATGCATTTATCCCACGATAATTTTTTTTTCTTTCAACCGTACCGTTTGGTGTGGAGGGCTTTGCCGGCCTTCATGAGAAACGGCACGCCGTCCCACCTCGCGTTATTAATAAAAAGAGCGGCGGCGGCGAAGGTGGGGGTGATGCTGTTAGCAGGAACAGTTTTGTCGTCGGTGTACCCGGGGTGCGTCATACCACCTTTGGTGTGGCTCTTGTATTGGCCCACCACCACGTCATCTAGCTGCAGGGGCTTCATCGACCTCAGAACTTTGACCTGGTAAGAAAAAAGAAATAATAAAATAATAATGATGTTGATGTTGATATTGTATTTACTATTCCAAAAACTCAAAATATATCGTATTTCCCTTTTTGAAAAATGCGAAATTAATAAAGTAATTTTGGAAAAAAAAAGCCCCTGCATTATTCCTAAATTGCAAAAAGAAACTTTCATTGTTGGAAATTGCAAAAAAAACCTCTGTTCTTTAGGAAATTGCCAAAAAGCCACTACCGTTTGTTAAGATCTTAACAAAAAGTAGGGGCTTTCTCTTTTGCAATTTTCTAAATAATAGTTTTTGTTTTGCAATTTTCAATAATGGAGGGGCTTTTATGTAATTTAGGCATAATGTAGGGGCTTTTTCGCCAATTTCCCTACAAAAAAATTATATAAGAAAGTAAAATTATATGTGGTTAGTAACAACTAACAAACCTTTTCATTTCGGATATCTTCAGCCTCCAAACTAGTAGGAGTCTCCATCGCAAAAAGGGCCAAAATTTGAATTAGATGGTTCTGCATTATATCTCTTATTATTCCGTAATGATCAAAGTACCTGCAAATCAAATAACACAAAAAGCAGGGTGGTGTTGGTAAAAAGTCGATATGATAAAATAAAGTTTTCTTAATGAAAATTAAAATAAATAAAATAATGATAAATTATTACCCGCCTCGGCCTTCAGTACCGAAATCTTCGGAAAATATTAATTGCACATTTCTGATATATTGTCTCGACCAAAGAGGCTCAAACACCAGATTTGAAAACCTAAGAACCGATAAATTCTCCACTAATTCCTTCCCCAAATAATGATCAATCCTACCAAAAATAAAATAAAAAAAATCAAAATACTTTGTTCTTCTCCATTTTTTACACAAAAAGTTTTAAAATAATTAAAAAAAAATAAATATAAAAATAGGAAATAAATAAATATAAAAAAAATAATAATAAATAATAAAAATAAAAATAAAAATAAAAATAAAAATAAAAATAAAAATATAACATGAAAAAATAAAAAATAAATTTCCTCGAATAAAAATAATTAAAAAAATAGTTACCTAAAGATTTGATCTTCCACGAGATATTGCTTTAAACCGCGAGTTAAAGCAGCTGATGACTCAGCATCACGACCGAACGGTTTCTCAACAATTACTCTCGTCCATCCATTTGCTGACGTGGCGGCCAGGCTGGCGCACTTTACAACATCTAGAAATATGTTGGGCGGTATTGAGAGGTAAAATAGCCTGTTCGAAACCCTAGATCCCTACAAAAAATAAAATTAAAGTAGATGAATATTTTGAAAATTGAAAAAAAAATGTTTTATAATTTTGAAAATAAAATACTTCATGTTCTTTGAGTTTTTTGTCCAGGTCAGCAAAGTGGTCTTGTGAGTCGTACTGGCCTGAGTGATAAAAGCATCTGTTTAGAAACTCCTCCATTTTCTCATTGCAATTCTCCCTTAAAAAGGTAAAATATGTAAATTAAAATTATTAAATTTCGTATCATATAATTAATTATGACATAAATATTATTATTATTTTTTTAATATTTACCTTTTATCGATACGGCAAGTTAGGGTTCTGCTAACCATTTCTCTCAACTCAGCATCCGTCATTTTACTCCTCGCATATCCAAATACCGTAAAATGCTACAAAATATAATTTAATAAAAAAATTAATATAAAAACGTGAAATACCTCCAAGCAAAAATACTAACATATCTAGTATTTACAACCAATTTATTATTATTATTATTATTATTATTATTATTATTATTATTATTATTATTATTATTATTATTATTATATATTATAAATTATTATTATTTATTATTACTTATTATTACTACTACTATTATTATTATCATTATTATTATCATTATTATTATTATTATTATTATTATTTATTTTTTATTTTATTATTATTGATTTAATTACTTTGGGGAGGCAGCCTTCATAATAAAGAGCGAAAAGAGCAGGAAAAATCTTCTTTTTTGCCAGGTCGCCACTTGCGCCGACGACAGTTATACTAACAGTCGACTCTCTCTCTCCGCCAGCTGGCGGACCCACGTCAATGTTCTCAAACTCCTTCGATGCAAATACCGTCGGAGTCCAGTTTGATGATGGAGTTTCTACAACTGTCTTATTTGCTCCTAGAAATTCCAAAATTGCCCTTTTTAACTTAATACCAAATGCCAACAAAATGGTATATATAAGTATGAATGTACCATGTTGGGTACCTGAATCTTCTAATTTGTTTGAAGGGTCTACTGGTGCGATTGCAGATCCTGACAAATAGCAGAATGGTTTGTTTAATTAGTAATTATGATATCCTACATAGCAGTAAAATCAAAGTAAATTGAGCTAGCTCATCCAATAGAAATGCATAAAAAACAGTAATTCAATTAAGGGGCTTGCGAGTATTTGTAGTTAGATACAAAGGAAAACTAATTAACAACTGGAAAAGGGAAAATGGAAGTTCAATCCTTTTGTTAAAATCTCGCACAATTCCATATCCAGCTTTAAATCAACATATAACAATATTTAACCAAGCATAAATCCACATATACAAGAAGAAGAAAAAACTTAATAAAAATTAATCAGTAATACGACATCTAAAGTCAATAATTTCAGTCTAATTGTACCAATAAACGATAATCATCAATGACAAGCGCACATAATAACGCCACTAAAATAAATCCTCAATTAGAAAAACCCAAGCTAAACTTACCTCCTTTACTCGACAGAACACTAAACCCACGTCTCCTAGACACTTCACCGACTGCCCACTTCTCAGAATCTCTAACATGAACCCAAAATCTCGAAACCGGCGCCGGCAGAGAACGAGCTCTAGCCTGAGACGTTGAAGGGCACTTTGCGAAGGAAACAGCCATGGTTTTCAATCTATCCGTTGAGACAGAGAGGAAGTGTTGAGTTGAGTTTATAGATTAGTAATGGAGGAAATTACGAGGAGGGGTTTAGTTAAGAAGGGACAGAAGAGAAGGCGGAGAAAGAGAGAAGAGTTGGACAGGATTGTTGGCTGCACTTTGTTCTTGTATGTTTGAGAGTATTTGGTATGGAGTATAAATGAGTGGTTTATACATACCAGGTGTATATAGTAGGTTAACTACAAGTGTATTTAGAAAAAGGCTGCTTAGGGGTATCTGAATGTGTACCCAAATTGTATGTTTTAGTTAATTTTAGTTTTATTTTTTTAAAAAGATAGTGAGATTGTCAAACTTGTCCCAATTGGAATGAAACTTTAAAGGTACTATTACTGTAGAAATATTTATTATTTGTTGATGTCTTGTATATTTTCGATAAAAATTCATTTTGTTATGTTGTTAAGAGGTTTAAAATGCTTGTTACTATCATTTATATTGCATGTTTATTTGTCATATATTGTGTGACATTTCTCTCTTTGATTTTGAAAAATATATTTCATATCTTTTTGTATAGTACAATTTAGGAGATTATTGAGAAATGCAATTTAGGTGTTTATTACACTACAACAAAATATGTGATCTCGGACGGTTTAAAACCGTCCGGAAAAAGAGTAGGAACCGCCCCTTATAAATATTTTGGACAACAAACCGTCCGGATTGGTCAGTCCGAAATAACGTATCCAAGATAATGGAATAATTCGGACAGGCCGTCCGGAATTAAGATAGTGCGGATGGCTATTCTGGACGGCCACGCTTATTAATTAATAATTGAATGTATCTTAAAAGTTCGTGCATTTGTACTTGAAGCATATTTATAAAACAAGTGCAAAACAAGATGATCAAATAAGATGTGTTTCTTATATTTTGATTATTAAAGATTATCAATTTAATAAGCAACTTTTGGGGTATTAAGTGGGCAACCCTGGTCTTTTGCTAAAGGACATCAAAATATGATCCTAGTTGGACTCTTGAGGCAACCAAGGGCTATTTGTTTACAAAGAGAATTTAAATTGGGCCGAATAATAAAATGTCATATTGAGTATGAAGAGGCAAATAATACCAAAGTTTTGGGTTTCAAAATTCGAACTTAAAATAAGTAGAGGTCTCAATACGAAGTTTTATTTTCTTATGAATGGTGACATCAAAAAGAAAATTATTCCTCAAGTCAAAAGAAAAGGGCGTCAAAGAGAAAGTTATAAGGTTCTTGCATGAACTTCCAATTTGGGAGTGTAACAACCTCATAACAGGTAACTAAACCGAATCGGCCATTACTTTTAGACTTTAGTAAAGAAAAATCAAACTTACATTAATTTTTTTCATAAATAACTTACATTTTGTATTTTTTTTTTTTTTTGCCTGAAAGGCACGTAGGCAGAATATAATACAAGTTGGTTACAATCTTACAACAGTAGAATTAATAAAAGAAAAACAACCAAATCATTGAACATCGATCATTACAATGAATAAACTAATAACCCTATTCATATAATTCAAAAAAAAAATAACCCTATTCATATAGCTAATTGATCTAGTCAAAAAAAAAATAATCAAATTTCAATAGTGTCTTTGTAATTCAACTGGCACGGCAAATAGATAGCTTTATGGTCCGTCCCTTTGGTGGCTGGAAATTCAATGCACTCTCAACATTCTGAAAATTCAACGCACATTACAATTTACAAGTCAGTGAACGTCAATCTATATTTACTCTAATCTCAATACTCTTAACCATCTTCTCATTGAATTCATAATTTCATACAATGGCAGAAAGAAGAAACTCATATTCATTCTCCCTCTTCACCATCCTCCTTTTTCTTTTCACTTTTCTTGTGCGGAGACTTGTATTCTCCGCAACAGACACTATCTCGGCGAACCTATCTCTATCTGGAGATCAGAAGCTGACCTCTCAGAAAGAGAAATATATTTTGGGTTTCTTCAGGCCAGACAACTCCTCGAGCAACTGGTTTATAGGTATTTGGCAGGGAAAGATATCGGCACCGACAATTGTGTGGGTTGCCAATAGAGAAAACCCAGTCACAGACCCAACCAAGTCTGAGCTCATGATGTCCAGTGACGGAAACCTAGTTCTACTCGACCAATCCAAAACTCTAGTTTGGTCAACCAATTCCAAAAACACCTCTTTTAATTCCACGATTGCCTTAATTCTCGATACTGGAAACTTTATTTTGCGAGATAAATCCAATTCATCAAAGATTTTATGGCAAAGTTTTGACCACCCAACCAATACATGGTTGCCGGGTGCCAAGATAGGGTTAAATAAGATCACCGGCCTGAACCAGCACCTTATCTCCTGGAAAGATGAAAATAACACTAGTGATGGACTATTCTCTCTCGAACTCGACCCAAATGGATTTGACCAATTTATACTCAAGTGGAACAAGTCCATACAATATTGGACTAGTGGAAAATGGAACGGTAAGATCTTTGAATCGGTGCCCGAATTAGGCCCCACGAATGCAAAGTATGGATATGAGTATGTCAATGATGAAACCGGTATCTACTTCACCTATTGGATTAAGGATCCTGCTATTATAACACAACTTTTTATTGATGTATTGGGTGAAATCAAAAGTATGATATGGATGGAGGCCGATGAAGAGTGGTTGATGTTTTGGGCGGCGCCCCATGTCCAATGCCAAGTGTATGCTCTTTGTGGGCCTTTTGGTATCTGTAACAAGAACTTCGAATCTATTTGTCGATGTGTTGAAGGGTTCACAGAAGAAAATCCGATAGAGTGGGGGTTGAAAGACTATAGCAGAGGATGTGTTAGAAGCAACCCTTTAAAATGCGAGAGCAATACGCCGAGGAAAGGCGATGAGGATAAATTTTACAAAATGGGTAATATGGTATTGCCTGATAATTCTCGGAGTGTGAGAACGAATAGCAAAAAAGATTGTGAACTAGCTTGCTTGAATAAATTGCTCTTGTACCGCATATTCCTATGATAATGGATGTTCCTTATGGTTCGGTGATATGATTAACTTACAAGTCAATGATGGAGTTGGGGGCGACACCCTTTACCTCAGGTTGGCTTCCTCAGAGTTTCCTGATGCCAGAAAGATGAAAGGATTAGTTGTTGGGGTGGTTATTGGTAGTTGTTTTGTTGTTGTTTTTGTCACTTTCGGTCTATTTCTTGTTTTGAGAAAGAGGAAAATGAGTAAATTGAAGAGAGTCGATGGCTCTCTCACAGCATTCAGATATGGTGACTTGCGGTATATAACGAAGAACTTCTCGGAGATGATCGGAAAAGGAGGATTTGGATCCGTGTTTAAGGGCATCTTACTTGATTCGACTGTTGTAGCAGTTAAAAGGCTTGAAGGAATTAGCCAAGGGGATAAGCATTTTCGGGCCGAAGTTTGCACCATTGGAACTATTCAACATTTAAATTTGATTCGTTTGTTCGGTTTTTGCTCCGAAAATGGAAAAAAGCTACTTGTTTACGAGTATATGCCGATGGGTTCACTAGACAGGCATTTGTTTGGGAATAGACCGACTGTCTTAACTTGGGAAATTCGGTATCAAATAATTTTAGGAGTTACCCGCGGCTTACTCTACCTTCATGAGAAATGCATAGACTGCATTATACATTGTGATATAAAACCAGAGAATATATTGCTGGACGAGGCATTTGTCCCTAAAATTGGAGATTTCGGGCTAGCAAAATTGTTAGGGCGTGATTTTAGCCGTGCCCTAACCACAATGCGAGGGACAATAGGCTATCTCGCACCAGAGTGGATAGCTGGAGTTGCTATCACAACAAAAGCCGATGTTTATAGCTTTGGAATGATGCTTCTTGAAATAATATCAGGTAACAGAAACTCAAACTCGATTCCAACAGAAGGAGGGGAGACTTTCTTCCCCGCCTTGGCGATCAGGAAACTTTTGGAAGGAGATGTTTTGAGTTTGCTCGATCCAAAATTGTGTGGTGAAGCAAATGAAGAAGAGGTATTAAGAGTTTGCAAGGTTAGTATTTGGTGCATTCAAGATGAGGAAGATTGTAGGCCTTCAATGGCTCAAGTTGTGCAAATCCTAGAGGGGAATTTAGATGTCAACATGCCTCCTACTCCAAGATGGTTTCAATTTGAAGCGGAAAATTTTGGTTCCACATAATTTCTTTCTCAATTATGTCATCAAGCTAAATGTGAAACACCAGTTTGATCAAGAGATAATTAGTTCTGATTTAGTTATGTGATTGTGCACTTGATGAAATTCACATTTGTTTTTATGTTTTCTGAGCAGTATATACATGAATTAGGTACTTCTTATTAAGTAGTTCTGTAATTTGTTTTATTAAGTTGTGTTTATTTCTTTTCCTTTTTCTGGGTTGTAAAATGCCTTCTATTGCTCATATCTTCTTTTTTTGCCCTTAATTTTATCGAAATTCTTAATCAAGGCTGTTAGAGATGGGTATATAACTTGGCTAAAAATCCATAACCTCTTATCAATAAGAAGACCAAATGTAAGTTTCGGCTTATTGCATAATATATTTGAGAAAGAAAAGTGTAATCCATACTATAATATTTCATTTCACTTTTTCAAAACTTGCAAAACTGAAATTGATTTGAAACATAGAACTTAAAAAGCTATAAACAAACTCTCATAATATGCAGAAAAAAGGTTAAAAAACTGTAATTGATACTCTCAACTTAAAAAACTGTAATCCATACTATAATATTTCATTTCACTTTTTCAAAACTTGCAAAACTGAAATTGATTTGAAACATAGAACTTAAAAAGCTATAAACAAACTCTCATAATATGCAAAACTGAAATTGATTTGAAACATAGAACCTAAAAAGCTATAAACAAACTCTCATAATATGCAGAAAAAAGATACCTCCATTTCCGGCAAAAACTTATTCGTAAACAAAAGACCTGCAAATCAAATAAAAACAAAAACTGGGGTCTTTTCTGCAAATTTCCATTTGATTACATACAAACTAAATAAATGAGTCTCAAATAATAAAATATTTAATATAATTGGTACCTTCTATACGGTACCAAAATTCCGGTCACCAAACTCGCCCATACAAGGAAGTACATGAAATTCATCATTTAAACCCGATTCAATTTCTGACGTTACAATTTTCATTCTTGGAAATTTCTTACATACCACGTGCAATCCTTGAGGGGCCTTTTCCAAATATAAACAAATTAAATTAACTAAATGAAATATTGGAGGAAAGAATAACGAAAAATAAAATAATATTTTGGAATCTTACTGATATGAGATTAAGGAAAATGATATTTGATTCTGGCACACCTTTCTCTAATAAAAGAGATATGGCCTGTACAGCTGAATGGCCTATTGAATATATACTTTATTATTAATATTAATCGGCTTAAATTTATTATATAAAAAAAAATAATATTTCTGTTTATATAAATAAATATATAAATAACCTGTGCCTAAAATAGGATCTAGAAGCAGAACATGTCTATCAGAAACATCCTTAGGTAAATTATGGTACATTAGCTCCATAAATAAAATTAAATTCATCAAAAATTAACAAAAAAAATATATTAATAAATTAACAAAAGATTAAGGGGTGTTCATGCAAAATTCACCTGCTCGCCTTTTTCTGCATCTTTATGAATAAGAATTTTTCCTATTTTGACTCCTTTGCAACACGCCCTTAATGCATTTTCCATACTTTCACCACTTAAATTAATTATTCAATAAAAAATTCAAATAAATATAATTTTATAGATACAGTATTTAATTGAATGATTTATTTGATAAAATATTTAAATAAACACCTTCTAATTACTGAAATCCCACAGAATTTTTCACGACAAAATTCTACACCTGTGTAGATCGCTCCTGCATTATGAAATAATATACTAAATTTCACTAATATGATTTTTTATGTAAATTTTACAAAAAGACCCTTGTTATCATTTATTTCTAATTACCATTGCAAGTTATGACTTGCTTTTCTTTAAAAGGAAGATGCCCAAGCCCATTTTCCACAACCTATTAAATCAAAATTATATAAATACGAAAATAACCCATTTAATTAATTAAAATAAAATATTATTTACGCAAACCAGGCGAATTAATCGATCTGAATAGAATATAAAATCATGCTTTGAGGTCTTAGCATCACGTATTATTGTATGCACCTCTTATCTACAATAAATAAACAAAATAAATAATTATAAAAAATAAAAAACAAACAAATAAATAAAGAACCAAAATAAATAATAAACAAATAAATAACCAAAATAAATAAATCTATAATAAACAAAATAAATAAATAAGTAAATAAATAAATAAATAAATAAAATAAAATAAAATAAGCAAACAAAGAAATAATAAAATAAAGGAACAAATAATGGAAATTACTTTTTGACTTTTTGTGAATTGGTACCTGAGAGGTGGATGTAATAACGGAAAGATTAGGGTAGAATTTGCAAATGTTGTGCTGGCCCAGTTTCGTTTGAATGTGCTGCATTATTAAATCAATCGCGACCTGATTATTATTTTTCCCCCACAGAATTATTATATCAGCGTATTTTTTTGTCGGCGCTATGAAATCCTCATAAGTCGGTTTCACAAAATTTGAATACTAGAAAAAAATAAAAATATTTTAATAATTTTATATTCTGCTTTTTTTAAGGGAAATTTTCCAATAAAAACTAACTTTTTAGATTCTCTAAAAAGAACCCTGTAGAGTGATTTCAATATTGAGAAAACTTAGTTTTTTGTTTTTTTTTTAAATTTCCCTTTTTTCAAATTAATGTGTGAAACTTAAAAAAATATGAATAATTAAGTATAAATTACTTGTTCTAAAACAGCTGTAATATCTCGGCCTTTTTCAACTGTGTCGCGATGAATCCGCTGAGCAAGTCTGACATCAGCATCTGTGAAATTTTGCATTTAAGCCTGAATTAGTAAAATATGGACTATTTATTATATTATTTTTTAATTATTTTGAGGAGGCAGCAGAATATCTACGATTCAAAACAGTAACATACGGACTATTTACTCGCAATATCTTATTATAACAATTATTATTACATATAATATACATTAAAAAATTAATTAACTAATTACTTTGGGGAGGCAGCCTTCATAATAAAGAGCGAAAAGGGCGGGAAAATCTTCTTTTTGGCCAGGTCGCCACTTGCGCCGACAACAGTTATACTAACAGTCGATTCTCTCTCTCCGCCAGCTGGCAGGCCCACCTCGATGCCCTCAAACTCCTTCGATGCAAATACAGTCGGAGTCACATTGTCCACTTTAGTTGAACTGTCTACAGTCTTATTTGCTCCTAGAAATTCCAAAATTACCCTTTTTAACTTAATACCAAGTACTAACAAAATGGTATATATAAATGTGTAGTGTACGAATGTACCATGTTGGGTACCTGAATCTTCTGTTTTCTTTGAAGGGTCTACTGATGCAATTTCAGATCCTGACAAATGGCAGAATGGTTTGTTTAATACTTGGTAAGTATAATAATCTACACAGCAGTAAAATAAAAGTGATAATAATATTGATTTAATTCGGGAATTTTATTGAGCTAGCTCGTCCAATAGAAATGCATTAAAACAGTGAGTGATTCAATTAAGGGGCTTGCGAGTATGGATTGTAAGATTGTTAGTAAAATTAATTAACAACTGGAAAAGGGAAAAAGAAAAGTTCAATCCTTTGTTCAAATCTCAAATTGGACAACTCCATACCCACTTTCAATTCAAAATAATACAATATTTAATATAAAAAAAAACTACCAGGCAAGGAAACAAGCTTAATAGTAATTAATCAGTAATATGACATCTAAAGTTCAATCATTTTAGTCTACATCAATCCTAATTCTATCAATGAAGAACTCTCACCAATTACAAGGTAGATGCTGATACCACTAAAATAAGTCCTCAATTCGAACAACCCAAGCTAAACTTAGCTCCATTAGTCGACAGAACACTAAACCCACGTCGCTTAGTTACCTCATCGGAAACCCACTTGTCAGAATCTCTAACATGAACAAAAAAAATCTAGAAACCGGCGCCCCAAAGCGCGAGCTCTAGCCTGAGAGGTTGAAGGGCACTTTGCAAAGGAAACAGCCATAGCTTTCAATCTATCCGTTGAGACACGAGTGAGTATTAAGATTAGTAATGGAGAGGTTAAGTTAAGAAGGGGACAGAAGAGAAGGCGGAGAAAGAAGAGTAGGAGAGGAGTGTTGGGTGCAATTGGTATTTGTGTGTTTGTGTGTGTGATAGCCTAGCCTGATAGGGTGTGTAAGAGAGAGGTTTGTGTATACCGGGTGTAGGTAATAGTTTCATGAGAAGTGTATTTAGTAAAGGGATGCTTGGGAATACCTGAATTTGTACACAGAATGTGTTAGTTAACAGTTAATTTTTTTTGTCACAATTAATGAGTTGTTAGACTTGTTAAATATTGAGCTAAATATTTTCGTAATAGCTCGAACTTGAGTTTCTCTCAATCAATGGACAGTTAACTTGTCAGACTTTTTGCAATTGGAATGTGAAAGATATATTTAGTGAAATCTTAAAGACTTCCAACACGAATTTTATTTGGCTATTTTGTTAAATATTGTTTCTATCATTTATATATTGCATGTTCATTTGTTATATATTGCTATTGCATGACATATTTGTCTTTGATTTTAAAACATATATTTTGTATCTATTTTATAGAATATAATTAAGAATTTATTGACAAATGTCGTGTAATTTACGTGTTTATTAATAAATAGAATTATCTTAAACATTCATGCATGTAGTTGTGTACTTGAATCATATTTATAAAATAAAGTGCAAAATAAAATAATCAAATCAGATGTGTTTGTTATATTTTGATTATTATAGATTATCAATTTAATAAGCAACTTTTGGAGTATTAAGTGGGCAACCCTGGTCTTTTGCTAAAAGACATCAGAACTTGCTCCTAGTTGGACTCGAGGCAACCAAGGGCTATCTGTTTACAAAGAGAATTTAAACTGGGTCGAATAATGAAACGTCATATTGGACCACGGTACCATGACATGAAGAAGCAAATAATACCACTCAATTACTATAGAAGTGGATATCATCGAAAGATTTACAATGTAATTTTGTTGGGAAAAAAGTTAACATTGTATAAAAAGGAAATGAATAAGAAAAGCATGGCATTTTTGCCCAAATATATATGATTT
Organism: Juncus effusus; assembly: GCA_027726005.1. Taxonomy (NCBI): domain Eukaryota; kingdom Viridiplantae; phylum Streptophyta; class Magnoliopsida; order Poales; family Juncaceae; genus Juncus; species Juncus effusus. Next base: position 10,545,212 of record CM050894.1, on the reverse strand, counting down.
CTTGCAATAGTATCAAAAGGCACAAAACATAATTACACAACTCGTAAGTAACACAATTCTAAATTATCATAGAAGATATAACTCGTCGTAGGACTATGATATGTCAAAATATCCACTAAAAAAGAGAAGAAAAGCAACTAAACTTAAAGCATGTTTATTTTGGGAAATAAAGTAAATTCACGGCAAGATTTTTCTTCAAATTTGAGAATAAAACCTCTAATTAGCAGGAATTAAATTTAATTAAAATCGGTAATGTAATATTTTTCTCATGTAAACAGAACTACCAAAAACGTTTCAATAAAATCTAAATAAAGATACCAATTTATAACCTAAAAAAAAGCAAACAAAAATAATTAGATTCTCACCTTCTTCATATGTATAGAACTCCATCCATTCTCTCCAAATCCGACCAAAAACAGCTGTAATACTTCCTATTGTAAAGATGGCCTATGTTTATTTTCGTGGCCAAGCCTCCTCCCGCCACGTGGCATCTCGATCACCCTGCTGATTGGCGGCGACAGCGCCGCCGGTCCCACGCGACGTGTTGCGAGAGAGGAAGTAATGGGTGTGAGTTGAACGGAGAACCCGACAGGAGAAAGAGATGTGTGTGATGCGAGAAGAGAGCCGTCTGAGGGAAGGAAGGCATCTGAGTTTGTGAGATAGAGAGGGGCGTACAGAGGAGAAAAGAAGGATGTGAAAGGCTATGTTATGCGGATATTTCAAAAAATGGGAAGTATACTGAGGATACGGGTATTTGATTTGGATACGGCTCCGATACATATTGGATACGTCACGTGGCATATCTGATTATTTTAATAATAATTTTTTTCGGATACGTCCAGTATGCGGCATGAAGGATACTTCGGGGATACTTCGGGAATACGGCTAGGATACTTCTGTCAGGATACTTTTGGAATACTTTCAATTTGGTCCATTATACTTTTTTTTAACCATTTTTTTTAACTCAAATTTAACCCACACTCAAACTAATAAAGACTTATTTGCATTTTATAAGTTACATTCTTTATTTTGTCTACAACTGACATAATTAAAAAAAAAATTCCCGAGGAAGACAAAAATCATTATTTACTTAAAATAAATCAAAATTTGAATTTTACTAACATTAAATATCAAGTATGTATTTAATTTCATTCACAATCACATATTTTGGAATTAAATTTGAAATGTTGATTATTTATTATTATTTATTTATTTATTATTATATTATATAAATATAATTACAAAAATAAATATATAAAAGCATATATGTATCCTAAATTTTTTTTGAGATTTGCCGTATCTCCATATCCGTAACATATCGGATACGATCCATATATCTATATCCGTGCAACATAGGTGAAAAGTTCATTTTTTCACTGTGTATTTGATCGGACCATTCTCATTAAATCCGAAATAGAACATGAAACATCCTGAGAATCAATAACAGAGCTACAAATCACCTGATTCATACAAAATTTTACAAAATATCAAATAGTTAAAAACATTTAATCGCCACAAAGCGAACACATCCTTGGTCCTACAGTGGAGGCCTACGTGGTCCCTCATGAAGAGCAAAAGGGAAGTGAAAAAGAATAAATTTGAAGTGTTGATTATTTATTATTATTTATTTATTTATTTATTTATTTATTATTATAGTATGTAAATATAATTAAAAAAATAAATATATATATAAGCGTATATGTATCCTAAATTTTTTTGAGATTTGTCATATCTCCGTATCCGTAACATATCGGATACGATACATATATCCATATGCGTGCAACATAGGTGAAAGGTTCATTTTTTCATTGTGTATTTGATTGGACCGTTCTCATTAAATCCGAAATAGAACATGAAACATGCTGAGAATCAATAACAGAGCTACAAATCACATGATTCATACAAAATTTTACAAAATATCAAATAGTTAAAAACATTTAATCACCACAAAGCAAACACATCCAGCAATTATATAATAGTTATATTTACTTATAAATATATTATGCTAGCTAATAATAACTATACTTATTGATATTTTATACTAAATCTTAAAGGGCATATAAGTTATTTTATGTTTAAACATAAAATAAATAAATAACTTTCCTACAAACTTAAATTTATTTAGTAAACAAAAATATTATCATGAGATGATAATGTGATTCTAAGGAATAACATTTCTTGGAATGTGATTACTATGGCAATCTCACATTACCGCAAAATCTTGCTAGTTCAAGCGGTTAGACACACAAAAGATCTCATATTCAAATTCCAGCGAACACATTTAACATTATTTAGCAAGTCATTCAATATATTGATGATGGGTTTGAATTTCAAAAAAAAAAAAAAATCTCATATTACCGTGAAGTAGACGCCCACTATTCTAGTAAAAATAATAATATTCAAACTTCAACAATGTCTTTGTAATTCAACAACCACTGCACATGGATAGCTATATGCCCATCTCTTTCCTGGCTGAAAATTCAACGCATGCACTCATAACAGCCAGTAGTGAATTTTAATCTATATAACTCTAGTCTCAACACTAACCTTCTTCTCATTGCATTCATACAATGGCAGAAACAAGAGACTCATATTCATTCTCCCCATTCACCGTCCTCCTTTTTCTCTTCATTTTTCTTGCGCGGAGACTTGTCTTTGCAACAGACACTATCTCGGCGAACCTATCTCTATGTGGAGATCAGAAGCTGACCTCTCAAAAAGAGAAATATATTTTGGGCTTCTTTTGTCCAGATAACTCCTCGAGCAATTGGTTCATAGGTATGTGGCATGGAAAGATATCGGCGCCGAAAGTTGTGTGGGTTGCTAATAAAGAAAACCCCGTCACAGACCCAAACAAGTCTAAGCTCATGATGTCCAGTGATGGAAACCTAGTTCTACTCGATCAATCCAAAACCCTAGTTTGGTCAACCAATTCCAAAAACACATCTTTTAATTCCACGGTTGCCGTAATTCTCGATACTGGAAACTTTATTTTGCGAGATAAATCCAATTCATCAAAAATTTTATGGCAAAGTTTTGACCACCCAACCAATACATGGTTGCCAGGCGGCAAGATAGGGTTAAACAAGATCGCCGGCATGAACCAGCACCTTATCTCCTGGAAAGATGAAAATAACCCTAGTGATGGACTATTCTCTCTCGAGCTTGACCCAAATGGATTTGACCAATTTATAATCAAGTGGAACAAGTCAGTACAATATTGGACTAGTGGAAAATGGAACGGTAAGATCTTTGAATCGGTACTCGAATTAGGCCAATTAGATAAAAATTATGGATTAACGATTAAGCCTGTCAATGATGAAACCGGTATCTACTTCACTTATTGGATTAAGGATGACTCTGTTATAACACAATTATTTCTTGATGTATGGGGTGAAATCAAAATTAGGATATGGATTGAGGCCAATGAAGAGTGGTTGTTATTTTGGGCGGGCCCCCCTGTCCAATGCCAAGTGTATGCTCTTTGTGGGCCTTTTGGTATCTGTAACAAGAACTTCGAATCTTTTTGTCGATGTGTTGAAGGGTTCACAGAAGAAAATCCGATAGAGTGGGGGTTGAAAGACTATAGCAGAGGATGTGTTAGAAGCAACCCTTTAAAATGCGAGAGCAATACGCCGAGGAAAGGCGATGAGGATAAATTTTACAAAATGGGTAATATGGTATTGCCAGATAATTCTCGAAGTGTGAGAACGGATAGCATAAAAGATTGTGAACTAGCTTGCTTGAATAATTGCTCTTGTACCGCATATTACTATGATAATGGATGTTCCTTATGGTTCGGTGATATGATTAACTTACAAGTCAATAATGGAGTTGGGGGCGACACCCTTTACCTCAGGTTGGCTTCCTCAGAGTTTCCTGATGCTAGAAACATGAAAGGGTTAGTTGTTGGGGTGGTTATTGGTGGTTGTTTTGTTGTTGTTTTTGTCACTTTTGGTCTATTTCTTGTTTTGAGAAAGAGGAGAATGAGTAAATTGAAGAGAGTCGATGGCTCTCTTATGGCATTCAGATATGGTGGTTTGCAGTATATAACAAAGAACTTCTCGGAGATGATCGGGAAAGGTGGATTTGGATCCGTGTTTAAGGGCATCTTACTTGATTCGACTGTTGTAGCAGTTAAAAGGCTTGAAGGAATTAGCCAAGGGGATAAGCATTTTCGGGCCGAAGTTGGCACCATTGGAACTATTCAACATTTAAATTTAATTCGTTTGTTCGGTTTTTGCTCTGAAAATGGAAAAAAGCTACTCGTTTACGAGTATATGCCGATGAGTTCACTAGACAGGCATTTGTTTGGGAATGGACCGACAGTCTTAACTTGGGAAATTCGGTATCAAATAGCTCTAGGAGTTACCCGCGGCTTACTCTACCTTCATGAGAAATGCAGAGATTGCATTATACATTGTGATATAAAACCAGAGAATATATTGCTGGATGAGGCATTTGTCCCTAAAATTGCAGATTTCGGGCTAGCAAAATTGTTAGGGCGTGATTTCAGCCGTGCCCTAACCACAATGCGAGGGACAATAGGCTATCTCGCACCAGAGTGGATAGCTGGAGTTGCAATCACTACAAAAGCCGATGTTTACAGCTTTGGAATGATGCTTCTTGAAATAATATCAGGTAACAGAAACTCAAACTCGATTCCAACAGAAGGAGGGGAGACTTTCTTCCCCGCCTTGGCGATCAGGAAACTTTTGGAAGGAGATGTTTTGAGTTTGCTCGACCCGAAATTGTGTGGTGAAGCAAATGAAGAAGAGGTAATAAGAGTTTGCAAGGTTAGTATTTGGTGTATTCAAGATGGGGAAGATTATAGGCCTTCAATGGCTCAAGTTGTGCAAATCCTAGAGGGGAATTTAGAGGTCAACATGCCTCCTATTCCAAGATGGTTTCAATTTGAAGCGGAAAATTTTGGTTCCACATAATTTCTTTCTCAATTATGTCATCAAGCTAAATGTGAAACACCAGTTTGATCAAGAGATAATTAGTTCTGAGTTAGTTATGTGATTGTGCACTTGGTGAAATTCACATTTGTTTTTATGTTTTCTTAGCAGTACATATATGAATTAGGTACTTATTAAGTAGTTCTGTAATTTGTTTTATTAAGTTGTGTTTTTTTCTTTTCATTTTTCTTGGTTGTAAAATGCGTTCTATTGATCATATCTTCTTTTTTTTGCCCTTCATTTTATAGAAATTCTTAATCAAGGCTGTTAGAGTTGGTTATATAACTTGGCTAAAAAAACAATAACTATAACTTATCAGTATGAAGCTCAAATGTAAGTTTCGGCTTATTAAATAATATATTTGAGAAAGAAAACTGTAATCCATACTATAATATTTCATTTCACTTTTTCAAAACTTGAAAAATTGAAATTGATTTTAAACATCAAACTCACAAAGCTATAAACTCTCATAATATGCTGAAAACAAAGGTACCTCCAATTCCGGCAAAAACTTATTCGTAAATCAAAAACCTAAAAATCAAATCAAAACAAAAATTGGGGTCTTAATTTGTGCAAATTTCCATAACATAGAAACTAAAGAAAATGAGTTCCAAATAATAAAATAGTACATTATTTTATATAATTACCTGCTAAATTGTACCAAAATACCGGTCACCAAATTAACCCATACCAGGAAGTACATGGAACTCTTCATTTAAACCCGATTCAATTTCTGACGTAACTGTTTTCATTCTTGGAAACAATTTACATACCAACATATAAATCAGCCAATAAATAGTGAAAACGGTATATAGAAAAAGAAATAATATAGAAATAATATATTAAAAGCGGAATAATAATATATAAAATTTTCAAAAAGTAAATAATGCATAAAAAATAAAAATATGTATAAAAAAGTGAAATAGTATATTGAAAAGTAGAAAAATAGTATCTACAAATTCTATCGTGATTTGGGCGTGTTCTAAACCATTGTGATTTCATATTTCCTTTTCTTTTATTCAAATATATTATTTTTTTTATCTATATAAACTATTTTGCTTCTATAAATATATGTGTTAAATTATATATATATATATATATATATATATATATATATATATATATATATAGTTACAATTATTGGTACAGTTTAAATGTTATGAATCTTAATGATTAAATAATTGTAATGTAAATTTTTGTATTATTTATACAAAAGCTAAGGTCCCGTGCCATATATGCCACGTGTATTGAGAGAACAATTCTACTTGATAAACACACAGTACGCATGTGAGGGAGTGAATCTCACGGTCGCGATCTATCACATTCCAAAAAAAAAAACTTAACAATAATTGTAATTTAACTTACATAACAAATTCATAGCTATTCTAGTAAAAAAATAATAATAATCAAACTTCAACGGTGTCTTTTAAGGGTTTATATACACATCCTTCCAGCAGCCCTCCCAATCTGCCTCTATCACTGGTAAACGAAACCCACTTATTTTGAATATATGTGGGGCCTGTTTACCAGTGGTAAAGAGCGGATTGAAGAGGCTGGTAAACGGGGGTTGTATATACTTTTCCGTCTTCTAAACTCAACTGTCACGGCAAATAGATAGCTTTATGCCCATCGTTTCATGGCTAAAATTCAACGCATATTCAACGCATAATCAAACATCTAGTTAGTCAACCTTAATCTATATAACTCTAGTCTCATTCTTCCCATTGCATCCATACAATGTCAATGATGAAACCGGTATCTACTTCACTTATTGGATTAAGGATGACTCTATTATAACACACATTTTTATTGATGTATTGGGTGAAATCAAAATTATGATATGGATGGAGGCTGATGAAGAGTGGTTGTTATTTTGGGCGGGGTCCCATTTTCAATGCCAAGTGTATGCTCTTTGTGGGCATTTTGGTATCTGTAATGAGAACTTCGAATCTATTTGTCGATGTGTTGAAGGGTTCACAGAAGAAAATCCGATAGAGTGGGGGTTAAAAGTCTATAGCAGAGGATGTGTTAGAAGAAACTCTTTAAAATGCGAGAGCAATACGTCGAGGAAAGGCGATGAGGATAAATTTTACAAAATGGGCAATATGGTATTGCCTGATAATTCTCGGAGTGTGAGAACGAATAGTGTTACACCCCTGACCCAAATAAAGGACTGAAATATAACAACCGCCAAAAAAATATTTGAACAAACATTCACATAATTCAAAATAATCTCCAAATTACATTTATTAATTTCACAACAAAAACAAAATTGAGATTTTAAAGTTCTCATTTATTTCATAATCATTATTAAACTAAATGCTATTAAAATTGTGACGCCTCTCCATCCGCAACCTCAAGCTAATGATCCAAAGCTGGGCACAAAATAAATATAAAGATGAGTACTGACTCAGTAAGGTACGAAAAGAGGCCCAGCCGCATATACCAAAAATAGAATATTTTGAGTTTGATATAAAATAGGATAGCGAATATAAAATCAAGTAACAAGAGGTCATAAGTATAATAATGATTATATAATAATTGTGAAAAATACTTTTATTTCGGGATATTATCTTATTTCACTTTCAACTTCCACATACATAACACACACTAGATCATGCTCTGTGGCATCGAGTACGCGCACAGATACAAATCTTTCCGAGCTCGTTATTGGGTGATCGGCGGCCCTAGTTTCTCTCTACTAAGTACGGCTCCTCACCTGTGTGAATCAGCGGCCCTGGTTTCGCTCTACCAAGTACGGCTGCTCACCTGTGTGAATCAGCGGCCCTGGTTTCGCTCTACTAAGTACGGCGGCATCCTCATAATTATCACACATCTCACTATATCTCGTATCTTACTCAAAAATATCTTTAAATATTATCTTTAAATTCTCATATTACTAAAAATATTAATTTGAGCCATATAAGCTCTATCTCATAAATAGAAGTTTTAGATTAAATATTACTATCATTATAGGTACTTATAATATATATAATATTTGTACGGAAGAACAAATATAGCCAAAGGGAAAAGTATATGCGGGCAAAACCTTACCTGAATAAATGCAACTAGCAAACTCTCACGCGAAATCTTCGGGTCCCATAAGTTCTTCCGCTTCTTTTGCAACTCTCTCAACTTCTTGGTCTTCCTCTAGTATGAACTCCTCCTCACGCAAATCTAATTATTTTAATTTATACTCATTACTAATCGATCTCGAACTTCGAACCGGTGCTCACTTAATCTGATTATTTACGGAAAAATACTTTATGGACCTTCAATGCAGAAACTAATAATGCCAATGAGTCAGAAATGTCCTAAAACATACAAATTGATTATTTATTTGTGAAATTTGAAGTTATGGTTAGAAAGATATGATAAAAAACAAATTTCCTTATTAAATCGGAATTGAAATTCCAGCTTTATAAGAGTACACGAAATTCCAGTTTCTCTCAAAAACAGTATTCCCCGTCCCAGTTTTATAAATTCCAGATTTTATGAAAATAATATTTTTGTTTCTCAAATTAAAGGTTCATATTTCATTTGTTAAAAACTTTAAATATACCATACTAGCATAAATATGAATTATCTAGTAAATAATAAGAATTCTGATATTAATTTGTCATAATATATTATAAGAAAATAGTGTCATAATACCCTATTCATAAATTTATTTATTAAAATTAATATTTTCTATTCATGACATATATATACGTATATAATTAGCTACTCAAATTTATTTTGATAAAATATCATTCCTTTAATTTGATAATAGATCCATAATGACAGAATAGTTATTAGTTTAACTAAATGGATGTATGCAACATTTTCTAATTATCCAATCTAAAAGAATAAATAAATGATAAGGTGAGAAAAACTCACTATACTAAAAACAATAGAGGGGAGATTGCTTCAAATATGAGAGTGAAGAGAAGCAACAATGATTTGTCTAGAACCGATCCGTGTACAGTCCTAGTGAGGTCCACTATGCTCCACACTCACAAACTAATTGAAGGAGAGAAAAAGAACAATTTCTTGTCTTTTGTCTTTAGTGAATGACCAGGCAAAAAGAAAAAAAGATGAGAGAGAGAATGAAAAGAACAAAACTTGGGTTGCTAGGATTTAAATGAGAATGATCGTAACAGCCTAACAGCCTGGCCATCAATTACCCATTTACTCAGAAAATTAATCACAGCCCCAAATAATGCCTTCTAAGTTCCAAATTAAATCAGATCCAAAATTTTAGCACTTAATAACACTATATATTTTGAACGCACAAGAAAAGGAAGGAAACAACTAATTTCTGCTGCCATTTTGCACTTTTGCCCCTCAAAGTTAAAATAATCGTAACTTTCAAAATACACCTCAGATTTTTATGATTCAAATTTCTAAATTCATTATTTAAAGCGTATGATTTATTGAGATACACTTTATTATTCCCCAACATATAAATTATTTTTGAAATTACGAAAATACCCCTACTACAAAAAAAATAAAAAAAATAAAATTCTTTATTATAACAAATAGCATAAAAGATTGTAAACTAGCTTGCTTGAATAATTGCTCTTGTACCGTATATTCCTATGATAATGGATGTTCCTTATGGATCGGTGATATGATTAACTTACAAGTCAATGATGGAGTTGGGGGCGGCACACTTTACCTCAGGTTGGCTTTCTCAGAGTTTCCTGATGCCAGAAACATGAAAGGATTAGTTGTTGGGGTGGTTATTGGTGGTTGTTTTGTTGTTTTTCTCACTTTTGGTCTATTTCTTGTTTTGAGAAAGAGGAGAATGAGTAAATTGAAGAGAGTCGATGGCTCTCTCACGACATTCAGATATGGTGACTTGCGGTATATAACGAAGAACTTGTCAGATATGATCGGGAAAGGAGGATTTGGATCCGTGTTTAAGGGCATCTTACTTGATTCGACTGTTGTAGCAGTTAAAAGGCTTGAAGGAATTAGCCAAGGGGATGAGCATTTTCAAGCTGAAGTTGGCACCATTGGAACTATTCAACATTTAAATTTGATTCATTTGTTCGGTTTTTGCTCCGAAAATGGAAAAAAGCTACTCGTTTACGAGTATATGCCGATGGGTTCACTAGACAGGCATTTGTTTGGGAATGGACCGATAGTCTTAACTTGGGAAATTCGGTATCAAATAGTTCTAGGAGTTACTCGCGGCTTACTCTACCTTCACGAGAAATGCAGAGACTGTATTATAAATTTGTGATATAAAACCAGAGAATATATTGCTAGATGAGGAATTTGTCCCTAAAATTGCAGATTTCGGGCTAGCAAAATTGTTAGGGCATGATTTTGATTTTAGCTGTGCCTTAACCACAATGCGAGGGACAATAGGCTATCTCGCACCAGAGTGGATAGCAGGAGTTGCTATCACAACAAAAGCCGATGTTTACAGCTTTGGAATGATACTTCTTGAAATAATATCAGGTAACAGAAACTCAAACTCGATTCCAAGGGAAGGAGGAGAGGCTTTCTTCCCTGCGTTGGCGGTCAGAAAACTTTTGGAAGGAGATGTTTTGAGTTTGCTCGATCCAAAATTGCGTAGTGAAGCAAATGAAGAAGAGCTAATAAGAGTTTTTAAGGTTAGTATTTGGTGTATTCAAGATGAGCAAGATTGTAGGCCTTCAATGGCTCAAGTTGTGCAAATCCTAGAGGGAAATTTAGAGGCCAACATGCCTCCTATTCCAAAATGGTTTAAATTTGCTGAGGCCAATTCCGCTTCCATAAATTTTTTATCAAACATGTCATTAAGCTAAATGTGAAACTCATGAGATAATTAGTTCTGTTTTAGTTGTGTGAAACTTGATAAAATATACTGCTAGCTGGTTTTTCACTTTTGTTTTTATGTTTTCTTGGTGGTAGATATAAGCATTATGTGTTTCTTATTAAGTAGTTATTAAGCAGTTGTGTAATTTGCTTTAATTAAGTTGTGTTTTTCTTTGTTGGCTATGTGCCCGATTGGATTCAACTTTGTGAATCAGAACAATATGTATGTTTTTGCCTCTATCAATGTATGAAATTTAATATTTTTGTTAATACAAATTTTCAATCAAGGCTGTTTGAGTTGGGTATATCATTTGGCTCAAAAACTATTACCCCTCTATGAGAAACAAGCTCAACTACAAGTTTCAGCTTATTACATAATACATTTGAGAAAACTATAATCCATACTCTCCAAATTGTCTCCAAAAAAAATTTGTTGTTAATACTAAGGTTGTGCTAAAATGAAAATCAATTTTTAGCAAATATAACCAAGATCAACATGAAGCTTTACCACTCAGCAGACTGAATACTAAGTTTGTCTTAACACACAGGGATAAGAAAGAAATAAACAAAAAATCATAAGACGCAAAAGAAGTAGATCAATCTCAAAATAACATAGTATTATTATTTATATATCACTCCTAATTTTTGCCATTAAAATTTGCCCTCTCAATCCTCGAAATCCGAGTCGGACGGATAATTTTCATCTTCATCATCATGTTCAATTTCATATTCTTCCTCACTTTAGCCTCCATAATAATCTACAAAAATAGATTCAAATTAAAACTCATTGTGAGATCATTTTAATGTCAAAATCAGAATAATAACAATTAGTAATTATTTATAATAAGAATCAGATAATTATTGTTTTTTTTAGTTTAAAATATCAGAAAGCTTCACTACCTTCTTCTCCTCCTCCCACATTCATCTACAAAATCAAAGTAAAGGTAGAATAAAATATCAAAATAAGTTTTTTTAATTTAAGAATCAGAATGATTAATGTATTTTTCTTCTTGAGGTAATATTGCGATTCTACTTAATACCTTGTTCATGATGCTCTTCTTCTTCCTCCAATGGTAAAATCATTGCAATGGTAGAATCATAATATTTTTTTTCAACATAAGAAATAGAACAATAACAATAATAATTAATAATTAATATTATTAATTTTTAAATGTGTCAGAAAATTAGTACCTTCTGCATCAGATTCTAAGAGAAACTGTTGTAGTTCTTCCTCTTCATCTGATCCAAAATCTATATAAAAATATACCAGAACAATAATATTTTCAGATATAAAATTAGAATAATTATCCCAATTTCTCAAAATTCCCAAAAATGAAACCTCAATTAAGTACCTTCTTGTTCTTCTACTGAATCAGTGAGATAGTCTTCTAAGTTCAGACCCTTTATATCAGACAGTAACTCTTCAATTTCAATATCATCTGAAAATAAGTAATATATAATATAAATGATCATAATTAAAATATGTGCAATGTATTATTACTTAGATGATCGTAATTACATGACAGTTCATTATCTGGTATACTGTAGTAACCGTAAGATGATTTCTGCAAAATACAAATTATTCATAACAAAACTAAAATGCTCATCAATTAGGAACTCCATATTAACATGTTTGTATATATATATATATATATATATATATATATATATATATATATATATATATATATATATATATATATATATATATAAAGTTTAATACCTCGCTAATTATAACAGTACGCTGGTACTCTAATTCCACAATATTCATGTCATTTACGGAAGTTTTTCCAGCAACAGTGCCACTATCAACGCCTTCAATATACCGAAAATATATGTAAAAATTATTTTCTTAATCTTATATACATAGAAAAATAGCATGGAAATTAACTATGAAATTGAAGCATGTATATAGAAAAAGGATAATATAAAGATAAATAAGCTGACTGGTGATTAAGGATTTGTTCTGCTCTTTCTCTATCTCTGAGTCTGAACCATTTCTGGATCTTGACGCCATCTAAATCATCCAAAAAGAAAATGAAATTGAGCCTACGTTCCATTTTCTTTGTGACTACAATAAATCACTTCACTGATGATGTTCATTACAATCGAATTCCATAATTCAGAGGATGAACATGTAAGAAAAAACAGAGACGATATAGATAGGCATCTTAAATAACCAGATGTCACGGTATATTAACGAAAAACAAATGCTTAAATTCCCCAACCGTGATCAAAATCAAATCAGTAATCCAGAATGAAACGAAATCAAATTAAGTGAACAAAGAAGAAGATTAAAACCTCAAAAGGATCTAAAAGTAGAAGAGAAGATCAATTCAATCAATCCAGTCCTTGAGAGCTCCAATGATAAAAGATCACTGAAAAGAGAGAGCTGATAATAAACAGAGGAACTATCAGCGCGGGAGTATTAAATGACTGACAAGTCTGGGCCAACTGTCAGAGAGTAAAAGTTATATCTAATTAACAGAGCCACGTGGCGGTACGATAACAGATCCGACGGTGGAGATTTTTTTTCTTTTTAATATAATAATTAGACGTTTAATATTAGAGAGTACACATCTTATCTTTGCATCCAAGTTTTTGTAAAGGAAAATGAAGGGTATAAAATAGAATTACTTGATACACAAAAAATATCCTTATTAATTAAAAATTGTTGCTTAGGGTCATAAGCAAAATAATATTTTGACATACATAACTTAGATTAGCAATAAGTTTAACATCCAACAAGAGTTATTCTCTACTTTTAAGGGTAAAAATCTAAACCCCTAGATTCAAACTAGAGGCAAAGAATATAATCATTCAAATTTCCTATTAATATTATATAAGAAAGTAAAAGCCATATGTAGTTAGTAACAAACCTTTTCATTGCGGATATCTTCAGCCTCCAAACTAGTAGGACTCTCCATCGCAAAATGGGCCAAAATTTGAAGCAAATGGTTCTGCATTATATCTCTTATGATTCCGTAATGATCAAAGTACCTAAACAAAAAACAGGATTTTATAAGAAAAAATAGATTTGATGAAGTAAATTATTTTTAATGAAAATAAAAATAAATAAAATGATAATAAATTATTACCCGCCTCTGCCTTCAGTACCGAAATCTTCAGAAAATATTAATTTTACATTTCTGATATATTGTCTCGACCAAAGAGGCTCAAATATGAGATTTGAAAACCTAAGTACCGATAGATTCTCCACTAATTCCTTCCCCAAATAATAATGATCAATTCTACCAAAAAAAATATTAAAAAAAATCAATTTACTTTTCTTCTCCTTTTTTTTACACAAACAAATTCAAGTAAATACCTACCTAAAGATTTGGTCTTCCACAAGATATTGCTTTAAACCGCGAGTCAAAGCATCTGATGACTCAACAGTTACTCTAAGTCGGAGTAAGATAGAAGAGTTGGAGACGAGTGTTGGGTGAACATGGTTATGTATGTTTGTATGTATGATAGGGTGTGTACGTAAGAGAGAGGTTTGTGTATACCGGGTGTGTGTAATAATTTCATGACAAGTGTGTTTAGTAAAAGGGTGCTTGGAGATATTTGAGTTTGTACACATAATGTGTTAGTTAACAGTTAACTTGCCAAACCTTTTGCAATTTGAATGTGAAAGACATATTGCACCAATTGAACATTTTTTCTTTCTTTTCTATAAAATAATTCTCACTTCTCGGGCCACCTTTTGGAAAAAAAAAGTCGCACTTGAGAAGTTCAAAAATATGAAGAATGTGAAAGATGTATTTACTGAAATCTTATAGATTTTCAACATGAATTTTGTTTGGCTATTTTGTTAAGAGGTTTAAATATTTTTTCTATCATTTATATTTCGTGTTCATTTGCCATATATTGTGTGACATCTTTCTCTTTAATTTTGAAAATTATGCTTTATATCTATTGTATGGTACAATTTAGGAGATTATTGAGAAATGCAATTTAGGTGTTTATTGAACGTTATCTTAAAAATGCATGCCTTTGTACTTGAAGCATATTATCAGTTTAATAAGCAACTTTTGGGGGATTAAGTGGGCAACCCTGGTCTTTTGTTAAAGGACATCAGAACTTGATCCTAGTTAGACTCTTGGGCAATCAAGGGCTATTTGTTTACAGAGAGAATTTAAATTGGGCCCAATAATAAACTGTCATACTGAATCACGGTATCATAATTCATAGCAGGAAATCTAAAAACAAGTCTAAAACACAACAGTATATTATTTTTCAGCATTTCAATACATTTTTTATTTTTTATATACAGTTTTTCATTGTTTTACGTATATATTGTTTATTATATCTACATACTGTTTAATAAAAATGAAATATTGTATATTGCCTTTTGTTTTATATATTGTTTTTATTTTTTTTACATAATGAGTGTTACACACCGGAACCAAATAATGGAAAATGAGTCTCATCTTGAGTAGTGAATGAAAATTGAAGTTATTTAAATAGACTAGTGCATTAACTACTAGCACTAACTAAGTTTAAGTCTTTTTCAGGACAATATGATGTGTGCCTGAAGATTGGGCTGGGCCAGTTAATGTACTAGGCTCTAACAAATGGTATTCAGAGCAAAATCCTGAGGGTACTATCGTGCGGCCGGAAACGTACTATACTGTTATCATACCCAGAGAACATGAGGATCGTATATGTCTTTGTGGGGATATATGTATGGGGTGAAGGTGCACACGGATGTGTTCTAGGACAAAACTAGCGACCATGTGTTAGTTCTGACAGGGACATCAGAAATTGAAGTGGGGGGTCTGTTACACCCTGTAACCAAATAGTGAAAATGGGCTAATTGATTAGTCTCATCTTGAGTAGTGAGTAAAAATTAGAGTTACTTAAATTAGAGTTATTTAAAAATTAATTATTAGCATCAATTAAGATTAAATTTTTTTCAGAATAATATGATGTAAATCTGAAGATTGTATTGGACCAGTTAATACAATAAACTTTAACAGCGAGAGCGTGAGATTCTATTCATAATATGCATATATGCATATAGACTCAGTTATGTTTTAGCATCCTTAAGAGTACACGTGCTCGTGCGAAGGGACGCCTCACCCCACTCCCTCCCTCTCTTCCTTCACTCAAATCTGTTACGACGAGTAACAGTTCAAGGTCGGCGTCGCTCCATTCAATCACTATCTCGAGGCGCTGCAGCCGGAGATGAGAGAAAGAAGGCAGCGGGAGCCACAGACAGATCTTATAGTAATTTTTTTGGCTATCACCCACAATTGTTTTTTTTGTTTCATTCATCAAGCGGTGGTCTTTCTCTCTTGCTCTTCTTCTTCTTTCCTTTCTAGACGGAGAAAAGGAATGGCGGAAATTGGAGAGAAGAAATCGCCGACTCTGTTTTATTCAGAAAAATGAAGGTTAGATTCTCATCATATCTCTGATATTTCATTTCTTGTTGATTTTTTTGGTTGTTTTAATCGTTTACCATCTCAGATTTGATGCCTAGATGGTATAAATAATATTAAATTTGGTATAAAACAAGCTTGCATTCAAAAAAAAAAAACTTTGGTATAAAAATCTGATGTAAGACTGCTTTGGATGAATTTGGTTTCTTATTTCTTTTTCCCTTTTTGGTGCTTGCCTACAAATTGATAAATCGGTTGCTTTATTTGACACTTTGACTAATTATTTTGAAAGATATATTACTCTATTTTATATTTGTAATGAAAAATAGTTTTTCAATTACACTTTATTTAAATGCACTAATATTTCGTATGAAAAATGTCATGTAATTACTTTTTTTTAATTATTTCATGTTTTACTTTTTTTTTTTTTTTTTTTAAAGAATTGTGGCGCCTATGACATGGTGGTGAAGGAGATGTGATGGAGTCATGGGCCCGCCCATCAAATCGGATGAAACAATGTATAGGGAACATATATCGACACACTGTGCATATGATCTTTAATTGACTTGAAGTATTCAAAAGTGACAGAGAATTCACTGTATATACAATCCAAAAGAAAAAAATTCCTGAAAAATACATACAGGAAACAAATTCCACTGGCTAGCGTATTCGCACTTTGAAAGTGCGGTTGGGGTGACAACCGCACTTTCAAAATACGGTTGTAAAAAAAAATGAAAGAATTTTCAAAAACGCACTTTCAAAGTGCGGTTTACTGTAGCACATTTTTTTTTTTAGCTTGAAATTCTTGTTTAAGCTAAAAGCGGTATTAAATCAGTCTATATCCTGCTCCTACATTATATAATAAATATTTACAAATCGCACTATGTAATAAAAAAAATTCAGTACTCATTTGAATTATAATTATTTGAATCATCTTGAATATATGGTTGTGTATAATTATAATATTTGTTAGTATTGAACTGTATCATAAAATCTAGAAAAAATGAATTACAATTATTTTCCGGCATATGAGAAGACCTATTCCGGCATATCCTAGAATTCTTATTTAAGCTATAAGTGCCGTTAAATCAGTCTATATCTTGCTCCCACACTATATAATAAATATTCATAAATCCGTGTGGGGGTAGGATAGACTGGTTTCACGATGCTTCTAACTTAAACAAGAATTCCAAGGTATGTCGGAATAGTTCCTCTCATATGCCGAAAAATAATTGTAATTCATTTTTTTTTAGATTTTATGATGCAGTCCAATACTAACAAATATTATAATTATACGCAACCACATGTTCAAGATGGTTCAAATAACTATAATTCAAATGAGTACTGAAATTTTTTTGATTACAAAGTGCGATTTGTGAATATTTATTGTATAGTGTGGAGGCAAGATATAGACTGATTTAACGGCGTTTCTAGCTTAAACAAGAATTCCAAAAAAAAAAAATGTGCTACAATAAACCATACTTTGAAAGTGCAGTTTGGCAAATTTTTTAATTTTTTTTACAACCGCACTTTGAAAGTGCGGTTTTCACCCCAACCGCACTTTCAAAGTGAGAATATGCTAGCCAATGGAATTTGTTTCCCCATATGTATTTTTCAGGATTTTTTTTTTGGCTTGTATATACAATGAATTCAACCTAAAAAGATATTGTATGCTTGACAAATGTAGTTCAGATTTACAATCTATTTAATGTTTGACAAAAATATGAGAATATATAACAATGTTTTTTCTTCAAACACAAATAGATTAATTGGATCTATGGACATGTATAATACCATCACAATCTTATTTTGATACTCAGAACAAAGTTGAACAATAAAGCTTTGTCGCTAAGCAGATATTTATATATATTGTGTTATCTTTAAAGATACCACGCGTTAGTGTTCTAAATAAAATATTTTTGTTGGTGTACAACTACCAATATAATTATGTTCTGTGATTAAATTATAATTTTGAGATCACCTAGCAACTACAGCAGCAATTTTTTTTGGCTTATATGGTTCCACAACATTATTTTCTTGTAGTAGTAACTTTCTTTTTATTTCGCTTGTGTGTATATAAACTAGCAAAATAGATGGAACACCCCCCCGCAGCAAAGCGCGGGCATTTTTCTACTAATACCAAAGTTTGGGCTTCAAAATTCTGACTCAAAATAAGTAAAGAAATAACTACTTTTTTTTTTAACTGGCCAAAAAAAAATTAATTCGGAAAAATAGTCTAATTTTTAAATTATTTGCGAAACTAGCTGTTTCGCCCAACCAACGCATTGTTCACTGAGAAAAAAATTTCTACAGTGAACAGTGTGTATAACCTCATTAAAATTTTCAATGTTTAGTCATCACGAAGACCCAATCGGCCATTATTTCTAGTAAAATTAAAAAAAAATCAAAAAGGAAAATTATATTGCGCGACAGATCGGACACGCCTACTGCACAACAGCACAACGTGCATTTTGGGGTTGGCTGGCCCCATATAAAGGATTTTTTTATCTATATCTCATTTTTAGTTTTTTTTTTATTTTATAGAGAAATTTAATTTCGCAACGGAATAGATCATGACTTGCACAACAATGTGCCAATTTTTATATCCGTATTTTATACATATATTATATTACAATATATACACGTGATATATAGATATGGTATAATAGTATATAATTCAGATAAAACAACATATATATAACAATATATAGTTCACATATAAAATAATATATATATAACAGATATATACAAACTTATAATGAATAATTGAAAATGTCTAAAAAGATGATATGATGATGTTTATGTGATGTTTGAAGCGAGTGATTCAAATGTTTTCTCAGTAAAATTTTAATAGTAATAAATCAATTTTATATTTGTGCATTATTAAATGCTTCCTCTCAATTTCTTCAATCCTAATGGACGCCTCCAGTGGGCAACTAAAAAGAGAGGAACTTTTTGGCTAGACCCAAGTTTCATTAATGCCTTCAGACACTTACGAGGTATAAAACAGTACACAAAACATTAGTAACATACACATTCATTTAATCTTGATAATAACTTGAATCTATTTTTGATTTATTGCATGGTGTCTATTTTTGATTTATTACATGGTTTCCGAGACTATCTTGTTTCCATCGGATAAGTCATGTTCCTTCAATTCATTGTATCATCTAAACACCCAAATAAATGTAAAATTTAAATTTTCTTGAAACTTCATCAATTGAATAATTATTATTTTCTTAATTTTTATCTGTTAACTATTAGATTATTTTGGTGTTGAATTTCTATTTTACTTTGTAGATTCTGTGATGGCGGGATACCATTTATTGGCGTTGTAGGCAGGGTTGTGAAGGAGATCTCTTCTAAGGTATAATCTCCAAATCTCTCTATCTTTATCTCTCTCTGTTTTCTATTTTTATTTATTATATATATTAATTAATTAGTATATATATTTTGATGAAGGCATCTGAAAAACCAAATTTGAGGCACAGAGAAACAAGTTGAGAGAAGGCAAAAGGCAGTTCCATCACCACAAGACTAAGCACTGAACTCAACCACTCGGACTCTCATCATTCTTATATACATGTGATATATATAGATATGAACAGTATATAGATATGATAAAACAATATATAATTCAAGATATGATAAAACAATATATAATTCAGACAAAAAATATATCTATAACAATAACAATAACAATATATATATATATATATATATAGGGGAAGGATATATTGACCCCAAATAATCTTATCCCATTCTTACCCCACTTGATGGGTGGCTGAGATTGAAGCGCTGAGTTAAAATCTGATGAAGGTCGCGTGACTTTGAAAATTCTCCGTCTCCACTCTCCGTTACTCTCTTCTCTCGCGTTTTAGTAACGGTTCTTTCGTAAAAACCGTTACTAATGACATATTAGTAACGGTTTTTCGGATAGAACCGTTACAGAATTGTAAAAAAAAAATCTATTTATGCATGGTTGTAACGGTTTATTCATAAAAACCGTTACTAATTGAACTATTAGTAACGGTTTTTAGTAAAGAACAGTTACAGAATATGCACACAATCTCTAATCTGTCTCTCGCCATCTCTCACTTCCTTGTCTCTCTCTCGTGAGGAATCTCCTGCTCCGCTGCCTCTCTCTCGATCTCTAATCTCCTCTCTCCATCGTGTAGAATCTCTAGCTCGTCTCTCTCGGTCGAGCCGAACAAGGATCTCCAACTCGCCCTCTGCCTGCTCGAATCAAAGAAGCACCAGCAAATCGGGTCACCACTCTGTCTCCAGGAACCCCTCTATCTGTCTCAATCGGGCCGCGTGTGTAGAAGCCTCAACTAGAGAAGACACAACTCTATAGGACTCAATCAGGAACGAAAGGTATTGAACTGATAATTTCTTTTTTAATTCTGATTTTGTTTTTTTTAATTCTGATTTTGTTAATTATCAAGGCTGAGTTTTACCTGATTTTGACTGATATAGGGATAATTTCAGTTAATTAGGGCTTATGTGGTAGTTAATGGCTGATTTGAGGATATGGGGATGATTTCGTGGTTTATTTGGATTAATTAGGGCAGAATCAGACCTTAATTAGCTCAAATAAGACCTAATAAACACTGACTTTTACTTATTAAGTTCTAATTAAGTTATTTTTTTTGAAATATCAGGACTGTAATCAGGCCCCAATAACGCACGCCCCTATTAATTCTGAATTTGACTGTTTTGAGTGGTAATTAATTTTTTCCTTGTGTAATTTGGACTAAATCAGACCATAATTGCTAGAAATCAACCATTGTTAGTACTTAATTTAGACTGATTGAAGCAATTAGAGTTTATTTTTAGTAACTCGGGATGTTCTTTGATGTTTATTGATCTTCTTAATTAGAGACATTTCTAATATTATTTACTGTATTTTTAATTAGGTTTAGTTGAAAATAATTGGAGGCAGGAGCAAAGGGATACATTTCATCTCATGGAGGTTGGAATCAGGGTGAATTCGAATTAGGGTTCTTTCTTGAATCTTCGAATCATGAATCCTAAAAAATGCGTGAATGGGTGAACTAGAATTATGGTTAGGATTAGGTCTAGTATTAGTATGACTGTGTGAATGGATTATGTGTGTGTAATTGTTATAGATAAAATGATGACTTGTATGTTTTCATTTGTTGTATACGCTTGAAGTCTATGTTTTAGATAGTGCATGTATATCTTGTAATTTATGTAATATAAATGTAGTTAATATTATTTGAGACACTTTGTTGAAATATTATATCACTGGATTTGAATAAAATGAAATGTTTTTTTCTTTTCATTTGGTCATGAATTTATTAAAGTTCAATACTCTTCAATTATTTTCTTTTACAGTTCCCTAATTAGTATCTTTTACAGTTCATTAGATTACCAACATATTCATATAAATAACATTAACACAACATACAAAATATACAAATAAAATGCAAAATAAAATTCTAGGCGTTTTTTTTTTTTTAAACAGTTACAGAATGTGTGGGTATTTAAGCAAATTTGTAACGGTTCTTTAATAAAAACCGTTACTAATGACATATTAGTAACGGTTTTTATGTATTAACCATTACAAATATGCATAAATAGTTTTTTTTACAATTCTGTAACGGTTCTTTCGGAAAAACCGTTACTAATATGCCATTAGTAACGGTTTTTATTAAAGAACCGTTACAAATATGCAGAATTTTTTTTACAATTCTGTAACGGTTCTTTCGAAAAACCGTTACTAATATGACATTAGTAACGCTTGTTATTAAAGAACCGTTACTAAAACGCACAGCCCGACTAGCATAATTTCGGCGCCCAGGAGTTGAAAGGAGGAGCAGAGGAAGGAGAGGAGGAGGCTAAGTCATTGAGCTTCGTCTGCGAGATCTTGGCAAGTTGCTGACAAGTGCAGCTTTGTCGGCGAGAGCATCGAGAGAGAAGAAGGCGACGAAGAGGGAGCTTCAATCTTCGCGAGAGAAGAAGGCGATGGAGAGAGAGAGAGCTTGAGCTTCAATCTTCGCGAGAGAAGAAGCAGACGGAAGCAAACGGAGGTTTTTTCAACAGATACGCTTCCGCTTCAGCCCTCGCGCGTGAGATCAAATCTGGACCGCTCATCAAGTGGGGTAAGAATGGGGTATGATAGTTTGGGGTCAATATATCCCTTCCCATATATATATAATTTCGCAACGGAATAGATCATGACTTGCACAACAATGTGCCAATTTTTATATCCGTATTTTATATAGATATTATATAACAGTATATACACGTGATATATAGATATGGTATAATAGTATATAATTCAGACAAAACAATATATATATAACAATATATAATTCACATATAAAATAATATATATATCACAGATATAATATAGCAGTATATACATGTGATATATATAGATATGATATAACAATATATAATTCAGACAAAAAGTATATCTATAACAATAACAATATATATATATATATATATATATATATATATATATATATATATATATATAGATATATATAGATATGATACTACAGTATCTAATTCAGACAAAACAGTATATACACGTGATATATAGATATGGTATAAGAGTATATAGATATGATACTACAGTATATAATTCAGACAAAACAGTATATATATATAACAATATATAATTCGCATATAAAATAGTATACATATCAGTATATAGATATGATATAACAATATATACACGCGATATATAGATATGGTATAATAGTATATAGATATGATATAGCATTATATTATTCAGATAAACAGTATAGATATAACAACTTATAAATCAGCCAATAAATAGTGAAAACGGTATATAGAAAAAGAAATAATATAGAAACAATATATTAAGAGTGGAAAAATAATATATAAAATTTTCAAATAGTAAATAATGCATAAAAAACAAAAATATGTATAAAATAGTGAAATAGTATATTGAAAAGCAGAAAAATAGTATCTACAAATCCTATCGTGATTTGGGCATGCTCTAAACCGTCTTGATTTCATATTTCCCTTTCTTTTATTCAAATATATATATATATATATATATATATATATATATATATATATATATATATATAAACTATTTTGCCCTCTATAAATATATGTGTTAAATTTTATATATATATAGTTACAATTATTGGTACACTTTAAATGTTATGAATCTTAATGATTAAATAATTGTAATGTAAATTTTTGTATTATTTAAACAAAAGCCAAGGTCACATGCCATATATGCCCCGTGTATTGAGAGAACAATTCTGTGGTGAAGTTAAAGAATCTGTGGGTGAATTTTCTTGACTTGATAAGCACACAGTACGCATGTGAGGGAGTGAATCTCACGGTCGCGATCTATCACATTCCAAAAAAAAAAAAAAAAAATTCAAAGCATATTCAACGCGTAATCAAACATCTAGTTAGTCACCCTTAATTTATATAACTCTAGTCTCATTCTTCCCATTGCATCCATACAATGGCAGAAACAAGAAACTCATATTCATTCTCCCCATTCACCATCCTCCTTTTTCTCTTCATTTTTCTTGCACGGAGACTTGTCTTTGCAACAGACACTATCTCAGCGAACCTATCTCTATATGGAGATCAGAAGCTGACCTCTCAGAAAGATAAATATATTTTGGGCTTCTTTTGTCCAGATAACTCCTCGAACAATTGGTTCATAGGTATGTGGCATGGAAAGATATCGGCACCGAAAGTTGTGTGGGTTGCTAATAGAGAAAACCCCATCACAGACCCAAACAAGTCAAAGCTCATGATGTCCAATGATGAAAACCTAGTTCTACTCGACCAATCCAAAACCCTAGTTTGGTCAACCAATTCCAAAAACACCTCTTTTAATTCCACAGTTGCCGAAATTCTCGATACGGGAAACTTTATTTTGCGAGATAAATCCAATTCATCAAAAAATTTATGGCAAAGTTTTGACCACCCAACCAATACATGGTTGCCAGGTAGCAAGATAGGGTTAAACAAGATCACCGGCGTGAACCAGCACCTTATCTCCTGGAAAGATGAAAATAACCCTAGTGAAGGACTATTCTCTCTCGAGCTTGACCCAAATGGATTTGACCAATTTATAATGAAGTGGAACAAGTCAGTACAATATTGGACTACTGGAAAATGGAACGGTAAGATCTTTGAATCGGTACTCGAAATAAGCCATACAAATCACAGGTATGGATATGAGTATGTCAATGATGAAACCGGTATCTACTTCACTTATTGGATTACGGATGACTCTACTCTAACACAACTTTTTATGGGTGTATTGGGTGAAATCAAAATTATGATATGGATGGAGGCCGATGAAGAGTGGTTGTTATTTTGGGCGGGGCCCCATTTCCAATGTCAAGTGTATGCTCTTTGTGGGCCTTTTGGTATCTGTAATGAGAATTTCGAATCTATTTGTCGATGTGTTGAAGGGTTCACAGAAGAAAATCCAATACAGTGGGGGTTGAAAGACTATAGCAGAGGATGTGTTAGAAGCAACCCTTTAAAATGCGAGAGCAATACGTCGAGGAAAGGCGATGAGGATAAATTTTACAAAATGGACAATATGGTATTGCCTGATAATTCTCGGAGTGTGAGAACGGATAGCATAAAAGATTGCGAACTAGCTTGCTTGAATAATTGCTCTTGTACCGCATATTCCTATGATAATCGATGTTCCTTATGGTTCGGTGATATGATTAACTTACAAGTCAATGATGGAGTTGGGGGCGACACCTTTTTCCTCAGGTTGGCTTCCTCAGAGTTTCCTGATGCTAGAAACATGAAAGGGTTAGCTGTTGGGGTGGTTATTGGTGGTTGTTTTGTTGTTGTTTTTCTCACTTTTGGTATATTTCTTGTTTCGAGAAATAGGAGAATGAGTAAATTGAAGAGAGTCGATGGCTTTCTCATGGCATTCAAATATAGTGACTTGCAGTATGTAACAAAGAACTTCTCGGAGATGATCGGGAAAGGTGGATTTGGATCCGTGTTTAAGGGCTTCTTACTTGATTCGACTGTTGTAGCAGTTAAAAGGCTTGAAGGAATTAGCCAAGGGGATAAGCATTTTCGGGCAGAAGTTGGCACCATTGGAACTATTCAACATTTAAATTTGATTCGTTTGTTCGGTTTTTGCTCTGAAAATGGAAAAAAGCCACTCGTTTACGAGTAGCTTTTTTCCATTTTCACTAGACAGGCATTTGTTTGGGAATGGACCGACAGTCTTAACTTGGGAAATTCGGTATCAAATAGCTCTAGGAGTTACCCGCGGCTTACTCTACCTTCATGAGAAATGCAGAGACTGCATTATACATTGTGATATAAAACCAGAAAATATATTGTTGGACGAGTTATTTGTCCCTAAAATTGCAGATTTCGGGCTAGCAAAATTGTTAGGGCGTGATTTCAGCCGTGCCCTAACCACAATGCGAGGGACAATAGGCTATCTCGCACCAGAGTGGATAGCTGGTGTTGCTATCACAACAAAAGCCGATGTTTATAGCTTTGGAATGATGCTTCTGGAAATAATATCAGGTAACAGAAACTCAAACTCAATTCCAAGGGAAGGAGGAGAAACTTTCTTCCCCGCCTTGGCGATAAGGAAACTTTGGGAAGGAGATGTTCTAAGTTTGCTTGATCCAAAATTGTGTGGTGAAGTAAATGAAGAAGAGTTAATAAGAGCTTGCAAGGTTAGTGTTTGGTGTATTCAAGATGGGGAAGATTGTAGGCCTTCAATGGCTCAAGTTGTGCAAATCTTAGAGGGGAATTTAGAGGTCAACATGCCTCCTATTCCAAGATGGTTTCAATTTGAAGTGGAAAATTTTGGTTCCACGTAAATTTCTCTCAATTATGTCATCAAGCTAAATGTGAAACACCAGTTTGATCAAGAGATAATTAGTTCTGATTTAGTTATGTGATTGTGCACTTGATGAAATTCATATTTGTTTTTTTGTTTTCTTAGCAGTACATATATGAATTAGGTACTTCTTAAGTAGTTCTGTAATTTGTTTTATTAAATTGTACTTTTTTCTTTTCCTTTTTCTGGGTTGTAAAATGCCTTCTATTGCTCATATCTTCTTTTTTTGCCCTTATTTTATAGAAATTCTTAATCAAGGCTGTTAGTGTTGGTTATATAACTTGGCTAAAAAAACAATAACTATAACCTCTTATCAGTAAGAAGCTCAAATGTAAGTTTCGGCTTATTACATAATGCATTTGAGAAAGGAAACTGTAATCCATACTATAATATTTCATTTCACTTTTTCAAAACTTGCAAAATCGAAAAATGATTTAAAACATCAAACTCCTCATAATATGCAGAAAAAAAAAGGTATCTCCAATTCCGGCAAAAACTTATTCGTAAATCAAAGACCTGAAAATCAAATCAAAACAAAAACTGGGGTCTTAATTTGTGCAAATTTTCATAACATAAAACTAAAGAAAATGAGTTCCAAATAATAAAATAGTACATTATTTTATATAATTACCTGCTAAATTGTACCAAAATACCGGTCACCAAATTCACCCATACCAGGAAGTACATGGAATTCTTCATTTAAACCCAATTCAATTTCTGACGTAACTATTTTCATTCTTGGAAATTTTTTACATACCATGTGCAATCCTTGAGGCGCCTTTTCCAAAAAAAAAAAATTAAATTAAATTAAATTAACTAAATGAAATATTGGAGGAAATATAACGCAAATGCAAAAGTAAAATAGTATTTTGGAATCTTACGGATATGAGATTGAGAAAAATGATATTTGATTCTGGCACGCCTTTCTCTAATAAAAGAGATATGGCTTGTACAGCTGAATTGCCTGTTAAATATATACTTTACTATTAATATTAATCGGCTTAAATTTATTATATAAATTAATTAATTATTGAATAATTTCTGTTTATATAAATAAATATATAAATAACCTGTGCCTAAGATAGGATCTAGAAGCAGAACGTGTCTGTCAGAAACATCCTTAGGCAAATTATGGTACATTAGCTACATAAATAAAATTAAATTCATCAAAAAATAAGAAAAAAAATATAATAAAAAATTAATAAAAGATTAAGGGGTGTTCATGCAAAATTCACCTGCTCGCCTTTTTCTGCACCTTTATGAATAAGAATTTTTCCTATTTTGACTCCTTTGCAGCACGCCCTTAATGCATTTTCCATACTCTCACCACTTATAATAATTAATAAAAAAATCGAAATAAATAAAATATTATAAATATTACATTTTATTGTATGATTTATTTGATAAAACATTTATATACCTTCTAATTACTGAAATTCCACAGAATTTCTCACGACAAAATTCTACACCAGTGTAGATCGCTCCTGCATTAATAAAATAATATATTAAATTTCATTAATATCATTTTTAATGTCAAATATACAAAAAGACCTTTTTAAATATTTATTTCTAATTACCATTGCAAGTTATGACTTGCTTCTCTTTGAATGGAAGATGCCCAAGCCCATTTTCCACAACCTATTAATGAAAATTATATAAATACGAAAATAACCCATTTAATTAATTAAAATAAAATATTATATACACAAACCAGTCGAATTAATCGATCTGAATAGAATATAAAATCATGTTTAGAAGTCTTGGCATCACGTATTATTGTATGCATTCCTCTTATCTGTAATATACAAACAAATAAATAAATAATAAATAAACAAAATAAATAAAATAAAATAAACAAATAAAATATATAAAATAAACAAAATAGATAAATAAACGAACAAATAATGGAAGTAATTTAAGAATTTAAACTGGGTATTTTTGTGAATTGGTACATACCTGAAAGGTGGATGTAATAACGGAAAGATTAGGGTAGAACTTGCAAATGTCGTGCTGGCCCAATTTCGTGTGAATATGTTGCACGATTAAATCAATCGCGACCTGATTATTATTTTTCCCCCATGGAATTATTATATCTGCGTATTTTTTTGTCGGCGCTATGATATCCTCAAAAGCTGGTTTCACAAATTTTGAGTACTACAAAAACAATAAAAATTTAAAAATATTGTAATAAGTTTAGATTCTATGGATATGGACTTGCTGGAGTATTTGGACCAAACGAAATGGAGTTATTTTTCGCAGGGAGACGGCGATTCCAAATAGTTGTTTCTCTCAGTTGAGAATTGAGATTAGTTGTTTCCCTCTGTCCAACTTAATGTGTGTTTATTTTAAAATAAATATATAATTAAGTATAAATTACTTGTTCTAAAACAGCTGTAATGTCTCGACCTTTTTCAACTGTGTCGCGATGAATACGCTGAGCCAGTCTGACATCAGCATCTGTGCAATTTCGCAATTAGACCCAAATTATTAGAATAATTAAATTATTTTGGATTTGAGTAAGTAATGATGTAATATTTACCTGTATCAATGAATATTTTCATATTCATGAGCTCCCTAAGTTTCGGATCGTGAAATACTAAAATTCCCTCCAAAATAATTACATCTGAGGGACTAACCTGTAAAAAAAACAAAGTTTTAAAATTTAAATTTTCAAAATTTATCAAACTTTTAGAGTGATATTTAAGTAATGTACTGTTTTTTTAGTTCTGATATACCTTTGTTGGTGGTGATATATTTTTGTAAGTTTTGAAGTCATAATTCGGGATTTCGACTTCATTTCCGTTTTTCAGATTTTTCATGCAAGAAAGTAATTTTTCCGTATCAAAAGCATCTGAAAATAAAAAACATAACATGTATTGTAAATCTGAATATGAAAAATAACTTATAAAGAAATTATATGTAATAATCGACTTAAGAGTAAATTTAACATTTTTTTGAAGAAATTGTGTGAAATATAAATATAAATTATTACCTGGATGGTCAAAATTATATTCTTGAACTTGCGATAATTCTTTCTCTGATAAACTATAGTAAAATGATTTCTGCAAATATCATTACACATCAAAAACTTATTAAATATAAAAATATATTTATCTTTACCCCTATAAATACCACAAAATGTACAAGTTATTTTAATATTTTAAGTTCTGCCTTCGTTTTTGTTTCGCCTTGCTTTTCAGGGGTAAATATGAAAAAATATCCTATATTAAGGAGAAAAAATGTATATATAGTGAGAATCGATATAAAAATAAATACCTGGCTAATCAGAACAATACGCTGATCGTGTAATTGCTTGATAATTAAGTCACAAACTGTCTTTTTTCCAGAAGCAGTTCCACTTGCTACCCCTTTTAAAAAAAATAGAGAAAAAATTATAGCTTTAAAATTAATGTATTTCTTTATAAAATTAACATGATATCCAATAACAGGCTTTCATGAATTTTGTCATAAAAAAAAATTATAACCAAGCCTGAATCAGTCCTAAATTGGGCTGCATTTTCAAACTCCTAAAATTTCTTCCCCTTTTTAAGTAAAAAGAAGGAAATTGGAATAAGGGATTCATTTTATTAACGTATAGTTTATAAAAAACAACAAGAAATTGGAAGAAAAATGATAAAAAAAGAAGAAAAGATGAATTAATTAACTGACCAATGATAAATGGTTCTTTGTGACCTTTCTCCAATTCTGAGCAGTTTTGAGCGCCATTTGCTGATTTTGATCCCATCTAAAACATCCAAAACGTAAATTAAAACTCTTTTATCTTTTTAATTCATCACACTAAATCAGAAGAAGTTAATTGTCTAATATCCGAAATTTGAAGGGCGAATATGTAAGAAAAAGATGAAAATCTATCTAGCATCTTATCCACACCGCACAAACTACAAAGCATATGGGGAAATAAATGCTTCAACAACTCAAAGACGAAGCCCAAATCAGAATCGAAATGGCATCAAATCAAGGAGAGAATGACAGAATAAGAACCTGAAAAAGATCAAAAGAATGAGACTGCTCAATCCAAATCCTTAATCAAAATCAACGGCAGCTCAGAATGAGATGATTAAGATCCTCGAAAGAAGCGGGAGAGAGCAAGAGAGACGAGATCTTTAGCCGCACCTGGAACACACAAAGCATTTACTCCAATGTCATATTGTCACAATAATAATTTGTATAGAGTTTTACTACAGTTTTAATATTTAAGTTTACACCAGGTGCAAACAGATTATGCAAATAAGTTTTATGCAGTGTACAGTGTACTGAAGTGAAAGGACGAGCTTTCAGTTACGCCTGGAAGAAAACAAAACAATGAACCTGGCTCATTAGATTAACAAATACTTTATAATAAAAGTTGATGTGGTTCACGGAACACCAGGCGTAGATTAAATGTGGAGACTGATCTTCTTTGTGTGCTGTGCTAAGCTTTAAGACTGAAAATTAAAGACTGAGGTGGGACCTACTGTCAGTGACTGATCTTCGGAAATGTGCAGGCAACACAGTGACGTGCAGGTGTACGTATTTGCGGTTAACGGTTCGGGTTTCTACTTTTGGAATACAATCCGAATATCGAATTTGAGATTATAATTTGTAATGTATATATATTTGCAATATTGACCCTGTTATAGCATGAAACTTACGAGGCTCTGTTTTTATAAAATAATTGTTGCATAGTGTGCTCAAACGAAAATCAGTATTTAAAATAAGTAACCTAGATTAACATCAAGGGATAATTAGCATCCAACATGAGTTATTCTTAGGAAAAAAGTTTGCATTTGTCTAGTGCGTTTATGCCACACAAACATTAACTCAACACAAAATATTAAAAAGTTTTATGACAACATTTTAACGGAGGTCTCCTAAGAGAGTTTTATAACAACATAGAAATAGAAATAGAAAAAAAAAGTAAACTACTCATTAATGAGTATTAAGATTTAGGAGTATCATATCACTCTTCTGGTCCTTAATCTTAAAAGTCTTGAATATAATCTTCAGACCTTCAAATGGTTCATCACTGTTATTTTCATAATAACCAGACTATGTTTCTTCATAGTCATCATAATATTCTTCCCCACTTTGCCCTCCATAATAATCTACATATGAAATCAAATTAATACTCTCATTAGTAATTAAAATGGTATTATGTAGCAGATAGAATCAGAACAAATAAAATATTCTTTTGGTCATTATTTTTATTTTTAAAATGTGTAGGAAAATTTTAATACCTTTTGAGTATGAAGTAGGGAGATGAGTGCTTTTTCCACTGTAACACTTATTTTCAAAAGCAATCTGTTTCTGTTCAGCAGCTCTCCACTGATCGTTTACCAGCACATCAGATTTTTTCCCTTGAAATGAAAAATAAAATAATATAACTAAATTAATCATGAACAGAATAGGGAAGACCCACCTCAAGTAACCTTTTAAAAAAAATACATAAATTAAAATCATGAAATGCATAATAATAATAATTACAATAATAATAAATAAAAAGAGTAATAATCATTTACCTGGAAGAAAATAGGAGGTCTCTTTGATGCATTCCTCTATTTTCACACTCTTCACGCGAGAAATCTCCTTTTCTTTATAAACACCATCTGAAAAAAAATATTTAGTTAATATATATGAAATTACATAGAAAATTTGAAAAAAAGAAATACGATAATTCAACTAATTGAAGCTATGAAATGTATTACATTGATGATTATAGTTATAACTTTGAACGGTCGACCGTTCTTTCTCTGTTGAATCATAGTAATTGTAAGATTCCTTCTGCAATTATAACACAAATGCAGGCCAAAATTAGCATCTCATCAAATTATTTCAAAAAACAAAAAAGATTACCATTATAAATTCAAATTATTTTATAGCCCATAATTTTCCCCGTATTTCATAATCATATATTACATGTTTATTGTTTATAGCATTCAACATACGGTAGTGCATTTTAAAGTTATACAGTTAATCAAATATTAAAACAATACTTCATACATAGATTGTATATTCAATGAGAATACTAATGAATGTATAGTATGTATTAAAATACGTAAAATACCTGGCTAATCTGTACATTGCGCTGGTCATATGGTTCAACAAAAATGGCAACCACCAGCATTAGCAGCCCCTTCAATAAACCAAAAACAGAGTAAAAATTACTTTTTGTAAACATAAATGTATATTTTTTGGACATGCATGAATCAGTCCCAAATTGCACTTAATTAACAACAAGAAATTTGAAATAAAACAGAGATAAAGAGAAAAAATAGCTGACCGATGTAAAAGGGTTCTTTGTGCACTTTCTCCAGATTTGAGGGGTTTTGAGATCCATATACAGATCTTGACGCCATCTAGAAAGTCCAAAACAAAAATGAAATTGCAAGTTAATATCTGTTTTTAGTGTTTTGACACTATAATCACAGTAAATAACTTTAATTAGTGTTAATTACGTATGAATTCCGAAATTTGGAGGTGAATGAGTAAGAAAACAGAGAGAAATCTAAGCGTCGTAATCACATAGTATGAAGCATATTAATGGAAAAAAATGCTTGAATATTGTGTAAACAATAGCAGAACAGAGCAATCTCAGCCCTTCTTCTTTTGTATATTAGCTTATTAGAAAACTAGCCGTTAGGTTTAGGATCCGGTAAGATCTAAATAAGATCCATTTGTAACTGTATAAATAGATAATCACTCTGCTGTACTTAATTAAGCTAATCAATGAAAATTCATTTCATTCACAATGACTTAATTACTGTTCTCTCCTTTCTTTCATGGTATCAAGAGCCAAATTAAGCTAACGCTTACGTTTTCATTTTTTTTTTCCTTTCGATCCCTCTCCTCCTGTTCTAATTCTACTTCAATCTTTCTTCAAATCTTTTTTTTCTTGACTTTATCCAGCTTTCTGCTAATCAATTCAGTCCTTCTACTATCTCTATTTCTTTTTCAGTCCTTCACAAGAATCTTTCTTGTTCTCCTTTCAGTCCTCTGCCAATATCAGTACAACTTGCCTTCCTCACATCCAGTGAATCAGTTCAATTCAAGTACTTCTCAGATCCAACAGATTCTGTTCCTTCTCCGATCTGTTTGCACTCTTCTCAGCCACTCCTTTCATCAGTCACCACTCTATAAAAGGACCTAGTCTTCTCCCCAAATTCCCACACCTGATTCTTGCAAAAGACATCTCTCTCTCTTCTCAATTCTTCTCATTCTTGATCAAGAATCAACAAATTACTATCAAGAACCATTCTTTCTTCAAGAACTGCCTCTTTATTCACCATTTCCCTCCAATGGCCGATCTAAAGCTAATTACTTTCAACCAAACAGTCCAGATCAAACTGACAAAAGGAACTTTATGATCTGGCAATCCCAGATTCTTCCAGTCATCAAAGGCTACGGGCTCATGCATCATCTTGATGCCTCGATTCCACCTCCAGATCAAACCATTCCAGTCACCAATCCTGACAAAACGACTACCGATAAACCCAATCCCAAATTCGTAGCATTCCAGCAGCAAGATCAACTAATAATTGCTTATCTCATCTCTTCTCTGTCGGAATCCGTTATTGCTGAAGTAGCTCACGAGCTTTGGTCCGCTCTGTGTAACAGCTACTCATCTCAGTCTCTGATTCGTACAATTGAGCTCCGCCGCCAACTCCTTTTGATCAAAAGAGACAATCTGAGCTGTTCCGAGTATCTTCTCAAGATCAAGAAACTTATCGATCTACTCGCCACAATCGGAGATCCAGTATCTAATCGCGAATTGTGCATCTACATTTTTGGCGGAATCGGAGCTGAATTCAATCCGGTTCTGGCCACTATTAGCGAGCGCCCATCTCCCCCTTCTTTCTCTGGAATCCAAGGTCAAATACTAAACTTTGAATCGATGCTCAAGCAACAGAGCTCGTCTTCTTCTTCGGTTTCTGCTTTTCTTTCTCACCACACCATTAATCAGTAATCACCCTTCTTTCTCTAATCCTTTTACCTCTGTCACTTTTTCTCCGTTGCTTCTGGGCCCGATTCCCACTGGGCCGGACACTGGAAATGGACCGAATCAACATTTAATCAATTCACAGCCCAATCATCCCTCTGTTCAACCCACTGTGCATTACTCAGCCCGTTCAAACCCTAATCAGCCCAATAATAATTCAAACAGAAACTTTAACCCAAACAGACGCAAGAAACAATTTAACTCCAACAATTCCCGCCACTACGACAAAAACTTGTGCTAAATTTGTCAGCTGCAACTTGCCTTCACCGATTCAACGTCAACTTTCAACCTAGTCAACCATCTCAACCGCCTTCTCAAAATCATCAACCTCCTCAAACCTTTCTTGCCGAAGTACTCAACTCTAATGGACCAACCACCGTTCAATCGCCTTACACCGCTCCGACACATGAGTGGTTCCTGGATTCAGGAGCCACTCATCATGTGGTGTCTGATTTCAACAACTTAAGCAACTACTCTGAGTACTCTCCCTACATAGGCAGCAAATCTGTCACAATCGGTAATGGTCAAGGTTTGTTGATTCGCAATATTGGTTCTTCTCAACTTTTCACATCTAAATTTCCTTTACAACTCACTAATGTTTTTCATGTACCCGAAATAACTAAGAACTTAATCAGTGTATCAAGGTTACTTCAAGATAATAATATAATTATAGAATTTCACTCTACATTTTGTTTTATAAAGGATCAAACAAGGGAAACCCTTCTACAAGCTCATCTCGTTGATGGGCTCCACAAACTCGTCACATCTACTATCCAACCTACTATTTTTTTGTCCACCGCTTCCATGAGTAAATGGCACTCCCGGTTATGTCATGCTTCGGTGGAAGTTATCAAACATTTAGCTAATAATAAGAATATTTCCCTTTCCAATAAAGTTCTTTCTTGTGTAGATTGCAACTTGTGCAAATCACAGAAACTTCCTTTTTCTTTACGCAATTTTGTTTCTTGTAAGCCTCTTGAGTTGGTCCATACGGATGTATGGGGGCTATCTCCTATTATTTCTATTGATGAATATAAACACTATGTGCACTTTATAGATGACTACTCACGTTTTTCTTGGATTTACTTTTTAAGAACTAAGTCCGAAGTCGAAGTGACTTTTGCTTGTTTTAAGTCTCTTGCAGAAAACCTTCTCTCCTCCAACATCAAGAGAGTACAAAGCGATGGTGGCACGGAGTTTCTCTTCTTAGAACGACTTTACCCTCAGATCCTCCATCAACAGTCTTGCCCATATACCCCAGAGCAGAACGGCGTCGCCGAGCGTAAGCATCATCACGTCTACGAACTTAGCATGTCCGCCATCACTCACGCCTCCATCCCTCTCGACTATTGGCCTGAAATATTCAATTCTGCCGTCTTCGTCACCAACCGATTGTCATCTCTCTCCTCTTCCTCTTTCTCTCTCTCTCCCTTTCAAAAACTATTTCATAAGACACCTGACTACTCTTTCTTTAAAATTCTTAGATGTGAATGCTACCCACTGCTCAAACCATATAATGAACATAAACTACAACCTCGATCACATAAATGTGTGTTTTTGGGTTATAGTACCACATACAAGGGTTTTAGGTGTCTTGATCTTGACTCTCGAAAGATCTATATTTCTAGACATGTCAAATTTAATGAAGACATTTTCCCGTTTCGTTCTCTACAGGTTAACACTAATGACACCACCTCAAATCATGTCTCCATACAACTCCAAGTACTTCCGTCTACGCATTCTTCCATGCCCGACGAACAACCTGTCCCTCCCCTTGACGTTGCTGACACAGATGCTCCACCACTAGGTGGAACCACAAGCCCCCCATCTTCCTCCTCTTCTTCCCCTTGTCCTCCTTGCATGACCACACGTTCCCAAACCAACACAACACGAGCACGCACCTTTCCTGACTACGTCGCCTACATTACTGAAGTCACACAACAAAAAGAACCTACTACTTTTCTTTCGGCTAACAAAACACCTGAGTGGTGTGACGCCATGGCCTCCAAAATAAATGCCTTAATTCTAAACCAAACTTGGACCCTAACTCCTCCTCCCGCACATCAAAACGTAATCCCATGTAAATGGGTCTTCAAGATCAAGAGGAACTCTACAAGACAAATTGAGCGCTGCAAAGCTCGCCTTGTTGCAAAAGGGTTTACTCAAGAAGAAGGCATTGATTACGACGAGACTTTTAGCCCCGTCATCAAACCAACAACTATTCTCCTCGTTCTCTCCATTGTCGCCGCCAAAGGATGGACGATTAATCAACTCGACGTTAACAACGCGTTCTTAAATGGCGAGCTCGAAGAAGATGTCTACATGCAACAACCTCCGGGCTTTTCTGACCCAACGCATCCCTCCTTCGTTTGCAAATTAAACAAGGCCATTTATGGTCTTAAACAGGCTCCTCGCGCCTGGTATAATAAACTCACTTTAGCGCTCACTACTCATGGTTTCAATGCCTCTCAATCTGATCCCTCTCTCTTCATCAAACACACTCAACAAGAAGTGACTTGGGTACTCGTCTATGTTGATGATATCCTTGTCACGGGCAACAATTCCTCCGCCATCAACTCTCTCATTGCCTCTCTCAACACTCTTTTCTCTCTCAAGAATCTTGGCCCTCTTCTCTTTTCACTTATCCCAGTCTCAATACCTCGCAAACCTTATCAATAAAGCTAAAATGGACCATGCAAAACCGGTTTTCACTCCACTTGCCGCTGGAGAGTCCTTTTCTAAACTTCAAGGCACACCTCTTCCTGACCCTTCCTTGTATCGTAGCATTGTTGGAGCATTACAATATGCTACCATCACCCGACCTGACATTGCCTTCGCGGTTAATAAAACGAGTCAATTCATGCACCATCCAATTGACTATCACTGGTCCTTGGTCAAACACATTCTTCGCTACCTCAAAGGCACAATTCACCATGGTCTTCAAATTTGTCGCTCCAATGATTTAACCCTTCATGTCTATTCTGATGCCGACTAGGCTGGGTGCCCTGATGATAGACGATCCACCACAGGGTTCTGTGTCTTTCTCGGACCCAATCTTATCTCCTGGTCCTCCAAAAAGCAACCTATCATTTCACGCTCCAGTACTGAGGCCGAATACAAAGCACTCGCCTGCGCTGCCGGAGAAGTTACCTGGCTTCAATACCTTCTCCATGAACTCACCATCACACCAACTTTCTTTCCCGTCTTATGGTGTGACAACATCGGGGCTACGTATCTCGCCTCAAATCCAATCTTTCATGCACGAACCAAGCATATCGAAATAGACTATCATTTTGTTCGAGAAAAAGTCGCAAACCGTGAACTCCTCGTTCGTTTTATTTGCTCTCGCGACCAGTTAGCTGATACCCTCACAAAATCTCTTTCCACCGCACGCTTCTGTTTCATACGAGACAAGCTAGCGGTCTCGGACCGACCTTCTGCTTGAGGGGGGCTGTAAACAATAGCAGAACAGAGCAATCTCAGCCCTTCATCTTTTGTATATTAGCTTATTAGAAAACTAGCCGTTAGGTTTAGGATCCGATAAGATCTAAATAAGATCCATTTGTAACTGTATAAATAGATAATCACTCTGCTGTACTTAATTAAGCTAATCAATGAAAATTCATTTCATTCACAATGACTTAATTACTGTTCTCTCCTTTCTTTCATATTGGAAAAGTACCTTAAAACCTAAGGCATAAACGCCCAAATATCACAAAGGTGATCAATCCCCAAATCAGTAATCTAAAACAAAATCAAATCAAAGAGAGAACAAAGGAGAATAGAAACCTTGAAAATATCGAAAGGTAAGAGAAGATCGATCCAATCTTTTACCAAAGTAAATCAAGAAACTCTTCAACTTCAACTCAGATCATAGAAGAAAAAAAGAGAAAAATAAAAGGAAACTAGAAATTATAGAGAAAGTAAGTAGAGGGAGGGAGGGAACGAGGCACGATATTTTAGCTACACCCGGTTCACATATAAACTGGGTGTAGATAATATTTTAGGATAAGCTTCAGGGTGTTTTAGTTTCGTTCTGGCCCACTGTTAGTGTAGGAAAATGAAAATTATTATTTTGGAGAGGGCAACAGAGTGGCGTGGCGCGTATACGTATTTGGGATTGTCGGGTTGTTTTTTTTTTTACTTTGGAACACAAATCCGATTGAGTGTATATGATTATATTTTGTCATATAAACACTGTTTAAAACATGAAAATCTGACGTGGTTCTAATATATGGTGGTGGTTTTTTTTCGATATATATATCATAAAAAAAAAAGTTCTGATTTGAAAGGGAATGTAATTAAGATCACGAACACTAGTAAATAAGATGTATTTACTGAAATCTTATAGATTTCCAACATGAATTTTGTTTGGCTATTTTGTTAAGAGGTTTAAATATTTTTGCTATCATTTATATTGCATGTTCATTTGTCATATATTGTGTGACATCTTTCTTTTTTATTTCGAAAATTATGTTTTATATCTATTTTATGGTACAATTTAGGAGATTATTGAGAAATGCAATTTAGGTATTTATTAATAATTGAACGTTATCTTAAAAATTCATGCATGTGTACTTGAAGCATATTTATAAAATAAAGTGCAAAATAAGATGTTCAAATCAGATGTGTGTTCTTATATTTTGATTATTAAAGATTAGCAATTTTAATAAGCAACTTTTGGGGTATTAAGTTGGAAACCCTGGTCTTTTGCTAAAGGACATCAAAATATGATTCCTAGTTGGACAATTGAGGCAACCAAGGGCAGCTATTTGTTTACAAAGAGAATTTAAACTGGGCCGAATAATGAAATCTCATATTGATTATGAAGAGGCAAATAATACCAAAGTTTTGGGTTTCAAAATTCTACAAGTACAGAAATAACGGTCTGTTTTATTTTCTTATGAATGGTGACGTCAAAAAGAGTTATTCCTCGTCATTCGTCAAGTCAAAAAACCAAAAGGGTCAAAAGAAAAAGATATCAAAGAGAAAGTTACAAGGGTCATTCAAATTTCGTGTATATGCTCAATAAAATTTTGAATGTTTAGTCAACACGTGTGAGACCCAGTCGGCCATTATTTCTAGTAAAAGTACAAAAACAAACTTAAATAGTGATTGGTAAGTTAACGGGCATAACAAATTCATAGCTATTCTATTAAAAATAATAATATTCAAAATTCAACTAGCACGGCAAATGGATAGCTATATGCCCATCCCTTTCATCGCTGAAAATTCAACGCACTCTAACATCTAGTCAGTGAACTTCAATCTATATAACTCTAGTCTCAATACTAACTTCCTTCTCATTGCATCCATACAATGGCAGAAAGAAGAAACTCATATTCATTCTCCCTATTCACCATCCTCCTTTTTCTCTTCATTTTTCTTGCAACGAGACTTGTCTTTGCAACAGACACTATCTCGGCGAACCTATCTCTATCTGGAGATCAAAAGCTGACCTCTCAGAAAGAGAAATATATTTTGGGCTTCTTCAGGCCAGATATCTCCTCGAGCAACTGGTTTATAGGTATCTGGCATGGAAAGATATCGGCACCCAAAGTTGTGTGGGTTGCTAATAGAGAAAATCCCGTCACAGACCCAACCACTTCTAAGTTCAAGATATCCAGTGATGGAAACCTAGTTCTACTCAACCAATCTAAAACCCTAGTTTGGTCTACCAATTCCCAAAAAAACACTTTTAATTCCACTGTTGCCGTAATTCTCGATACTGGAAACTTTATTTTGCGAGATAAATACAATTCATCGAAGATTTTATGGCAAAGTTTTGACCACCCAACCAATATATGGTTGCCAGGTGGCAAGTTAGGGTTAAACAAGATCACCGGCATAAACCAGCGATTGATCTCGTGGAAAGATGAGAATAACCCCGCTACTGGGCTATTCTCTCTCGAGCTTGACCCGAATGGAATGGACCAATATATAATGCAGTGGAACAAGTCCGTACAATATTGGACTAGTGGAAAATGGAACGGAAAGAACTTTGAATCGGTACCCCAAGAAGCCGCCAATCCCAAGAGTTCGATGTATGGAACTGAATTTGTCAATGATGAAACGGGCATCTATTTCACCTATTGGCTTAAGGATGACTCAATTATAACACTAATTGTTATTGATGTTTTGGGCGAACAAAAAAATATGATATGGACGGAGGCCGATGAAGAGTGGTTGTTGTTTTTTGCGGAGCCCGGTGCCCAATGCCAAGTTTATGCTCTTTGTGGGCCTTTTGGCATCTGCGACGACAACTTTGAATCTATTTGTCGATGTGTTGAAGGGTTCACAGAAGAAAAACCGGTCGAGTGGAGGTTGAAAGACTATAGTAGAGGATGTGTGAGGAGTACACCTTTAAAATGTGAGAGCAATAGATCGAGGAAAGGAGACGAGGATAAATTTTACAAAATGGGCAATATGGTATTGCCTAATAATTCTTGGAGTGTGAGAACAAATAGCATAAAAGATTGTGAACTAGCTTGCTTGAAGAATTGCTCTTGTACCGCCTATTCCTACGATAATAGATGTTCTTTATGGTTCAGTAATATGATTAACTTACAAGTCAATGATGGAGTTGGGGCCGAAACCCTTTACCTCAGGTTGGCTTCCTCAGAGTTTCCTGATGCCAAAAACATGAAAGGACTAGTTGTTGGGGTGGTTATTGGTGGTTGTTTTGTTGTTGTTTTCCTTACTTTTGGCCTATTTCTTGTTTTGAGAAAGAGGAGAATGAGTAAACTGAAGGGAGTTCATGACGGTCTAATGGCATTCAGATACGGTGACTTGCAGTATATAACGAAGAACTTCTCGGAAATGATCGGGAAAGGTGGATTTGGATCCGTGTTTAAGGGCTTCTTACTTGATTCGACTGTTGTAGCAGTTAAAAGGCTTGAAGGAATTAGCCAAGGGGATAAGCATTTTCGGGCCGAAGTTGGCACCATTGGAACTATTCAACATTTAAATTTGATTCGTTTGTTCGGTTTTTGCTCTGAAAATGGAAAAAAGCTACTTGTTTACGAGTATATGCCTATGGGTTCACTAGACAGGCATTTGTTTGGAAATGGACCGACAGTCTTAACTTGGGAAATTCGGTATCAAATAGCTCTAGGAGTTACCCGTGGCTTACTCTACCTTCATGAGAAATGCAGATATTGCATTATACATTGTGATATAAAACCAGAGAATA
This sequence comes from Juncus effusus, assembly GCA_027726005.1. NCBI lineage: Eukaryota > Viridiplantae > Streptophyta > Magnoliopsida > Poales > Juncaceae > Juncus > Juncus effusus. Next base: position 10,504,012 of record CM050894.1, on the reverse strand, counting down.
TATTGCTAGACGAGGAATTTGTCCCTAAAATTGCAGATTTCGGGCTAGCAAAATTGTTAGGGCGTGATTTTAGCCGTGCCTTAACCACAATGCGAGGGACAATAGGCTATCTCGCACCAGAGTGGATAGCTGGAGTTGCTATCACAACAAAAGCCGATGTTTATAGCTTTGGAATGATGCTTCTTGAAATAATATCAAGTAACAAAAACTCAAACTCAATTCCAATGGAAGGAGGTCGAGAGACTTTCTTACCTGCGTTGGCAATCAGAAAACTTTTGGAAGGAGATGTTTTGAGTTTGCTTGATCCAAAATTGTGTGGTGAAGCAAATGAAGAAGAGGTAATAAGAGCTTGCAAGGTTAGTATTTGGTGTATTCAAGATGAGGAAGATTGTAGGCCTTCAATGGCTCAAGTTGTGCAAATCCTAGAGGGGAATTTAGATGTCAACATGCCTCCTACTCCAAGATGGTTTCGATTTGTTGAGGGAAATTCCGGTTCCATAAATGTTTTGTCAAATAGGTCTTACTAAAATGTGAAACTCCAAATCAACGTAGAGATAAGTTCTGTTTTAGTTATGTGATTGTGCACTTGATGAAATATACTAAGTATACTGGTAGAGGTTTTTCACCATTTGCGTTTATGTTTCCTTAGTGGTACATATATGCATTATGTGCTTTTCATTTAGTTGTGTAATTTGCTTTAATTAAGTTGTTTTTTTCTTTGTTGGCTATGTGCCCGATTGGATTCAACGTTGCAATTCAGAACAATGTAATGTTTTTGCCTCTATCAATGTAAGAGATATTGAAATGTAATAATTTTGTTAATTTAGTACAAACTCTTAATCAAAGCTGTTTGAGTTAGGTATATAATTGGCTCAAAAAACTATAACCTTTTATCAGAAACAAGCTCAACTGTAAGTTTTAGCTTATTACATAATACATTTGAGAAAACTGTAATCCATACTATAATATTTCATTTAACTTTTTCAAAATTTGCAAAATTGAAATTGATTTGAAACAAACTTGAAAACCTATAAACTCTTGAAACATATAGAAAAAAGGTACCTCCAATTCCGACAAAAAACCTATTCATAAATCAAAGACCTACAAATCAAATAAAACGGACATATGTGGTCTTTTGTGCACATTTTCATTATAAAACATAAAAAATGATTTTCAAATAATAAACTATCATTTATTTTATATAATTACCTGCTAAACTGTACCAAAATACAGGTCACTAAATTCACCCATACCATGAATTACGTGAAATCCTTCATTTAAACCCGATTCAATTTCTGATGTAACAATTTTTAACCTTGGAAATTTCTTACATACCATGTGCAATCCTTGTGGCGCCTTTTCCAAAAATAAAATAATAAAAAAATAAGTAAACTAAATGAAATTTTAGATGAAAGAATAACACAGAAATAATTCGGAATCTTACTGATATGAGATTAAGAAAAATGATATTTGATTCTGGCACGCCTTTCTCTAATAAATTAATTATTGAATATTTTTTTACATAACCTGTGCCTAAAATAGGATCCAAAAGCAGAATGTGTCTATGAGAAACATCCTTAGGCAAATTATGGTACATTAACTACAAAAATAAATTAAATTCATCAAAAAAATAGAATAATAAATTAATAAAAGATTAATGGGCGTTTATGCAAAATTCACCTGCTCACCTTTTTCTGCATCTTTATGAATAAGAATTTTTCCTATCTTCACTCCTTTACAACACGCCCTTAATGCATTTTCCATAATCTCGCCACTTAAATTAATTAATAAAATTAAATAAAATATTAAAATTATTGTATTTAATGGAATGGCTACTATGATAAAACATTTGTATACCTTCTAATTACTGAAATTCCACAGAATTTCTGGCGACAAAATTCTACTCCCGTGTAGACCGCTCCTGCATTATGAAATATGTTAAATTTCATTAATATCATTGCTAATGTATAATTTGCAAAAAGACCCTTGTCATAACTTTATTTATTAATTACCATTGCATGTTATGACTTTTTTTTCTTTAAATGGAAGATGCCCAATCCCATTTCCACAACCTATTAAATCGAAATTATATAAATATGAAAATAACCCATTTAATTAATTAAAATAAAATTTTGTTTACACAAACCAGGCGAATTTATTGATCTGAATAGAATATAAAATCATGCTCAGAGGTCTTAGCATCTCGTATTATTGTATGCATCCCTCTTATCTACAACAAATTAACAAAACAAAATAAATAAATAAACAAAATAAATAAATAAATAAACAAATAAACAAATAAACAAAACAAAACAAAACAAACAAACAAATAAATAAAGTACATCAAATAAATAAAATACATAAAATAAAATAATCGAACAAATACTGAAACTAATTTTAAACTGGGTATTTTGAACTGATTATTGTATGCATCCCACTTATCTATACCTGAAAAATGGATGTAATAACTGAAAGATTAGGGTAGAATTTGCAAATGTCGTGCTGGCCCAGTTTCGTTTGAATGTGTTGCACTATTAAATTTATAGCAACTTGATTATTATTTTCCCCCCATGGAATTATTATATCTGCGTATTTCTTTGTTGGTGCTATGAAGTCCTCATAAGCCGGTTTCACAAATTTTGAGTACTACAAAAAAAAAAATTTAATAAGTTTATATAAAAAATTTCATAGGGAAATTTTCAACAAAAAAACCTAACTTTTCTCAATACTGAAAAAAAAGTTAGCTTTTTAGAGTCTCAGAAAAGAACCATGTAAAGTGATTTCAATATTGAGAAAAATGAGGGTTTCTTGTGAGAATTTTCCTTTATCCAAATTAATGCATGTTTATTTAGAAAAATATGTATAATTAAGTGTAAATTACTTGTTCTAAAACAGCTGTAATGTCTCGACCTTTTTCTACTATGTCGCGATGAATCCGCTGGGCAAATCTGACATCAGCATCTGTGAAATTTTGCAATTAGGCCCATTAACATAATTAAATTATTTAGGATTTGAGTAAGTAATGATGTAATATATTTACCTGTATCAATGAATATTTTCATATTCATGAGTTCCCTAACTCTCGGATCGTGAAATACTAAAATTCCCTCCAAAATAATTACATCTGAAGGATTAACCTGTAAAAAAACAAAGTTTTAAAATTTAAAATTTCAAAATTTATCATAATTTTAGAATAATATTAAAGTAATATACTGTTTTTCAGTTTTGATATACCTTTGATGGTTGTGATATATTTTTGTAAGTTTTGAAATCATAATTCGGTATTTCAACTTCATTTCCGTTTTTCAGATTTTTCATGCAAGAAAGTAATTTTTCCATATCAAAAGCATCTGAAAAGTAAAAAAAAAAAAAAAAAAAAAAACAGAACATGCATTATAAATCTAAATATGAAAAATAACTTATGAAGAAAATATATACAATAATTGACTCAAGAGTAAATTTAACATTTTTTTGAAGAAACTGCGTGAAATATAAATTATTACCTGGATGGTCGAAATTATATTCTTGAACTTTCGACAATTCTTTCTCTGATAAACTATAGTAAAATCATTTCTACAAATATCAATCCACACCAAAATCCCATTAAATATAAAAATATATTTATCTTTACCCTATAAACCACAAAATGTATAAGTTATTTTAAGATTTTATTTTTCAGGGGTAAATATGAAAAATATCATATATTAAGGAGAAAAAAATGTATATATAGTGAGAATTGATTTAAAAATAAATACCTGGCTAATTAGAACAATACGCTGATCATGTAATTGCTTGATAATTAGGTCACATACTGTCTTTTTTCCAGAAGCAGTACCACTTGCTAAACAAAAAAACAGAACAAATTTATATTTCTAAATAAACACTTTTTTTCTGTAAAATTAACATGAATACATGATATCAAATAACAAGCAAGCATGAATTTTGTTAAAAAAATTATAAGCAAGCATGAATCAGTCCTGAATTGGGCTGCATTTTCAAGCTGTTAAAATTTCTTCCTTTTTGAGTATAAAAATTTCACATATAGTTTATACATTAAAAACAAGAAATTGGAAAGGAAAAACATAAAAAAAGATGAATTAACTGACCAATGATAAATGGTTCTTTGTGCCTTTCTCCAGTTCTGAGCCGTCTTGAGCATCATTTGCTGATTTTGATCCCATCTAAAACATCCAAACCGGAAATTCAAAAGTTTTAATCTCTTTTACTCATCGCAATAAATCAGAAGAAGTTAATTGTATAATATCCGAAATTTGAAGGGCAAATATGTAAGGAAAAAGACGAAAATATAGCATCTTATCCACACCGCACAAACTACAAAGCATATGGGGAAATAAATGCTTCAACAACTCAAAGATGATCAAGCCCAAATCAGAATCAAAATGGGCATCAAATCAAGGAGAGAATGACAGAATAAGAACCTGAAAAAGATCAAAAGAATGAGAATGCTCAATCCAAATCCTTAATCAAAATCCGATCGCAGCTCAGTCAGAATCAGATGATTAAGATCCTTGAAAGAAAGTGAGGATTAAGAAGCGAGGGAGAGAGCTATAGAGAGAGAGATCTCTATCTACACCTGGACCACATAAAACCATACACCAAAAGAGATTAAAGAAACAGCTGCGACAAAGAAGAAAAAGCCAAGAAAAAGAACGAAACCCTAGATCTGGCGGGCGCTCCCTCCGGCTGCGGCGCCCCCCCCCCCCATCTTCCGACGATCCTGACGGCCCTCGACTAAGCTCCTCCTTTTGTTGATCTCCTTCTTCTTTTGCACACTCGACCCTCTTATCTTCTCCCTCTCACACGAACTCAGCCAAGCCACCCCCAAATCCAACCCAATCAATCAACAGCACGTCTAGACTACACGAGGCCGGCTGGCTGAAGGACGGCCGCCGTTCGCTCTCCTTTGCTGCTCCCGTAGCCTCCCTCACCCCCTTGTCACCGTCCTATTCCTCTCTTACTCTCGAACAACAGCATGAGCAAGAAGCACAAGCACGCGGCTACAGCAACAACTATAGCAAGAATCACAAGCACACGGCTGAACTAATCAGCAGCAGGTGCCGAGCGGCAGAAAAGGCGGACCAGCTCGGCCGTAGAGGTGGACCTCGACTTGCGGCGATCACTCCCGTCCGGCTGCGTATCCGGCCGGCCATGGCTGAGTACCGTTAGTGTACGGCCATGACTGAGTATAAGAGGGATAAGAAGGAGACTCAGTTGAGGGGTGAAGAGCAGTGGAAGTGTAGGGTTGAAAATAGCCAGCAAGGTGTTCGCTAATGCCTGGTCTATGGCCCGCAAGGTATTTGCTATAAAGCCTTCGGTCTAAAGCAGTATACTCTGGATTATTACCATGAATCCAGTGTGAGGTGTTGTCAATGAATACATTATGTTTTTCATATGGCTTCTAGTTCTAGTTCATCTATGGCTAGTACCGGTGCAACTCCAGCAACTATGGCTAATTGTCCGCCCCCCGCATCCGCTCCTGCGGTTGCATCCGCATCCGAACCGGTATCAGACAATGCAAAAAAAAAAAAAAAAATACATATAGATCTGTAACGGTTTTTACGAAAGAACCGTTACAAATATGCTACAATCTGTAACGGTTCTTTGATGAAAATCGTTACTAAAGTGTAATTAGTAACGGTTTTTATGAAAGAACTGTTACAAATATGGTACAATCTGTAACGGTTTATAATAAACCGTTACAGATATTGGCAATTCTGTAACGGTTCTTTGATGAAAACCGTTACTAATAGTGTAATTAGTAACGGTTTTTATGAATTAACCGTTACAACTAACAAAGTAGTCCAAAATCGTTACAGATTTTAAAAAACCGTTACCAATTTTAACAACCGTTACTAAGTCTGTAACGGTTCTTTAATAAAAACCGTTACTAATTTATATATAATATATAAAAATAATAAAAAATATAAATCCGCCTAGTTCCGATTAATCCCCGATTAATCCTCGATGGTTCCGACCGCCCGACTAGCGCCTAGCGCATTCTGTAACATTGGTTGTCATAAGGGATTGGTTTGTTGTGGCGTTTTGGCGATTCCGATCTGTTTTGGCGCATGTGTGTTTTTAGGATTTTTAGCAACGATCTTGACGGCCTCGACCATCCGAGAAGTTTGGTACCGCCAACAACTATCGTGGCAACATTCGGCAGCAACGACTGCGGTAAAAAGGCTTAATCCTTATTTGGAAAATGGAGATACAAATTTAGGCATGAGTTTTTATTTTTTATTTTCAAGTTTAAATTTTGAAATGTAACAAGAATTATGTAACCGTTTTTCTATTATCATTAATGAAAGTCAATAGTAAACTCTCTCGCCTACTACTTCAAAAAAAAAAAAAAATACACCAAAATAAAAGTATTTCGCATCGTTTAATTTACGCCAGGTGCAAACAAGTTTTGCAAATTGGTTTATGCAGTGTACAGGGTACTGACATCAACAAAATAATGAACCTGGATCATTAGATTAACAAATACTTTATAATAAAAGTTGGTGTGGTTCACGGAACACCAGGAGTAGATTAAATCTGGAGACTGATCATCTTTGTGTGCTGGGTAAGCTTCCAGACTAAGCTGGAGCCCACTGCCAGAGACTGAAAATGGCAACTTCCAAGGAAACAGAGCGACGCGGCAGATGTACTTATTAGCAGTTAGAGAGGGCCGGGTTTCTACTTTGGAATTACAATCCGAACCCGGATCCGAATGAGAATATGTAATTTCAATTTGTAATGTAAATATATTTGCCATATTGACCCTGTTAAAAATGAAATTTGCGGGGCTCTGTTTCTATTTTAAAACAAAATATTTTCCTCGGATTGAAAGGGAAATAGTTTATATTATAAATTAACAGAGTATTATCCAGCTTGCATTCAAAAAAAAAAAAAAAAAGAGTATTAACACATCTTAGGAAAGAAACTTGCAATTGTCTAGTGCGTTTATACCACGCACATTCAACACAAAATATTTAAAAAGTTTTATAACAAAAACATAGTAAATAAAACAAAAAGTAACTACTACTCATTAAGGAGTCCTGAGAAAATAAATATAGTAATTTTTGGTTACTATTTTAAAATTAATCAAATAAATAATTTATATAAATCATAACATAATGATAAAGAATGAGACAAGCCTGGTGTGTAGCCGTACGATCGAGCCGCGACTGTCCTAAAGACAGAATGACGCGCTCTTGTGCAGGGTTAACCGTTTATCCGTCTCCAAAGTTCTACACCACGAGGAAGTCTTGAATCCGCTCCGGTAGCACAGTCACGGAGTGGACCTTCATTTCACAAAGAAATGAAGTCGTGCACCATGATCCTTCAAACCAAGTTTATTTTGTGTATTTAGAAGAATGTATTTTGAGGAGGAAGAAGAAGAAAGAGAGTTGTTGTATTATATTTGTTGTTATTTCTCTGTTATAGAAAGGAGGGAAATTTCTTTTATAACAATAGAAAGATGAGAACACTTGGTCAAGAAATTAATTCCATTCTAAACTCCCAATTAAATGATCATTTAAATACAACAAATAAGTTTTAAAATTTAAGATATTATTTATAAATAAATAATATACAACAGTAATAGCTAGGATTTAGGAGTATCATATCACTCTACTTAGCCTTGATCTTAAAAGTCTTGAATATAATCTTCATAGCCTTCAAATGGTTCATCACTATTATTATTAGTTTCATAGTAACCTTCCTCTGTTTCTTCATAATGATAATGATAATCATCATCACATTCTGCCCCACTTTGCCCTCCATAACAATCTACTTACGAAATCAAATTAATACTCCCATTAGTAACTAAAAAATAGTATATGTAACAGATAGAATCCGAATAAATAATATTTTGGTCTTTAATTTTAATTTTAAAAAGTGTAGGAAGATTTTAATACCTTTTGCGTATGAAGTAGGGAGATAAGCCCTTCCTGATCCACGGTAGTACTTATCTTCAAAAGCAATCTGTTTCTGTTCAGCAGCTCTCACTGATCGTTTACCACCTGATCAGATCCTTTTCCTTGAATTAAATATTAATAAAAAAACATACGATATAAATTAATAGCATTAATGATTAAATTAATCTTGAATGGAACACCCACCTCAATCAAGTAATCTTTAAAATACTAATATAAAATATAATTGAAAAAAGCCTAATCTGTATCCCTAAAAAGGAATGCATGTTAGAAATTAGAATCTGGATTTTGAGCCAATTTGGCCTGATTTAACATGATTTGTGCAGTTTTGTAAAAAAAACTGATGATGGTAAACATTAAGAGTTAAACAAATCAAGACGTGGAAAAAAAGCATTATTAATGAAAGTATGGAGTTTTGATTTGAACTAGTTTGATGTGATTTAGTGTAATTTGCATATGTAGAGAGGTATGAATGTTGGAGATTGATTGAGATATGGATTTCGAGATAAATTTGATTTGACTTGGTCTAAATTGTGTCTGTGGAAAGTATGCATGTTAGAAATTAAAATCTGGATTTTGACCTAAGCTGACCTAATTTAATAGCATGATTTGTACAGTTTTGTTAGGAAATGATGATAACTAACAGGAAGAGAATAAAGACAAATCAAGACACGAAAAAGAGCTCTACAATCAAGTATTTGTACAGTTCTATTGTAAAAATGATGATAATTAACAGTAAGAAAAAAACATTAGAATCAGATATTTGGATTCTGGAATTTGACCTGATTTTGACCTAAATTGTAATAATATAATAATAATAATAATAATTATTATTATTATTATAATAATAATTATAATTATTATTATAATAATAATAATAATAATAATAATAATAATAATAATTATTATTATTATTATTATTATTATTTATCTGGAAGAAAATAGAGGAGGTCTCTTTGATGTGTTCCTCTATTTTCACACTCTTCATGCGAGAAATCTCTTTTTCTTTATAAACACAATCTGATAAAAAAGAAAAACAAGATATTTAGTTTATAAATCTGAAAATTACATAGAAAATTTGAAAGAAAAAAATACGATAATTCAACTAATTGAAGCTATGAAATGAATTACATTGATGATTATAGTTATAACTTTGAACAGTCGACTGTTCTTTCTCTGTTGAATCATAGTAATCTGCAATTAACACAAATGCATGCCAAAAGGCTATCATGTATTTAAACGATGCTTTCATATATGGATTGTATATTCAATGAGAAGATTAATGTATGCATAATTGTATTAAAACAAGTAAAATACCTGGCTAATTTGAACATTAGGCTGGCCATATTGTTCCTTAACAAAAATGGCACCTATGGTTGCTTTTCCAGAAGAAGAACCACCAGCATTAGCAGCCCCTTTAATAAACCAAAAACAGAGCAAAAAAATTACTTTTTTTAAACATAAATGTATATTTTTTTTTAACATGCATGAATCAGTCCCAAATTGTACGTAATTAACAACAAGGAATTGGAAAAAAAAACAGAGAAAATAGCGAATTTTTTTGAATAGTAGCACTATTTTGAAGAATAATTAATCAGATAGCATGATTTTCAAAATATTTGGGCAGGTAGCACTGTAGTTCCGCCAGAGGGTCTGGCGGAACTAGAGAATTTTTTTTTTTTGCTAATCTCGGCCATTTGGCACCCTTAAACAACCTAGACGGTGAAATTGGCCCAAAAATGACAAAAATATAGGTTCCGCCAGACCCTCTGGCGGAACTACACATTTTCCCAACTTACAATCTGACCCAAAAAGTCCAAAAAAATGGTCTAGTTCCGCCAGACCCTTTGGCGGAACTAGCTATTTTCTAGCTAGTTCCGCCAGACCCTCTGGCGGAACTAGCTAATTCCGCCAGTAGGTCTGGCGGAACTAGACCATTTTCCCAACTTACAATCTCACCCGAAAAATCCAAGAAAATGGTCTAGTTCCGCCAGTGGGTTTGGCGGAACTAACCATTTTCCCAACTTACATTCTGACCGAAAAAATTTTCAAAATTTAGCGTTTAGTAACGGTTTTTAATAAAAAACCGATACTAAACATCCATTTAGTAACGGTTTTTATCAAATAACCGTTACTAAATCTGACACTTAGTAACGGTTATTATTTAAAAACCGTTACTAAAGAATTTAGTAACGGTTATTTAATAACAACCGTTACGAAATGAGAAAAATTTTCCGAAAAAAACCGATACAGTACTAATATTTAGTATCGGTTTTTTATTAAAAACCGTTACTAAACCCTAAATTTAATTTTTTTGGGTCAGATTGTAAGTTGGCAAAAATGGTCTGGTTCCGCCGGAACTACTGGCGGAACTAGACCATTTTTTTGGACTTTTTGGGTCAGATTGTAGGTTGGGAAAATGTGTAGTTCCGCCAGACCCATTGGCGGAACTAGCCAGTTCCGCCAGAGGGTCTGGCGGAACCTATATTTTCGTCATTTTTGGGCCAATTTCACCGTCTAAATTGGGCCAAAAATAAATTTACCTAGTTCCGCCAGACTCGGTGGCGGAACTAGCCTTTTTCATTAATTAAGGCTGTTTAAGGGTGCCAAATGGCCGAGATTAGCACAAAAAAAAAATTCCCTAGTTCCGCCAGACCCTCTGGCGGAACTAGTTCCGCCAGAGGGTCTGGCGGAAGTGCTACCTACCCAAATATTTTGAAAATTATGCTATTTGATTAATTATTCTTCAAAATAGTGCTACTATTCAAAAAAATTCGAAAATAGCTGACCTATGTAAAAGGGTTCTTTGTGCACTTTCTCCATATTTGAGCGGTTTTGAGATCCATATACAGATCTCGACGCCATCTAGAAAGTCCAAAACAAAAACGAAATTGCGAGTAAATATCTGTTTTTAGTGTTTTGACACTATAATCACAGTAAATAACTCTAATTAGTGTTAATTACGTATGAATTCCGAAATTTGGAGGTGAATGAGTAAGAAAACAGAGAGAAAATCTAAGTGTCGTAATCACATAGTACGAAGCATATTAATGGAAAACAAATACTTGAATATCGGAAAAGTACCTTAAACCCTAAGGCATAAACCCGAAATATCACAAAGGTGATCAATCCCCAAATCAGTAATCTAACAAGAAATCAAATCAAAGAGAACAACAAAGGAGAATAGAAACCTTGAAAATATCGAAAGGTAAGAGAAGATCGATCCAATCTTTTACCAAAGTAAATCAAGAAACTCTTCAACTTCAACTCAGATCATTGAAGAAAAAAAGAGAAAAATAAAAGGAAACTAGAAATTATATTATATATCTTAATCTAGGCAGTCCCTTCTCACCAGAACGATCCACGTCACCCCTTTAATATCATCCGTAGGATCAAAATCAGATGGCCGTTAGTTTGCTTAGCTCTGTCCGCTTTCTAATTTTATTTTTCCAGGCTTCTCTCTTTGGACTCTCCGCCTTCTCTCATTCTCTCTATCACAAGTCAGAACGACCCTCTTCTCTCCGGCCTCTTCGCCTCCCCCTCTCTCTCTCTCTCAACCTTGCTTTTTCCGTGTCGCCTATCGTCTCTCCTCCAGACGCGCCACGAAAAATTTCTTCTGCTTCTTCTTCTCGACTAGCTGCTTTAATGGTGAAGCACACCTTGCTTTCTCCACCTCTGCTTAAATCGGATTGACGGCACAATACATTGCCAGAACTCATTACCTTCCCTACAGCGGATCTTTTACTCTTCTTTGTCGAATATGAGAAGTTAAGATGATAATTTCTGACAATTTGAGCTAAAGTGGTGCTGCTTTGTGGTTCTGTTAGGTAATAGGTTTGCAATTTGAGGTTTGAAAACGAATTCTAGGTTAAGGTAAGCATCGTGACTGATATTTTTGAGTTGACCAAAGTTTCTAATAAGTAATTTTGTTTGATTTCCTTAATTTTTCTATTATTTGTTTGCTTTTAAATTTTTCTTAGAAGAGAGTTCATAAGGTGCTTGATTAAATACCTAAATGCCATAATACTCCATTGGTATTGTACATGATTTGAGAATTAAACGTCAGGCTTCATTCATGAGGCTTCTTTATTCTTCTTACAAATATTTGTTAGAAGAAATGGAATTCAGCTAACCTTTTCTTTGAGAACCCTTCATACGATCCAGAAAATTGAGACTAACTTACTATTATAGAAGGAAAGTGTGCATGCTTACTCATTATTATACTACATGAGGTACTTCAACAACAAGCAGCTTGAACAATTGGTTTAGTGATTATATTTGAGAAGTCATGATTTAGTTCATCACCAATTAAGAAGGGTTCATTGTAGTTTTTGCAGGGTGTTGAAATCAAAATTGAGGTCTCTAATCTTTGTTGACATAATTTATGAGAATTGTGTGAGAATAAAAGGATTTTCGAGAATATTTTGAGTTTTAAATTTAATCTACGATCATAGGTAGGTAAGATCCTTTCGGTCTACTTCAACTAGCTCTTATTTCGAGTAATTCAATATTTTATTGGTTTTTACTTTTTTTTGCATTCTAGTAATCACATATGACTTATTTATCAGTGTCAATTAATTGGATCAAATATTATAAAGAAAGTTATATAGATTGGGTCAGTGGAGGCTTTAATTATTAAATTTTAGCTTTTGGTAATATATAGACAGGGAGTGCTAATATAAATTTCTTTCTTTTTGGATTTCAAAGTCGGAAAAATCGGGGGAACAACACTGAAAAGTGCGTATGATTTATGCACTTAGGTCCTTACAATTAAACATAATGCAAAATCTATATTCAGAATTACTATTTTTGTGATTTTATTATTATTTTAGGGTGTGCAATTTGGCGAAAAGTGCATTTGATGAGGCGGTTTTTGAGCTGGACACATTAAGTGAGGAGTTTTATAAAGATTCGACTCATATTGCGCAACTGCTTCGCAACAATCATACGCTTTGGACCTCACAATTGCCTGATGAAGGTATTTTTGAATTATCATTTTAGTCCTTGCAAAAGTTTGTAATTTCGTTATAAATAAGATTGCGTAGCTCATGATTTGTAAAATAAGCTTTTACTGCAAATGATTTGGTAGTGAAAAACGGTGCTGAAAGTCTTTATATAATTTTTTTATTAATAACTTTGCCAAACCCTTCAATTGCAAAGAAAGATCTTATTGTTTTTATTAATGCTCGCATGGTGTTTGACAAAATGCCAGAACGAATCAGAAAGAAAACTGAACGACATAATTCAATATCTTGAGCAAGTTATCTAAAAAGAAAGAAAAGAAAAAAAAGCAAAACTATCATTCTGTGCTTTTTATTTATTTTTTTTTTTTTGCAGCCTAAATTCGTTCTCAGTCTAATTTATCAAGTAATACAGATACATCCTTAAACATATATTTGCTTCTATGCACTATGCTCTGATTACTGGTTGACACTGTTATTGTATGTGGTTGTGCATGTTTTTTTCATTTAATGTCACTTATTGCCATAATAAATCAAATTATAAACTAATTTTGGGATTGTAACACTCTGAGACTAGCATGAAATTTTATTAAAGGGTTGTTTCATTTAAGCGAGGTCATTGGCTGGTGTTGACAGAAGAATCAAGGAATTATTAAATGGATGAGGATTGTAAAATATGAAGATACTGGTAAAGTACCAGTACCCGGTCTGAACTGTACCGCCTATGATTTATCCAAGCCAAAACTGGAGAAATTGAAATTCCAAATTGATGGCTAAATGATTAGGTAAAATCAAATAAAATTTGATTCATATTTGTTTGAAAATTATATAAAATCAATCAATAAATATATTAATTCTTATATATCGGTGGCAAATTAGGTATTTCACCTGAGTTCTTATGCGAGCGGTGCCAATAACGCGCAAGTATCTGACACTGATAATACAGTGCATAGGCCTTCGCAACGAAATTATTTGTGTCATACATGGATCCAAATGAAGATTGGCATTTCAGAATTTCTAGATGGAGTGTCTCAGTTAGGCGAAATAGACGAAAAAGATTAACACTGCGTCTGGTATTTCTGGACGAAGTGCCCAAAGGCGTACTGAGACGATAACCCTGACCATGTGGTAAGATTCTCATATTTGAAGCTCAAATAAAATTGAATCACATTGAGTTTCTGGAACAGTACCCTACAACATTTATAGCAATTTATAGCAACATGTGGTAAGATTCTCATATTTTGTTTTCATGAAATTCATAGTTATAATTGAACATACTCCCAGGATTTGAATTCAGCTTGCGTTCTACACCCAACTTTCTAAAATCAACATGTATGCCTCAATTAAGCCTGAAAGTGCAATGATGTATAGTTTATTTGTTTCATTTGCATGCAAATTACATACCATGGGCTGATATGCTGGTAACACAATACAATATTAAATGTTAAACTAAAACATATTATTTTGATTGTGCTGATTTTACAATGCAAATTGCATTTCTCAGAATAAAACATTGATTGGTTAGAACATGTTAACATGCATACTGGACAATATAACAAGCATGAGGGGTATTTCACTTCGCAAAAAATTAATATCACACGAGTAGACGTGCAATAACATACTCTGTGAAATGCTTATAAAATTTAGGGTATTCGACAATCTCAATCTAAGTAATCATAATTTAAGTAATCAAAATCTAAGTATTTTGCTTTTATTTGAGATTTAGATAAAAGCGCTAGCAAATTGGATTCTAACTCATCAGCGAGTGTGGTCATCGGAATAGATAAATGTAAGGAGTTTATGCTAAACTGTGATTGATGTATTGAGTAACTACCACTGGAATGTAAAATTTGATGTTTAATCATTAATTGATATGTAATTTGATTTATTGATCAATTGTCAATTGCGATTGCTATGCTTCATTGTTTCTGTTCATTCGTTTTGCATTTTGGTCACATGCTCATCTTTGTTGATTCCTATGCTTCACTGTTTCTGTTTATTAGTTTTGCATTTTGGTCACATGTTCATCTTTGTTTGTCATCACGGTGATGTCTCAAGTGTGCTGTCAATAGCAACAGGTGCAAAAACTAATATGAAAACTAACTGTAGTTTGTGTTAAAAGACATATAATGTTACTGGCCAGCTGCAACATATTTGATATTTCTTCAAATTTATCATGTTTTGCATCTTATTGTGGTACTCTGCTCTTAATTATTGTTTTTGCAGTATATTTTGTTGCATGTTTGTTTGACCAATATAATTGCTTGATCTTTTGGTGCCATCACTTTTAGTTTGATCAATACAATTGTATGATATTTATGGTATCTTAATTTTGGATTATGGAAAATAATATCTTTTATGTATAAATTCATGTGCATCTATGAATATTGACAGTTGTAGAATTTCGTAAGATGAAAACAGTCGCGCAAAGCGCGAGCGTCATCTAGTTATAGAGAAAGCAAGTAGCGGGAGGGAGGGAACGAGGCACGATATTTTAGCTACACCTGGTTCACATATAAACTGGATGTAGATAATATTTTAGGATAAGCTTCAGGGTGTTTTAGTTTCGTTCTGGCCCACTGTCAGTGTAGGAAAATGAAAAATTATTATTTTGGAGAGGGCAACAGAGTGGCGTGGCGTGGCGCGTATACGTATTTGGGATTGTCGGGTCTTTTTCTTTTTTTACTTTGGAACACAAATCCGATTGAGTGTATATGATTATATTTTGTCATATAAACGCTGTTTAAAACATGAAAATCTGACGTGGTTCTAATATATGGTGGTGTTTTTTTTTTGGATATATATCATAAAAAAAAAGTTCTGATTTGAAAGGGAATGTAATTGAGACCACGAACACTAGTAAAGGAAAATAAAATGTACAAAATCATCTCAGTCACTTAAAATTGTTGCACAGGTTGTGTTCAAATGAAAACCCTTTTTTTTTTTGGAATAATGTGCAGAAAGCTTGATGGTCTCTCAAAAACTAAATTAAGTTTTTAACATATATAACCGTAGATTAACATCAAAGTTTAGCACTCAACTTAACAGACAGATCACTAAGGTTTTTTATCCTTTTTCTAAGTTCTTTTTATCCTTTTTTTGAGTCATAAAATTTGGACCCTCAATCCTCATAGTGTTCAAAATCCGAGTCGGACGGGATCATCATCATAATTTTATTCATATTTTTGGTCACTTTGGCCTCCTTCAAAATAATCTACTTCTTTTTTTTTTTGTTTTGTTCCGGTAGGCGATTGCCTACCGAGTATTTTCATTTAATAAAATAAAAAGAGAATTAAGAATCATGAAAATCATTGTAATTATCAGAATAGTAATTATAACTGTTGTTTAAAAATGTGAGGAGACTTTATTACCTTCTTCGGTTAAATCAGAGATATACCCTCCTTCGGTTAAATCAGAAAAACTAATTAACAACTGGAAAAGGGAAAATGAAAGTTCAATCTTTTGTTAAAATCTCAAATTGGACCATTCCATATCCACATTCAAATCAACATAATACAATATTTAATCAAATATCAATCAGACGTCTTCAATAGAAAAAAGCTTAAGAAAAATTAATCACTAATATGACATCTAAAGTCAATCATTTCAGTCTAATTTTACCAATAAACGATAATCATCAATGACAAGCGCCCATATTGATACCACTGAAATAAATCCTCAATTCAAACAATCCAAGCCAAACTTGCCTCCATTAGTCGACAGAACACTAAACCCACGTCTCTTAGACACTTCACCGGAAAACCACTTGTCAGAAGCTCGTACATAAACCCAAAATATAGAAATCGGCGCCGCCGAGGGGCGAGCTCTAGCCTGAGATGTTGAAGGGCACTTTGCGAAGGAAACAACCATGGTTTCTGTCTTTCTGATAGATTTAGGAGAGAGAGAGAGGGGGAAGACAATTATGGTTAACTGTGTTAGACTCATTTGAGTTAATTGAATGATTAGTTTTATAAAGATTACTCTATTTATAGAGTTAGTTAGCTACCTAACTTTAACATTAGTCTGCCATCATCTACTCTAAAAATCCAAGCTTACAATTCAATCCTACTATACATGAATTCACTTATATGGTTATATATGACGTACTCTAACACCCTTTTCAAGATTAGCCGGGTCTGAACACGGTGAGCTTGTCGTGTAGTCGAGTGAAATGAGGTACTGTGAGTCTTTTCGTAAGGATGTCCACAATCTGGTCTTTGGTGCTAATGAAGCGAACTTGAAGAGTTTTAAGCTCAATCAATTCGCGTACGAAATGATAATCAATCTCGATGTGCTTCATACGAGCATGGAATATGGGATTGATAGCGAGATACGTTAAGTTGCACCAATGTTATCACACCATAGGATTGGAACTTCCTTTTGAAGAATGTGGAGTTCGCGTAGTAGGAATTTGATCCACATGAGTTTCGCGGTAGCCATTATTGAAAGAGTTATCGTTGCCTGCTTCTTTGCGCTCCATGAAACTAGGTTTGGACCAAGAAAGATACAATATCTGGTCGTAGATCGTCTGTCATCTGGGCAACCAGTCCGGTCTGCATCCGAAAAGGCTTGGAATCGTAGAGAGGGAGAAGATCAAAGTAGGAGGCCATGTATTATCGTGCCTTTGAGATATCACAAGATGTGCTTAACCGCTCCCCAATGGATGTCGGTCGGTGAGTGCATGAATTGAGAGATCTTGTTTACTGCAAAGGCAATTTCTGGTCGTGTGATTATTGCGTACTGAAGTGCGCCAACTGTGATTTGATAGAGTTTCGGATCCTCCATTGGGGTTTCTTTTAGCTTGGAGAGTTGTTCTCCAGCAGCCATGGGAGATGAGCATGGTTTCACACCTTCCATCTTGGCCTTTTTAAGCAGATTCAAGATGTATTGAGGTTGAAATAGTAGAACCCCATCTTGCACCCTTGGTGCCTCAAAAGCCGAGAAAGTCGTGAAGAGAACCAAGATCCTTCAAGGAGAATTGCGTGTTGAGGTCAACAATAAGTTGTTCCACCGAGACAGGGTTGCTCTCGGTGACAACAATGTTGTCCACATAAACCATAAACTAAGATCATGAGAAGCTCGTTGTTTTGAAACAGAATAAAGAGAGAAGTATCAGTTCGGGAGCCTACAAAGCCAAGGTTGACAAGAGTACCCTTTAGCTTTGTGAGCCAATTGTTTAAGACCGTAGAAAGCCTTCTGAAGGAATTATGCCCTAGGCCAAAGTGTTGGACTAGAGATTAGATTATGAGAAACATGTTTATTTAGTTCATATATGATTGAGTGTATGGGTGACTAATATATTTACATATATTAGATCGACCATGAATGACACTTCGAGTTCGCGTCATCGGAATACGTGATTCTAATAGTAGAAATGTGAACCAACGAATGACATTCTAAACTGTCCTTAGTGATATGTGGGATGTTTATAGAGATAAACATACTTTAGGTAAGAAGCTACATATCTACACTAGTATATTCGCAGACTGGATGATCATGTTCTGCTGATCATGAACATAGGGATGTCAAGTTTGGAATATAGGTACGTGTTAGAGAACACGTACTGGACTGACCACACTATGAGAATATGTATGGTATATGTCATTAGAGATTCTCATATATATAGTGTGCTTGTTCCTACGACCTGAGGTCACCATCGATTCCTGTATGTGGAACTGCATACTTTAATATGATCCTACGTCATCCGTAACGGGATGATCATTAGGGTCATCATTAGGTATGCACTGAATCATGACGAGAAATGTGAGTGACCAAAATGAAATTTGTTTCTTTCGTCAAGAGAGAGATATCTCTGAGCGCCCTGATGAACTAGGACTGAAGGAAATGCATGGCCATGCTCAAAATGGATTAACATGTGTTATTAATATCATTTTTGTTGGGTTTCGGACGTGCATAACGCAGCGGAAAAACAAAAAATTTGTCCAAAACCAATCCGAGGATCCGTGCGTATCGGTTAAATCAAAGAAATAAATCTTAAAGATACCTTTCGGATTACTCTTAATCCGTGACGCTCAAACCATGCGTGTTGTCCAAGCGCCTCTAAACCGGTTACCGTCCTAACCGATTTTACGTCCGTCTAGGCCGTCTAGGTCGGATCGTGCGGAAGTCATCTACCGCACACACAATCGATCTCCACCAAAACTCTCAACAAACTGTTCTCATCTTCTTAGGCCGAATAGATCACAAGCGCCGAAAGTACGAACGCCTCTACCGGTGTCCACACGAACAAACTTCTTAAAACGGGAAGAAGAACAATATATATGCTAGTAGCTTGTTCTTCTCTTGCACAAGAAAACTCTTTTTCTTCTTCTTATTTTGTCTCACAAAAGATGTATAATTCTCTCATATAATTGTACCCTTTCATTTTGTCATATAAAAGGAAAGCACCCTTTAGTAATTTTGTCACACAAATGAGAAAAGATATTTTCTCTCTTTTGTCTCACAAAAGAGAATGATAAATAATGAGAGAGAGAATAATTTGGTTCAATGAATTTGGAGCCCTCTATGCCCTTATATAGAGGTGAAGAGTCATGTCTATTCACACTAAAAGATGTGTATGACATCACTCATCATTATCCACATATCATCATCTAGACTCTTCTAGATTACATGATCTTGTGTGCTCATAGTCTTTATATACATATATATCATATCTTATCACATAAGATGACAATATCTTTTGTGACATTCCTATGCAACTCATCATATAGGTCGCTAGGATTTTCTGCGCCCGTTTCAGTTTGTTCTTTGTGTGTGACCCTGTAGGTTCACTTAATGTTGGCAATAAATTGACAATCTATAAATCATGAGCGGACTCTAGCAAGCCATCATGACTACCCAATTTAAGTGAATATCAGTGATCTGATTTACCTAATCAACAATCACGTATTTAGTCCCTTTGTCACGCGATATCTATATCGATCATAAGGCATGTAATACGCCATCCTTATATTAATCGAATTAATATTTCTTGATCCCGAATTAAACTGAACAAGAACAAATGACATTAATAACTCTTATTAATTCATTTGAGTATGACCATACATTTCTTCAGTTCAATTCATCAAGAGGCCTAAAGATATCTCTCTCATTTATGAGAGGAACAAATCCCGTCTTGATTGCACTCATCCCTCTACATGATTCATTATATACCTAATCATAACCGTTATGACCACCCGGTTAAAGGCAGTGTTAGATTATATTAAAGTATAAAATTACTCATGTTGGGAACCGAGACAATCTCAGGTCAAAAGACTATAAATACTTTATGTTACAAGAATCGCTAATGACGTAAAACATGTAGCATTCTTATGGCGGGTCAGTCCAGTATATGGTCTCTAACATATACCTATATTAATGACTTGATAACTATTTATCCATGATCAGTAAAACATAATAATCAGTCAACTAATATACTGGTGTACATTTATATGTATATAAATATATATATTTATTTATATCCGCAAGTATATTTGTCTCCACAAATATCCTATAAATGACCAGGGACGTTTTAGAATAGCATTCATAACACTTTATAATTTTACTATCAAAGTCACACACTTTGATGACATAAAGTTGAATTGCATATTCATGGTCTATTTTAATTATATTAAAATAACCTATACGCACATATTATATGAAATATCTTAGAATAAATATTATGTTTGTTATTACAATCCATCATCTAGGTCACAAACACTTTGGCCTAGGGCATAACACCATCAATTTTGTATTCACTCAGTCTAATTCTCGATCAGAAAAGAGACTTTGATCAAACTCAAGGATGACATAATTCCATACCTTGTGATCAAGACATATATCGTAGAACAAAAGGAATAAGCAAATGTCTATTCAGATAGGTTTATGATCGCTGATCATTTCATTTAACATGGTTGTCATGACACCAGTCTAGAGGTTACTCATGACTTACGATCTTTGGAAGATCGTTGCCAGTGTTAAATGGAACCTACACGGTCACACATAGAACAACGTCTAGTCGGAAAGGAAATACTCTTAAATGGTTATACATATGATGTATAAATAGGTGAAGGAAATAATCGATCATTGGATGATTGATATGATTGATTGTGCAAAAATCAGCACAGTTTCGTTATCAACAAAACAGTTCCGTTGCCAATGGAAGTTCCGTTGGCAATGGAACAGTTCCGTTGCCAATAGAACTCAGCCAATTCCTCGACAACCAAGTTTTCAGATTAGGAAACCCTATTCCGTTGGCAACGGAATAGGTCCGTTGGGAACGAAATAAGCACTAGAATTAGGTTTTTAGTTATGCTAACTGAGCAATCATTCACCTCTCTCTCTAGTATAAATAGAAGGGCAACCCTCCTCTATTAGACACACAATACAGAGCCTCTAGGCTGCCGTAATACAGAGAGAAAGAGAGAGAGCCTTCTGAAAGTATTTCCGGACTCGTCTAGCCTAGTCCAGTTATTCCGACGATTCGAAGTTCGACGTGGATATGAATAGAGGTCTTCTACTTTGAAGACTAGTGAGCGGTCAGTTTCTTTACCCTAGGAGAAGCAAGGAGTTTGTTCGAGTCAAGCCTTAGGAGCATGAAGGAGAAGGAAGCATGACGGAAGTTTGTTCAGACCTACATCCGCTTCTCTCTCTCGGATCAGGAAGATCCGAGGTATAAATTTTAATAGTATAATCTCGTACTTTTGTTCCCTTAAGGATGATCCTAGGGTGGGTTGAACCCGTAGGTTCCGCCGCGCATGTAACATACATGGCTATGGGTTCCCCAAAACCTTCTTGAGGAGACATACGTGATTTGGTTTTAAGTCATCTACAAAGCCGTGTACAAAATAGCGGGTCCCCGAATGAGAGAGGACCGGATCCGCCCCCCACACATCTGAGTGCACGACTTCAAGAGATAAAGAAGAACGAGAAATATTTTTATTAAAAGGTAATTTATGAGTTTCGCCCTCACAGCAAGAATTACAAAACATCATCTTTTTATTTGAAAATAACACTTTATTTTGCTTAACTAAACTTTCAATAATGGGAAAAGATGCATAACAAAGTCGCCTATGGGAAAAAATGCGTTCGTCGAGAAATGTGGAAGGTCGATGTATTTCATTCAATTTTATTGAGAAGCAATATAGTCCGTTATCAAGAACCGCGCGATGCAAGATCTTGTTAGAAGCCCGATCCTTTATTAAACAATCAAATGGATTAAATTCAAGGGTAATATTGTTGTCGTGGATTAGTTGGGATATTCTTATGAGATTTTTCATAATTTTGAGGACATGAAAAATATTTTTGAGGGTTAAAGAACCATTCGTACAAGTGAGGAATGTTTCTCTAATTTTTGAATCGGGATTCCTGCCCCATTTCCGACTCGTATAAGATCATTACCATAATAAGGACAGTATGAAGTGAGAGAGTTTAGGTCGGCCATCATGTAATTTGATGCTCCTGAGTCCAAAAATCACCCGTCGGATGATCCAGGAATGGTTCGGCGAGAAGGGTCATTGGAGGGTCACGGATGAAGCGCTCGGGGCAGTTGAGAGTGTCATGGCTGAGTTAAGAGCAAATTTGACAACTTCCACCTTTATTATTATTATTATTATTATTATTATTATTATTATTATTATTATTATTATTATTATTATTACGTCCGCCTCTTTCTCGTCCCCCCCCCCCCCCAAAAATTATTCGACTTGACAAACTGGACCTCAAATGCCTCACACATTCATTTTAAAAATTATTATGGGCTAGGAATTGGGCCCTAAATTGAGTGAGGCCCAGCCTACCGGCCCATAATCTGAGTAGGTGAAGGGACTGGAGAGGGAGAGTAGTAAGAGGGACTAGAGAGAGAGAGGTGACAGAGTTCATCTTCATCGAACCCATCGAAGCTCGAGAAGCTATGAGAGCTAAACTCGTCAATTCTGAAGCAGCTTGCTGCTCTAAGCAATGTTCATGGCCAAGAAGAAAACGATGGAGTTGAGAGAGGGTTAAGGCTTCAATTTGTGTTGTGATGGCTATAACAAAGCCATTGAATTCGGCTCCAAGACCTGGAAAAATATGAGGAATCCAAATATGAGATTAAAACAGAGAAAAGAAATCAAAAAGTTGCTGAATTTGTCAATTTTCAGTTCTGGTTGCAACTTAATATTTTGGATTTGTAAGGAAAATAAGAATTGAACAAAAATAAAATCACAAAATTGTTTTGGGATGTTTTTAGGACTTATATTAAGCGAAAAAGCACAACAACAACACAATCGTCACATAAATTGAGAAAAATCAAGAAACTTCCCTAAAATCGAAACCTTTTTCCAATGACTTTTAATTCAGCAAAATAAGAATTATTCGATGAGAAGAACTTAACAATGACGCTTATTCAACCACTTAATAATCCTATTCAATTATTACAACTCAATCACTCAACAATTATTTAGATTAACACTAAAATTTCTCTAATTGATCGGAAAAGAGAAATTATAAATTTTCACC
The DNA here is from genome assembly GCA_027726005.1 of Juncus effusus. Taxonomy (NCBI): domain Eukaryota; kingdom Viridiplantae; phylum Streptophyta; class Magnoliopsida; order Poales; family Juncaceae; genus Juncus; species Juncus effusus. The sequence continues at coordinate 10,480,614 of CM050894.1, read as the reverse complement.
TAAATTTAGAAGATGATGTTGCGGCAAGCGTGGCACAGTAAGTCGATGCTCTTCCGCATCCTGCAGCAACCGATTTGAAGGTTCGAGATTCGCACACCAAGAAACGTCGTTGGATGTGCAAGTCCGTCGTCGAATTCCTTCGATTCGCGTCGTTCCGGAGCGATTGGGTCGTGTAGCACTCTCAAGAGTTTTGGTGAATCTAACTGAACAAACAATTCCAAGATAATCGTTGGAAAAGCTTGTTCAATCGAATTTTCGGTTTAGGGTTTATTTCTCTCTTCTTCTCAAAATCTGGCCGAATTCGTGGAATTAATGGTTGTTTTTTCGTCCCCCCTAGCGGCTAGGGTTCTTGGAAACTATATAGGGTCTATTTGGAAATTTTTCCGCATTCAAATCCTTCCTTTTCTTCCAATTTCCAAGTTTGGGGTCGAATTTACCATTTTTGGCTGCTCAAAATGGGCTGAAGAACAGGAGAAACAGCAACCGTCCGATCAAAATCAGATTTTCCTGTGATTTAATTCGGACCGTTTGATTAGTCTAACGGTTGATAAACGTCCACTTAACGGAGCGAGCGGTCCACTGATTCTGCGCGTCGGATCAATCTGCGGACGGTTCAGATCGGCCGGTCCGTTAAATATTTAACGGACCAAACGGCGGTCTCAGATTTTGGTTTTTCTGTGGCATTCTCTCTGTGCGGCGGGTCCGTTCTGACCCGTGTAGCCTTCTGTGCAGTATATCTGTAAAAATCAGAGAAACATATATATTTTTAAGTGCAGATTTTTGCAGAATTGTTTTAGGGAGTTTTATAAATCCAAATTAAGCATGTAATATATTGCTGGAAATATAAAAATGAGTACTTCCATTTGGACTGATTATATTTATACTTTTGGGGCTTCTAAAATTGCCAAAGAATTAAATTTGATTTCTTTCCAAAAATCATTTTTATAGTTATAATTCAAAACATGCTTAAAACCATATTTTTAGCCATAAATTATATTTTAGTTCGATTTTTACCCTTTTAATCAAATACATAATATTTTGAACCTTTTATGTTATTTTTATATTTATTATTGTATTATTAAGCCTAAAATATGTGTATAAAAATACACACGTCAGATGGCTATAACAAAGCCATTGAATTCGGCTCCAAGACCTCCCAGTAAAAGAGAACAAGCAAAGTTTCGTCGATCTTTTGCCCAATCAGGGCTAACTGATCTGCGAAACCTTTCATTTGGCGGAAATATTCGTTGCAGGATTGACCTGTTTTCTTTGTCGTGCTGAGTTTCAGAAATAGTTACAAGCTTGACCATCGTTGTCGAGTTGTAGAGCTGGTTTAGGATTTTCCCGACGTCCTTGGCTGTTGTGCAGTGTACAATCTGGCTGAGGATTGTCTCTGTCATTGTTGTGCGAAGTCATCCAAGGACCATACAGTTCTGTTGGCACTATCTTCCAAAGATTGGGTTGACTGTTGTTCGCGATTCAACTGATCTAGTGCCTTCGATTGTGATTTCGATTGGTGGGGGTTGAACATCAGGATCTAGGTGATGAGCCAAACAATATTCAAGAAGGATTGGTTTGACTTGTGTTCGCCAGACTAGGTAATTTGAATCATCGAGTCTGACAACTGTTTGGTTTGTGAATGTGATAATTGTATCGTTGGATTCAGTCACCATTGAAATTGATTGGTCAAGAAAAGAAAGAAATTTGGAAGAAAAAAAAGACTTGACAGTGATGAGATCTTACCGAAACAAGTTTGAGAGATTGAGAAGTCTGACTTTTGAGTTTCTTGTAATCGCCAGTGATGAAATCAAGTCTGAATAGAAGATGTAGAGGAGAAATCAGAGGTGAGGAACCCTAATTTTCAGGTGGTAGCTCCTTCTGGTTTGATCCAGCTTCAAGAAGACTGAATCTGAGGCTAAATTCGAAGAAAGAGCTTTTCTGGTCAGTTGATTTGGTTTAATTGGCGAATTTTGGCTGAGATTTGATCTTGATTGGTTATATCAAATCAAATTGTGATTGAAATCTTGAAGTATTCTAGATAGAACACTTCACAATACCTTACAATTCTCCCACCCTTCCTCTAATAGTCTAAAATTGAGTGAATCTTGATTGATTCTTAGGTAATTCAGTCAATATCTTGAAATTTTTTGTAGAATCAGTTCTTGAATTGTTTAAAGAAGAGAGATTGTGGCTTAATTTAGAGAAACTGAGGAAGAAATTCTGTTTTGGCTGATTTTATGAGAAATTCAGTCAAGAATTGGGAAAATAACAGTTCTTGAACTTGGAAAGAGAAGAATTGAGATTGGATTTAGGGGAATTTAGAAGAGATTGATTGGGGAAGCATGACTTGAAAAAGGAGAAAGAGATGGAAAATTAAGAGATTTTGAAAAATTGAAAAACATCTGATACCATAGTTATCGAAAATGTTCATCACACCTCCATACCGCGTTTCCGATCACTCCGTAGTGAAACGCGAGTCTCAAGCGTACCGGATCACTAAAAATATTGAATCCGGACCATAAAAAGATAACTATTGTGTAATGATCTAATTTAACATGGCTTCTTCAAATCATCATGCAACATTTTATTTTTTGATATAATGACCGATATATAACTTATGTGTAATGATAATTTCTTTGGTGGTTTTATTATAGAAACAATTTTAAATTGGGCACATAGATCAGAAAAAATGTACAATATTGTTATATCAGATCAGACAATGTGATTTGGGATTGTATGAATTTACGTAATGATTTTGGTTATAACATTTTTATTTGATTTTGAATTGCATGTTGATTACTTGAATTTTTTTCAATATCACTATAGTAAAAATGCATAAAAATAGTATTTTTATATTAAATTTATATACATACATATATACATATATACCACCATATTCACAGCGAATCCCATATCGAAAGACCGTACCGTCTAATCATACCCCTCCGGAGGATCTAGCGTACCGCATATCTGTACCGCGTATCGCGTACTCAGCGTACCGCGTTTGTGGCAACTATGTCTGATACTATGATAGATTTAGGAGAGAGAGAGAGAGAGAGAGAGAGAGGGAGAGAGAGAGAATTATGATTAATTATGTTAGACTCATTTGAGTTAATTAAATGATTAGCTTTACAAGAAGTACTTTATTTATAGAGTTAGTTAGCTATCTAACATTATCATTAGTTTACCCTCATCTATTCTACAATCCAATCGTACTATACATGAATTCACTTATATATGACCTACTCTAACAGTTTCCAATATATCCGTTGGGAAGGAGAGGGAAGTGTTGAGATGAGTTTTTAGATTAGTAATGGAGGAAATAATGAGGAGGGATTAAGAAGGGAGAAGAGAAGGCAGAGAAAGAGAGAAGAGTTGGAGAGGAGTGGTGGGCGCAATTGGTATTTGTGTGTTTGTATGGATGATAGGGTGTGTAAAAGAGAGGTTTGTGTATACCGGGTGTATTTAATAGTTTTATGACGAGTATATTAAGTAAAGGGATGATTGGGTATACCTGAATTTGTACACATAATGTTTTAGTTAACAGTTAACTTGCAAGATTTTTTGCAATTTGAATGAGAAAGACATATTGCACCAATAGAACAATTTTCCTTTCTTTTCTATAAAATAATTCTCACTTCTCGGGCCATCTTTTGAAAAAAAAAAAAAAAAGTCTCACTTGAGAAGTTCAAAAAAATGAAGAATGTGAAAGATGTATTTACTGAAATCTTATAGATTTCCAACATGAATTTTGTTTGGCTATTTTGTTAAGAGGTTTAAATATTTTTGCTATCATTTATATTGCATGTTCATTTGTCATATATTGTGTGACATCTTTCTTTTTTATTTCGAAAATTATGTTTTATATCTATTTTATGGTACAATTTAGGAGATTATTGAGAAATGCAATTTAGGTATTTATTAATAATTGAACGTTATCTTAAAAATTCATGCATGTGTACTTGAAGCATATTTATAAAATAAAGGGCAAAATAAGATGATCAAATCATCTTATATTTTGATTATTAAAGATTAACAATTTTAATAAGCAACTTTTGGGGTATTAAGTGGGAAACCCTGGTCTTTTGCTAAAGGACATCAAAATATGATTCCTAGTTGAACTCTTGAGGCAACCAAGGGCAGCTATTTGTTTACAAAGAGAATTTAAACTGGGCCGAATAATGAAATGTCATATTGATTATGAAGAGGCAAATAATACCAAAGTTTTGGGTTTCAAAATTCAAAATTCTATAAGTGCAGAAATAACGGTCTGTTTTATTTTCTTATGAATGGTGACGTCAAAAAGAGTTATTCCTCGTCATTCGTCAAGTCAAAAAACCAAAAGGGTCAAAAGAAAAAGATATCAAAGAGAAAGTTACAAGGGCCATTCAAATTTCGTGTATATGCTCAATAAAATTTTGAATGTTTATTCAACACGTGTGAGACCCAGTCGGCCATTATTTCTAGTAAAAGTACAAAAACAAACTTAAATAGTGATTGCTAAGTTAACGGGCGCCATAACAAATTCAAAGCTATTCTAGTAAAAAAAAAATAATAATCAAACTTCAACAGTGTCTATGTTTGTAATTCAACTGGCACGGCAAATATGCCCATCGATCCCTTTCATGACTGAAAAATCAACGCACTCTTAACATCTTGTCAGTGAACCTTAATCTATATAGCTCTAATCTCAACACTAACCTTCTTCTCATTGCATCCATACAATGGCAGAAAAAAGAAACTCATATTCATTCTCCCTATTCACCATCCTCCTTTTTCTCTTCATTTTTCTTGCACGGAGACTTGCCTTCGCAACAGACACTATCTCAGCGAACCTATCTCTATCCGGAGATCAGAAGCTGACCTCTCAAAAAGAAAAATATATTTTGGGCTTCTTCAGGTCAGATAACTCCTCGAGCAACTGGTTTATAGGTATCTGGCATGGAAAGATATCGGCACCCAAAGTTGTGTGGGTTGCCAATAGAGAAAACCCGGTCACAGACCCAACCACGTCTAAGCTCATGATGTCCAGTGACGGAAACCTAGTTTTGCTCAACCAATTCAAATCCCAAGTTTGGTCTACCAATTCCAAAAACACCTCTTTTAATTCCACCATTGCCATAATTCTCGATACTGGAAATTTCATTTTGCGAGATAAATACAACTCATCAAAGATTTTATGGCAAAGTTTTGACCACCCAACCAATACATGGTTGACAGGTGCCAAGATAGGGTTAAACAAGATCACCGGCGTGAACCAACAACTGATCTCATGGAAAGATCATAATAACCCCGCTGCTGGGCTATTCTCTCTCGAGCTTGACCCGAATGGATTTGACCAATTTATAATGCAGTGGAACAAGTCCGTACAATATTGGACTAGTGGAAAATGGAACGGAAAGAACTTTGAATCGGTACCCGAAGAAGCCAACAAGAGGAGGTTTGGATATGAGTTTGTCAATGATGAAACGGGTATCTATTTCACTTATTGGATTAAGAACGACTCTGTTATAACACTAACGGTTATTGATGTATTGGGTGAAATCAAAAGTATGATATGGACGGAGGCCGATGAAGAGTGGTTGGCATTTTGGTCGGCGCCTCAGGCCCAATGCCAAGTGCATGCTCTTTGTGGGCCTTTTGGTATCTGCGATGAGAACTTTGAATCTATCTGTCGATGTGTTGAAGGGTTCACAGAAGAAAACCTAGTCGATTGGGGGTTGAAAGACTATAGCAAAGGATGTGTTAGAACGAGACCTTTAAAATGCGAAAGCAATAGATCAAGGAAAGGAGAGGAGGATAAATTTTACAAAATGGGCAATATGGTATTGCCTAAGAATTCTCGGGGTGTGAGAACAAATAGCATAAAAGATTGTGAACTAGCTTGCTTGAATAATTGCTCTTGTACCGCCTATTTCTATGTTAATGGATGTTCCTTATGGTTCGGTGATATGATTAACTTACAAGTCAATGATGTAGTTGGGGGCGACACCCTTTACCTCAGGTTGGCTTCCTCAGAGTTTCCAGATGCTAGAAACATAAAAGGATTAGTTGTTGGGGTTGTTATCGGTGGTTGTGTTGTTATTTTTCTCACTTTTGGTCTATTTATTGGTTTGAGAAAGGGGAGAATGAGTAAATTGAAGAGAGTCGATGGCTGTCTCACGGCATTCAGATATGGTGATTTGCAGTATATAACAAAGAATTTCTCAGAGATGATCGGAAGGGGTGGATTTGGATCCGTGTTTAAGGGCTTCTTACTTGATTCGACTGTTGTAGCAGTTAAAAGGCTTGAAGGAATTAACCAAGGGGATAAGCATTTCCGGGCCGAAGTTAGCACCATCGGAACTATTCAACATTTAAATTTAATCCGTTTGTTCGGTTTTTGCTCTGAAAATGGAAAACAGCTACTTGTTTACGAGTATATGCCAATGGGTTCACTAGACAGGCATTTGTTTGGAAACGGACCGACAATCTTAACTTGGAAAATTCGTTATCAAATAGCTCTAGGAGTCACCCGCGGCTTACTCTATCTTCACGAGAAATGCAAAGACTGCATTATACATTGTGATATAAAACCCGAGAATATATTGCTGGACGAGGCATTTGTCCCTAAAATTGCAGATTTCGGACTAGCAAAATTGTTAGGGCGTGATTTTAGCCGTGCCTTAACCACAATGCGAGGGACAATAGGCTATCTTGCACCAGAGTGGATAGCTGGAATTGCTATCACAACAAAAGCCGATGTTTACAGCTTTGGAATGATGCTTCTTGAAATAATATCAGGTAACAGAAACTCAAACTCTATTCCAAGGGAAGGAGGAGAAACTTTCTTCCCCGCCTTGGCGATAAGGAAACTTTGGGAAGGAGATGTTCTAAGTTTGCTTGATCCAAAATTGTGTGGTGAAGCAAATGAAGAAGAGTTAATAAGAGCTTGCAAGGTTAGTATTTGGTGTATTCAAGATGGGGAAGATTGTAGGCCTTCAATGGCTCAAGTTGTGCAAATCCTAGAGGGGAATTTAGAGGTCAACATGCCTCCTATTCCAAGATGGTTTCAATTTGAAGTGGAAAATTTTGGTTCCACGTAATTTCTTTCTCAATTATGTCATCAAGCTAAATGTGAAACACCAGTTTGATCAAGAGATAATTAGTTCTGATTTAGTTATGTGATTGTGCACTTGATGAAATTCACATTTGTTTTTATGTTTTCTTAGCAGTACATATATGAATTAGATACTTCTTATTAAGTAGTTCCGTAATTTGTTTTATTAAGTTGTATTTTTTTCTTTTCCTTTTTCTGGGTTGTAAAATGCCTTCTATTGCTCATATCTTCTTTTTTTGCCCTTAATTTTATAGAAATTCTTAATCAAGGCTGTTAGAGTAGGTTATATAACTTGGCTAAAAAAACAATAACCATAACCTCTTATCAATAAGAAGCTCAAATGTAAGTTTCGGCTTATTACATAATACATTTGAGAAAGAAAACTGTAATCCATACTATAATATTTCATTTCACTTTTGCAAAACTTGCAAAATTGAAATTGATTTTAAATATCAAACTCAAAAAGCTATAAACTCTCATAATATGCAGAAAAAAAAGTACCTCCAATTCCGGCAAAAACTTATTTGTAAATCAAAGACCTGAAAATCAAATCAAAACAAAAACTGGGGTCTTGATTTGTGCAAATTTCCATAACATAAAAACTAAAGAAAATGAGTTCCAAATAATAAAATAATACATTATTTTATATAATTACCTGCTAAATTGTACCAAAATACCGGTCACCGAATTCACCCATACCAGGAAGTAAATGGAATTCTTCATTTAAACCCGATTCAATTTCTGACGTAACTTGATTCAATTTACTGATATGAGATTGAGAAAAATGATATTTGATTCTGGCACGCCTTTTTCTAATAAAAGAGATATGGCTTGTACAACTGAATTGCCTGTTAAATATATACTATACTATAAATATTAATCGGTTTAAATTTATTATATAAATAAATTAATTATTATTGAATATATATATATATATATATATATATATATATGTGTGTGTGTGTGTGTGTGTGTGTGTGTGTGTGTGTTTGTGTTTTGTGTGAAGAATTTTAATAAGCAACTTTTGGGGTATTAAGTGGGCAACCCTTGTCTTTTGCTAAAGGACATCAAAATATGATTCCTAGTTGGACTCTTGAGGCAACCAAGGGCAGCTATTTGTTTACAAAGAGAATTTAAACTGGGCCGAATAATGAAATGTCATATTGATTATGAAGAGGCACATAATACCAAAGTTTGGGTTTCAAAATTCTAATTCAAAATAAGTAACGGTCTCATGGCGAAGTTTTATTTTCTTATGAAAGGTGACATCAAAGAGAGTTATTCCTCATCAAAGTCAAAAGAAAAGGATATCAAAGACAAGGTTACAAGGTTCTGGACATTCAAATTTCAGGTATAACCTCATTAAAATTTTCGATGTTTAGTCAACACGAGAAGAGACCCAATTGGCCATTAATTCTAGTAAAAGTAAAAAAATCAAAATTATGTAAAGCACGTACTGGACCATCTGGAAAGCAAGGAACAAATTCATTTTTCGACAAACAAGGCCTCTCCAAGCAAGCGTCATGGCGGAGATTTCAATGCAATCGGAAAATTGGTTGACACTTTGCTGACCCCCTGGCTGGACCTTCGTCTTATCCTACTTCTTCATTTTCTCTTCATTTCTCTTTAGTTCCATTTGTGGTCTGTAAATATTTCTTTCAATTCTAAAAAAACAAAAAGACTCTTGTAAGAGAACGTTTTAACTAATGAAAATCTCAGAGAGGCAGTTCGCCTCCTGCAGCTTAAAAAAAAAAAATCAAACTTAAACAGTAATTGTAATTTGACTTGCATAACAAATTCATAGCTATTCTAGTAAAAAAATAATAATAATCAAACTTCAACAGTGTCTTCGAGATAGCTTAATGCCCATCCTTACATGGCTAAAAATTCAATGCATATTCAACGCATAATCAAACATCTAGTTAGTCAACCTTAATCTATATAACTCTAGTCTCAATACTAACCACCTTCTCACTGCATCCATACAATGGCAGAAACAAGAAACTCATATTCATTCTCCCTATTCACCATCCTCCTTTTTCTCTTCATTTTTCTTGCGAAGAGACTTGTCTATGCAATAGACACTATCTCGGTGAACCTATCTCTATCTGGAGATCAGAAGCTGACTTCTCAGAAAGAGAAATATATTTTGGGTTTCTTTTGTCCAGATAACTCCTCGAACAATTGGTTCATAGGTATTTGGCATGGAACGATATCGGCGCCGAAAGTTGTGTGGGTTGCTAATAGAGAAAACCCTGTCACAGACCCAACCAAGTCTAAGCTCATGATGTCCAGTGATGGAAACCTAGTTCTACTCAACCAATCCACAACCCTAGTTTGGTCAACCAATTCCAAAAACACCTCTTTTAATTCCACTGTTGCCGTAATTCTCGATACTGGAAACTTTATTTTGCGAGATAAATCCAATTCCTCAAAGATTTTATGGCAAAGTTTTGACCACCCAACCAATACATGGTTGCCAGGTGGCAAGATAGGGTTAAACAAGATCACGGGTATGAACCAGCAACTGATCTCGTGGAAAGATGAGAATAACCCCTCTGCGGGGATGTTCTCTCTCGAGCTTGATCCAAATGGAATGTACCAATATATAATGCAGTGGAACAAGTCCGTACAATATTGGGCTAGTGGAAAATGGAACGGAAAGAACTTTGAATCGGTACCCGAGCTAGCCGGCAAGAATCCGAAGTTTGGATATGAGTTTGTCAATGATGAAACCGGTATCTATTTCACTTATTGGATTACGAATGACTCAGTTATAACACTATTGGTTATTGATGTATTGGGTGAAATCAAAAGTATGATATGGACGGAGGCCGATGAAGAGTGGTTGGCATTTTGGGCAGAGCCCCATGCCCAATGCCAAGTGTATGCTCTTTGTGGGCCTTTTGGTATCTGCGATGAGAACGTTGAATCTATTTGTCGATGTGTTGATGGGTTCACAGAAAAAAACCCGATCAAGTGGGGATTGAAAGACTATAGCGGAGGATGTGTTAGAAGCAAACCTTTAAAATGCGAGAGCAATATGTCAAGGAAAGGAGACGAGGATAAATTTTATAAAATGGGCAATATGATATTGCCCAATAATTCTCGGAGTGTGAGAACAAATAGCATAAAAGATTGTGAACAAGCTTGCTTGAATAATTGCTCTTGTACCGCCTATTCCTATGATAATGGATGTTCCTTATGGTTCGGTGATATGATTAACTTACAAGTTAATGATGGAGTTGGGGGAGACACACTTTACCTCAGGTTGGCTTCCTCGGAGTTTCCTGATGCCAGAAACATGAAAGGATTAGTTGTTGGGGTGGTTATTGGCGGTTGTTTTGTTGTTGTTTTTCTCACTTTTGGTCTATTTATTGTTTTGAGAAAGAGGAGAATGAGTAAATTGAAGAGAGTCGATGGCTCTCTCACGGCATTCAGATATGGTGACTTGCAGTATATAACGAAGAACTTCTCGGAGATGATCGGGAAAGGTGGATTTGGATCCGTGTTTAAGGGCTTCTTACTTGATACGACTGTTGTAGCAGTTAAAAGGCTTGAAGGAATTAGCCAAGGGGATAAGCATTTCCGGGCTGAAGTTAGCACCATCGGAACTATTCAACATTTAAATTTAATCCGTTTGTTCGGTTTTTGCTGTGAAAATGGTAAACAGCTACTTGTTTACGAGTATATGCCGATGGGTTCACTAGACAGGCATTTGTTTGGAAACGGACCGACAATCTTAACTTGGGAAATTCGTTATCAAATAGCTCTAGGAGTCACCCGCAGCTTACTCTACCTTCACGAGAAATGCAGAGACTGCATTATACATTGTGATATAAAACCCGAGAATATATTGTTGGACGAGGCATTTGTCCCTAAAATTGGAGATTTCGGACTAGCAAAATTATTAGGGCGTGATTTTAGCCGTGCCTTAACCACAATGCGAGGGACAATAGGCTATCTCGCACCAGAGTGGATAGCTGGAGTTGCTATCACAACAAAAGCCGATGTTTACAGCTTTGGAATGATGCTTCTTGAAATAATATCAGGTAACAGAAACTCAAACTCGATTCCTAGGGAAGGAGGTCGAGAGACTTTCTTCCCATCGTTGGCGGTCAGAAAACTTTTAGAAGGAGATGTTTTGAGTTTGCGCTGTGTACAGTGTACTGAAATGAAAGGACGAGCTTTCAGTTACGCCTGGAAGAAAACAAAACAATGAACCTGGCTCATTAGATTAACAACAATAACTATTAAAAGGGGAAGTGGTTTACAGTACACCGGGAGTAGATAAAATATTTTATGTGTGCTGTGCAAGCTTCAAGGGAACATTAAAGACTGAGGTGGGACCTACTGTCAGAGATAGAAAATTACAACTTTGGAAATAGGCAGGCAACAGAGTGATGTGCAGGTGTACGTATTTGCAGTTAACGGGTCGGGTTTCTACTTTTGGAATACAATCCGAATCCGAATCGAATTGGAGATTATTATTTGTAATGTAAATATATATGCAATATTGACCCTGTTGTAACATGAAACTTACGAGGCTCTGTTTTTATAAAATAATTGTTGCATAGTGTGCTCAAACGAAAATCAGTATTTAAAATAAGTAACCTAGATTAACATCAAAGGATAATTAACATCCAACATGAGTTATAAAAGTTTGCATTTGTCTAGTGCGTTTATGCCACACAAACATTAACTCGACACAAAATATTAAAAAGTTTTATAACAACATTTTAACGGATGTCTCCTAAGAGACAGTTTTATAACAACATAGAAATGGAAATAGAAATAAAAAGTAAACTACTCATTAATGAGTATTAAGATTTAGGAGTATCATATCACTCTTCTGGTCCTTGATCTTAAAAGTCTTGAATATAATCTTCATAATCTTCAAATGGTTCATCACTATTATTTTCATAATAACCAGACTGTGTTTCTTCATAATCATCATCATATTCTGCCCCACTTCGCCCTCCATAATAATCTACATATGAAATCAAATTAATACTCTCATTAGTAATTAAAATGGTAATATGTAGCAGATAGAATCAGAACAAATAAAATATTCTTTTGGTCTTTATTTTTATTTTTAAAATGTGTAGGAAAATTTTAATACCTTTTGAGTATGAAGTAGGGAGACAAGTGCTTTTTCCACTGTAATACTTATTTTCAAAAGCAATCTGTTTCTGTTCAGCAGCTCTCCACTGATCGCTTACCAGCACATCAGATTTTTTCCCTTGAAATGAAAAATAAAAAACATAAAAAAAAAATAATATAACTAAATTAATCATGAACAGAATAGGGAAGATCCACCTCAAGTAACCTTTTAAAAAAAATACATAAATTAAAATTATGAAATGCATAATAATAATAATAATAATAATAATAATAATAATAATAATAAATAAAAAGAGTAATAATCATTTACCTGGAAGAAAATAGGAGGTCTCTTTGATGCGTTCCTCTATTTTCACACTCTTCACGCGAGAAATCTCCTTTTATTTATAAACACCATCTGAAAAAAAAATATTTAGTTAATATATATGAAATTACCTAGAAAATTTGAAAGAAAAAAATACGATAATTCAACTAATTGAAGCTATGAAATGTATTGCATTGATGATTATAGTTATAACTTTGAACGGTCGACCGTTCTTTCTCTGTTGATACATCAAAATATGATTCCTAGTAAGAGGACTCTTGAGGCAACCAAGGGCAGCTATTTGTTTACAAAGAGAATTTAAACTGGGCCGAATAATGAAATGTCATATTGATTATGAAGAGGCAAATAATACCAAAGTTTTGTTTACAAAGAGAATTTAAACTGGGCCGAATAATGAAATGTCATATTGATTATGAAGAGGCAAATAATACCAAAGTTTTGTTTACAAAGAGAATTTAAACTGGGCCGAATAATGAAATGTCATATTGATTATGAAGAGGCAAATAATACCAAAGTTTTGTTTACAAAGAGAATTTAAACTGGGCCGAATAATGAAATGTCATATTGATTATGAAGAGGCAAATAATACCAAAGTTTTGTTTACAAAGAGAATTTAAACTGGGCCGAATAATGAAATGTCATATTGATTATGAAGAGGCAAATAATACCAAAGTTTTGGGTTTCAAAATTCAAAATTCTATAAGTAGAGAAATAACGGTCTGTTTTATTTTCTTATGAATGGTGATGTCAAAAAGAGTTATTCCTCGTCATTCGTCAAGTCAAAAGACCAAAAGGGTCAAAAGAAAAAGATATCAAAGAGAAAGTTACAAGGGTCATTCAAATTTCGTGTATATGCTCAATAAAATTTTGAATGTTTAGTCAACACGTGTGAGTCCCAGTCGGCCATTATTCTAGTAAAAGTACAAAAACAAACTTAAATAGTGATTGGTAAGTTAACGGGCGCCATAACAAATTCATAGGTATTCTAGTAAAAAAAAATAATAATCAAACTTCAACAGTGCCTTTGTAATTCAACTGGCACGGCAAAATGCCCATCGATCCCTTTCATGACTGAAAAATCAACGCACTCTTAACATCTTGTTAGTGAACCTTAATCTATATAGCTCTAATCTCAACACTAACCTTCTTCTCATTGCATCCATACAATGGCAGAAAAAAGAAACTCATATTCATTCTCCCTATTCACCATCCTCCTTTTTCTCTTCATTTTTCTTGCGCGGAGAATTGCCTTTGCAACAGACACTATCTCGGCGAACCTATCTCTATCCGGAGATCAGAAGCTGACCTCTCAAAAAGAGAAATATATTTTGGGCTTCTTCAGGTCAGATAACTCCTCGAGCAACTGGTTTATAGGTATCTGGCATGGAAAGATATCGGCACCCAAAGTTGTGTGGGTTGCCAATAGAGAAAACCCGGTCACTGACCCAACCACGTCTAAGCTCATGATGTCCAGTGACGGAAACCTAGTTCTGCTCAACCAATTCAAATCCCAAGTTTGGTCTACCAATTCCAAAAACACCTCTTTTAATTCCACCATTGCCGTAATTCTCGATACTGGAAACTTCATTTTGCGAGATAAATACAATTCAACAAAGAATTTATGGCAAAGTTTTGACCACCCAACCAATACATGGTTGACAGGTGCCAAGATAGGGTTAAACAAGATCACCGGCGTGAACCAGCAACTGATCTCATGGAAAGATGAGAATAACCCCGCTGCTGGGCCATTCTCTTTCGAGCTTGACCCGAATGGATTTGACCAATATATAATGCAGTGGAACAAGTCCGTACAATATTGGACTAGTGGAAAATGGAATGGAAAGTACTTTGAATCGATACCCGAAGAAGCCAGCAAGAGCAGGTTTGGATATGAGTTTGTCAATGATGAAACAGGTATCTATTTCATTTATTGGATTAAGGACGACTCTGTTATAACACAAACATTTATTGATGTATCGGGCGAAATGAAAACTATGTTTTGGACAAAGGCCGATGAAGAGTGGTTAAAAATTTGGGCTGAGCCTCATGCCCAATGCCAAGTCTATGCTCTTTGTGGGCCTTTTGGTATCTGCGATGAGAACTTCGAATCTATTTGTCAATGTGTTGAAGGGTTCACAGAAGAAAACCCGATCAAGTGGGAGTTGAAAGACTATAGCAGAGGATGTGTTAGAAGCAGACCTTTAAAATGCGAGAGCAATAGGTCGAGGAAAGGAGACGAGGATAAATTTTATAAAATGGGCAATATGATGTTGCCTAATAATTCTCAGAGTGTGAGAACAAATAGCATAAAAGATTGTGAACTAGCTTGCTTGAATAATTGCTCTTGTACCGCCTATTCCTATGATAATGGATGTTCCTTATGGTTCGGTGATATGATTAACTTACAAGTCAATGATAGAGTTGGGGGTGACACCCTTTACCTCAGGTTGGCTTCCTCAGAGTTTCCTGATGGCAAAAACATGAAAGGATTAGTTATTGGGGTGGTTATTGGTGGTTGTTTTGTTGTTTTTTTTGTCACTTTTGGTCTATTTCTTGTTTTGAGAAAGAGGAGAATGAGTAAATTGAAGAGAGTCGATGGGTCTCTCACATCATTCAGATATGGCGACTTGCGGTATATAACGAAGAACTTCTCGGAGATGATCGGGAAAGGAGGATTTGGATCCGTGTTTAAGGGCATCTTACTTGATTCGACTGTTGTAGCAGTTAAAAGGCTTGAAGGAATTAGCCAAGGGGATAAGCATTTCCGGGCCGAAGTTGGCACCATCGGTACTATTCAACATTTAAATTTAATCCGTTTGTTCGGTTTTTGCTCTGAAAATGGAAAACAACTACTTGTTTACGAGTATATGCCGATGGCTTCACTAGACAGACATTTGTTTGGAAACGGACCGACAATTTTAACTTGGGAAATTCGGTATCAAATAGCTCTAGGAGTTACCCGCGGCATAGTCTACCTTCACGAGAAATGCAGAGATTCCATTATACATTGTGATATAAAACCAGAGAATATATTGCTGGACGAGGCATTTGTCCCTAAAATTGCAGATTTCGGACTGGCAAAATTGTTAGGGCGTGATTTTAGCCGTGCCTTAACGACAATGCGAGGGACAATAGGCTATCTCGCACCAGAGTGGATAGCTGGAGTTGCTATCACAACAAAAGCTGATGTTTATAGCTTTGGAATGATGCTTCTTGAAATAATATCAGGTAACAGAAATTCAAACTCAATTCCAACGGAAGGAGGTCGAGAGACTTTCTTCCCTGCATTGGCGATCAGAAAACTTTTGGAAAGAGATGTTTTGAGTTTGCTCGATCCAAAACTGTGTAGTGAAGCAAATGGAGAAGAGGTAATAAGAGCTTGCAAGGTTAGTATTTGGTGTATTCAAGATGAGGAAGATTGTAGGCCTTCAATGGCTCAAGTTTTGCAAATCCTAGAGGGAAATTTAGATGCCAACATGCCTCCTATTCCAAGATGGTTTCAATTTGCTGAGGCAAATTCCGGTTCCATAAATGTTTTGTCAAATATGTCATCAAGCTAAATGTGAAACCCATGAGATAATTAGTTCTATTTTAGTTGTGTGATTGTGAACTTGATAAAATATACTGCTAGAGGTTTTTCATTTTGTTTTTATGTTTTCTTGGTGGTACATATAAGCATTATGCGCTTCTTATTAAGTAGTTGTGTAATTTGCTTTAATTAAGTTGTGTTTTTCTTTGTTGGCTATGTGCCCGATTGGATTAAACGTTGTAATTCAGAACGATGTAATGTTTTTGCCTCAAACAATGTATGAACTTTAATATTTTTGTTAACTTAATACAAATTTTTAATCAAGACTGTTTGAGTTGGGTATATCATTTGGCTAAAAAAACTATTACCTCTTGTCAGAAACAAGCTCAAGCTGCTCAACTGTAAGTTTTAGCTTATTACATAATACATTTGAGAAAACTATAATCCATACTCTAATATTTCATTTCACTTTTTCAAAACTTGCGAAACTAAAATTGATTTGAAACAAACTTATAAACCTATAAACTCTCAAAACATATAGAAAAAAGGTGCCTCCAATTCCGGCAAAAAATTATTCGTAAATCAAAGACCTACAAATCAAATAAAAAGGAAAAAAACTGGGGTCTTTTGTGCAAATTTCCATAATATAAAAACTAAAGAAAATGAGTTTCAAATAATAAATATTACATTATTTAATATAATTGGTACCTGCTACACTATACGGTACCAAAATACCGATCACCAAATTCGCCCATGCCAGGAATTACATGAAATCCTTCATTTAAACCTGATTCAATTTCTGACGTGACAATTTTTATTCTTTGAAATTTCTTACATACCATGTCCAATCCTTGTGGCGCTTTTTCCAAAAATAAAATAAATGAAATGAAATGAAATATTGGAGAAGTTTTCAAGAAAATGTGAGTACGTTTCAAATATGAAGAAAATATAAGGTGAAAATTGGGAATTAAAGTAAAAATAAAATAACATTTCGAAATCTTACAGATATGAGATTAAGAAAAATGATATTTCATTCTGGCACACCTTTCTCTAATAAAAGAAATATAGCTTGTAAAGCAGAATTGCCTATATTAAATATACACTTTATTATTATTATTATTAATCAGCTTCAATTTATTATATAAATTAATTAACTATTGAATAAGTTATATATATATATATATATATATATATATATATATATATATATATATATATATATATATATATATATATATATATATAACCTGTGCCTAAAATAGGATCTAGAACGCTGATACTCTAACTCCACAATATTCATGTCATTTAGGGTAGCTTTTCCAGCAGAAGTGCCACTAGCAAAACCTTTAATATACCAAAAATATATTTTAAAATTTAATTTCTTAATCATATGTACATAGAAAATTATAGCATGGAAATTAACTATGAAATTGAAGCATGTATGAACCAGTCCCAAATTAAAAAGAAATTGAAAGAAGGGATAAAATAAAATATAAATAAGCTGACCACTAATAAAGGATTCATTCTTCTCTTGATCTTTCTCTACATCTGAGTCTGAACCTTTTTGGGAACCAATTGTGGATCTTGACACCATCTAAAACATCCAAAAAGAAAAAGAAATTGAGCGTAATTACCATTTTATTCATCACTTTAATGATTATGCTAATTACATCAAATTTGGAGGATAAACATTTAAGAAAAAACAGAGATAAATCAAGGCGTCTTAATTAACCAGATCGCAAAGCATAGTAATGAAAAACAAATGCTTAAATGCCTCAAGCACCCATTCAAAAAAAAATGCTTAAATGTTAAATATCCCAAAGGCGATCAAAGTCAAATCAGTAATCAGAAACGAAACCTAATCAAAGTGAAAAAAAGAAGAAGATTAAAACCTTAAAAGGATAAGAAGTAGAAGAAATCAATTCAATCGAGTCCTTGAGCTCAGATGAAAAAAGATCACTGAAAAGAGAGAGCTGATAAGATAATAAGCATCCAAGAAACAGAGAACAGAACTAGCAGCGCGGGAGTAATCGAAAGAAGCTTTTTAACTACACCCGGTTCACAAATAGTCCAGACGCACTATCGCTCAGGTCTCCTCTCTCCTCTCGAGACAAATGAAATAATATAATAACATTTTATTTGTTTAACGTTCTTAATACTTAATTTACTCCAGGTTCACACAAAATATGCAGACTGGTATCATCAGTGTACTGTACTGACGTACTGAAAGACGAGGTTTTAGTTGAACCTGGACCATCACTAGATAACAAAATATTGTATTAAATGACTGACAAGTCTGGGCCATTGTCAGAGAGTGAAAATAACATCTAACTTACAGAGTGACGTGGCGGTGGGTTAACAGATACGGTGGAGATTTTTTTCATTTCAACATAATAATGAGATGTTCAAACTAAAAATCTTTGCATCCAAGTTTTTGTAAAGGAAAATGAAGGGTATACAATAAACTTACTAGCTACACAAAAATATCCTTATTAATTAAAAATTGTTGCCTATGGTAAGATGCAAAATCATATTTTTTACATCCGAGAAGAATTATTCTCAAGAAGAATTACTTAGATTAGCAATAAGTTTAACATCCAAGAAGAATTATTCTCAACTTTAAGGAAAAAAGAGTTATTAAACTCAAAACCCCTAGATTAAACTAGAGGCAAAGAATATAGTTTTGCCAGTATATATATCTATCCTAGGTTAACTCAAATAATTAACAATTCAACAAGACTGAAAATTGTAGCGAAAAAACAAAATGAAGTTCTTAATGCAATTTCCGTGTTGCTCTTGTTTCTGCTATTTGAGGGCCAACAATAAGAAGAAGAAATCGAAATCTGAACCAGAATCGAAGCAAGCTTCTTCTTTAGTTTAATATGGATGTATTATTATAGTGTGAAATAATGTAAATTAGTAGGATTGAAAATAATTTGTTCGTAGTTTTTAATTGTCTTTTTTAGTCTCTTCTTTTGAAAGGCCAATCTCCTTCATTTGTTGCTCGACTGAAACCAGACCTGTTTGTTCAAGAAACCTGAAAAATTACAAAAAAAAAAAGAATTATAAAAGGTGCAAACTGAAATAAAGCAATCAATAATCCGAGATCAAATGAAAACAATTAATAGCTAAAATGCATAATTGGGGATTATGTGATGCAAATTTGATTAAATTGAGATCTAATTGCACAACTTGAAGTTCAACTGATGCATATTAAAGCTTGATTTGGGCTTAATTCATTTAAATTGAGTCACTATTGCAAAGCTTAATTACCAACATACATATAAACATGAGAGCAAAAAAATAAAAACACAATAAAAAATAAAATAATTTACCCAGCAAGAAGAATGAAAAGAACCGCTCCAATTATGACCAAAAACAATACATGAGCCACAATTACAAAATCACTAGAGGTAAAAGCTAGAGCTAGCATTGCAATAAGCGAAACGGCTAGAAGCAAAAATACCATTTTCAAAACAGACCATGTAGGCCCCTATATAAAAAAATATTAAAAAAATCAATAAGTGAATGAATGAAGATGAGAAATTAATCGAAGGAAAGTAATGTAAATGCAATAATTATTTATGAATTAACTACAAGATAATTAATTGGTACTGACATTAACACCGGGAGCTAAAGCTCCCATTAATACGGCTTCAGTAGAAGAAATTTCCTTCGTTTTTTCGGTTTCCATTTGGAATTGATTCTTTAATTAAGTAAATCTGGAAAAAAGGGGGGAAATTAGGTCCAGAAATACAACTAACATTGATTAAGAACTGAGACAAAACGGGGAATCAGCAACTGAGACAAGATATCAATTACGTTCTAAATAAAAACAAATCACAATACCAAACAAATTTCAATAAAAAAAATACCAAATATATTAGCAAAATTCATCTTATTCAATAGTAACTAAATGAAGTATAGAACTGAGCTTTACCTCTCTTCTAGATTCTAATAATTAAGAACACTATTAACTACGAATTGAGTTTAGAAATCAAATCAGAAATTATACCACAGATTTAGATCGCACCTCGTTCGGGCGAATTAACCATTAGAAGAGCGCGTCTAACCAACAATAGAAGTCATAATCACGCCTTAAATACAACTCCGGATTACAAATTCCGTTTTTTCATAAATCCAGGAATTTAAATCCAGATTTGAGTTATTAAACTCGGTATTTGAAATCCGGTATTGTAAATCCGGAATTTAAGTGAGACTAAGATTTAACCCTTCTTCTTCCTTGACAATCTCTCTCACTGTAGCTTTCTCTTTTGCCATTCCGTAATGGCGTCTCTTCTCTCCTTCCATCCTCACCAATCCCTCTTTCTCTCCAATCAAACGCGAATCCGAACCACCCGAACCCGCTTCAGCGGCGCTTCTTTCCTCCAGTCGAGATCAGTGAGCTTCACTCGGCTCAATTCAAGCCATTTCCAGCACCACCAGCTCGACGAGATTCTCAGCCGAGCCGATGGACTGCTCTACACGCTGGCCGACGCCGTGGCATCGGCTCAGGAGTCCAAGCCGAAGGAGGATTGGTTCACTGGGATTGCCAACTACATGGAGATAATCCTCAAGGTCGCTTTTGTAATTTGGTGGAGTTTTTAGGGTCTGTTTGTGAATTTTGGAGCTCAAAATTGGTTTTTTTTTTGTGCAGATTTTGAAAGATGGGTTGTCTACATTACATGTGCCTTATGCGTATGGTTTTGCGATTATTCTTCTGACTGTACTTGTCAAAGCCGCCACTTTTCCTCTCACAAAGAAACAAGTAAATATTTTTGGACTTCAATTTTTTTTTCTTTCAATTTTAAGAAAATAAAAAACCTTTTTTGAATTTTTTAAGGTTGAGTCAGCAATTGCTATGAGAACACTGCAGCCACAAGTGAAGGCTATTCAACAACGTTACACTGGCGATCAAGTATTAATTGATTTCTTTTTTAATTTTGATTTGGTTTTATTTGTTATATATGAAAAATTATGTAACTTTTTTTATCAAATTTAATTAATATTTATGTTTTTTTTCAGGAAAGAATACAGCTTGAAACTGCTCGATTGTATAAATTGGCTGGCGTGAATCCTCTAGCAGGTAAAAATCAGTCCATAATAAACCTTTTTTGATATATTATCATTATTTTATATATTTATAATCAACTTGTTGGATTTATTTATTTATTTATTTAATTTTAATACTAGGTTGTTTGCCAACACTTTTGACAATTCCCGTTTGGATCGGTCTCTACAGAGCCCTTTCAAACGTAGCTAATGAGGTCAGCAAAACACATTTCATTCCCACATAATTCTTTTATTTTTAATATAAATCAAATATTTATTTATTTATTTTATACAGGGTCTTCTTTCTGAAAGATTTTTCTGGATCCCTTCTTTATCGGGCCCCACCACAATCGCGGATCGTCAGAGCGGATCTGGCATTTCATGGCTTTTTCCATTTATAGTAAGTTTAAATTTTCAAATATATTATTCAAAACTAAATTTTTATATAGGGTTTAGGGTATATAAAATGTCTGCATCATTTTATAATGCATGAACTGGTCTATGTGAATGTTACAAAAATCATTTTTAGGGTTTACGGTTTAAATTAGATATTTTAGGTTTATTGTGCCAAAATACAGACTTCTGTGCATAAACTTTTTTATTTATTTTTCTACTAATTAACTTGATTAATTATTTGTTTATTTATTTATTTTACAGGATGGTCAGCCGCCATTGGGTTGGTCAGACACATTTGCGTATTTAGTCTTACCAATTCTTTTGATTATTTCTCAATATATTTCTACTCAAGTCATGCAAGCTTCTCAACCCCAGGTTTTTTTCATTTAATTTATTAATTTCTAACATTTTTCTGTCTCATTTTTTAATCAATACTGCTGCAAAAATGAGATTATATGATTTTTCACTGTTTCGTTATAACGTTTTCAATACATTAGAACAATACTTTTTGCATTTTTCAGTTGTTTGTAGCTATTATTGCTTAATCCATTTATTTATATTTATTTATTTATTTATTTTTGTAGAGCAATGATCAAAGCCAGCAAAGCGCTCAAATAATCACTAAATTTCTGCCCTTATTAATCGGATATTTCGCGCTTTCTGTTCCTTCAGGCCTCAGTCTATATTGGTGAGAAGGTGTTTCCCTTTTTTCACATTTTCGCACAAACACCCCTAAGAAATTACTCAATCCACAATTCAAAAAAAAAAAAAATTAATCAATCCAAATAAACTCCTCAAAATTACCAACTATTTATTCTTTCCCCAAATCTCACCCTGTATTTTACCAAAAATAAAAGATAATGTTAACATTTCTCTAGTTTTTAGGCTTACAAATAATATTATTTATTGTTTTCCCAAATTCCACCGCATATTTTGAAAATATATAAATATAATGTTAATAATTCTGTTATTTTTTAGGCTTACGAATAATATTTTGAGCACGAGTCAGCAAATCTGGCTTCAGAAGCTCGGAGGGGCGAAAAATCCTGTGAAGGATTATTTGGAAAGAGTTTCCAAAGATGAAAATATAAATAAATCGTCAGTAATTGACATTCCAAAAGACCCTAGTTTTGAAGATTTGAATTCTGATGTGGCGCTTCGTGGCGAAAGGTTAATTTAAAAAAGATAATTTGAATTTTTGAAATTTTGCATCTTAAATGGTTGTTAAAATTTAAAATGAAGGTTTAAGCAAATGAAAGAAAAAGAACAAGGGATAAAAGTTGTGAGACAAGAATCGGACGAGCGTGGAAAAAGGTAAAATTATTATTTTTGTAATATTTGGTTTTTAAAAAAAATTTATTTTATTTTTGTTAATTAATTAATTAATGGTTGGTTATATTTTTTTTGTTTAGGTTTAGGCAATTAAAGGAGGAAGAGGCAAGGAAGAAAAAACAAAAGGAAGAAGAGAAATTAAAGGAAACCTTGATTGAACAAAAATCAAGCGAAACTGAAACAAATAATGAAAATAACAATAATACGCCTTTGTCCTTAAATGGAGAGCTTAGTATTAATAATAACAATAATAGTAATAAGAATGTAACAGAATTGTCCGACAATCTTAATGGAAGTTCTTTGAAGGTACCAAATTTTTATTTTCGTATTATGTATGAACTTAATTTGTACTTATGTATTTAACATTTTTATTTATCATTTTTCGCATTTAATGCAGGAAGATTCAACTGATCAGACAAATAAATTGCAAGATCAAGAAAAGCAGAGAGATGATGCATAAAAGAGGTTATTATGCCTCATCTCCAGTTTCTTATCAAATGGAGAGGATGTGGTTGCAAATTTTGAGAAGTAAAATTGTATAAATATGTTTGAAGTAGTAAGTGTGGCAAAATGAGATGTGCTTTGGACTGGAGAAGAGATTTTTGTAGGCTCTATTTTAGTCCTTCATGATTTTTTAAGTAGCTTTTGGCTATATATAATTTTTTGATATGGAGTTTGATGGATGGATGTTTCATGAGAAGTTCAATACAGTCAATCTTTGTGGACCGTCCATTTTAGTAGATCTAATGGTTAGAATTAATTGAGATGACATGTTAAACTCATAAAGCCGGTTTAACCAGTAATTTAATTTATAAAGCCGGTTAAAAATTTATGAAGTGAGAGTAAATGAGAGGGTATATTAGTAATTTATTAGCTTTTACGTCACCCACCATACAAGCTACCCGTTAGTATTATTCATTTAGAATTTACATCTTTATTCTGGCAACAAATATATATTTTTTTTCAGCACCGAAATGCACACACAAATGAAACTAAAAATAAAGGAAAAAAAGTTAACGCATAAAAAAAGAGTAAAGGAAAATTTATACCTTTCCCACTAAAATATTTGACTATGTAGGTATCTTGCTATCTATATATTATTTATCATACTTCTATGTTATTTATTAAAGCTATATATTATTAATATTATCTATTATAACGAGTATATATTTCATTATGTAAGTTTTAAAGTCATTATGGAAAAAATATTAGGATATGCATCCAATGCAATGCATGAAAATAAAATATAGAAAAGGAAAAAAAATGCATTTTGAATATTGTTAGCATAGCAATTGTTTCTTTTTATCTTCACTTTGCCCTCAAGAAATGAACGGCCAAGATGAGATTGTGTGAGCGAAACTTTTTTGTGAGTGAATGCATGGAAGCATTGCCCGATGTTTCATATATATTAGCCACTATAAGGATTTAATTATTTAAATTATTTCGCATGCAAACTATGCTCCTTTACCTTTATCTGTTCGATAAGTGTCTTAGGCCAGTTCATTGTTGCAAATATTGTAGTAGCAAATACATGAAATCATAAATTAGGGACTATTGCATTTTAGTGAGAAAATACTATTTCTGAAGTCCTCCTAAACAAAGAACCAAGTGGTCTTAAACAAAAATTAGATAGAATACAATCTCATTATTTACTTTCAAATCTGAATCCAAAATTCAAAATTTAATGTATTTTAATTTGAAATAAATATTATATTTAGTTATTTGCGGGAATATCGGTCAACTAGAGCCTTGGCAGCATCCGGTGCAAAGAATCTTGCCTGCATTATAAGAATAATAATAGTAAGATTAAACTCAAATCAAAATACTAATACTAATTAATATGCCAATTATATATAATTCTTCTCATTATTCACAATTATAATTTAAAAGCACTAAAAAATTAAGTATACAAAAAGTAAAATAAAGTGCTTACTTGAATGAACATTCTCTCAGCCTCACCAGTCTTACCATTTTGTTTCAATATTAGTCCCTGCATAAATATCACAATCAAAACCATTTTTAATTATATTTTCTTATTTCTGGACTTATATGTAATAAATACCTTAGCTAAATATCCGCGAAAATCATCAGGATGATCGCTAATTAGCTTATCATAAACTGAAACAGCATCGCTCAAATGGCCCCAATCTGAATATGCTTTTCCTATTAATAACTCCACCTGTATTTTTTAATTATGAAAAATGTATATTTATATGAAAAATATTTCCAAAAATAAATAAAATAAAATTATAATGTTGTAAATTTTTTGAAAAAAAGACCTGAATAGGATCAACTTTAGGGTTATTTTGTGCATTTTCACTGTTTAAATCGGCTGAATTTTCAGTATTTTCTTTATTTATCTTTTCTCGTGCGGATAAAAGAACCTGAACAGCCTGTACCAATATTTAATTTTAAAATTAAATTTATTGAAGTATTATTTAAATATTAAAATAAATATTAATTATAAAACTGAAAATTAAATACCTCTTCAGGTTTTTGAGCAGCAAGCAAAGTATTAGTCAGCCCTTGAAGAACATCAAAATCAATTTTGTCTGACAACTAATTTTTACAGTTTTAAAAATTAGAATTATTTAAAAGAAAATAGAAATAATATTTCTTGGATTTTGAAATTACTTACAGATAGAGATTTTTTAAATGCAGAAATACTCGCATCATAATCTTTCATTTCATATTTTACCTCTCCTAATAATCTATATGCATCTGCATAATTAGGACTCTCCTAAAATAAAAATAAACTAATTATAAAACATATTATTAATTAATTAATTTTATAAATTTAAATTCACAAAATTAGTAAAAATAATTACTGATAATACCTTGATTAATTTTTCAAGAAAAGATGATGCTTTATCATATTCACCTAATTCTACTAATGTAACTGCTGCTCCCTACAAAAATTATAAAAATAAATAAATAAAATTCAGCATAAAATAAAATAAAATAAAAATTTAGAAATAATTACTTCAAGAGCAGAAGCATCATTTGGCGACTCTTTAAGCTTTTCTTCATATTCCGAAAATGCCCTCTATTCAAATAATTATAAATAATATACGGATCTTTCGTTACAAAATATAAATATTTTCATGATATTTTTATTTTTATAAGAAAATAAATAATACAAATCAACCTGAAATGTTGTTTTTTCTTCTTCAGTTAGTTGCCTGCGAATTTCAGTTCCTTCTTTTCCAGTATCACTAAATTAAATTAAAAAAAAAGTCAAAATAAAAAAATAAATAAAATAAAAAACTGAAAAATATTCAAAATATTTAAATATTTTTTGCATATATAACCTTCCATAAGGAATAAAATCGCCAAAAGCAAACACCAATCCAAAAACCACAACAGCTATTCCAACTCCAACCTTGAAAAGAAAACTCAATTAAAATTAAAAAATATATTAAAAAAAAATGAATTATAATAATTTACTTACTTTGGTGCCAAAACTAATTGTAGTTTGATTTGATTCATCAATTGGTGCATCATAATCAATTGGCTGGTATAATTTATTTTCTTCAGCTTTTTTCTTCTCAATTGCTGACCTGTACAAATTAAATTAACAAATGATATTTAAGGGGAAAAAATATAAAAAATTAATTTAACAAGAAATATTTCTTACTTTTTGACTTCTTCCAATTTATTTAGAAATTTCTGATCTAATATCTCATTATTGCTTGGACTTTTGTAATTACCACTCTTAAGCTGTGGAGCGTCTGTAAATACAAAATACATGAAATATTATTAGCTTATTAATAGAAAAAGAAAGAAAAAGATGAAGAATGTTTTGATTTTGAAAAGGAAAAATAACCTAAAATAAAATTAAATAAAATGAAATGAAATAACCTGAAGCTGATCTTATAACACTGGCATTCTTCATACTCTATTCTAGGAAATGAAATAAATAAAAAAGTAATTGAAATTTTATTTTTACAAAGGAGCTTTAGTTGTCAAGAAAAAAATATACTAATGTATTCCAGTAAAAAAAAAGAAAAAGGAATTTATTTCACCTTGCCTTTACCGCTTTTCTTTGAAGCCATACAAATAACAGTATTACTATAATGATTTCCCCCATTATTATTCTTTAGAATGTTATATTTCCTTACCGATTTCCCACAAAATAAACTTCCTTTTTGTGCCCATGCCTAAATCCAAAAAAAAAAAAAAAAAAAAAAAAAAAACTGAAATTAAACGTTCCAATCTTCGAACCAATTCATTTATTCGCATCTTGCTTACTAATCGCCTCAAATCAAATCGTTCTCTCTTCGAAAAACACCAATTTTAGAGGGTATATACGAAAATAAATCCAACAAAGAGAGAAAGAAAGACGGGTAAATGTAAAAAAGGTTAATTACCGGGGCAGGGATGCTTAAATCCATTGGCACCGGCGTCGATTCAGCTCCGGCGGGAAATAATGGATAGAATAGAATAGAATCACTAGTTTTATTGTTCGGTGTTTGGCTTACGGTTTGCACCGAGTTTAGAATTCATATTTCCATTTTGAGGCTGCAATGGACCAGATATTGGGCTTTATTGGGCCGAGTAGTTTTTATTTGGTATATAATTATTAAAGATGCAGTATCACTTTTTTAGAATTTTTTTCACAGAAATGAAGAAAAAAGCAACATGTTTTTTTCATAATTTTATTGATAGAAGAAGGAAGAATTTAATCTCTTTTTTAAGACAAACGAACAAGATAAATTATTTCATTACCCGAACATCAAACATATGCTTCTTTTCAGAAAAAAAAGAAATAACAAACAAACATACATCTAATATAAATAAACTACATATTCTTCTCCCATAACTAACTTATTACTGAAAACAAATAAAACAATTTAATTTCTACCAAAAAATTTATCAAACAAGCTATATAACTCCCCTCTTTGCGTAATACTATTGTAAATCTTTTTGCACCGAGTTATGATACTGCAACCTCTGCGGTACTTATTCGCTCTTGTTGTTTGCTGCATTCGTAAACAATGGGTACCATACATTTTATGTTCATAAGTGTGGTTACAAGTTACACGATTTTTCTTTAGAGCATCATAAGTAATATACCTTACGACCTCTGTCTGTCTGCCACTAACGTCCCTTACGGCCTCTGTCTGTCGGCAGAATTGACTGGCGAGCAGAAGGAGGCCGATGAGGATTGAGATGAGGTTTATGATGTTTTGGTTTGATGATTTTGCCATGGTTGAATTGAAGTGAAGTTGAGTTGGGGGATTTGAAGGAGTTTAGTGGAGTTTTAATATAGTGGAATTAAACGTGTGAGAATTAATGGAAATATGGAATTAGTAAATGAACTTGTGAAACTTTCATTAGATACTTAGTTTGCCAGCTTATGAGAAGGAGAAACTGATTAATGTGCGTGCATGCATGTAGGTTACTGAAACAAAGTTTTTTTTTTTTTGTTTCATTTGGTTAAAAAACTCTACAAATGTTTGAGTAGTTTGGACATGTGCTTCCAATTTTTTTTTCTAAGGAAAAAAATAAAACATTTATATTTATATAATTTGCCCTGCTTCTATTTTATTATTCCAAGTAGAAAATAAATGATCAGATTGTTTAAATCGACAAAAGAATGTTTGAAAACTAGACAACGAGGCAAACCAAGATACACAAGCATATATTACCTCAACTATATACGGGCGTTATCTTAACAGACCTAATCAAATTTCGATATTAAAAATAAATTTAATAAAACACAACTGCCGCTGGGATTAAATAATGGCTCTTATTAAATTTAAGCAAGACAGCTTCTAGTAGTACTCTACACATTGTTTAGGATATATAAGTGCAAGTGCACGACAAGAACAACGAAAACAACAGAATGTAATGAATATATGACTTAGACCTTGATTTACTATCACCTCAATTTCATTCCAAAATTGGAGAAGCCTCAAGTTATCTTAAATAAGACCAAGTTAATTGGAGACTATGTTTAATTATATAGATATTAGTCTAAATTTGCACAATATACATACAATTAGGAAGTTTTTCGAAAGACAGATATAGTCTATATATCAAATTATCAGTTTGCCTGCTTACAACAATGAAACTAGAGGTAATCATTAGAGGTGCTTAATTAGATTCTGATTTACATAGGAAATTGAAATAAGAAGAAGAAAGATAAAAGGGTTCTCAGAAAAAAGTCTCAACTTTTCACAGTATTGGAGAGGATCCACATGATTTATGAGCAAGAAGAATTGACTTTAGTTTAATTGGCTGATGAAAAATAAGTATTGGAGATGATCCACATGATTTATAAGCAAGAAGAATTGACTTTAGTTTAATTGGATGATAAAAAGTAAAACCAATGATCATGTGAGGCGACTACCACTGATCTACGTCACTATGAATTGTTCAAGTCTCTTCTTTTTTAAATTGCCCTTGATTAGGATGTCTTAAGTGATAATGCTAGATCTTAATGGTTTTGAAGTATATCCGCAAAAGATTTCCAATAATATAGGAATTGTTTTTTCCAATTGGGCATAATAAAATAAAAAAATTGGGCACAAAATGTATAGTGTTTCTACTTTCATGTGTGTTTTCATATATAAATAACTTTGTTTGGACTTTGGACATGTGCTTCAAAAAAAATTCCTAAAAGAAAAAATGATACATATTTAGATATTTTGCTTTGTTTCTATTTTTATATTATTCCAAATAGCAAATAAAAGATCAGGTTCTGAAATCGGAAAAAAAATGTTTGTTACATTATATTATATATAAAATCCACAAATGTCACAAACTAGACAAATCATAACTTGATACACAAGCATATTCCAGTGACATAGTTGCGGCATCATGCAAAAGTTTTTTAAAACTAGACGAAATGTCTTTCTGAGATTCGGTTAATTAAAATAAAAGTTATTACGGACAATCACTGCACGAATAATTATAGTATAGTGCTCAAGAGATCCAAAGAAAAAAAAAAGCCAGGTAGTGCTTTGTATCACGCAGCGGTACTTTTTGTTAACATTAAAATTATCCACTCAATACTCGCCCTAATCAATTTTCGATATTAGAAAAAAAATGGCACTGGGATTAAATAATGGCTCTTATTAAATATAAGCAAGGAAGCTTCTACTCTACACATTGTTTAGGAATTAGGATATATATGTGCAAACTGCAAGTGCATGACAAGAACAATGAAAACAACAGAATGTAATGAATATATGACTTAGACCTTGATTTACTGTCACCTCCATTTCATTCCGATCCAAAATTGGAGAAGCCTCAAGTAATTACCTATCAATAAGAACAAGTTAATTGGAGACTATGATTGCATAGATATGAGTCTAAATTTGCACACTATACATACAATCAGAAAGTTTTTTGAAGACAGAAATAGTCATTACATCAAAATTATCACTCTGCCTGGTTACAACCATGAAGCTGGAGGTAATCTTTGAGGTGCTTAATTAGATTCTGATTTGCATAGAAATTGAAACTAGAAGAGGAAAGAGAAAAGGGTTTTCAGAAAAAAGTCTCCATTTTTCACAGTATTGGAGATGATCCACAAGATTTAAAAGCAAGAAGAATAGACTTTAGTTTAATTGGCTAATAAAAAATAAAATCAATATTGATGTGACTGTGAGGTAGCTATCAGTCTATCACTGATCTTGGTCAGTCTGAATTGTTCAATTCTCTTCTCATTTTTTTTAATTGACATTGACTAGGGTGCGTTAAGTGACAATATTAGACCTTAATGGCTTTGAAGTATACAAAAGATTTCCAATTGGGCATAATAAAATTAAAAAAATTTGGACACAATACAAGGTTTTTTTTTTTGCTAATTTCATTTGTTTTATACGATTTAATTGTCATCCAAACTATGTATATAAATATGCATAAAGTGCATAGTGTTTCTTGTGTGTTTTCATATATTCCATCTCAACTTTTTTGGTCAAAAGCCAAAATTCACTAATTTGAAGAAATTTTGTACTGATGGCGAATGAAATTAGTGAAGTAGAAATGTTGTTAAAGATTGGCGATGCAGTAATGATAGATATCGAAGACCTAATGGGGTCGAAGAAAAAACGTCATGACACAGCCAACGTTTCGGAAAAAAGGTTTGTGCCATATTTATTTGAAATATTTCTCACTATTAGTTAAGAATATGTAGATGCTATTCTACAACTTATAATATGTTAGGATTTCTTGTCGGAAGCGTGAATTTTGACGTGGATTCGAGGCACCTTTTGGTGTCTTTAATGGTGGCCAAGAGAGAGAGAGAGAGAGAGATGAAGAGATGCAAAATGAATCATTGTCTAATCCTTTATGTCAAAGGTCTTAAATACATACTAAAAATAAAAGCCCAAATGAGCCCAAATATGCAATTAGGGGGTCCATTCAACAATCTCCACCTTGGACCCGAATTGCATCATAACTAAACATAAACAAATGCAAAAATAAAAACATACATAATGTACTAGCAACATGCTAGTTACAAACTGAAATTAAATCGGAACACAATTTAAACTTAGCAATCGGAAGAGGCTTGGTGAGCATATCTGCCGGATTCGATTTGGTACCAATCTTCTTCACCACAATGTTTCCTTCCGCCGTCACATCTCGCACAAAATGGTACCTCACGTCAATATGCTTCGTCTTGTCGTGGTACATGCGATCCTTCGTCAAATGAATGGCGCTTTGATTGTCACAATACACCGTGACCGGATTCTGAATGGACAATACCTCGCCAACAAAACCCCTTAGCCAAATACCTTCCTTTATCGCTTCGGTTAACGCCATGTACAGCAACGGTTGATTGAAGTGTGGCTTTCCAATTAATCGCACACTTCCCAAACGTAAACACGTACCCGGTTAGCGAACGCCTTTTATCGAGATCGCCCGCAAAATCCGAGTCAACATAACCCGTTAACTCACCATTCGGATCGGATCCGAATTCTAAATATGCATTCATCGTACCTTTCAAATAACGGAAAATCCATTTTACCGCTTCCCAATGTCCCTTTCCGGGACATGACAAATACCGGCTCACGACACTAACCGCTTGCGCCAAATCCGGTCGGGTACACACCATCAAATACATCAAACTCCCGACCGCACTCGAATATGGAATCTTCTCCATATATTTCTGCTCTGAATCGGTTTTCGGAGATAAATCCGCCGACAATTTAAAATGTGCCGCAAGAGGGGTAGAAACTACCTTCGATTTATGCATATCAAAACGGCGTAAAACCTTTTCGGCGAAACCCGCTTGCGAAAGAGTCAACTTCCGCTTGGGTCGGTTCCTCGAAATCTCCATTCCAAGAATTTTCTTAGCGGGTCCCAAATCCTTCATCTCAAAAACGGAATTCAAATCCGCTTTTAACCGCTTAATTTCTCCCAAATTGGACGACGCAATAAGAATGTCATCCACATAAAGAAGTAGATACACAAAACTCCCGTCATCTAATTTCTTTAAATAGACGCAACTATCGTAATTAGATCGAGAAAAATTAACGCTTACCATAAAAGCATCAAACTTCTTGTACCATTGTCGGGGCGATTGCTTGAGACCATAAAGCGATTTATTTAATCGACATACACGAGTCGGTTCGATTTGGGGTTCGGTTAGGTTTTCAAAATCCGGAAGTCCTTCCGGTTGGCTCATAAAAATTTCCTCCTCCAAATCGCCATGAAGAAAAGCTGTTTTTACGTCCATTTGCTCGAGTTCCAAATTTTTCAACGCGACAATCCCGAGCAATAATCGAATAGACGTGTGTTTCACGACCGGAGAAAACACGTCATTAAAGTCCACACCTTGGACTTGGCTATATCCTTTCGCGACTAGCCTTGCTTTATAGCGCACATTCGAGCCATCGGTTTTGCGCTTAAACACCCATTTGCACCCGACAACTTTCTTATTTTTCGGAGGGTTCACAAGAGACCATGTCTCATTTCGCTTCAACGAATCTAACTCCTCCTTTATAGCGGAAATCCAATTTTTCGCTTCTTTTGAATTAACCGCTTCCTTATACGTGGACGGTTCGCAACTATCCACGTCTTCTGCAATAGCCAAGCAATACGCAAAATCAGAATATCCATATCTCGAAGGTGGTCGAATGGTCCTTCTGACACGATCGCGGGTTAGCTCGTACGTTTGCGGATCGAATTGGCTTTCTTCTTCATCAACTCGGGTCGGGTTTAACGAATAGGGTTCCGATCGGTTTTGGTCGGCTTGGGCTAACTGGTCTCGGGTTTGACCTTTAAAACCGTCTGCACTTAGCGGTATTTCATTCCCAACATTTTCCGACTCATCATGCTCCACCTCGGAATGAACCGTGTCATTTATTCTCAACTCATGCGCATCTTTTCCTCGAATCATTTCCGCTTCGTTAAAAATAACGTCTCTCGAAATGATAAATTTGCCCGACTTCGGACACCATAATTTATACCCCTTAACATTCTCGGGATATCCAACAAATACGCATTTCTTTGACCTCGGTTCCAACTTGCCGTCATTGACATGCACATATCCGGGACACCCGAATATTCTCAACATCGAATAATCGGCCGGTTTTCCCGACCAAACTTCTTCCGGCGTTTTCAACTCAATCGAGGTAGTCGGAGATCGATTAATCAAATAGCACGCCGTGCTAATCGCTTCTGCCCAAAATTCTTTTCCCAAACCCGCATTTGAAATCATACTTCTCGCACGCTCAAGAAGTGATCTATTCATTCTTTCGGCCACACTGTGGGGTATGCACAACGGTTTTGTGTCGCAAAATACCTTCGGCCGCACAAAAATCATCAAACTGGCGATTACAAAATTCCAACCCATTATCGGTTCGCAACCGCTTGACCCGTTTACCCGTTTGAGTTTCTAGAAGTTTCTTCCAAATTTTGAAATAATCGAATACTTCGCTTTTTTCTCTCAAGAAAAATACCCAAACTTTCCTCGAAAAATCATCAATAAAAGTGAGCATATACCTTGAACCTTTTCCTTTGGACGGTTCGCGAGAAGGCCCCCAAAGGTCGGAGTGAATGTATTCCAATTTCTCCTTTGTCGTATGAATGGCGGTCGAAAAACTCACTCGCTTATGCTTCCCGAAAACGCAGTGCTCGCAAAATTCCAGATTTCCGGTACTTTGACCGCCCAACAAATTTCGCTTGCTTAAAATCGTCATACCACGCTCACTCATGTGACCCAATCTCATATGCCACAACTTCGTAATTTCCTCATCCGTAATCGAACTTGAACGGACAACAGCGGCAGAACTGAACGAGATGGGTTTTGTTTCGGGATTGGTTGTTGGAATCCAAACCGGTTTGGTTTGAACCGGATTTGGTTTTGGGTTGGACTTGGGTTGAACCGGATTTTCTTGAACCGGTTTTTCTTGAACCGGGTTGAACCGAGCCGGTTTTTCTTGAACCGGCGCGAACCGGACCGGTTTTTCCTGAACCGGAGCGAACCGGGTCGGTTTTTCCTGAACCGGAGCGAACCGGGCCGGTTTTTCCTGAACCGGCGCGAACCGGGCCGATTATTTCTGAAGCGGCGTGAACCGAGCCGGTTTATCCTGAACCGGCGCGAACCGGGCCGGTTTTTGCTGAATCGGCGGGTTTTCTTGAACCGGGCTTGAACCCGATTTTTCCAAAATAACTGTACCGGCCTTTCCGATAACCGTCGAGGCTTGCAAAAAATAAAGTGTACCAATGCGTTTCGCCTTCATGATTGTGAGGGCACCGATTGAAACGCGCATAACTCCACCTTCACTTCGGAACTTGCAACCTCTTTCTTCAAGCGATCCCAACGAGATAAGATTTTTCTTCAAATCGGGTATGTGCTTCACACCCGTTAACGTCCGAATTCGCCCATCATGAAACTTGAGCGATATTGTACCGGTACCGGCAACCTTGCAAGAATTATTATTTCCCATAATAACTCTCCCATCCGTAGGCTCGTACTTTACAAACCAACTTCGATTCGGAGTCATATGTTGAGATGCCCCCGAATCCATAATCCAACAATTCTCATCCTCTAAGCAATTATCGACAACGGAAAACGAATCAAAATTGTCGATATTTGCTGAATTAGCCGATTCGGAACCTTTGCCACGATTATCCGCCGATTGCTTATTCTTCAATTTGTAACAATCGACCTTGATGTGGCCTTTTTTCTTACAATAATTGCAAATAATATTTGGATTATATTTACCCTTGGATTTCGACCGGCTTCTCCAATTTTTCGACGACCGATCCGATGACCGACCGCGATCCACAAACAAACCGGAACCCGTACCGGTTTTCTCGTTGGTTATCTCATCATCGATGTGAGATTTCGCTTGCAAATTCGATTTAACATCCTCAAGAGAGATTTTCTCCCTTCCATAAATCATCATATCTCTAAACCCCTTATATGAAGCGGGTAAAGAGCACAAAAGCAAAAGGGCTTGATCTTCATCATCCACCTTTGCGTCAATTTTGGCCAAATCATTAATAATCGACGCAAACTCCGAAATATGTTCGGACACGGAACCTCCCTCCGACATCCGGAGCGTATAAAGACGCGACTTTAACCGCAATCGATTTGTGAGCGACTTTTTCATATAAGTATTTTGTAATTTTTCCCACAAATTCATCGCCATCTTTTCCTCCATAACCTCTTGCAATGTCCCATTGCTAAGGCATAATTGGACAATGGAGAGAGCCTTATCATTCATATCTCTCCATTTCTTGTCCGTTATCGCATCCGGCAAATTGTCTCTCCCAAAAATCGCATCTTTTACCCCATGATTGGATAAAATTGCCAACATACGAACTTGCCACAAGGCAAAGCTCGTCTTACCGTCAAACTTCTCAATATCAAACCGTCCCGACATTTCCATTAACCCAAAAACTAAAGTTCCTCCTTCGGTTTTGAACCGGTTTGTACCGGTTTAGGCAAAGCGTGAAATCCGGTAGAGATTTACGCGTAGAACCTCGCTCTGATACCAGATTGTTAGGATTTCTTGTCGGAAGCGTGAATTTTGACGTGGATTCGAGGCACCTTTTGGTGTCTTTAATGGTGGCCAAGAGAGAGAGAGAGAGAGAGATGAAGAGATGCAAAATGAATCCTTGTCTTATCCTTTATGTCAAAGGTCTTAAATACATACTAAAAATAAAAGCCCAAATGAGCCCAAATATGCAATTAGGGAGTCCATTCAACATAATAGATAATAACAAGGGTAAGTGAAACCTCCAGTCATTTCAATAACAAAGGATAAATGACATATTTACTGATAAGTGCTTTTAAACTTTTCGCTTATTAGTAATTCATGGTTTACTTACCATCAGATCACGATTTATTTATCTATAAATAAAAAGCAAAGTGAAAGAATGGAACATTTTGATGAAAAGGTTCGTTTTTGTCTGGGAGCATAGCTTAATAAGGACCGGGAGGAGTCATGCTCCCTTCAAAATTTTTGACACTGTATTTATAAACTTTAGTGAATTACATTATTACAAGATAATAAAACTTAATGATATAGATATCTGATATGTAAAAAAAATCTTCATTCAATTTTTATTAGCATCAAAAGAACTTATTCATTTAATAAAAAAATATTTGTTGCAATATATCATTTTTAATTGAATAAAGAAGTCTATTTAAAACACATTCTTTAAAATATATTATTTTTTCTTCTATGTGGTAGGCTCATCCAAATTAATTATTGTTTAAAATATATTATAAAGGTTTAATAACATAAAAAATCATTCTCTAAGATAGTCTCTTCCTTAAATACATAGTTTACATAGTTATTTTTATAATTCTAATTGATATACATATTTAATAAGTTGTAAGAAAAATGATAATTTGGCTATTAAGGTATTTTGTTTGATTGAATTAAAAAAGTAGGGATTTCTGTGCATTGTTACAATAAATTATAATGACTACTTCATATAAGTTTTTCTAACCAAAGTTTTCTACAAAAATGACTAAGGGATGGAGTAACAAATGAAGACCAGTTGGCGCAGGAGTTTGATCCATTACTGGACGAGCGCTCTGTTACCATCTTCCGGGTCCCAATTTATCGCGAGAGTATGAAGAGGATGATGGAACCAAAGATGGTTGCAATTGGCCCATACCATCATGGCAAGCAGGCCCTTCGGCCCTTGGAGAAACACAAGCGCTGGTATCTCCGCGATTTCTTAGCTAGAACACCTGATATTGGCATAGAGGTCTACCTCAGAGAAATGAGAGCAATGGAGAAGGCGGCACGTGAGTGTTATGACGATGTAATCGAGATGAGTACTGATGAGTTTGCTTTGATGTTGCTATTGGATGGCTGCTTCATTCTTGAATACTTTCTCAAGTTTGAGAATAAGGACCCGGGCGGCCTGTTGAATGCAAAGAACAACCAAGCAAATGATCTGGGTTTGCGTTCTGTTGGTGCCAAAATAAAAGTTGGACAAAGAGTCCTCCCTATTCAATCAAAAAAAAGAAGTAAGGAGCCTAACTCCATTACTAATGTAGGTTGGGATACAGTATACCTGGACTTAATAATGATGGAAAATCAAATTCCATATTCAATCATTCACAAACTAGGTACAATATTTTATAGTACCGTAGACCACAACTGTAAAGATGAGTGTCCCGTCTGCCATTTAGTATATAAAAGAATGGGGTTTGACGATATGCTAAATTCAAACTCACCTAAATTACCTTGTAGCCAAATAAACCATTTGCTCCACCTTTATCATTTACGCATGACACCTCCAATTGCTACTGATAAAGATCAAACTAGTGATCCAAATCAAACTAGTAGCCTGGATCAAACTAGTAACCCCGATCAAACTAGTGATCCAAATAAAACTAGTAGCCCGGATCAAATTAGTAACCTGGATCAAACTAGTGTTCCAAATCAAATTAGTAGCCCAGATCAAACTAGTAACTCAGACACCAAAAATTCACTTTCCATTAATGCACGTTGTCTATTTTGGCTTTTTTGGCTTTGGTCCACGTTTCTTCCCGAGAAAGCACGGCAATGCCTATCTTGGTTTCAGTCGCGGCTTGTACGACGGTCCAAAGAGGCATACTTTTATAGAATTCATTCTGCCACGGAGCTCCATGAGGCAGGTGTAAGATTCAAGAAAAAGAATAAGCCGTGCAATATTTTTGATATAACATTGGAGAATGGCGTAATGGAGATACCTTACGTTTGCATTAGTGAGGGTACAAAGACCTTGTTTACAAATGTTCTCCTCTATGAGCAATCTCAAGACGGCAAAATTCCTGCGACCCTCGGCAGCTACTTGATACTGATGGACTTTCTCATGGACAATGGCCATGACGTGGCTTTACTCAAGCGTTGTGGTTCTATCGGGAATTTGCTACCAACTGACGAGGAGGTAGCACTCTTCTTCAATGACCTATGTGATTATACAATCATCGACTTAGATGAAAGCTATTACGACAACTTAACTGGTGAAGTACTAAAGTACATCAATTTACCCTGGCATAGCTACAGAGCAATGCTGGTTCATGACTACTTCAGCAACCCATGGGCTATAATCTCGCTTTTCGCTGCAACTCTATTGTTACTTCTTACCACTACACAAACTGTTTTCTCAATATACCCAGTTGCCCATCCTAATTAGTTCTTCAAAAGCATCTGTGTGTGCGTGTTGATTTGGGCTTGGTGACTTGCTTATCGTTGTAATATATTTTTCTTTCATTTAGTTGCTTGTTTATTGGTTTGTACTTGACGGGTTATCCTTCTAATGTTTCCTCTTTTATGTAATTGCTTGATTGTAATAGGTTTGCTTTTGAATGGGTTGTAAATTGTTCCGAAGATTTGATCAGATAAACAAGTACAAACTAGCTTTTTGTTTGCCTGAAGTTTTTTCTTTAAAGAAGAATTTTAGTTTTACACAATTTATTCCTTCAGTTTTGCACTAATCGGATTCTATAGGTAGCCGATCAGATCTAATTAAGGTTATAAGGATCTTGAAACCAAAACCGAGGTGCTCTATAGAAACAAAAGATGTAATGTCCTGTTGTTTTGACTTTTGAGTTTTGATCAGTACAAATTGGGTAGAAGGATTCAGATTCTCGGTAAAACATATCTGATCCCCTAAATTTGCTTCCATAGGTCTTTGAGTTTTAGGAGGAATTTCGTTTTAATCAGACACATTGATGGTTAAGTATGCGCAGAGTTCAGGCACACATTTCCCTTTTGTACCTGCAATGGACCAAAGGTTGAGCTTTGTTGGGCCTAGTGTGGGCCTAATATTTATTAAATTTTATTAAAGAAACAATTGATGGGCTTTTCTGGGCCTAGTGTGGGCTAAGTACTTTATTAAAATAATCATTAAAGAAAAATATCTTTGCAACATCATTACCCTTCGTAAACAGTAAAATGATCCACTCAATACTTGACCAAATCAAATTTCGATATTAAAAAAAGAATCATGGCTCTTATTAAATTTAAACAAGGATGCTTCTACTCTCCAAATTGTGAGGTATATATATAAGGGAAATTCTTCAATACATCAAAACTTTCTGGACCGTTTATTTGAGAATATTTAGCGGCTCAGATCAAATTGAAAAAGTCGCCAGAGTTCAGCAGCCCGTAAATATGTTTCGCTACCCTGTTAAAATTGTTCCTCGCCGGTTACCCAGTTTATTAGAAAAAGGATATTATAGTCATTTTACCGAGATGCTCCTTGTTCTCTTCTCTTTCTACTCGTAATCTCTTTCTTCTGGATCCGTTCCTCTCTCTCTAGTCTCTACTCGTATTCCCCCTCTAAAAAGAGTATCTCAGACGGTCAGACCCAATTCAAACTTATATAAATTCTAATTTTTTTTTTAAGCTTAAATTCTAATTTTCTAAACATAATCCAAAACTATTAAACAATCTATACAAAGTCACGAAAAAATTCAGTTCAAACTCTTTGTATTCATAAAATTCAGTTCAAACTCTATCCAATTTCCAGACCTTAACCTTTATAACCCCACAACTCAGGTTAGAGATGGAATAATTTCATCAGGCGGTTTGGTGTCACGAATCTAAAGCTCCCTAGAAATGATGACACGAAGAGGAGAGATAGAGAGAGAGAGAGAGAGAGAGAGAGAGAGAGAGTCTGATCAGCACAAAGAGGAAGGAAAGGGGAAGGAGACGGGATCTGATAGGTGAGGAGAGGGTAAGAACTGAAGGAGACGAGACATGAAAGGCACTCCGTAGAAAAAAGGGGGCAAAAATCGGAAACGAAAGAAGAGATGAGCGACCGGTTAATTTTATTTGACAAAACTACCCTTTATGTTTGGATGGCTAAGATTTAATCGATCAAAATAAAAACTAAATTTTTGGATGTACGGAAGATGAGCTCATATAAGTAATTATGCACGTGCATGACCAGAATTAAAGAAAATAAAAGAATGTGATCACTTGACACAGTATCACCTCCATTTAATTCGAAAATTGGACTCGAGCAAACACTAAAAAAAAAAATCGAAAATTGGAGAAACCCCAAGTATATCTCAATAATATCTTACCCAATTCCGCATCTAAAAAGCAAGCTAATTCGAATCGAATCATGCAATTTGGTAGAATGATAAATACTGTACTGTACTTAATAAGCTGCAGTACCAGCTGCCAAGGTGAGTGGTGAGTCCATATTATAACAGTGAACAAGTAAATTTGTTTTATTTTTTTCATAAAAAGACTGAGAATTTAGAATGTATACTATGTTTACTTTTGAGACTATGACTATACAGATACTAAGTCTAAATTTTGCACACGACATACAATGAGGAAGTTTTTGGGAAGACCGAAATATTCCATTTATCAAACTATCAGTCGGCCGCCGCTTACAACCAGAAATATTCTAATTCAGAGAAGCTGAATTAGATTTTGATTTATGTAGAAAATGAAATCAGAAGAAGGAAGAAAAAGGATTTCAGGAAAAGGGTCTCAATTTTCACAGTATTGGAGAGGATCGACATGAACTATAAGCCCAAAAAATTGACATAATTGGATAATAGAAAATAAAACCAATGATGATGTGAGGCAACTAATCATTGATGATCCACAACGTCAGTATGAATTCTCCAATACTCTTCTTCTATTTTAAATTGCCATTCGTGATTGATTTTAATGAAAATGATTAGGATGTGTTAATTAACAATTAATATTAGACTTTAATTGACGGTAAGGATTTCATGCAATTTTCTTAAGAATAAAAGACTTTTCGCAATTTTCAACTATGTTGCGTGATTACAAATACATATATCATATCCGATATGATACTAGTACAACGATACAACAATTTTAAAAAAATAGGACGTCTATTATATATATATTTTTTATTATTTTATTAATAATAATTTATATTTTTAGTTTTTTTTTTAGAAAATTATATAATATATATATATATATATATATATATATATTTTTTTTTTTGAGAATTGAAAATTATATTATTAATTAGTTTATATTTGTTCATACGTCTAAAGGATTCGACGCGACAGCGTATCCAAGAAAAATTCAGAACTATCTGCTATATTCAGATACATAATATCGAGTACATGAAACATATCTGATGAATGTCATATGTGTATCTGATGAATATCTCATACGTATCGGATAGGGGTTATGTGTTGGTTTTGAGAGTATTTTGTGCAACTTAAGTTTTCAATTTTATTTTGCAATTGGGGAATAATGCAGGGACTCTTTTGCAAATTACATTTGTTTTATACGTTCAATTCTCATCCAAACTGTGTATATAAATGTTAAGTAAAGTGCATATTGTTTCTTGTATATTTTCATATATTCCATCTCAACTATTGGTGAAAGCCAAAATTCACTAAATAAAAGAAATTTTAGACCCATGGCAGAAGAAATTAGTGAAGTAGAAATGCTGTTAAAGAGTGGAGATGCAGTGATAGATGTCGAAGCCCTAACAGCCAACAGTTCTAAAAAAAGGTATGTGCCACATTTATTTGAAATATTGCTCACTAGCTATTAGTTAAGAATATGTAGATGTTATTTTACCACTTATAATAGATATTAATTAACAAGGATAAGTGAAATATATATAATTTACTGATAATTGCTTTCAAATTTTTCACTTATAAGTGATTTATGTTTTGCTTTCATTTTAGATTAAATCAACAAGAGTCCAATTAATTTTGGATAGCATATAGTAAGGTGATAATACAAGATCAGGATTAGCCATGATATAGTTGAGTTGTTTAATAAGTTGACAGACAAATGAGAATCTGGTTAAGGATTTTTGTTTGGTTAAATTACAACAATAAGGACTTTCTGTGCTTTTTAAAAAAAATTATAATGACTACTTCCTTGAGCGAACGTCAACTAACCAAACTTTTAAAAAAAATGACAGTAATATAGATGGAGTAATAAACGGAGACCCGTTGCGGATTTTGGTGCAGAAGAAGTTTGATGCACTAATAGGCGAGGTTAATGTGTCTCCCCCTGTTACCATCTTTCATGTCCCAATTTATCGCGAGCGTGTGAAGAGGATGCTTGAACCAAAGATGGTTTCGATTGGCCCGTACCATCACGGTAAGCAGACCCTTCGGCCCTTGGAGAAACACAAGTGGCGGTATCTCCGTGATTTTCTGAACCGAAAACCTGATATTAGCACGGAAGTCTACCTTAAAGAAATGAGAGCAATGGAGAAGGAGGCACGCCAGTGCTATGACGATGTAATCAAGATGAGCAGTGATGAGTTTGCAATGATGTTGTTTTTGGATGGTTGTTTCATTCTTGAATACTTTCTCAAGCAAGGTAATGGAGATCCTGACTCCATTACCGACGTAGGTTGGGATACAGTATATCTGGACTTAATAATGATGGAAAATCAAATTCCTTATTCGATCATTCATAAACTAGGTACAATATATTATGGTATTGTAGACCAAAACTGTAAAGATGAGTGTCCTATCCGCACTTTAGTATATGGCCAAATGGAGTTCAAACGTATGCTTTCGGATTCAATTAAATCATCTTGTGACCAAATAAATCATTTGCTCCACCTCTATCATTTACTCATGATACCTAGTAACCAAAATCAAACTAGTAACTTGGATCAAACTAGCAATCCTGATCAAGCTAGTAACCCGGATCAAGCTAGTAATTCGGATGAAACTAGTAATTCAGACGAAACTGGTGACTTGGATCAAACTAGTAACTCAGACAACAAACAATCACTTTCCATCAATAATGCTCGTTGTTTATCATCGCTTTGGTCCATGGCACTTTCCATGAAAGAACAGTGTCTATCTTGGCTTCTGTCACGTCCTAAAACGGTCCATTTTCCTAGAATTCCTTCTGCTAAGGAGCTCCAAAAGGCAGGTGTAACATTCAAGGAAAAGAATAAACCAAGTGATATGTTTGATATAACTTTTGAGAATGGCGTAATGGAGATACCGTACGTCTCCATTAGCGAGGGTGAAAAGGTCTTACTTACAAATGCTCTAATTTATGAACAATCTCAAACTGGCAAAATTCCTAGGACCCTCACCAGTTATTTGATACTGATGGACTTTCTGATGGACACGGGCGAGGATGTGGCCTTACTCGAGCATTGTGGTTCTATAATGAATTTTATGCCAACTGGTGAGGAAGTAGCAGTCTTCTTTAATGACCTATGTGATTATACATTCATCGACTTAAATGAAAGTTATTACTACAACTTAACTGAGGAACTGCTAAATCACATCAACTCACCCTGGCATAGATACCGGGCAATGTTAATTCGTGATTACTTCAGCAATCCATGGGCTATAATCTCGCTTATTGCTGCAATTCTATTGTTACTTCTTACTGTCACACAAACTGGCTTCTCAATATACCCAGTTCTCCATCCTAATTAGTTTTCAAAATCATCCATCACTTTCCTTCAAAAAAAAAA
The DNA here is from genome assembly GCA_027726005.1 of Juncus effusus. Taxonomy (NCBI): domain Eukaryota; kingdom Viridiplantae; phylum Streptophyta; class Magnoliopsida; order Poales; family Juncaceae; genus Juncus; species Juncus effusus. Next base: position 10,436,871 of record CM050894.1, on the reverse strand, counting down.
AAAAATCATACATCACGTTGTTTCAGTCTTTTTTTTTTCATTTAATTGGTTGTGTGTTGGTTTGGGCTTAGTGACTTGCTTATCTTTGTGAATTGTAATAATTTTTTATTTAGTTGCTTGTTTGTTGGTTTGTGCTTGAAAGATTATCCTTGTAATATCGTTTTCTCTTCATGAATTAGTTGCTTGCAAATTTCATCCGTGCCAAATATAAAACTAAATTCAAATTAAAAAAATGAGCAATATATTTTTTTTTTAATTTAAATGAGAAGTATTAAAATCATTTTTTTTATATAATGAAGAAAATCTCCAAAAGCAAACATCAACCCAAAAACAATGGTTTCCATTTTATTTCCTGTTTTTCGTTTTATTTTGGTGAAAAAAAATTAAAACGCCTTTGGCTAATTCACATGGTTTCCATTTTTTTCCTTCCAATTACCAAAAAAAAAACGAGATTATCAAAACGAAGAATAGACGTTTTGACTTTCCCGTTTTTATTTCCTCTTTCTAGGCCGCTCTTAAACACTATTAATTATATGGCGTAAATCTATCTCCATAGTTAGTCATTCGTAGTACGCGAATAATACGATTCGTGATACGTTCGTGTATAATTCGTATTGAACGTTTTCTAAGTCGGTCAAATATTCGGTCAAATAAAATTGAGACGGTAATAATTCGTCAATTCGGCTAATTGTTCAGAATAATTCAGTATATAAATTATGTAAATACAAACTTTTTATTTAGAAATAATTGGAAAAAATATTATTATTTGGTAAAAATTCGTAAAATCCGGGTCGAATTTTTCTCTTGTCAAAAATTCATGAATGAATGTGAATTATTGAAATGGAGACGCAAATTTCGCGTTTTTTGAATTATTCGGAAAATACGTGTTTAATACGTAAATTATTCGTGAATTGACCAATTATGTCTATCTCACCGCTTCACCCAAGCAAAGCCCAAGTTAGAAAGATGTCATAAACTATATTTATGATTTTTTATCTTTTACAAATTTGCCTGATGGTTGTTGATTTGCAACGTGGCTATATGCATGATGCATTATCCTTTTTTTATGCATGGTTTAGAATTCTAGTAATGGTATTTATCTGTATATCATCTTATTTCTCAAAAAAAAAAATATTTATATATCATGTTATATCGTATTTAGTACTAGAAATTATTCCAATAATATAAAGTGTAATATTTTGTTACAGTTAAATTTTTAGAAGGTCATTGTATTTAGTAGAGAGACAAAACTATAATAATATCTAAAGAAATGATAATGTTGTTGTGGTTGAAGATGAAGATGAAGATGATATATAGATTCGTCAAACTGAGGATCTTTCATTAGTCATGTTGTTAAGGAGGTAAAAAAATGTAATAGAAAAACGACGACATTAATAATGATAAGTTCAACAAGAATGAACGAGATTTCCGGTTTACTCAAGGGAATTAGCATGGATTAATTATAATAGCGGAACAAAAGAGATATTCGGATAATATATATGAGGTGGTCAGTGTAGGTTGAAACGGTTTTTTAGCATGAATGAATTTCGAGACCAATTAGTACAAAATATATGAAATAAACATACTCTAGGACAACAAATATGAAATATTTCATATTGCATTTTTTGTAAGAGCTTTTTCTTTCTTCTTCCAACAATTTCAAAATTTGTCAAGGAATAGGTTTCTATGTTGCTAATTTTCTTCACAGACATACATTGAGTGTCTTTAAGGAAAAATATAATTCCAATTTTAAAAATAAAAAACCGTTTTTCAAAAACAGAAACATAAAAACAGAAAACGGTTTACTGTTTTTGAAAAATAAAAAACAAAAAAAAAAAATAATGCCAAATGAGTCCTAAATAATTTAGTTAGAATAAAGAACTTACTTTGGTGCCAAAAACTAATTGTATTTTGACTTGATTCATCAATTGGTGGATTATAACCCGTCGCCTCGTATAATTTATTTTCTTCAACTTTTCTTCTTCTCAATTGCTGACCTGTACAAATTAAATTAACGAAACTTGTTTTATTTTATCTAACAATTTTTTTTTCAAAAAGTCGTAGGTATTAGTATCTCAATATCCATGTTCTTACAATCAATGAAAGAACAAATGGAACAAGTAGGAAAGGGAGCAAGGAATTTGCATCGAGTTCAGATATATTTTTCACAATTTGCACCGAGTTTAGATATATCTTTTATTTTGTGCCTAAAATGGGCCATAACTGGGGATTTACTGGGCCTGTATTCTTTCTCTTTGTTCACATATCATGTAATGAACCCCAACTCGAGTAGATAAAGCATCGCCAGCGACAACTCGCCTCTGACGATGCAATTTGGGAAAAGTTAGGCTGTAAGTGTTAATGACGTGAGATTTAGTCCTGATTAGCTGAATTTGGTGTTGCAGGTGAAATTTTTATGCCTTTTGCATCTCTGTCTGTGTGAATTTAGGATTTTTAGTTCTCATAGCATTATTAGTTAATTACCAGTTTAATACAATTCGTAAATTTTTTATTTATTTATTATGAATTGGTCAGAACAATTATCTTTCCATATGTACTTTGGGCTAGGATTATTACTGGAAATGAGGTACTTTTGATTTAATATTGAGTTATTAAATGATTTGATTTCATTATTTCTATCATAATTCCTCATAATTTTTCAACAATTTATATATTTGTTTTGTCCAGGAAATCTTGTCCAGTCCGATGGACATGTACAAACCCATGACAGTTGGCACCAGTACCATATTTGAAATCTCGACTAGCTCAACCAAATGTTACATCTTTTGTTACTTTTTTATTTTCAATTTTAATCCACTTTTACGACAATGTAATACTTGATACATGATTTGTGCGAACCAAATTTAAGTTTTATGTTGTATTTATCATTTTATAATTTATGGTAGTTATTTTCTTCTCTATTGTTGATTTGAAACTTATAAAAATCAAGAATTTAAATTAACAAATTTAGTTAGAATAAAGAACTTCTTTGGTGCCAAAAACTAATTGTATTTTGACTTGATTCATCAATTGGTGGATCACAACCCGTCGCCTCATATAATTTATTTTCTTCAGCTTTTTTTCTTCTCAATTGCTGACCTATACGAATTAAATTAACGAAACTGGTTTTATTTTATCTAACCTTCTTTTTTTTTTTTTTTCAAAAAGTCGTAAGTATTAATATCTCAATATCCCATTGGTGATTACCAAACCCTAATAGCAAAATTTCAAGTTAGATTGGCGGGATGGAAAACAAGAGTCTTGTCGGCTGCGGGTAAGGAGGTACTGATCAAATCAGTGTTAGAGGTGCTACCAGTCTTCCACATGGCCATAGAGTTAATACCAAACGGAAATCCTGCAAAAAATAATTTCAATTGTGAAAAAATTCTTTTGGAGTAATAAAATCGAGGATAATAATAGATACATGGCATGTGCAAGCTGGGAAAAATTGGTCAAACCTAGAGCTATGGGGGGCTGGCTTTTAGAGACTTGGGATGCCTTAATCAAGCCTTACTCTCGAAAAAACTTTGGAGATTGTGTATAGATGACACAAGTTTGAGAGAAATACGTCCCAAGAACGACGGTGTGGCTGTCTCAAAGAAATAGAGACCTCTCTAATTTCTGGAGTGGGATACTCCAGATCAGACCGATCCTGCAGGATTCGATCATGTGGCGAATTGGAAGGGGGAATAAAATATAGGCCTGTAACAAATAAGCAAAGAAAATTAAAGGTGGCTGACCACATCAACCCAAACACTAAGACATGGGAATTAACCACACTAAGGGAGTTATTCAGTCCAGATCATGCACAAAAAATTAGTGAAATCAGATGCAATTTGCAAGCGAATAAAGAGGGAAATGATAAATTGCAATGGCGGTTTACAAACAGTGGTGAATTTACAGTAAAGGCAGCATACCGATTAACAATCTCGAGAAAAATTAATCCGGGCTCAAACTTCCTACCAACTGACCAATTCACCCATATATGGAAAACTGTCTGGAAAGTACAAAAGGTACCGCCAAAGGTTAAACTATTCATCTGAAAATTTCTAGTTCAAGCATTACCGACTGCCAAAAAACTGAACCACAGATTCCCCCAAATCTCACCTATCTGCACCTTGTGTGGATGTGAAATAGAAACAACTATACATGCTATCTTTACCTGTAAGAAGGCTAGAGAAACCTGGAACTCTTCACCTCTCTCACTCTTCACGCCACATCACACTACTTGCCTCAATAATCCCCAACCTTAACATGGAACTCACTGCAATCCTATTCATCTTTATGTGGGAGCTTTGGAAGGCGCGAAACTCCTACATTTTTAGGCAACAGAATGTTAGTACAGTCGCAATAGTTAAAAATGTAAGAGACGTGTTATTGAATAGAACAGTTAGAGAAGCAGGGTTTAATACCTTGAGTCCCACGTTAGCAATAAAGGAAAGAAGCCCCCAAAACTCAGACCTCAACTGCTGGATTGATTTCTCGACGGACAATTGGGGCAAAGCTGATATTGCTGTTGTAGTTCGAAGCAGAAGTGGGATTATACGCAAGGTGGTCACAAAAATCACCATTGGGAGACGGTTCTTTGTGAGGAGACCTCGTGTAGCAGTGTTGAAGTTGATGGTCACATGAAGTACTGGTGGGCGAATTAGAAGCCTTGGCTACTGCAATGGAAATGATTTCCAAGGAGTATCGATTCAAAACCAATCTTGCCTCTTTCTCACAGACAATGCCGAAGTAGCTAAACTGGTGCAAGAAAGTTCAACTCCCAACGAGCTTCTCTCCCTCTCTCTCGTGTGCATTTTTTTATTTTGTGCCTACAATGGGCCATAACTGGGGCGTTACCGGGCCTAATTATATGGACCGAGCCCTTTTATTTATTTAATTATCATAGAAACAATATTTTTGTTCACAAATTATTCACAGAACAAAAAGAAACTAACAACATTCTTTTTAATATTTTTAGAACAAAAGGAATTAATCTCTTTTATAGAATAAACGAACAACATAAATAATTTTATTAATCAAACAAACTAATTAACTACATATTTTCTTATAAGGTAATGCTAAGTATTTTGAATGCAAAGTGGCAACAAAAAAGAGATGCAACACAATGACTTCTCAGGAGGTTATCCATTTTAGTACTATTCTCGTCGAAACACGCTTAACTACGGAGTTCTGATGGGATCCGGTGCTTTAGTGATGGTATGATCGCGTCTAAGGTAATGCTAAGTATAAAGAAATAATTCCTGACGATTTGGTATAGAAATCTTTGTTACATGCTGTAGTATCACTAATACAATAATGTAAAAAATATTCACACAAGGGAATACACGCGCTTTGCGCGAAATGTTCATAGTCTTTCTTTTGGTTTTGAATTATATTAAAGATAAAAATATCAATTGAAAAAAAAAAAATAAGACACAATGAAATGAGAAATAAATATTTTTATTTTGTATTCTGTTGTAAGTCATGACTATGAAAATGATATCAAACATATGAAATGTTACTGTCAATATTTATAGGATCCACCACATTTTTTAATCTATTATTGGTTACATCTATTTGTTAAGTTTCATTTTTGGATTATTTTTTGCTTTCATATATCTTTTTTATGGAAACTAATGTTTTGTTTATATCATATTTTCTTGTAAATGGAGTGTAAACTTTTTGAACAATTTTATTGGTCATGTCCTAGCTAAAATATGAGCACTTAGATCATAATCTAAGGACTGAAAAAATATCAATGATGTGGCACAATGTGGTCCTGTGGAGCAAGTACTGTAGAAAACTGGTTTCAGAATTATGTATACTAGGAAAATTACCCGCGCTTTGCTGCGGTTTCTAAAATACTTTTATTTCATAATTTAGTTAATTTAAAAAGATCATGCAGGTGAAATTGGAACAGAAACTAATCCAACATAAAAAGAGCATAATAATAATAAAAAACATGCGGCAAAGTATACATATATATATTCTTGGAGATATGTCACTACCATATAATTATAGAAGTAGATACCAAAAGCATGTCATACTACCAAACTATATGTCTCAGAGATGTCATGCACCGACAGATAATTATACAAAGCTAATAAGTTAGAATTCAGAGATTACAATACATCAAAAAGATGTGCTCCGAAGTAATTTCATATAGATAGGCCACTATATCATATATGCTGGTTACCACACCTAAAGTATGAGAAAGAAAAATATTAGATTACAATACATCAAAAAGATGTGCTCTGAAGTAATATAGACAGGCCTCTATATCATATATACTGGTTACCACACCTAAAGTATGAGAAAAAAAAATATTACAGTATTTGAATAAGGGTTTATGGATATTGTTAAAAAAAGATTACCTTTGTTACATTTATTCAGAAAAACTTTCTTCTTCTGGAAATAACACTTTTCTTGTTCACTTCTTTGGGTTCGCAACACTGTCATCAAGAGACCTATGATTGTTGATGAACCATGAAGACAAGTTTGCAACGTGTCAAATGTAAAAAAGTATATACATGTTCAGTGTTGTAATATAAAATAAGCATGACGTTAGCCCAAGATAATAATAAAAAAATGTTTGGACACGGCGGGACACGGCCCGACACGGACGGACACGGATAGGACATGGCTTGGACATGGAGCGATACGGACACGGCAGGGCGGCCCATTTTGATTTTTTGATAAATTGGTTTTTATTAAAGAACCGTTACAGAATTAGTAACGGTTTTTTAATATTAGTAACGTTTTTTTTAAAATTAGTAACGGTTTTTTAAAATCGGTAACGATTTTGGACTATTTAAGCAACGGTTCTTTCATAACAACCGTTACTAATTACACTATTAGTAACGGTTTTTCTGAAAGAACTGTTACAGATTTGCTTAAATAGTCCAAAATCTGTAACGGTTTATTATAAACCGTTACAGATGTGAACTATTTATGCATATTTGTAACGGTTCTTTCATAAAAACCGCTACTAATTACACTATTAGTAACGGTTTTTATGAAAGAACCGTTACAGAATATACGTATCGTATCCGGAGCTTTTTCGAGATTGCCGTATCGCCGTGTCCGTATCGTATCGGATACGATACCAGTATCCGTATCCGTGCAACATAGCTCACATATATGTGCTAGAAAGCAAAAGGAACTTGCAACTTAGAAGGGGAAAATTTGTAGGAACTTAAAAAAAGAAAAAAATTTATGTGCTATACATAAATTATTATTTTAATTTAAGGACACTCTTTGCCAATTTTCATATCAAGAGAGTTTGGGAATAAAATATTTTGTATAACACACAAGTGGATTTACCAAATAACACATCATTTTTATATCGAGAGAGTTTAGAAGAAAAATATTTCAAAAAGACTCTATAGGTTAGCCATACCGAGTACGGAGAAAAAGTATAAAATATCTTTTATTTATTTAAAGAAAAAATATAAGGACAACCAAACCATACCGACTCACTTTATCCTTAAAAAAAAAATTACACACACACATCCGTCAATAGTCAAATCTAATTTCTGATTTTAATCATGTAACTCACTTTTTCTAAATAAATTAATAAAATATGAAATAGAATAATAGATGGAATATATCTAGCAGGAAATATCAAGAAGTTTCATGAAAATTTGGAACCAGCTTTAGAAGGTCGGTAACATCACCAATAAAAAACGAAATGAAAAAAATAAAGAATAAATATGTATAAAAAATATCATGAAACTTCAACAACTTGTAAGACAAACGATAGTTGTATATTATATGCCTTCCTTTTCTCTTTTTTTCTTTCTTCCACCGTCCGTTTTTTTTAATAAAATAATTGTTATTACTTAGTTCTTTTTCTTTTCTTTTTTCGTTTTTCCATTATCTTTTTTTCCCCTTTCGTTTGGTTATAAAACAATAAAATAGTTATAGTTATTGAACCCACATTTTTACTATTACATGTTATTATGAAATCTTAGTTAGTGTTTTCCAAATTTTAATATGTTTTTTATGTGAGAGTACTCATCATTTGCCTGGACAAAAGAGAACTGCATTAACTCTAAATTAATAGAAAAGTGAGGGGTCAAAAACTTAGAATGAAAATAAAAAAGGCTGCCTGCACGACCAGCCATTTATATCATCTGTACTTACATCTTGTCTTCACTCCTCATGTCATCATCTTTTTCCTTCTGTCCATGCACTTACCAGGTCGGATCACATCAGGATCCGACATGGGTTTGGATCCATTTTAATATGTATGGATGAAATAAAGAAAGATTCATGCTATTTGGCATTTGGATCTATTTTAATTTGCATGGATGAAATAAAGAAAGGTTCATGATATTTGGCAATTTTGAGACCATTTTTAAATTTCATATTCAACAACTTCAAATAAACTGCCTTCATGTTTCAACTTGAATCCATTTAAATAATTGTTTTATTTGAAATGTGAAACTGAGATAGGACAGCAGCCCATATCCATATTGTTGGGTCTCGGACGTGCATAACGCAGCGGAAAAAATAAAAAATTTCGTCCAAAACCCATTCCGAGGATCCGTGCGTATCGGTTAAATCAAAGAAATAAATCTTAAAGATACCTTTCGGATTACGCTTAATCTGTGACGCTCAAACCATGCGTGTTGTCCATGCATCTCTAAACCGGTTACCGTCCTAACCGATTTTACGTCCGTCTAGGCCGTCTAGGTCGGATCGTGCGGAAGTCATCTACCGCACACACAATCGGTCTCCACCAAAACTCTCAACAAACCGTTCTCATCTTCTTAGGCCGAATAGATCACAAGCGCCGAAAATACGAACGCCTCTACCGGTATCCACACGAACATTCTTAAAACGGGAAGAAGAACAATATATATGCTAGTAGCTTGTTCTTCTCTTGCACAAGAAAATTCTTTTTCTTTTTCTTATTTTGTCTCACAAAAGATGTATAATTCTCTCATATAATTGCACCCTTTCATTTTGTCATATAAAAGGAAAGCACCCTTTAGTAATTTTGTCACACAAAATGAGAAAGGATATTTTCTCTCCTTTTGTCTCACAAAAGAGAATGAGAAATAATGAGAGAGAGAATCATTTGGTACAATGAATTTGGAGCCCTCTATATCCTTATATAGAGGTGAAGAGTCATGTCTATTCACACTAAAAGATGTGTATGACATCAATCATCATTATCCACATATCATCATCTAGACTCTTCTAGATTCCATGATCTTGTATGCTCATAGTCTTTATATACATATATATCACATCTTATCGCATAAGATGACAATATCTTTTGTGACATTCCTATGCAACTCATCATATAAGTCGCTAGGATTTTCTGCGCCCGTTTCAGTTTGTTCTTTGTGTGTGACCCTGTAGGTTCACTTAATGTTGGCAATAAACTTGACCGTCTATAAATCATGAGCGGACTCTAGCAAGCCATCATGACTACCCAATTTAAGTGAATATCAGTGATCTGATTTACCTAATCAACAATCACATATTTAGTCCCTTTGTCACGCGATATCTATATCGATCATAAGGCATGTAAGACGCCATCCTTATATTAATCGATTAATATTTCTTTATCCCGAATTAAACTGAACAAGAACAAATGACATTAATAACTCTTATTAATTCATTTGAGTATGGCCATACATTTCTTCAGTTCAATTCATCAAGAGGCCTAAAGATAGCTCTCTCATTTATGAGAGGAACAAATCCCGTCTTGATTGCACTCATCCCTCTACATGATTCATTGTATACCTAATTATAACCGTTATGACCACCCGGTTAAAGGCAGTGTTAGATTATATTAAAGTATAAAATTACTCATGCTGGGAACCGAGACAATCTCAGGTCAAAGGACTATAAATACTTTATGTTACAAGAATCGCTAATGACGTAAAACATGTAGCATTCTTATGGCGGGTCAGTTCAGTATATGGTCTCTAACATATACCTATGTTAATGACTTGATAACTATTTATCCATGATCAGTAAAACATGATCATCAGTCAACTAATATACTGGTGTACATTTAATAAATATATATTTATTTATATCCGCAAGTATATTTGTCTCCACAAATATCCTATAAATGACCAGGGACGATTTAGAATAGCATTCATAATACTTTATAGTTTTACTATCAAAGTCACGCACTTTGATGATATAAAGCTGAATTGCATATTCATGGTCTATTTTAATTATATTAAAATAACCTATACGTACATATTATATGAAATATCTTAGAGTAATTATAATGTTTGTTAATTCAATCCGTCAACCTAGGTCACAAACACTTTGGCCTAGGGCATAACACCATCACATATCCATTCAATTCAATTCAATGCATCTCTGAATTTTTCGCATAATTCCTCAATTAAATAAGAGGGTTGTACATGGATGTCATACTTTTCATTTTAATTGTATATATTATATTATATATTTTTTTTTCTTTTTCTTTGTATATTATTATTATTATTATTATTTTTCCTCATGAAGACAAATAATAGTTATCCATTACAATTTTTTTTTTCTAATTGCCTTTATATTTTGCTTATAGGATAATTAAATAAATGTTTATTATTTATTTATTTCATTATCTTTTCCTTTTGTTTGCTTATAAAATAATTAAGTACCTTTAAATTATTTTTTTCTTTTGATTTTATTTTTTTCCATTTTAGTATTTTTCCTATATTATGTATATTTTTTTCTTTTTCTTTGTATATTATTATTATTATTATTATTATTATTATTATTATTATTATTATTATTATTATTTTTCCTCATGAAGACAAATAATAGTTATCCATTACAAATTTTTTTTCTAATTGCCTTTATATTTTTCTTATAGGATAATTAAATAAATGTTTACTATTTATTTTTTTCATTATCTTTTTCCTTTTGTTTGCTTATAAAATAATTAAGTAGCTTTAAATTATTTTTTTCTTTTGATTTTATTTTTTTCCATTTTAGTATTTTTCCTATATTATGTATATTTTTTTCTTTTTCTTTGTATATTATTATTATTATTATTATTATTATTTTTCCTCATGAAGACAAATAATAGTTATCCATTACAATTTTTTTTTTCTAATTGCCTTTATATTTTGCTTATAGGATAATTAAATAAATGTTTATTATTTATTTTTTTCATTATCTTTTTCCTTTTGTTTGCTTATAAAATAATTAAGTAGCTTTAAATTATTTTTTTCTTTTGATTTTATTTTGGATCCATTTTAATATGTATGGATGAAATAAAGAAAGATTCATGCTATTTGGCATTTGGATCTATTCTAATATGAATGGATGAAATAAAGAAAGGTTCATGATATTTGGCAATTTTGAGACCATTTTAAATTTCATATTCAACAACTTCAAATAAACTGCCTTCATGTTTCAACTTGAATCCATTTAAATAATTGTTTTATTTGAAATGTGAAACTGAGATAGGACAGCAGCCCATATCCATATCCATTCAATTCAATTCAATGCATCTTTGAATTTTTCGCATAATTCCTCAATTAAATAAGAGGGTTGTACATGGATGTCATACTTTTCATTTTAATTGTATATATTATATTATATTTTTTTTTTCTTTTTCGTTGTATATTATTATTATTATTATTATTATTATTTTTCCTCATGAAGACAAATAATAGTTATCCATTACAATTTTTTTTTTCTAGTTGCCTTTATATTTTGCTTATAGGATAATTAAATAAATGTTTATTATTTATTTTTTTCATTATCTTTTTCCTTTTGTTTGCTTATAAAATAATTAAGTAGCTTTAAATTATTTTTTTCTTTTGATTTTATTTTTTTCCATTTTAGTATTTTTCCTATATTATGTATATTTTTTTTCTTTTTCTTTGTATATTATTATTATTATTATTATTATTATTATTATTATTATTATTTTTCCTCATGAAGACAAATAATAGTTATCCATTACAATTTTTTTTTCTAATTGCCTTTATATTTTGCTTATAGGATTATTAAATAAATGTTTATTATTTATTTTTTTCATTATCTTTTTCCTTTTGTTTGCTTATAAAATAATTAAGTAGCTTTAAATTATTTTTTTCTTTTGATTTTATTTTGGATCCATTTTAATATGTATGGATGAAATAAAGAAAGATTCATGCTATTTGGCATTTGGATCTATTCTAATATGAATGGATGAAATAAAGAAGGTTCATGATATTTGGCAATTTTGAGACCATTTTTAAATTTCATATTCAACAACTTCAAATAAACTGCCTTCATGTTTCAACTTGAATCCATTTAAATAATTGTTTTATTTGAAATGTGAAACTGAGATAGGACAGCAGCCCATATCCATATCCATTCAATTCAATTCAATGCATCTTTGAATTTTTCGCATAATTCCTCAATTAAATAAGAGGGTTGTACATGGATGTCATACTTTTCATTTTAATTGTATATATTATATTATATATTTTTTTTTCTTTTTCTTTGTATATTATTATTATTATTATTATTATTATTATTATTATTATTATTATTATTATTATTATTATTATTATTATTATTTTTCCTCATGAAGACAAATAATAGTTATCCATTACAATTTTTTTTTCTAATTGCCTTTATATTTTGCTTATAGGATAATTAAATAAATGTTTATTATTTATTTTTTTCATTATCTTTTTCCTTTTGTTTGCTTATAAAATAATTAAGTAGCTTTAAATTATTTTTTCTTTTGATTTTATTTTTTTCCATTTTAGTATTTTTCCTATATTATGTATATTTTTTTCTTTTTCTTTGTATATTATTATTATTATTATTATTATTATTATTATTATTATTATTATTATTTTTCCTCATGAAGACAAATAATAGTTATCCATTACAATTTTTTTTTCTAATTGCCTTTATATTTTGCTTATAGGATAATTAAATAAATGTTTATTATTTATTTTTTTCATTATCTTTTTCCTTTTGTTTGCTTATAAAATAATTAAGTAGCTTTAAATTATTTTTTTCTTTTGATTTTATTTTTTTTCATTTTAGTATTTTTTCCTCATGAAGACAAATAATAGTTGTATATTATATGTCTTCCTTTTTCTCATAAGCGGATGCTAGAATTGGGTGTGTGTGTGGGGGGGGGGGGGGGGGGAGGGGGAATTAATAGATGTCAAAGTAAACATGGAGACTTGGAGTCGTTGTCTTTTTGCCCTCATAAGCGAGTTTCCTTGAGCATTAGTAATTAATAAAATACTTTTTTTTTTAATTCAATCCATATTTATTGGGTTGAGAGAATTAACAAAATACTTTGCACCGTATAAAATTAAGAAGGGAAGGCCTAATTCTTCAATACTAGTCTACAAGATACTTTCATGGCTTGGCTGCATATACATGTGGTGAATTGTGGAGTTGAGTTAGTCAACCTACGTGTGTGAATACCACAATTTACTTTTCCTAAAAATGGGAAAGAAAATCAGAGTTTCTGACGTGAATATAACTTAGCCGTCAAGAAAGCTTATCCATTCTTCATGTGCATTTGGTAGAATTTATTTTTCCATCAGCATCAATGTCAATTGTAGAGGAGGAAAATGGATTTCGATTTAATTGAACTAGGTAATATAGTAGCTTGTTGTAAAACTCAATAAAGTAGCCTCCGTTTTTGTCATTTTATGACAAGGAGAAACAGATTAATACACGCATGCATGAGTAGGGTTTTGTTTTGTGAAAAATTGAACTAGATGCATGAGTTGATAATTCAAAAGGAATTTTTTCCTTTTGATCCTGAATAAAATTTACAGGGTGTTAGTTTTTTTTTTTTTTTTTTTGAATGAATTGAGGACGGTGTTAGTTTTTTGCTAAATCATATAACAATAACATAGTGCTTGTTCGACAGCACCAAAATTGCACGGAATAGAGAAATAACTACTCTATTTCATTTTATTCCAACCGAACACAAGTAGAATAACTTGGAATAGAATCATAGAATAGAGGATTAGTTTATTCCATCTGGAGGATGGAATTACTCTATTCCAGGAAATAGAGTAAATTTGAGACGAAATTGCCCTTTCGTATTCCAATGTCTTCCCCTCTCCTGTACACGTACTACCTCCTCTCCATTCTTTCTCTGTCAGAAATTGATAATACAAAATCAACAAGGATATTTTCATCATTGACATATTTTATATATTTTAACCAACTTTTTTATATTATAAATATTGCCGAATGCACATGGAATAAAATAGAATAGTCGGCTATTCTCTATTTCACTATTTTTCTATTTCATGTGTTGCCGAACGGGTCCATAATGAATAAAGGATTAAAGGGAGCAGATACAGGTGGCAAAAAATGCTGCACCGATTTAATGCCTAGAAAACTATAATCCGTATATACAACAAAATTATATTAAAAAAAAAAGAAATAAGCATTATATTCAAATTTCCAATGAAAAATGACATATAATGCATATTAAATAGTACACATAAATATCAAAATAACGTATTTATATAGATGTATCCTTCTTTTATATGAAGACGGCTATTGATACGTTCATGAATTTCAGAGCTCTTTAAATTAATTTCATTATGCATATAATAAACGATCTAAATTTTTTAAAGAGGTAGCATATAACGTTAATATATGTACTGGATATCTTCCATTGATTATAACATATAAGAGGCTTTGGCTTATTTTAATCATTCATAAAATTATAATTAGTGCATACAAGGACGACTTAATACTAAGTACTTTCGAAAATCAATTAAGTAAATAAATAAATAAATAAATAGGTAAATAATATTAATTTATCCACGAGATCACAAAATTTCATGATCTGTGTAATAAAAAAAGGAATGAAATAGTAAAATTACTGAGTGGCAGAGAATGCAGTCCTCCTGTTATAAATACACCTCTAGCGTCTGGCTGTTACATATCATAAATTAAACTACAAAAAGAATCAATTCCACAAAATGAACACTAAGCTAGTTCTTCTCCTTGTACTTGTCTCTCTTCCTTCACTCACATTCTCTGCGCCCAAGCTAAGCATCATCAATGCAGGCACCCTGAAAAAGTTAGGGAGTGTTCTGGAGAATTTAGATACGTTTTGTAGTCTTTTCCATAATATCTTCAATTGCTCATTAAATGCTCTCACCAGCACCAATCCAGATGATACCTCGGTAGACATCAGCATCGGTGAATACATAGCCACTTTCCAAATTGGAAACCCTCAACAAATGTCTCGCTAATTGTAGACATCACCAAGAACCTCACCTTCATGTTATGCCAACCATGCCAGAGCGATTGTTCAACCGAATCAACGTCAAACATATACGACCGCACTCTCTCAAGCTCATTCTCCAATTACACAAATTCTGGCCAACCTGTAAGTTATACATACACAGATCCTTATGTTACCTCAGAGGGTTTCTTGGCGAGAGACATGGTTTATTACGGCTCCAATTCATCTGTACAATACACTTTCGGATGTGGCGTTCAGAATAAAGGAGATTATGGCTCTGCCTCGGGGTACCTCGGGTTAGGACCTGGGGACTTCTCACCAGCAACTCAACTAGGCATCCAGAATTTTTCCTACTGCCTTGGCCCTGAATTGGATGGGGCCATATACTTTGGCTATGATACAATATCATCGGGCAATTCAACTCTACTCCTTCGTAACAGTCTTGTTCCTCAATATTACTATGTTAATCTAACAGGCATAAAGGTCGGGAACCAAGACCTCGATATACCATCCACGTCAATACTTCCTCAGTCAGATGGCTCAGGTGGTATGTTTATAACCACAACTATCAGCCTGACTTACTTGGAGGAATCGGCTTATAAAGCTACAAAAGATGAGCTCATAAACCAAGTGAATCTGTCGCAAACCGATGGCTCGGAATATGATCTTGACTTATGCTTCGATATATCTGGAGTAGATAACCCATTGGACTCTATACCTCAGTTGACACTCCACCTAAATGGAGCTGATATGGTACCACCAATTGATAACTATTTTGTGTCAGATACAAATGGTACTATTCTCTGCCTAGCGGTGCTTCCTTCTACCGATGTATCTGTGTTGGGAACTTGGATGCAGACAAATTTTATGATGTTTTATGATTTAAATGCCGGCGCCCTTCAGTTCCAGTCATTCAATTGCAGTTCCCTTGACTGAGTTCGAGCCTACGTATGAAATATTTTATCTAGAAGATCAATTATGTATTTCGCAAATAAATCTTTCCTGTTTGTGTGAGCATGTTAGTGAGCATTCAATATTTATTTTCTTTCTTATAGTGTGTTTAATCCTTGAACGGATTATACTGTATATCTTCCATGATAATCAATTATTAGTGAAAAAAAATATAATGTATTGTAGTTTGAATCGAATAAAGAATTGAATATTTTATATAGTTAAAATGATTTGTTGTCAATACAACTTAAATTAAAAAGTTTGAGCTGTTTTTTTTTTAAGCTCAGTAGGCAAAAAAAAAAAAAAACAGCTCAAGAAAAACGTAAATCCTTTATAACAGAAGGAAACTAATGACTTTTAAAACCTCATTTAGTATTTTGCATGTGAGTTTCCAAACATTTAAGTTAACTCGATTTCAGAACCGCTATAAATTCCACAATATCAACCAAATCTCAATATATAACCGAAGGTTACTGCCCTCAAAAAAAGTAATCATAAAGGTTACAAAAAAATAAAACATGGGAAAAACATCTAACAGTATCAATCTCTTTGTCATTGTTATGGGTCTACTTTTGCTTACCAGCGAGTACCAAGCAGAGGCTTCACGGCCTGTTCCTGCCGGCAGGCTGGAGGGTTTGGAGGGTGATATTTGA
Organism: Juncus effusus; assembly: GCA_027726005.1. Lineage (NCBI taxonomy): Eukaryota > Viridiplantae > Streptophyta > Magnoliopsida > Poales > Juncaceae > Juncus > Juncus effusus. Next base: position 10,420,056 of record CM050894.1, on the reverse strand, counting down.
AGATGTAAAAGTGTATCTGAGTCCATGTCCCGGTTAAGAACTCAATTTACTCGTAAGTAAAAAGCATTACAAAAAATTTACCAGTAAATCATGTTTCGCTCACGACATGCATGTCAATTTAATACGAGAAAAGTGAAGATAAAAACAAATGGAGGCAGGATATTCCTTCCAATTATTTGGTCAATACCAGTATGCGTCGTGTGCACATACTTCATTAACATTATCAGTCACGTTATCTCGTATTTTCATTTGAAACAATAAATTGTGTCTTCTATTAACTTACGTGGTTATTTCAAAAGAAGAAAACGTGATTTTTGAAACAATAAATTCATTTTTCACATCCTACATGTACGTTTTGCAACTATTTTTATCAAATAGATCATATTTCCTTAGAGTGTCCTTTACACAAAACAAATATCTCACCGAAGTACATGTGATTGCGAAAAGATAAAAGTGTTGAAAGCAACTTCTCATTAAATAAGGAGAAATTGAATCCCCCTAGACGCTTCGGTTTATCTTCTAATTCAAATTAGTCATATTCTAAGAAAGAGTTGTAGTTAAGTTTTGTCAGGAAAATAACGAAAAATTGCAAGGAAAAACTTCCGGAAATATTCACCTCAAAAATTAGGACTTATCCTTTTTACGTAACAGAAATAGTGATTTTATATGGTGCAAATTGAACCTTCTCATGAAGGAAAATAGATAAAGACTCCCAAGTCTCTAACTTTGATTTTTCTTTTCTTGATTAATTAATTATTTCTCTACATTTGGTTGTCAGTGAATGTAACTCCATCAGTGTTATATTTTTATGCTGTACCAGTGACATATAATGCAATCGTCAGAAATACTTAGCAAGAAAGAAAATGTATGGATGATCTTTTCTTTCCAGATATTTTCCTGGTTCATGCTAACTTGACTCTTCTCACCACGGCATCATTATTAAGGAATTGCTCTTGTTCTCTCCTCTTATTTCTCTTCTCTGGCTAAGGAGTTGTTTGGTTGTTTGTATAAATTTCTATTTCAAGCGGTATAAAACCGACTATTGTATTGTAATGTAAAACCTCTTTTTTATTTTTATTTAATGAAAACACCTCCGTAGGCCTACTGAGATTTCAAAAAAAAAAAAAAAACTGAAACTAGAGTCATAATTCTGCATTAACATTTTGAGTTGTTGCAATTATAATTCAGCTATCCAAACCTAAATAAAGTTACTGGCATAGTATCACGATTGTTTCAATCAATAAGTTTTATTTCACTCGTAACGGTTCAACAAAATTAAAATGTCACAAGAAGACGATAAAGCGGGTTCTATTAACAATGAATTAAAAAGAAATGAATTCTTGATCATGAGGGCTGATCTATATGAAGTAAGAAAGGACACCTTACGTTACGTGTGTATCTAATGTTAATATATCTTATATCAATAAAGCGACGGTGACCGATAGGAATGCCCGACCGGATCCCGATTTCATACGTGGCGATCTCAGATTCCACGTGGGACACAGAAGCTAAACGGAAGAGAAAACCATCGTCCAGTCTATGCCTATCCCTTCCAGATCCGCTCCTAGAAAGCGAAGTTCTCTCTTCTTCTCGACGAGAAGTGTCCTTCCGCTCTCCTCCTCTATTCTGGCAGAGAGATATTCCCATTGCCGTCTTCCTCTCTCTTCTCGCTGCCGCTCTCCGCTGAAACCAGTAAACTGTTAAACATACATTTCTCATTTTTTGTTTTTCTTTTGAGTTTTGAATTAGTACATTTGGCATCGCCTGGGAGTAATTGGGGATTGAATGGTTGAATTTCTTAAGTTGAATTGTGGCGGCTTAAGTGAAATGAGGTTTAATTGCAATACTTTAAGCTTAACTGGTGGAAAAAATGCATGCAATTGAGGGGTTCGTTGTAAGATGGAACCTCTATTGCATATCTAAACTCCTAATTCCAGCATTAGTGTTTAATTGAGGATTAATTGAGCCTAATTAGGCATCATTGTTTGATTGTTTGTCTATAGGTGTATTGACCTCAAATGTCAAAAGAAGGGCTTTATAAAATAATTCAGCAGAGGACATGCAAAATGCAAACTCTGAAGAGAAGTTTTCAACTTCTAAACTACAAGCAAATAATGAATCTTAATGCCTGGTATACTAATATTGTTGTGTTTATTTCATATAAAATTAGATATTGAAATTGGAAGGAGGTACAGTTGCAAAATTGTATTCTAACTTGTGGCTTTGTGCAAATTCCGGGATGTTGTGGTTGCGTCGATAACATAACACGTTTCCAATTTAGAATATTTAGAATACAATGCCCAACTGTCATATAAAACTTTCCTGCATATTCCAAGCTTTAAATCCTAATATTATTATATTACTAATCAACAAATTTGCAAAAAACAAATCCTTCATCATACCTAAATTGCAAAAAAAAAAAAGCCAAAACTTACAAAAATGCCCCTACTAATTCCAATTCAATTTTCAAATCTTTACCAGGTACGCAGGCAACTAATGGCGACATTTACAGCCGCATTTCTGCTCCTTTCTCATACAACACGCTCGCTATATCCTTCTTAGTCCTTTGTCATACTATAGGCAGTCATCTACACATCTATTTGGATAATTTGAAAGCAAAGGTGGATTGACAAAATGAAAACCAAATTCGACCCGATTTACGGATTTTAATTTCTAATAACTTAACCAAATATTAATTTCCTTTTCCAATTTTCTTATTTTATTTATTTACTACAAGGGTTTAATAGGTTGGTAATATGATGTGAAAATTTTAGTTTAAATAGACAATTCAAATCTGATGTCTTTGTTTAGGACTAATGGTCTAGCTCGGTAATTCTGAATTCTGTTATGAAAATTAGTTTCATCCAATTTTAATAACTTTCTTTAGGACCATTCAATAGACAAATCAAATTTGACACACCTCTCTCCTGAGTTGTTTGCAAATTATCAGAAATGTCACAATAGATTATGATAAATGTCATAGCAGAGTCATATCTTGAATTAAACTTTCCTTTTGGCGGGAACTGGGAACTTTACTTTAGGATGTGGAATGACTACAACCATTTCAGGCCTGTTACTAGTATTACTTTTTGAAAAGAACACTTGGGCCTTGAAGTTCTTCAATTTCAAAATCAGAGAAGTTACTAGGAAACTACTGAAACAAGCTTGAGGAATAAGATATATTTGATAAGGACTCAAATATAATGAATGACACACGATGCACACAACTAATGAGAAATCAATCACAAATAAGTCAGCTTAAGTGTGAAAGCAATATATCCTGAAAATGATGGGCAGAATTAGCAATAAAAAATTAAATTTCCGTATTCCACACTGGTAACCTAAAATTAAAACCAATAAAAAATTGAGGGATTAAATTTGAGCTAATTTGATAGTTGAGGAGTCAAAATTGACTTTTCTCTAATTACAATAAATAATAAAATAATGGAGTGAATAAGTCAAGCATGTGTTTATGTAGTTAACCGATCGAGTCACAACTACCCAAAAACAGAGTGATGTCCTTCTGTGTAGGGGTCGCCGTTTATCCGTTTTGAAGGTTCTACATCTTGAGAAAGTTCCATATTCTACACCGGTAACATAGCCGCATAATACAAACTTTTATTTCAAAAGGGATCAAGCTAATGCACTCAATTTCTCTACCAAGTATATTATTTAGTATTAATTTGGAAGAATATATTAGAGAAAATTAAAATGATAGATATTGGTTTTTGGTTTATTTTTGTATGTTTAGAAAGAAGAGGAAAACTTCTTTTATAACAAAAGCGAGGAGGAAACTTCGTCATAGATAATTTATTTTCTAATTATTTCATTCTTAATCATCCTATTAAAATTCCACTTTTATTTTATTCTAGTTGTCATTAAATAATTAACATATAACATATAACATAAATTTTATAATATTATAATATTATTTACAACAACTAAATTGTTATTTGGGAAATACCATATTGCAAACTAAATATTTTAACCACGTCTATGATGTCTTAGTCGTGGAGCCACCAAGGAAAAAACATGTTCTTGTGTTCAAATGGACGATGAGAATCATTCATTGTGATTCACACATCAAATCTAGTTGAAAACTAAAATTTTATTTTATGAATTTATTTATATGTTCATCATGGTGATCACAAATATTAAACATGAACTATCGAATCACATGATGGTGCTAAATTATGATTTGCAAAATTCGTATAAAAAATCCAATTTGTTAACCTTGTACATCAAATGCACAAATATATTTAAATGGAATTTCACAAAGTTAGAGTATCATTTCACTATTAATCGACTAAAAGTTCATTTTACGATGAAATATTTTGTTTTACGTCAGATTCACAATCAAATAGCTATCAAATAAACAAAATTTTACATGCAACATATTTTTAGCAAATAGATTATCATTAAAGGTTCAGAATTCGATTATTTTTATTTTTTTAATAAATTTTTCGGCAGGCTATTTACCTGCTGATCCTTCTAAAAATATAAGGTTCGGAATTGGTATCGTCAAATATTTATTGTATTTAATTATAAGAATGTGCCATTTTTTAATATTTTGATTTTAAAAAGTTTGATATTTTACATTTTAAATATATTTTTATATACATCAGTTGTATGCGTTTCCGAGAAGTATTTAAAAAATAGTTGTTATAATTATTTTGTAGGATCATACGAGTATTAATAGTATTGTACGAGTATCAAGTATTAACAACCACCACTCAATTTTTAAAATATCTGCCGAATTGAGCATTTACACACTATATAATAACCCCAACTAAAGCATCAATAATTCAATATTGAAGCTGCATTATTTCCATTTTTGTCTTGAAAATTCTTGAATGGAAATCACTCAGTCACAAAGGTACGACTCCTTCAACCTTCAAAACTTAATTTAATGCTTAAAATACTTCAAGGTTTCTACTTTTTTTTTATTTTTCTACAGAATTGCAGTAGTGACAGGGGCAAATAAAGGGATTGGACTGGAGATCTGCCGCCAGTTATTAGAAAATGGTGTGAAGGTTGTGGTAACTGCAAGAGATGAGGCCAGGGGTAAAGCAGCTGTGAAGAAACTTCAAGGAGAGGGCAAAGATGTAATTTTCCATCAACTAGATGTATCTGACCCTGCCACCATTGCTTCTTTGAAAGATTTCATACAAAACCAGTTTGGAAGACTTGATATTCTGGTAAATTGATATTTAATTGGCTTGAAAAAATGAAATCTTTTCTCGAAATATTTAAATATGAATTTGTGAACATATAAATAAATAGCCACCAACTCAATATATATATATATATGTATATATATATTATCAAACAATTGGATGATTTTTATAGTAAACCCTTCAATATGGCTTTGTTGTACTGGAGTGTTAATTTCAGTAAGGGAAATAATTTTAGCTTTTTAGGCTTATTCTAATGGCTAACTTTTTACTGAATTAAATTTTTTTATAATGTATTTTTGTGGTATATATTCTTTTTTGTGTTTTAAAACAGCACCCAGTGAAAAACGAATAGATTGCACAATTCATCCAATTTATCATAATTAGTTAGTAATGATTGTTGCCTATATATGTATCAGGTGAACAATGCTGGAATTGGAGGGGTAGAGTTGGAAGCTCGTGCTTTAATTGGTCCCAATCAAGCAGTAACTAATTTGCATTTAGTCTATTTTATGACTACTGTATCTTGTTAACAATTATGCCTCAATAACTCAAATAATCTTTTATTTTTTCACTCTGTTCCATTTGGATAATGTAGGAAAGCGATATAGAGAGTCTTACCCCAGTAATGATACAACCGTATGAAAACGCAAAAGAATGTATCGACATAAATTATTATGGAACGAAGAGAATGTGTGAAGCATTTATTCCTCTTCTTGAACTATCTCAAACTCCAAGTATTGTTAATCTCACTTCATGCTACGGACGGCTCCAAGTAAGAAAAATCTAAACTTTTTACCTTTTTCATGACAACCAGTGAAATAAAATTTTCTTGCATCTTCTCCTATTTGTTTTAGTGCATCCCCGGTGAAGACATTAAGAAAGAAATGCGTGATATTGATAACTTAACAGAAGAAAGATTAAATGAAATTATATGCACATTTTTGAACCATTTCAAAGAAGGAAGGGTTGAAGAAGGCAGTTGGCCTACAGCCTTATCTGCTTATAAAGTTTCCAAAGTTAGTATTTCTGCTTATACGAGAATAATTGCAAAAAAGTACCCCAAAATATGTGTTAACTGCGTTCATCCAGGTTATGTTATAACGGATATGACTTGGAACACCGGTTTATTAACTGTGGAAGAAGGGGCAAAAGGACCTGTTATGTTGGCACTTCTTCCTGATGGTAGACTTTCGGGCCAGTTTTATGAACAAACTGAGCTCTCTTCCTTTGAGTGATTATTTTGATAAAAGGTAGTTTGAGAAAGTTGAATAATATATTCCTAAGAGAGAATTAAATACTTATGATGCAATTTTCATTTGTTGCGGTTGCGGTAAATTTTGTGTGGATAAGCTATTTTCATGATTGTAGAAAACGTTTTCTCCATTATGTAATTGAGTGATATTTTCATGATATTGTGTGATACAATATGAGTTTTTATATGTTGCCCGAGTGATTTATGGACGGTTAGAAGGGTAAATTAGTAATCTCAACACGAGGGGCACTCTTTCCTTTTGTAATCTATTCCTCTCCTCTCCAGTATAATTCCTCTCTCTCCATCCCGCTTCACGCTTTATGCTCAATGGCACTGAAGAAAGGCGATGATGCTTTTCTCGATTTTTAATCTCTATTTGTCTCGTTTTGTTTCTCTGTCCGCTCTCGTGCTAGAAATAAAAAGAGACTGATGAAGAAAAACTATCAAATCTTTAGTTCTTTTTGTGTACTTGAGAATGTTAGTATGTGGGCATGCTTGATGCTTAAAAAAATCCTGAATGAGCTTATATTAGAACTGATATATATTATAATTGAAAATGAGTTATTGAAGTATGAATTTGTATATTGTGTTTTGTGAATTTTTTTTGCTATATGAATTGTGTTGGCCAAAATGTGATATATCTAACACAAATTTATCAAAAAAATTGAAAAAGAAAAATCTAACAAAACTAATAACATAATCTAACAACAATTTATCAAAAAATATAACATAATCCCACAAAATTATAAAAATTCTAACAAAATGTATAACATCCCTCAAATTTCATATTAAAATCTAATTATAACAAATTTTATAATAGATTCTCGCAAAATTCATCTAACAAACTTCATAACAAAAATCTAACAACAAACATCAAACACACAAAACATCAAAACAGAACACCAAGTTTGAAATTTAATAAGATATGAATGATAAGTCCTTTGAAGATTGCGTCGAGCAGTATGCATCTAGGAGAAGCAATCTCGCACCAAAATGTTTTGCCAGAGCCTTCATATGTTTCTTAACATATTTTAGGCCCTACAAAAATAAATAAATAAATAAACAAATATATAAATAAATAAATGAAATTCCTTGCAATTTATGAAATTAACTTGTGTATTTTTTTTTCTCTGAGACTTAGTTTTGAGCCTTTTGACTTGTAAATATAAATAGAGAATTTTACATTAATGTTGAGAAATGCATATTAAACTCAAAATTGTATGTTTAGTTCCTGTGTTTGAGCAGTGACAAATAGGAAGCATTAAAAGCCCCAAAATATGAAATTAGAGATTGCATTTGTACATTGCAATCCTTTGAGTTCCAATTTATACTTCTTTACTAACTAGTTAGAGCACAAACTAGCAGCATGAACATGAAAACTTCACAGATATTAGCATCTTCTAGTGAAGAATAGATACTGGAGAGGTCCCAAACAAGGTTGGGTAAGAGCTTAACTTCTTTATTCCTTGTTATTAAAACAGGGAACTCAATAACATGACTAGAAGTAACCAAATCAAAACTGCGAAGTTCAGACCTATTAAAACAGGAATCAATTAAGCCTGAGTAACCCCAACAATGCGCAAATCAGTCTCAATGAGCCTATACTACAAAATCAACTCCTTATTAGTCCCTAATTAACTCAAATTATGAAATCAACCTCTTATGAATCCCTAATTAACCGAAATTATGTAATCAATCCCTAATTAATCAGAATTATGAAATTAACACCTTATCAGTCCGCAAATTATGAAATGAAACCCTTATCAGTCCCTAATTAAACCAAGCTATGAAATCATCCCAAAATTAGCCCTAATTAACCCTAAATAAATCTAACTCAGACTTAGTCGGTCAAAGCAGTCTCCATCAGACCTCAGTTACATGGAACATCCAAAATCACAATCAGAGAGGAGAGGAGGGAGTACCTGTTCAGAGAGAAGAAAGAGAGTGGTCACGACTTGGAACAACAGCCTTACTACACCAAGTTCCTCTCGTGAGTGGGAGAGAAGATCGACCGTGCGAGCTACTACTGAGAATGAGAAGGAGAACGGTCGAGGAGGGGGGAGAGAGAGAGAGCTGATCGTGATCGCCAAAGGAGAGGGAGAGGAACAGAGCTTTTCTTTCTTCCCATGCGAGAGCTAGAAGAAAAACGGGGGAGAGACGGAGAGTTCTTCCGTTTAATTCTTCGTTCCGATGTGGAAATTAGTGAGCTGCCCCATCAGACGTCGTAAAATGGTCGGTCTGAGTAGCTTTATTGATATTATATATAATACTTCTACTGAGATAGTGAGATGCAAATAATTCAAATGAATTTTGAATACACCCCAGAGCCTTCATATGAAAAAAGAATGCCTTTTTCTCTCTGGAAATACATGTACAAATGATGACCATTATATTTTTCTGAAACGTAAGGAGACGAATTGCCTATTAGAAGAAGAACCGGAGACAAGCTACTGAAGAGGAAATTGTGTGTTTATGATGGCAAGATATCTCTCAGATTCTTTACTCAATAATTTTCTTTTAATTAGCCACTAATTAAGTTAATTAGAATTATGACAAAAGATTTTATTAGAGAAATTTAGGTATTTGATTGGACTAGCCGTTGTAGCTACGTATCTATAAATAACCTCTTATTCTCTCAATTGTAATCAAGCTGAAAATCAATAAAAAAAACAATTCTCTCTTTCTCTCTTTATTATATTTAACATGGTATACAGAGCCATCAAAGGCTAGCGCGGTTAAAAAGATCTATTTTGCTCAGTTGTTTTTTTCTCTCTTTTTTTTTTGCCTTTATTCTCTTTGCATCTTTCACTTCAGTCGACAAATTCCTCTTATTCACAAAATCCCAATTTTTTTTCTTTCTTCAAATTCAACAAAAAAAAATAAAATAAAAAAAATGATAAATAATGGTAGTGAAAATACCTCTACTGAAACAACTCCTCCAATTCAAGCCACCAATTTCTCAAAATTTGTCACCTTTCCTCATCCACTTCCTATTAAACTCGATAAATCAAATTATTTTCTTTGGAAAACCAATATCATACCAGTATTGCGCGCTCATAATCTCATGTCTCATTTTGAACCTCAAAAAAAAACCATCTACACCAGATAGCTCAAATTTATCTGAAAATGATTGGCTCACTCAAGATTCTTTAATTCTAGCTTGGATGTTAGGATCATTGACTGAGTCAGTCTTGATCCAAGTGGTCAATTTACATACCACTCATGAAGTATGGGATATACTCAAACGTACATATTCTTCAACCTCTTTTTCAAATAAAATGGCACTAAAAAGAGAATTAGCCACAATTAAGAAAGGAAATATGTCCTGTTATGTATGCCTCGATATCTCAATATAATATGTTTTCTTTCTAGTAATGTTATTTAGGGAAGGATTAGGCTATGGAAATAAATATTTGGGGAATATTTAGACAATGAAAGGAGGTGGATTCTTTCCATCCTTGCATTATATTGTAGGTAATTGTATCTTTAATTTAGGATATGTATTTTGGTAATTAGTGTAGCTCTCTCCTATGTAAAGAGACCTATAGCTATTGTAATCGTATTCCAATTCTTACAATGTAGTCTCTCAGTTGATTATACGATTTCTCTCTTCTTCTCTAGTTATTTCTCTCATGAGTTCTCTTTCTCTACATCAATATTCTCCCAATTATCCTGACATGTCCTGTCAAGAATATTTCACAAAACTAAAAATCATTGCTGATCAACTACATTTCATGGGGGCACAAGTTGATGAAGATGATCTAGTTATTACAATCCTTGATGGTTTGGGTACTGAATTTGATTCATCAGTAATGGCAATTACCTCTAGACAAGAAACCCTATCGGTTACAGATCTACAAGGAATATTGCTTAATCATGAAAAACGTATTCAAAGATCTCAAACCGTTTCAATGGCAAAATCCGCAAGCTTTAAACCATCAATTACAAACCCAAAACCACAATTCTAGACTACCCAATTCACCGCAAAACCACAATCAATCTAACAGAGGACGAGGTCGTAACAATCGAGGAAGAGGTAGAAACCAGTACACTCAGTTCATCCCTCAGTTCAATCCTCGGTTCTCAACTGTCCGTCAGATTTGCAGTAAGAACAACCACAATGCTGACATTTGCTTCAAATGATTTTTTCATTACACGCTGTTTAACTGTTGGGCCTTTTACTTATTCTAGGCCTAACTAGTAATTTCAGTTTGTTTGGTAAGAATGATTTAGTTCAATAGAAATATTTTGTATGCAGTCTGCCTACAAAATACAGGAAACATCTTGCATATTTCTGTTCCATTTTGCTTCAAATGATTTTAAACTATTCTTGCATATTCATTCTTTTTGCCGTAAATGAATGATTATAGTGAAAGAATGAGACTTCAGAGACTTCCGAGAAAATACAAGCACATGTTATGAATAGTCAGCACTATTTTTGTAACTTCTTATCGATTTTCAAAGTTCAAACTCAAATTGTTCAAAGCACATGTTATGAATAGTCGTTTTCTGTTTATAATGCATGGCCTCTTCATTAACTCAATTTAAAAAAAAAAAAAAAAAAAATATATATATATATATATATATATATATATATATTCAAAGCAAAATAAGGAGAAAAAAAGGACAATGAGATGGGAAGAATTAAAACACCTACCACTTGATATCTCAATATAATTGGTAGTCGCACTAGATTCAAATCAATCATCATCTCTCTCTCTCTTTCTCTCCAATGGAACCCCAAAAGCCCCATGCAGTTTTCCTCCCATTTCCGGCGCCCGGCCACGTCAACCCTCTCATGCAACTCGCAAAACTCCTCCACTTCAGAGGATTTATGGGTTATCATCTTTTTTCGGAGCTTGTTCAGAGAGGGATAGTGCCTTTAAAAAGTAGTGATAATAAACTTAATTTTTATGTTCTACTAGAATTGTAGTTGTTCTTTTTATTTAGTCAAAGAAGGTTGGCTGTACCAATCACGAAAGCCAAAGCTCTAAATCTTGAGACACAACCCGTTTCTCCAATCCTTGCCGCCCAAGTTGCACATCCAAAATTCTACCAAAAAAAAAAACAACTCAAAATTTGCATTAAAAAATTTCATATTTTAAATATAATAATAATTTCACATATTCAAAACCGTACGTACCCATCTTCTTTGAGTAATTCCTCACAAATGCTATCCAAACCGGGCAAAGGTTCCATTTTCTCATCGAAAACCGTGCCAGCTCCGTTCGACTGCATAATAACTTTATCCAACGTACTGTAAAGCGGGTCGGCCTCTAATTGCTTTATCGATAAACTTATCCTCCGTTTTTCCCTAACAAATTAGCAAATAATGCGTAAATAAATTATAAAGAAATAATAATAATATGACTTCTAATTGTTTTATCGACAAACTTATCCTCTGTTTTTCCCTAATAGACTAGTAACTCCCGCCACTATTTAAGATTTAGTTGGTTTTTAGATATAGTACCATTTTTATTTTGTTTCCTTGACTAAGAATTGTTTTTATATTAATGGACTAATTGTTCTTACCCACTTTTAAAATAAAAAAGTTCCTCCTTATTTAATATATGAAGCAAATAATATATAAATACATAAATTTTTTATTCTACCGCTGCAGTTCCTGGGATTTCTTCCTCAGCTGGTTACTTGTCTAATGACACGTTCTATTTTTCGGATGAATGCATTCGAACCTATGGTCTTCGGATGTGGTAGTCAGAATTTTGGTTTTTACGGTAGCGCCTCAGGGTATACCGGTCTAGGACTAGGAAACCTGTCATTAATATCTCAACTAGGTGTGAGTAAATTCTCATATTGTCTCAACTCTGAATCCACTGTGGAGAGTGTCTTCCTTTTCGGCTCCACTCTTTCTAAATTACCCTCCTTTATATTATCTTAACTTCACCGGAATAACGGTTGGTGAACATGAAATCGATGTTCCATCTTTCGCGTTCTTTCAGCCAGCTAATGGCACAGGAGGAATGTTTTTAACCTCCACTTAGCAAGTTTCCTTCCTAGAGGAATCTACTTAATAACGCAACAAGAGATGCATTAATGAGCCAGGTGAACTTGCCACAAACCATTGGATCACTATACGGCCTAGACCTTTTGATATCTGCAGCAGATACTTTAGACTCTATTCCCCAAATGATGCTGCATTTTAATGGTGCCGATATGACACCACCCAAACAGAACTATTTCCTAACAAATGAGGAAAGTACGGTGCTTTGCCTAGGAATAATTCCGATTCAAGGGTTTTCTGTGTTAGGAACATGGATGCAGATGGATATGCAAATATCTATGATATAGGTAATGCTGTGCTTCAGTTCGAGTCGGTCGATTGTGGTATCCTCTGAGCTTATTAATTGCTCAAAAAGATTATATATGTATTTCAATATTTGGTTCATATATCTTTCCTATTTATGTGTGAGAATGTTTGTTTTTTCCTTCGGGCAGTGATATCGACAGGAAAAAGTATTATCTGTTACAGAAAAAATCGACCTAAAATAACTTTTTTATCCCTATTAAATAGATACATATATTATGGAAAAAATCTCAAAATATTACAATAAATTAGAAAAATTTGTATCCTCGCACAACACAATTGGAAAGAAATTTTAGTCATATCAACCTTTAGTAAATTACACCAGCTTGAATTATTTTTCCTCAACCTCCAAAAAAAAAAAGAGTTCTTGTTTATCCTCTCTTCATCCTTTTTTTGTCATAAATAAATCTTGAATTCTTTTTCCTCCTCGTGAAAAGAATATTATCTAAGATATATGAGTCCAAGCAAGTTTATAAGCTAGCAGTATGAGCCAGAGATTAAGAAAGAGATGAATATATAATCTACAATTCCAACCACTCATGTTGCTAATGATATTTTCACTTTCATTGATTTAGTTATTACTATCCTGATTTTATTTTTTTTATGTAACAGTAGTGAGTTTTATATTATTTTTTTCTAATTGTCAAGTTATTTAGTCATGTAGTTGATGGTACGACATTTGTCATTTGTGTTTTAAAAAATGTTATTTGCTTATTTTTTGTATCAAGAAATATTATTAATCTTAATATTTTTTTAATCGCGACTTGAGTTAGACGCTTTTGTAAAAACATTAAGATCTATTTTTCCGTGAAATAACGCTCACGGATTATTTAATAGCGCTAAAAGGAAATGTCAATTATTGCTCATCGATAAAAATTAAATACAAAATTATATTAATGGATTTGGAGGCAACTTATATTCTACTTTCCATAATACATGTGTCTATTTAATAGGAGTACAAATGTCATTTTAAATCGATTTTTTCTGTATTAAATAATATTTTTTCCTGTTGATATCACTACCCTTTCCTTCTATGGTTCGAGTGTCGGTAATGATACCTGTAATATCTATATAAAGCATTAAAGCGAAACAAAACCTCCTTAATTAGTTCCTTCTGCTTGCAAAATATGAGAGTTGAGAGGTACCAAAACCTCATTAAAGTCCGTACCAGTCAGATTCCCCAGTAATTAAGGCAAAGAGAAAACAGTAATGAATTTAAAACTTCCAAAAAAAAATAACCTCTCAGCATCTTAAATTCTTTCACTCCAACACATCAAAATCTATAAATCTCACAGACAACCCAGATCAAGCACAAACTCAAAAAAATCTCATTGTGTAACCATGGGAAAATCATTCAAGAGCATCGATCTCTTTGTCATTGTTATGGGTCTCCTATTGCTTACAAGCGAGTATCAAGCAGAGGCTTCACGGCCTGATCCTGTTCCTAGGGTTTGGAGACTGATATTTGAAAATGTAAAGGCGTATTTAAGTCCATGTCCTGTGTTTGGAGATTGTACACCTAAGCCACCCGCGAGACCCGCGAAGGGAAACCCTAAATGGAGTCGAGGATGTCTTCCGATATTTCAGTGCCGTGGTGATTGATTTGAGTGTGAATCAGCATATGTGATTAATGGATTTTTAGCGGATAGATAGATTAAGAAATTCTAAGGTTTACTGAACGATTGTTTGTGTGAGAGTAAGAGTTATGGGCCAATTTATATTTGTTTATGTGCTAGTTTATTTATCGATCTGATTATTCGAAGTGCCTCATTATTTTTTTTCATTATGTAGCATCGTTATAATGAGCCTATGTGAATGGCTATAACTATTTTTAAAAAAAATTATCCGACAAGGCAAGAAGAAGCCACGCGATATTTTATGGAATTTTGAATAAAATGAAATATCTACTCTCTCACATTTTAGTTTAATCTTTCATTCCACTATTTACATTTTTATTTTACTGAAATTAGATTATCTGCTCATTCACTTATCACCAAATACACCTACTCTAAAAATAGTCAAATTTTCTCGTACAGATAAACATGATCATCAATCTGGGCCTTTAGCAATGAGATGGGCCGAGATGATTATTTTGAAGCTAAACTTGTAAGCTGTAACATCGGCCTTTCTGAATAATACTGTAACATCGGATTAAGATGACATAAGGAAATTCCCAAATATATTGAACCAAACTCTCTACTCTCGATTCCTTTTCTTTAGATAAGCAAGCTTCCAATAGGTTAATATGAATTTGAGCATATCATTTTGCTAGTGGCAATATGCCAATCTTCGCTTGAAAAAAGTTTTGGTCTTCAAAATTAAGATGCTTTACAAAAAAAGTGTACCGCTAACTAATTAAGAACAAATCCATAATTGTTTCTTGAGAAAGACCTATCGGAGAGAGAATTTTTTTTCTTCCTTTTGAAATCTCCCTGGTCTTAGGTTTTTTTTTCTTACATTAATCTGATAATCGAATGAAATATAACTACATAAAGGGGCATTTTGTTTGTTGTGTAGGTGTTTTTTTTTTTTTGAATGCTTTCTTGAGTGTTTTGTACACGTTTCATAAATTCATCTTGATTGAGCACTCCACACAAAAGAAGAAGCATCTCCCTTTTTCCTCTGATAAGAAAAGCACAAGATTCTTACAAGATAAATACAGATGACAAGAAAGGAATTAAGATGTTCTGGTGTTTCATGTATATTATCTTCACATGAATCATTTTTATTTTTCCTCAATTTAAAGCCAAGATCTGCAAAATAAAAGAAATTTTGGATCCATGGCAGAGAAAATTAGTGAAGTGGAAATATTGGTCAAGAAAGGAGATGCGGTGATAAATGTCGAACCTCCATGGATAATCTCCTCAAAGAAAAACTATTGTGATTTGGCCGGCCCTTCCAAAAAGAGGTGTGTGTCTTTTTTTGCCCAAAATACAATTTTTTCAAGGAACAACAATTGATTTACTGAAAATTATGTTTTCATTTATTTATCACCTGTTAGTGACAAAGGAGCAGATGATTTCTGAAATTTTATATGTTTTATTTACCAACGAACCATGCTTAATTTATCACCTGACAATAGTCTTGCAAGAAAGCAGGGAAAACTGCTTTTAACCAAACTTTTAAAAAAAATTGACAGTAATGTAGATGGAGTAAAAACTCAAGACCCTGTGCAAGCTTTGGCGCAGAAACTTCAAGCATTACCCGGTCATCCCCATGACAGCCGCACCGCTACCATCTTTCATATCCCAAATTATAGCAAAGCCTTGAAAACTAATATCGAACCAGAAATGATTTCAATCGGCCCGTACCATCACGGTAAGCACTCCCTTCGGCCCATGGAGAATCATAAGCTCTGGTATCTCCGAGACTTCCTTGCAAGAAACCCTGACATCAGCATGGAGGTCTACCTCCAAGAAATGAGAGCAATGGAGCCACAGGCACGTCAGTGCTACGATGATGTAGTCGAGATGAGCGCTGATGAGTTCTCTTTGATGTTGCTCTTGGATGGCTGCTTTATTCTCGAGTACTTTCGCAAGGTTGAGGATTCAGAGATCGACAAAGTTGTCGATGTAGGTTGGAGTTCAATTGAATTGGACTTCATGAAGATAGAAAATCAGATCCCTTATTCGATCATTCACAAACTAGCTTCCATCCATTATTCCTGTGCCGATCAGAATTATGATGATCACGAGTGCTCCATTTTAAGTTTCATATATAAAAGATTGCTGTGTAAACATGAATTCGTCATGACTAAACCAAAACTTTCTTGTGGCAAAATCCATCATCTGCTCCACCTTTATCAACTATGCATGAAACCACCAAGTAGACCGGACCAAAGTAGTAACTCAGATAACAACCAGTCAATTTCAGTCAAAGCACGGTCGTGTCTCTCTAGGCTTTGGCCCAGTCACTTTTCATTAAAGCACGGTCGTGTCTCTCTCGACTTGGGCCCCAGACACTTTCTGTTAAAGCACGCTCATGTCTCTCTCGGCTTTGGCCCCAGTCATTTTCCGTCCAAGCACGGTCATGTCTCTCTTGGCTTCGGCCCAAGCAAGGGGTTGAGCACAGAAAGCCCGAAATACTATGTAGAATCCCTTCCGCCACGAAGCTCAGTAAGGCAGGTGTAATATTCAAAGGAAAGATCGGTCCACGTGATAAATTTAATATAACCTTTAAGGACGGCGTGATGGAAATACCGTTCCTGCCTATTAACCCGGGTACCAGGACATTGTTTACCAATGTTCTACTATTCGAGCAAGCTCAAGACTTCAGAACTCCTAAGGACTTCACCATTTTCTTGATGATGATGGATCATTTGGTAGACACGAGCGATGATGTGGCCTTACTCGTTCACGCTGGTATTATTATAAACTTTTTGCATGATGATGAAGATGTGGCCATCCTTTTCAACCAGATGGCTGATTTTGCAATGATCGACTTACATAAAAGCTATTACACCGATTTTGTTAAAAAAGTGGTGAACTACATCAATTTACCCTGGCATAGCTACAGGGCGATGTTGCTTCATAAATACTTCGGCAACCCATGGTCTATAATCTCGTTTGTAGCTGCGGTAATATTGATGCTTCTTACTATTACACAAACTGGTTTTGCGATATATCCGGTTGTGCATCCGAAATAATTGTCATAATTATTGGTATGTCGTCTCTCGTTGGTTTATTCTTTCATTTTAGTGCTTGTTTGTTGGTTTGGACTGGATTGGTTGATAGATCACATGTCGTCTTTGTAATATTTTCTTTTATTTAATTGTGGCTCATCTTTGTAATCTTTCTGTTTTCTTTAATTGCTTGATTGTTGGTTTGGGTTTGCTTGGATTATACGAAATCCTGATTCACATTTTTTTCCTTCAGGAAGAATTGGAACTTCAATGTCATTTCCAAATTGGAAGTGGCATTGAGATGTTGGCAGTCAATTGAATTGATAATAAGCACTGAATTTATTCAATCAATGGGTTATATACAACTTTTGTATATTAAAAAGGATTAATTTGTAGAAAAAGGATAAATCCAGACCTGGAGATGTCTCGTATTATCCATGCCAAGCCCCACCGATGACCTGAAGTTCTCTGAGCGGCCATTGAAGAAAGCACCATAAAACCTTTATCTCTTCATCTTCTTCTTCCTTTAATTTTTTCTTTACGCGTTATTTAACTGTTGGGCCTTGTCTGCGGGCCTCATACTTATTCTAGGCCTAATTAGTATTTTCAATTTGTTTGATAAGAATTATTTAGCTCGCTTAAAAAATATTTTGTGTACGCTTCAAAATACAGGAAACATATCGCATATTTCTAGTCCATTTGCTTCCAATGATTTTAAACTATTCTTGCATCTTTATTCTTTTTACCATAAATGAATGATGATAGTGAAAGAATGAAACTTCAGGATGGCCCCACAATGATCTTTGCTAGGAGCAACTCAAGGAACAAGGAACCATTTATTCAACCAGTGTTCATACACTAGATCGGTATGGAAGCTAACTCAAAGAGAAAGCCCAAGCTTCTATAACCTCTTAACTAATGATGACTTTATACAGAATTGGATGAAATCTAGGAAAAAGATGTCTAAAGAAAGAAGAAAGGAATGGGAGACCAGATGGGCGAGGATATGTTGGAATATTTGGAAAGAAAGAAATCAAAAAAATTTCAACAAAAAAAGACGACCGCCACTTATCATTGCTTGCAAGGCATTGGATGAATTGGCAGCATCTTGGTTAGAAAAGTGCTAGGAACTTAGATCCTTTGACTTCAAGGTCCTAATCCTTGGATTTTATCCCCAGGAACTGTAACCCGTTTGTATCTTTTATTTAACTCTTTTTAATATAATTGAATGGTACGCTAATTGCGACCATTCCTTCAAAAAAATAAAAAGAAAGAAAGAGCGAGACTTCAGAGACTTCCGAGAAAATACAAGCATGTGCTATGAATAGTCAGCACTATTTTGGTAACTTCTTATCAATTTTCAAAGTTCAAACTCAAATTGCTCAAAGCACATGTTATGAATAGTCGTTTTCTGTTTATAATGCATGGCCTCTTCATTAACTCAATTTTTTTTTTAAATATATATATATAAGCTTCACTTATCATTATTTTTTTATTCAAGTTTCACTTATTATTAGTTGTCAGTTAAAAAGGAAATATAAAGTTACCATTCAAAAAAAAAAAAGGAAATATAAAGTCAAAGCAAAATTCCCACCCCCCACCCCCCCCCCCCCCCCAAATTCTAGCATCCAAGGGAGGGATTTTAAGAGGCCACGTCATCTCATTTCCGTGACCGTGGGATGGGGTGATGTGGTTTGATATGGACCGTTCGATCGTTTAGAGTTTCTGATATTTTATGGCGGTTTCTGTGTAGTTAGATGGTGTCAGAATATGATTGGTCGAAATTCGGTGTTCTGCGTTCTATCCTGATTTAGTGTGAAATGTCAAATCAAATATTATTAATTATTTTGAAAAATAAACTGTGTAACTTATGTGTTGTGAGTTATAATATCAATAACCGCCAAATACTCGCTACACATAATTCATTCCTAAATAATAATAATTTTTTTTTTAAAATAATGATTTATCAAAAAAAAAGGGCCCACATGTCACTCTCTTTCTCTCTCTCCCTCAAATAAAAAAAAAATAATGATTTCCAAAATAAAAATATAATTAATTATTTTGAAAACTAAACTGTGTAACTTATGTGCTGTGAGTTATAATATCAATAACCACCGAACACTCGCTACACATAATTCATTCCTAAATAATAATAATTTTTTTTTTAAAATAATGATTTATCAAAAAAAAAAAATGGGCCCACATGTCACTCTCTTTCTCTCTCTCCCTCAAATAAAAAAAAATAATGATTTCCAAAATAAATAAAAAAAGGTGGGGCCCTCTTTCTCTCTCTCTCAAATAATTAAAAAAATAAATAAATAATTCATTTTCCAAAAATAAAATGTAGGTTCCATGAGTCTTTCTCTCTCAGATAATTTTTTCCCAATGTTTTATTTCAAAATATGATTTTTTTAGTAGCTCATTTTTTTGTGAAAACATGAAAAATAGAACAAGGATGATGAGATCTTTCATTCAGGATCTCAATTGTTATACTTTCGAACGCACCATTATGTTTTCTCATAATGACTTTCAATATTTCCTGTCTTCAATCAACTTGATTGAATATCACAATGTCAAATGACATTATGACTCATTCCTAAATAAAAATAAAAAAAATAATAATTTATCAAAAAAAAATGCGGGTCTCGTGTGTCACTCCTTTTATCTCTCCCTCAAGTAATTAAAAAAAATAGATTAATAATTTTCAAAAAAAAAAATGTGGGCCCTCTCTTTCTCTCTCCCTAAATAATTAAAAAAAAAGAAAATAAATAAATCATTTCTCAAAAAAAAAAAAAGAATGTGGGCTCCATGTGTGTGACTCTTTCAAAATATGATTTTTCAATAGCTCAATTTAAAAAAAAAATGAAAAATATAACAAGGATGATGAAATCTTTCATCCAAGACCCCAATTGTTATACTTTCGAACGCACCATTATATTTTCTCATAATGACTATTAAAAATAATTTATATAGATTTTTTATGATTATTAATTCATAAGATAAATTTAATGTATTAATTATTAAACAATAAAAATGATAAAAACCGCAGCGGAGCGCAGAAATTCTCCTAATAAGGAGAAAAAAAGGGACAATGAGATGGGAAGAATTAAAACACCTACCACTTGATATCTCAATATAATTGGTAGTCGCACTAGATTCAAATCAATCATCATCTCTCTCTCTTTCTCTCCAATGGAACCCCAAAAGCCCCATGCAGTTTTCCTCCCATTTCCGGCGCCCGGCCACATCAACCCTCTCATGCAACTCGCAAAACTCCTCCACTTCAGAGGATTTATGGGTTATCATCTTTTTTCGGAGCTTGTTCAGAGAGGGATAGTGCCTTTAAAAAGTAGTGATAATTAACTTAATTTTTATGTTCTACTAGAATTGTAGTTGTTCTTTTTATTTAGTCAAAGAAGGTTGGCTGTACCAATCACGAAAGCCAAAGCTCTAAATCTTGAGACACAACCCGTTTCTCCAATCCTTGCCGCCCAAGTTGCACATCCAAAATTCTACCAAAAAAAAAAACAACTCAAAATTTGCATTAAAAAATTTCATATTTTAAATATAATAATAATTTCACATATTCAAAACCGTACGTACCCATCTTCTTTGAGTAATTCCTCACAAATGCTATCCAAACCGGGCAAAGGTTCCATTTTCTCATCGAAAACCGTGCCAGCTCCGTTCGACTGCATAATAACTTTATCCAACGTACTGTAAAGCGGGTCGGCCTCTAATTGCTTTATCGATAAACTTATCCTCCGTTTTTCCCTAACAAATTAGCAAATAATGCGTAAATAAATTATAAAGAAATAATAATAATATGACTTCTAATTGTTTTATCGACAAACTTATCCTCTGTTTTTCCCTAATAGACTAGTAACTCCCGCCACTATTTAAGATTTAGTTGGTTTTTAGATATAGTACCATTTTTATTTTGTTTCCTTGACTAAGAATTGTTTTTATATTAATGGACTAATTGTTCTTACCCACTTTTAAAATAAAAAAGTTCCTCCTTATTTAATATATGAAGCAAATAATATATAAATACATAAATTTTTTATTCTACCGCTGCAGTTCCTGGGATTTCTCTAGAATACCTTCCGCCACGAAGCTCAGTGCGGCAGGTGTAATATTCAAAGCAAAGATCAGTCCACGTGATCAATTTGATATAACCTTTAAGGATGGCGTGATGGAAATACCGTTACTGCCTATTAACCCGGGTACCAAGACATTGCTTACAAATGTTCTAGTATACGAGAAAACTCAACACTTGATTAGAGCTTCACCATTTTCTTGATGATGATGGATCATTTGGTAGACACGAGCGATGATGTGGCCTTACTCGTTCACGCTGGTATTATTATAAACTTTTTGCATGATGATGAAGATGTGGCCATCCTTTTCCACCAGATGGCTGATTTTGGAATGATCGACTTACATAATAGCTATTACATCGATTTTGTTAAAAAAGTGGTGAACTACATCAATTCACCCTGGCATGGCTACAGGGCGATCTGGCATAGCTACAAGGTGATGTTGGTTCGTAATTACTTCGGCAACCCATGGTCTATAATCTCATTTGTAGCTGCGGTCATAGTGATGCTTCTTACTGTTACACAAACTGGTTTTACGATATATCCGGTTGTGCATCCGAAATAATTGTCGTAATTATTGGTGTGTCGTCTCTCGTCAGTTTATTCTTTCATTTTGGTGCTTGTTTGTTGGCTTGGACTTGATTGGTTGATAGGTCACATGTCGTCTTTGTAATATTTTTCTTTCATTTAATTGTGGCTCGTCTTTGTAATCTTTCTATTTTCTTTAATAGCTTGATTGTTGGGTTGGGTTTGCTTGGATTGTACAAAATCCTGATTCTTTTTTCCTGAGACATTTTTTTCCTTCAGGAAGAATTGGAACTTCGATGTCATTTTCAAATTGGAGTGACATTGAGATGTTGGCAGTCGATTGAATTGATAATAAGCACTGAATTTATTCAATCAATGGGTTATATACAACTTTTGTATATTAAAAAGGATTACTTTGTAGAAAAAGGATAAATCTGGACCTGGAGATATCTAGTATTATCCATGCCAAGCCCACTGATGACCTGAAGTTCTCTGATCGGCCATTGAAGAAAGCACCATAAAACCTTAATATCTCTTCATCTTCTTCTTCCTTCAATTTTTTCATTACACGCTGCTTAACTGTTGGGCCTTTTACTTATTCTAGGCCTAACTAGTAATTTCAGTTTGTTTGGTAAGAATGATTTAGTTCAATAGAAATATTTTGTATGCAGTCTGCCTACAAAATACAGGAAACATCTTGCATATTTCTGTTCCATTTTGCTTCAAATGATTTTAAACTATTCTTGCATATTCATTCTTTTTGCCGTAAATGAATGATTATAGTGAAAGAATGAGACTTCAGAGACTTCAGAGAAAATACAAGCACATGTTATGAATAGTCAGCACTATTTTTGTAACTTCTTATCGATTTTCAAAGTTCAAACTCAAATTGTTCAAAGCACATGTTATGAATAGTCGTTTTCTGTTTATAATGCATGGCCTCTTCATTAACTCAATTTAAAAAAATATATATATATATATATTTATATATATATATATATATATATATATATATATATATATATATAGTCAAAGCAAAATAAGGAGAAAAAAAGGACAATGAGATGGGAAGAATTAATACACCTACCACTTGATATCTCAATATAATTGGTAGTCGCACTAGATTCAAATCAATCATCATCTCTCTCTCTCTCTTTCTCTCCAATGGAACCCCAAAAGCCCCATGCAGTTTTCCTCCCATTTCCGGCGCCCGGCCACATCAACCCTCTCATGCAACTCGCAAAACTCCTCCACTTCAGAGGCTTCAACATCACGTTCGTCTACACCGAATGGTACCACCGCCGTCTCGTTCAAGCCAAAGGACTCAACTACCTCCAAGACAAACCCGGCTTTCAATTCAAATGCTTGCCTGACAATATATCAGAAGATGTAAAGGTACAAGACATCGGCTCGCTTTGCACGCTCACTCAAAACGGTTGTACCGAGTCGTTTAAGGTTATGTTAAAGCAGCTCATGAATGAATCACCACCAGCGAGTTGTGTTGTTTCTGATGGAGTTATGACTTTGGCGATGCATGCGGCCAACGAAGTTGGCTTGCCTGAGGCGCAGTTTTTTACCGCATCGGCTTGTGGGTTCATGGGTTATCATCTTTTTTCGGAGCTTGTTCAGAGAGGGATAGTGCCTTTAAAAGGTTGTGATAATTAACTTAATTTTTATATTCTACTAAATTTGTAGTTGTTCTTTTTATTTAGTCAAAGAAGGTTGGCTGTACCAATCATTGAAAGAATTTCTTTTTTTTTGGAAAATAAAGCCCTAATGATTTTTTGTTATCCTTGGGGTCAAATAAAAAAATCAATTTCATTTTTTGTTAAGTGTAATGTATGACCAAACAACAAACTTAAACGTATCCAGTTTTAATTAGACTTGAAAATTATTTTGACTGCCAGTCAACATTATTTTTGCATCTTTCTTTTCATAATTTTCAGATCCAAACTACGAGGAAAGTGGATTCCTTGAAACTCCTCTAGAGTGGGTACAAGGAATGAAGGGGATAAGGCTCAAGGATTTGCCTTCATTTTGCCACACAACTGACCCAAATGATAAGATGCTCAATTACTCAATTCAACAAATGAATAATTGTTCCAAATCAGGAGCAATAATTATCAACACCTTTTATGAATTGGAGAATGATGTGATTAATGCGTTGGCCTTGCATTACCCTCCGATTTACACCATTGGCCCTTTGTCCAACCTAATAGGTAGTCGTGAAAAAAAAATATCATTTTTCAAAATATATAAAAATGTAGAAAATTCTTATTTTTTTCATCATTTTTTGTTGTCTTGATACCTGTAAACATTTTCTGTAAGCAAAACATAACTATTGGCTCATATTTTAGTAATCTTGTTACATATCATTGTGGATTATAATGCAGGAATAAGTATAAAATAAACTTAATTACAGATAAACATTTGGGAGGCAATTCTGAAGACATGAGCATATTTGAAGAGAACAAAGAATGTCTAACCTGGCTAGACAAAAAAGCACCAAACTCAGTAGTTTATGTAAATTTCGGAAGCATCGCACATATGACTAAGGACCAAACACATGAATACGCATGGGGACTCGTGAAATGCGGGTTTGATTTCTTGTGGGTGCTTCGGCCAGATGTTGTGAGAGGAGAAGAAATTGATTTGGGGCAAGAATTTTTTGAGGAGATAAAAGAGAGAGGCTTGGTTGTGACTTGGTGCCCTCAAGAGATGGTGCTGAAACACCCTTCTTTGGGTTTGTTTGTGACTCATACTGGGTGGAATTCTTTGTTGGAGACAATTGTTGGAGGTAAAAAAAATTCTGATTGGAATAGTTCGTCTTACTATATCAATAATTTCACTAATCTATAAAGACAATTTTACTCCATAGAGAATTTGCACCTAGATAATTAAATAGATAATTTTAATTTACAAAATATATATTTTTACATGAGACTCAGTATAACTGATGCAGTAGAACTATTTCGATCTCTCTTAATAAACGACCCAAGACTTTGTTCAGAAAGATATGGAGAGCTTTATCGTCTCTCGTGTGACTCTATTAATCAAGGTCTAGTTACAAACAAACAATTATTGGTAATAGTTGTTTAAAACAACCTAAGACCATTAATTGATCAAATATATTTAACAAACAAGATTGGACTAATCATCTCACACAATCATAACATAAATAACTATTAGTAAATTTTACATCTTACATTCAAAACAAAATTAATATTTGTCATAATCGCAGGTGTTCCGATTCTTTGTTGGCCAATAATTGCAGAACAATTAACAAACTGCCAACAAGTTTGCACAGTTTGGAAAAACGGAATGGAGATGGACAAAGAGGCGAAGAGCGACAAGGTGGCGGAGCTCATACAAGAGATGATGGTTGGTAATTCAAGCGAGGAGAAGAGAAAAATGGCGGTTGAGTGGAAAAGAAAGGCTGAAGAAGCAACAAGTGAAACTGGTTCTTCTTCACTTAGTTTGGAGAAATTGATCAAACATGTTTTCCTTGCTGAAAAGTGAAAAGTGACTAATAAATAATAGGGCCCTATAATAGTATGATTTTTGGGGTCATTTTTTATTAGTATTATTTTATAGAAGTTATTGCATCTATATTTTGGACCAATTGGAAATTGACAAATTTTAAGAACGTAATATATAGAAGGAGACTCGTAAGAATTGTTGCTATGCCACGTGTCTAGCACGTCATCTAGTTACCCTTGCTTTCTTTTGACACGTTTCATCCTTTTCTCCTTATCTTAAAAAAATGGAGCAGAAAAGCATAAAACAAATCAACACCCAACAAAATAATAAATTAAAGAACTGCAAAAAATCCCATAAATCATGGAAACACAAGAAAGGAAACAAACGGAAATAGAAGAAATCCAAGAAGAAGAACAAGAGGAAGAGCTAGACACCACCACCTCCAACAAGAAGAACAAAACATGGTTTAAGTGGGTGGGCCCCACTGTCAGAAAAGCAACAATTGCCAGCGTGGCAGCTTTAGCAGCTCCAGTTGTAATTCCTCCTGTGATTTTTCTGACGACGGTTGGTGGAGCTTTATGCGTACCATTCGGAGTTTATCTCGGTACGGTTGCATTGACTGATAAGTTTATGAGTTATATATTTCCGGCGAAATTAGGGTTTGATGAAGAAAGTTTGAGTTTTGAGTTCCAAGATGAAGATGGAGAAAGTGAAGATTATCAGGTTTATTTTATTTATTTTGTTAGTATACTCTATATAACTTGTATATCACTAAGGCAGTAAGGCTATAACATTAGCAAAAACAAAAATCTTGGGGAAGTGGATAGTTGAGGGACCTAAATGTAAATTGTGTGAAACTTGAGGGACCATTGTTGTAATTTCATCATACTATTTCTGTCTTAAATCATAATTGATTGTGAAAAACAGGTAGCAGTATATACTGAGGAGGAAGCAGAGAGACAAATTGAGATAATACGAGCAATAATTGGATACAAAGCTACAACACAGCCTTCAATTGTAGATGAATTGCGCGCAATAGTTCATTCAATAGGCGTCATACCGCCTTTCTCTTTGAAGGAACATACAAGCCTCGATGAAATAAGCTCTACAATCCATCTCTTAAAAGCCTTGATTGGTGTAAAATGAGAGAATGTTTATGTTTGTATTTGTTTCATGGGATTGGTTTGTCTGTCTTGTATGAATATCTAATAAGTACCTATTAGGTATTGATTTATCTTGATATAACATGTATCATTTCGTGTACATATTATTTTATCCAAAAAAGAGATCAAAAGGGGATGAAATACAATGTTAGCTTATTGTATTTTTAACTAAGGAACTCGCTCTAAAATGTGTTGCACTGCCTTCTTTATACCGTCTTGATCAAGCGTAGTTGTCAAGTACACTTCTTGAACCTACAAAAGAAGAAAAAATGATTTAGCATAAATAATACAATTTTTTAATTTACCATTTAAAACGAGTCATGAAAAAACTGATAAAAATGTCTCATACCTGTCTACCCGCTCGAGCAAGGAGGGTAAACTGATTATCCTTAACTGGTACCTAAAAACAAAATAAATATAAATACAGCCACCAAAAACAATTAATTCTACTTTATAAAAAAAAGTAATGTTAAATAAGTTTTATACATTTGAAAGCCAAAGCTCTAAATCTTGAGACACAACCCGTTTCTCCAATCCTTGCCGCCCAAGTTGCACATCCAAAATTCTACAAAAAAAAAACAACTCAAAATTTGCATAAAAAAATTTCATATTTTAAATATCAATAAATAATAATTTCACATATTCAAAACCGTACATACCCATCTTCTTTGAGTAATTCCTCACAAATGCTATCCAAACCGGGCAAAGGTTCCATTTTCTCATCGAAAACCGCGCCAGCTCCGTTCGATTGCATAATAACTTTATCCAACGTGCTGTAAAGCGGGTCGGCCTCTAATTGCTTTATCGACAAACTTATCCTCTGTTTTTCCCTAACAAATTAGCAAATAATGCGTAAATAAATTATAAAGAAATAATAATATGACTTCTAATTGTTTTATCGACAAACTTATCCTCTGTTTTTCCCTAATAGACTAGTAAATAATTAGCAAATAAAATATAAAGAGATAATAATAAGGCATCTAGTTACTTTATTCACAGACTTATCCTCCATTTTTTCTTAATAAATTAGCAAATTGTTGGTAAATAAATAGAAAAGAGACAGTAATAGGTAAAAATGGAGTTTGACTCTGACTTACTGGTCAACGCCAAGAACTTTGACTTTGACTTTTTCTCCTTCTGTGAGAATATCTCTCAGGTCTTGTATCAAATCCCATGATGCTTCTGATATGTGGACCAATCCTGTCAGGCGATATACACCTGTCAAAACAACAAAACAATCAATATTTATTTAAAATTTTAAATCAGTGGAATTTAATTTGTTGTAGTTTTATGAAATAAAGAAAAGGGAAATAAATACCGTCAGGGAAAAGGAGATGAATAAATGCACCGTAATCTTCAAATGAGCCGACTATTCCTTCCATAGTAGAATCTACTTCGATTTGGCTTGAATATTTCTCAAAACTCGCCGATTTTTCTGATAAAATTAGGGATCTTGTTTGTTCATTTGCATCTGATACCTGCATAATTATTAAACCAGCATTATTTCATTTCTTCTCTTTTCAAAATAGACCTTGCATAATCTTTCAAGGGTATTCATGACATTTTGATAATTTGTATGGGTAAATATGAAATTATTACTGATAAAATGGAGAATAGGATAAGAGTATTTTATTTATGGGCTCATATACACGGCCCCCTACTAAAATCCCCCATTTGTCCTCTCTCACTGTCAAACGGGCTCCACATGCTGTCAAATGGGCCCGTTTAACACCTATTTGACAGTGGGTCTCATTTGACAGTGTCATATTTGTCAGTTGGAGAGATTAATTTGGGGGCCAAATATACTTTCCCTTTATTTATTACCTTAACAAAAATAGAAGTGCCTACTAAATCTTTCGCCCTTTCCGTAATCCGTCTTGGCGGATCTACAACAAAAAATAAAACAAAACAAACAATTACTAAAAATAAATCCCACTTAAAATATACAAATACAAAGACAATTTACTTATCACGTAAAATTAATTATTAAAGAAAAGAAATACCTCTGACGAAACGGACTTGGTCTACAAGAGGATAAGGAACGAAAGCCGTAAGAGAGAAAAATCTCATCAAAAGGCCTCCATTGTTAAACCCTTCCACTTTTCCTTCATATATCGTTCCGTCTTTTTTGTACGCTCGCGCCGTTTCCCAGTCGGCCGAAATCTACTTCTTCATATAAAACCACAATATACTTCATCATGACAAGATACAAATGGAAACATCTTCAAAATTTAGTTGGTACTTATCAAAACCAAGTTTTTTAATCTTTTTCCTCTTTCGGACAGGGGCATTATTATAATTTAGTGAAACTACAAGGGCATGCAAATATTGTAAGAGGGAGGAGGCATACATACCTGAGCCTGTCTCGCCTCCTCCGTGGCGCTCTCAGAGGCCGCCACGTCCTCGGCGGGGCCGAGTCGGGAAGCCAACCTCGGTCTGGTGAGAGAGCGTGCAGAAATGCGGTGAGAGAAGCTGAGAGAGGGAGTCTTCACGCCGGAGAGGGAAGAGGGGTTGTCGGAGACGGAGGGGAGGCGGGAGAGGAAGGAGATTGCTCCGGTGGAGGAAAGAGAGGAAACCATTTGCGTGAGTTTGTGGAGACGAGTGAGAGAGAGAGGGAAGGATATTTGAAGAGCGGGTGTGGTGGTGAGCAGAGTGGATATTGTATTTGAGAGGTTTATGGTTCTTGCGTCGTGCGCCAAGTTCAGCGAGAAATGGTGGAAGTGATTTTATTATCCTGTTTCATCTCCATTTTGAAATAAACTGGAGGTATCTCATAGAGATTTGAGTCTTGATCAAAAGCCTGCTGGTTGGCTGGGAATGGGCATTTTGGGCTTGTTGAGTTCTTTTCGGCATAAAAAGTTGATATGTTAAAACTTACACTGTTATATCGGGGAAAATTCTTCTGTCAGGCTGAGATGCATGATTTATCTCGTTTAACTAGTAGATCAGCAAAGTTGGATCAATGAAATATTGTACAAATATTTTAGGAGAGTCAAATATATAAAAATTATATGTATTTCTAATTTTTTTTCACTAAATTACTACTAATAATACTTTATCAAAACTTTTGAAGGAGATAATGCATGGACCCATCTGTTCCTATAAAACTATATCTTTGATGGCACATGGTTATAATTACATAAAACATAATTAATGTCTTTTAAGAGAGGATAACTGACTTCATGGTCGTCTGAGCTAAAAAATGATTGGACTTATCGTACTAAATCCGTCGCTATTGCTCAATAGTTTTAGTTTTTTTTCCTGAGGAAAATAGTTTTAGTTGTTAAATAGAGTGATGCTAAGGTAACCTTTGGTCATACATTATCACGTTCATCTTTTTTCAATTTAATAGTGATCCTATAGATGACTTTTAGGCGTGAATTACCACGTTCATATTTCAAATTTGTGAGAGGCTTCTTAGAAGTACCCAAAGAAGAGAAATTATTGATTGGCCCACTTTCATGCATTTAATGTATATAATTATTTCTATTTTAATGAAATATCACTGTTTTAAAATAATTAAATTTTACTACTTAGTAATGATAAAATATTAGTAGAACATTGACCCACATTCTCTTTTATAACACTTCAGTTTGGTTTTAATGTCAAAGGAAAGAAAAAACACCAGTTTGCTTGAAGCAAAGAAGAACCGTTCGATCTAAGGTTTGCTGCTTCACTATCTTATTGTTTCGAAATCGCCTTTCCCGTTGGCGGTATTTTTTTTCATACTTGATTCTCATAGTAAAAAAACAGGTGCAGCCAACAGGAATGACGATTCCCTAGTTTCGCCACCCTTATCGGTGAAATCAGAACAATTACTGCCAATAACAACATTTTGGAAGATTTAAGGGTATATATGAATCATTTTTCTTTTAATTCAATAAAATCGTCCTCTTTTTTTTTCTATTTTTTTAGTTTTATAATTATCAATAGATTTACCATAAATATCCTAGGATTCAGCACCACTTTTATCAAGGCGTTCTAGAAACCTAGTTGTAAAACAACCTCTATAATATTTGTTATGAAACAAACGGCTTTTTAACAAGACGTTCCAAAACCTAGATTTTAAGAAAGCCTCTATAATATTGCTAGGGAAAAAAAGAAAGTTTCGAGGTTTATAGGTTTTACTTCAAATTGAGTTGGGTTCAGATTAAGTTGAGATCAGGTTAATTTTGAGTCAGATCATTTTGGGTTGTGTATCACTGATCATTGGGTCCGAGGTGCCATATTTCGGGTCCAGTTCATGGATCGGGTTGGGATTCAGGTCATTTGGGTACCAATTGGAAGTTGTATGTTAATTTCGGTAGTTAGAGATTAGAAGTATTACCCGCACTACCCCATTACAAAAATATGATACAATTAATTTCTCTAATTAACAACATGTGCAGAACTCAACTCGGCCTCCTTCAACCTATGGCTGAGATTACACATCAGATCGAGATTACAGAAATGGAAGTGTCTATAGAAATAGAAAATGATGCCCTAGCAAGGTCAATGAGCGAAAAACTCAAAAAGTTTCCAAGAAATCATGGCGAGCGCGGACCCATCACTATATTCAGAGTGCCTGAATACATTAGGAACAAAATAAGGAGCTATACGAGCCCCAGATCGTCTCAATGGACCTTATCACCATGGGGCTGTGAGGCTTCGGGCCATGGAAGAGCAAAAATGGATATATCTTGGAGACTTGCTATCTAGATCAAGACAAGCTCCTACCTTGGTTTCACTCGTAAAAAGCATGAGAGCTTTAGAGGATGAAACACGAAAGGCCTACAGCGAGAGCTTCTCTTTTAGCAGTGATGAATTTGTCGAGATGATGGTACTTGATGGTTGCTTTATTATCGAGTTTCTCCTCAAGTCATCTACTGGCAAGGCAAATGCTATGTGGGTCATTTCTTTAGGGAACTCGGATTTGTTCTTGTTAGAGAATCAGATACCATTCTTTATCATCTCTAGGTTGTATTCCATCCTTCAACTCCACCATCTCCACAAACTTCATCTTAACAACCTTCTCTCTCACTTTATGTTTAATGACAGTAGCAAAAAACTCAACCTTCCAAATGAGGGCAATATTTACCACCTGGTTCATCTTCATTATGACTGGTTTGCGCCGAAGTGCACCTCTACCAGTGTACGTAGAGTTAATCCACAATCTATATTTCAGAGGTGTTTCAGTTGTGTTGATAAATACAGTACCTCAATACAATTGTGTTTCAATTTTGTTTTAAAGCCTATCTTAGAGCAAAAAAAATCCAATTTCACCTAGTGGCCGGACTAAACGTAGTTTTTAAGCATGATTATCATTAAATTAAGCAAGCTACTACCCTATACTCATTTCTCAATAATTTTGTCCAAACGATTGGGCGAAATTTTTCATTTCATCCAGTAAATGAACAAAAACACTAGTTTTACAAACAAAGTTGAAAATCTATTTCCTAAAATAAATTTCTCTAACATCTATTTTAAAAAATAGTGTAAAAAAAAATCACAAGAACTCTCAACAAAAACAAAAAAGAAAACTACAACAAAAAGAGAGCTTGACAATCAAAATCCATCAGCAAAACGTAATCCTGACATGAGCATTACGACTGCAGTGACCGAACTCCATTTCCCACCATCTCTCCCAGCAGCCAATCAAATTCAAGTCAACTACTTCCCTTATCTACCACCTCCTCACATTCCTACCCAACCATGTAACGAGTCATAATTACACGATAAAAAATTTACGGAAAATCAGGAGAGAGGTAGCCGAAATTTGCGATATAAATTAACACATTATCAAACAGGTCCATTAAAAGTATAGAAATTGAAAAGGAGCATGAGGCTTATAAATACGAGGCTCTTCCACAGTTTCTCCCCACTTCTATTCACAAAAACAAACCAAATCACAACAACCGATAAATTTTCTCTTCTGCACAAAACTCGAATCAGCAGTTCGATTTTCATGGCTTCTTCTACTTCTTCTACAGAGGTTAAGAAACCGAGGAAAGTTGTGAAGAAGCTTCTCGCTGAGTTGCAAAATGAAGGGGTTGGAGCCAAAGTCAGAAGAAGCATTGGAAGGTAATTGTTTAACTTGGGGCTCTTTTTTTTTTTTTTTTTTTTTTTTTTTTTTTGTAAATGTGCGAAATTAATTGATTGATTATATTTGGGAAATGTTGAATTAATATTGGTTTGTGTGAATATCAGGCCAGAGCTTAAGAGCTTGGATCCGTTCCTTCTTCTAGATGCATTTGAAGGTGAGTTTAAATGCGTATTTTATGGGTTTTTGATATTCTTTTTAAATATAATTTTACTTCAGTTCTTAATATTTTCATTTTATGCAGTTTCACCCCCGGCTGGATTTCCAGATCATCCTCATAGAGGTAAGTCTCTGTTTTTCCAAAAAATCCACCCATTTAATTTAAAATAAATATCTGCTTATTTTATTTACCTTATTTTTGCAGGTTTTGAGACTGTTACGTACATGTTAGAGGTACTGTTTATATTACCAACAATATTTGAAAACTAATTTTAGGATAAAAATTAAAAAAGTTGAAATATTTCATGCTCATAAACTGTTTGTTAAAATGCCTTTGTTAAAATAGGGAGCCTTTACTCACCAAGACTTTGCTGGACACAAAGGCACCATTCAAGCTGGAGATGTCCAGGTAAATTTTAATTAAATTTCTATAATTTCATATCTGTATCAAATCGTAACATAATTTAATTTTAATTAAACTTTTTTTGAACTTCTAATTTTAGTGGATGACAGCTGGTCGCGGTATAGTCCACTCAGAAATGCCAGCTGGACAAGGCGTACAAAAAGGACTCCAATTATGGATTAATCTATCCTCTAAAGACAAAATGTACTCACCATTTCTCCAAAACAGAACATTTTTAAAAATAATTACCATATTTTTACTGAATAAAATATTTTATCCTTTTTTTTTTAAATTGCAGGATTGAGCCAAGGTACCAAGAATTGCAGAGCAAGGACATAACACAGGCAGAAAAAGACGGAGTCTTCGTCCGAATAATTGCAGGGGAAGCATTCGGGGCCCGCTCGCCGGTTTACACTCGTACCCCTACACTTTACATGGACTTCACTCTCCAGCCTGGGTCCCACTTAACACAACCAATCCCATCATCCTGGAACTCTTTCGCGTATATCATAAAAGGCGAGGGCGTTTTTACAAAAGAGGACGCTTCGCCCATTAAGAGTCATCATTGTATTGTGTTTGGGGAGGGAGATGGAGTCGAGGTGTGGAATAAAGGAGAGGGTGCTTTGAGATTCGTGCTGGTGGGAGGAGAGCCGTTGGATGAGCCTGTGGTGCAGCACGGGCCGTTCGTTATGAACACGAGGGCTGAGATTGTGCAGGCGATGGAGGATTATAGAATGGGGAGGAATGGGTTTGAGAGGGCGAGGAACTGGGAGTCTGATATGTGAGTGGGTTTGATTGGTTTGTTGGGGGATTTGGGTTTTGATTGTGATTGTGTTGGGTTTCGATTTCTTTTGTTATATTTGGAATAAAAGTTGTTCAATATGTGATTGAAAGTTAAACGATTTATTTAGTCAATTTGTAAAGTTGAATGACGTATACGGGAATTACCCAAAGCAATGTATGCCATTATTCTTTTTAGATTACAAAAAGTGAAAAGTAGAAGTATTTTATTATTTCAAAATAAGGAATAAGTTCACAAATGGAAGTTACATACTAAATAGCAATTGCATGATAAAATACTAAACATACCTGAAAAATGAAATAACAATAAACTAATGAAAAAAAAGAATAGCGACAAATAAAAAAACTTAAACTCAAAACCAAACTAAAGATACAAAGAGCAATTCAACTAAAATTAATCAATGGGGAGGACGGAAGTAGGCGAATACCGAGAAGAATGATTGAATGAAGGAAAATATCAACAAAATTATGGCAGCAATAAAGGAGAGAATTGCCCATGGATTGTGGAAGTAATCTCGCACCAATTTAGCTCGATTTCTGTGCCATGTTGAATCACAATAATCTCTCACTCGGTAAAATAGACCAGCGAGGTAGTGATCATCATAATCGAGCGTAGCACACTCGCAAATTTGGTTGAAAAAAGACGCCGCCTCTTCTGCACTTGGTAACATATTATGTAAGATATCACATTCCTCAAGGATCTCAATATCAGAGGGTGTGTTAATGAGCATGTCCATGAGAGTAGCAAAGCTTGTCAGATTTTTCTCTGTAGACCTATCACTTTGTTCAAAGGCGATGAGATTGAGGAAAAGACGCTTTCTACTATTGTCTATCAGAACGGATGGAAGTTCCAGGATACCTTCTTCAAAGGTGACGTGAAACATGTTATCGGGTTTCTTTTTTCTCTTGAACTTGACTCCTGCTTCGCGGAGAGAAGAGGCACAGGGGATCACCTTTGGGGCTGCTCTGGTTGTCAATTTTAATCTTGGCAAGTATGATGAAGAAAACATTTCTACTGAGCTACGATATCTATCATACTATTTCCTACCATCACTAGGGGAAATTGATATTTAAATTTAATTAAGAGGTTTTAAGCGTTACCCCTTGAACATACTTAAAAAATGAGAATTTGCATTTTTAACTACTTGTGAGGCGGTCAAAACTTACTAGTTCAAGCGGTAAGTCACCTGCTAATTTTGGGAGAGACCCTAAGTTCGAATCACGGTGAACGCATTTAACTCAATATTTAGTAAGTCTAACAACCTAATATTTGTAATATTTGAATGTTGCGTTCAAAGAATCGAAGAAATCTTTGGAAGAAGTCATGGAGTAAAGAGAATTGAGGGTTTGTGTTTGTGTTTGCATCCAATGAATCAACGTTCAAAATATTATAATTTTAATTTGGCATTTTTTTATATTTCCCCCTAAATGTTGTGAATTTATAATTGTCATAAGGGAAATGTGATATCACGACGGCACTGTAGCATGACAAATCACAATAGCACTGTAGATATACTGCTTTTGCACTTTTACATACTGTTTTACCATTTTTATATATTGTTTTATTATTTTATATACTGTTGCTTATTCTTTGTATATTTTTTTTTACTTTATATATTATTTTCTCATTTTATATACTATTTTCCCATTTTATATATTGTTTTTACTTTTATGTATATATTGTTATTAGAAACTAAATTACATATACTGATATATATATATATATATATATATATATATATATATATATATATATATAGCACGACGGCACTGTAGCGCGATGGATC
This sequence comes from Juncus effusus, assembly GCA_027726005.1. Taxonomy (NCBI): domain Eukaryota; kingdom Viridiplantae; phylum Streptophyta; class Magnoliopsida; order Poales; family Juncaceae; genus Juncus; species Juncus effusus. The sequence goes on along the minus strand of CM050894.1, from coordinate 10,384,181 downwards.
CAATAACATTATATATAATTTATTTTCTAATAACAATATATATATATATATATATATATATATATATGGAAACTAAAAAGCCAAATTAAGAAAATTTATTTGTAATCTTCACTTGATATCCTTAAAAATCATTACAAATGACGTTACAACTGAAAATATCAATTATTGGAAATGGAGAAGAATAGACAGGTGCTTCTGTCCCTTGTAAATTGTAATGGATTCGAATTGAAATTTAGGGTTGGTATAATCATAATTTGGTTAATTTAAAATAAAATTTATAAAAAAAATTAATTCTTCATAAAAAACTTTTTCAATTTTTTTTTGTCTTTTTTACAAAAACTATTGTCGATAAATATATTTCAAAAAAATAAATTTCAAGAGAATTATCTCCATAAAATAACTTTTTGAAATATATTTTTCATATAATATTTTTCGGAGAAAAACAATTTTCTTCAAAAAGTATTGTTGTGAGTAATGAGTTTGGGCCTTTTATAAGCCACCATTTTGAGCTCATAAAAAGTATTTCTGATGCGGGTCAATTCAAGCCTAATTATATTCTAGGCCATATTTTATTCTCTCAGCCTAATCGATAGACAAATTTCAAGATATTTATAAAGATATATAATACAAGCCATACAAGTTAAATTTGTATAAAAAATGCTTTAACCTCAATGCAAGACCCTTTTTTTTATAGAAATTTGCAAAAGGAAGGGGCCCACTCCATTATGCTTCACTTCCAAAAAAATGGTAGGAGTCATTTAATATCTCAAGAATGGAGGGGTTTTCTTCAATGATGAATAATGCAAGGGCTTTCAACTTAGGCATAATGGCAGGGGCTTTTGCAAATTTTCTTTTTGTATAACTCCTTAGCTCCATGCTGTATAAAGTGTTGATCATAAAAGAGAACTAAAATGTAGCATTAAGAATTAGTAAGATAATTAAAAGAGAAATAACAAGATTATAAGAGGGGACTTAGACTAGCCAAGGAGATTGCCCGTAAAACCACATCAAGATTTAAACAAACAAAATATTATTTACATCTCGGTAAAAAAGGTTTCAGACAAATCATCCTTGGCTATCAAAATATCCTCTTATTTTAAATATCTTTTGAATTCTTTTTTTTTTTTTTGAAAAATCTGGAGAAGGCTCAAACTCAAAGTTCCTCTCCCAAATATATTTTACGAATTATGTGGGTTGATTTTTATGAATGGTTTCTAATGGTATTTATAAGAGATGAATAAAAGAGAAATCATGCATGGGCGAATAAAAATATTCCCATTTTAATAAGGGAATATTTTGACTTGGATGAAGATAAGAATGCAAGATGCCCAAATCTAAAATCACACTTGTAAATCTAAATGATTTTCTTTTCCTGATTTTAAGTACAACTTGAATTGAAATTTGGCATCTGATTTTGCAAATCTGTCAAGCAAATTGATTCGAGTCAAACGGATATTTCACGATTCATATCGGCCAATTGATAAATTTCAATATATTGCTTTTTTACTTTTCGGAAAATTTGGTATTTCGGAATCAAATTGATGGTTGGTCAATGAAGGAATTCAACAAAAATTGCAAATATATATAGCAGAAAAATTCAAATTCGATACACTACTACAAGCTGATTTTCTTAATTAAATTCGATAACTAATCAGAACATAATAATCAAATTTTTCATGCTACTGATCATATCCTAATACATCGTAAGAATTTTTCTCTTTAGATAAGGAATTATGATCATGATTAATTTTAAAAAAATTCCTGTTTTGAAAGAAAAAAGGAAAAAAATATTATAATGCAGAAATCAAATTTCTATGTAATAGTTGAATTTTTTGTAATACTCCTAAGTACTTTTGAAATTTGGATATATGGTAATCAAAATATGAAATTGTTATTCTTCTATTACCTGAAGAGAAACAAATATGATGACAATATTGTCATGTTTCAAAAAATTAAAATATATATGAAATCTGAAATTTGCTATATAGCTTTTTTATGTCCAAATTTCAAATACTATATAACTTTCCTATTTTCAAAGATAATGTAGGTAAAAAAGAAGTTCGAAAAATAATTCCTGGAAAAAGAGAATAAATTCTTGGATTTGTCAAAGCGACATTTGAGTTAGATTAGTAGTCGATTCCACTGACTTATGTTGATTGTTGTGTGTGTCTTTTTCCTTTCTTTCTTCTTTCTTTTTCTTTCGATTCTGTAAATATGATTTGAACAATTTTTATTTTTTAAAACTTTTATTCAATGATATTTAAGCAAGGCAATTCGCCTACTGAAGCTTAAAAAAAAAGAATTTGTCAGGAAACCAAAACAGGGTCTGAAAGGGAAAACAAGACTGGATTTTGAAAAAGCACAAAAATATTTTTAGAAGAAAAAACGTAAACTCAATCCCATCTTAAGTCAACTGTAAAATATTACTAAGTGTAAAACGTTATAAATATTTTTAGAAGAAAAAAATGTTAAGAAATATTAGGAGACTTTTGAAAAACTTCCCAAATGTTAAGAAATATTAGGAGATTTTTGAAAAACTTCCCAAATGTTAAGAAATATTAGGAGACTTTTGAAAAACTTCCCAAATGGATTATCAGACCTGTGCTGAAGCTAAATTTTCAATTTATTCTTTACTCAATTCTTTTTTTTCAATTTATTCATCATCAAATAAAAAAACATTTACTAGAAATTATAATCACCATAACATAAATTTCAAAATAAGTAAACAAAATAACTAGAATAATATAATCAATACGCTCACATATAAAGTTATTTCTCAAATTGTCAATATAATCTCATCAGATATCAATCATCTCTAAATCAATAAACTCCCATATAAAAAAACCCAAAAAAGAAATAATCCAAATCAAAATCCCCAAAACAAATTCCCTTCTCTCCAAGGAACTTCCACCAGATAGAAACTTCAAAATTACCAAATTACCCCCGAAAATCACCAGTAACCTAAGGCCAAATCAGGCCAACTCAGGAAAGACATTGGAATCAAATTTGGGCGGATTCACTGCCCAATTTTGCCCATTTCTGTTCCTGCTCTGATTTTGAGCCTCACCACCAATTGTCACCACCTGTTGAATAATTAACAAAATAATTCTGTTATTTTATTATCATAAAAATGTTTTGTAATAATATAATAAATCAATTTGGTAATATTTATATATACATTTTGATGTATTATTATTGAATTTGATTTACCTGTAAGGGGACAAACTTCTTTTTAGACTTTTCAGTCTTGACAGCCTCTCTTTTCTGCTAAAAGAAAAACAGTAATTTAATAAAAAAAACAAATTTAGAAGAAATCAAATAATTTCAAAAATTAATAAAAAATCATAATTATTGAGAAATTAAAAAACTGACCAGCTTAGAAACGGGCTTAGGGGCAGAATCGGCATCTCCCTTTTTGGACATTACAAAGTCAGAAATTTGCGATTCAACCCTCATATTTTGAGAGGGCTTCAAAGCCTCCAAAGCCTTCTTTTTCTCTTCCTTTATTCTCTCATAATCAGCCAGAGTCATTTTCTATACAAAATAACCATATAATTAGAAAATTTCAAATGGAAAATAATTAAAAAAATAAGATAAGATTAATTAAAACCTTCTCTTCAGCCATGTTGAGATATTCTCTGATCTCAGATTTCTTTTTGAGCAAAGCGCGCTTTTCTTCAGTAACTTTTTTCCAAAGATTATCGGTAGTTTCCTATTTAAAAAAAATACAAATTATGAGAAATAGATAGAATTATCAGGTTTTGCTGGGGCATAGATGTAAATATCATATTTATAATGATAAATAATACTTACTGAGATTTCTCCAGCAGCTTTCTCTTTGTTGTAGACACCTTTGATTTTCTCAAGATCCTCTTCTTTAGCATCAATTAATTTGTTTAATTTCCACAGTTCATCTCTCTGTTTAATTTGAGTACAAAAAAATTTAATTAGCATGAAGAAAATAATATAATTAAAAGAATAATATTAAGAATAAATAAGATATGTTTATAGTTTATACCTTATCCTTCTCTTCTTTAGCATCATACTTGAATTCCTTAATTTTTTCCTCAGCCTCCAATTTTCTCTCAATCTCCTCTTGTTCTCTAAAAACAGAGTTAAACAAACCAAATATAATATAAAAAACCAAACAAAACCAAATCTTAATAAAATCAACAAAAACAAACTATTACTTTTCAGATTGGACAGACTTGACGGATTTCACGGATCCCGTTTCGTCAGTAGCAACGCTGACTTCATTCGTACGGACAAAGTTGTTACCGAAATATCTGTACGGAGCACCGTTTTGGTACCTACTATTGTTACCACCGTTATAATAATTCCACTGTTGTTGACCGGTTTGGCCTTGGTTTGGGATGTTATTTACAGAATTGACACTGTTTGTGGACTGTGTGTTAGGATAGAATGATCTGTTGTTGTTAGGGTAGAATGGTCTGGCATTGTTGTTATAATAAGGTCTTCGTTGATTTTGAGGGTAATATGCGTTAGTAACCCTTAGATTTGTTGTATTATTTTGTTGGATTGGAGTTTTGGCCGAATGTGCTTTCGTCTTCTCTGCAAATTATTGTTTTTAATATGTATTAGTTGATTACAATGAGGAAAAACTAAGTTACTTTGTTAATTAAGTAATTTCGTGAGATTTTGCACTAATTCTCCTAAAACCCTAATTAATTACAGATCTACCCGTTATACTCTGTTTTCTTCTTTTGTCAGAATTTCATAATTAAACTTAGAAATAACCGAAAAATCTGAAGAATACAATATTATAATAATCATCTAGCAAATCTAGAACTGAAATATAACAATTACAACTTCTACTTCAAAGAAAGATGGAAAAGAATAATGGGAAATTCTTCAAAAACCCCCTAACTTTTCTGCTATTTATCAAAAACCCCCTAATTTTTCATTGTTCTTCAAAAACCCCCTATAAAGTGAATTCAATTTTTTTTTAGCCCCCTATGGTGTTAAATTCAACTTTTCCATCCAATTTTGATTTGTAAAAGACTAAAATACCCCTCATATATTTATTTTCATGTCATATTTTATTGCATTAAATAAATAAAAAATAAATTTATATTTTACACTAAATTTAAATTAATGACTACAATATAGACAAAATCACAATAAATAGTAGTGACGAAAATAATATTTTACGAAATATAAAATTATAATCTAAATATAGGATAAAAAAAAAAATTGTAATATAACACCATAAAATAAAAACTAACATATCATAAAATAATATCATAAAATATCGTAAAATTAACATCGTAAAATATTATATTAAAAAATAATATATTTATTTATTATTTTATTGAATATAATAAAATATAAAAATAAATATATGAGGGGTATTTTAGTCTTTTACAAATCAAAATTGGATGGAAAAGTTGAGGTTAACACCATAGGGGCCAAAAAAAAAATTGAATTCACTTTATAGGAGGTTTTTGAAGAATATTGAAAAGTTAGGGGGTTTTTGATAAATAGCAGAAAAGTTAGGGGGTTTTTGAAGAATTTCCCAAGAATAATTTATATACCAGTTTTGGAGGGTTTAGACACGTCAGCAACCTTCTCCACCTTCATTGAGGCCATCCTGGTGATGACGTCATCACCAGTATCGTCGTCTCCGAGCAAATCGAAGGCATTAGCACCAATAAGCGCTGAAGGAATCAAAATGTAAGAACTCAGTCGTTTTAACAAAGGTAAAAAAAAACTAGATCTGAACGAGAAGAAGAAGAGAAAACAAAGGAAGTAAAACGGATATGAAAATTCACCTTTCGAGGTCTTTACTGCCGCCATGATTCAAGACAAACCCTAGACGAGAGAAAAATCCCTAAACGGAGAGAGCGGAAACCCTAGTAGACGGAGAGAGAGAGATCAGAGTTGATTCGGTTTTGAACGAAGGGTGAAGAGACGCTTTAGAGGCGCGTTTATATAGCGGCGAGACGGAGGGTTGCGTCCGTACCAGAAGCAGTTTTGGCAACTCTTTCTGTATTTTACATGCCGGTCCATTGGTTATTTCTGTGGGTCCCACTTCTCAGTGACAGAAAACTACGAAATAGAAAGTTTTGAATCTTTTGGGACGATTTTGCCCCTGGGTTTTTGGAAGGAAGGCAAATGAAAGGATGTTTATGGAGGGCAGAATTGTCTATAGACTTGGAAATTTTGTATTTTCGATGGGAATTTGGAAAGTAAATATTTTTCTGTGTGAACGGGCGTGCACCAGGTGTAAAAACGTTTATTTCCAAATATTAAACTTCTTGCCGCCAAGTAACGTGTTATCTCTCTCCTCCTTTTCAGAATGTAATAATGGCAAAGTTGATATTTGCAATGCACCCCCTCCAAATATTTTATTTTGTGATCTAGCCTCTTCTCTGTTTTGGTATTTTTGATTTTCATACTTGAGTTTATTTTATATTTACCTTTTCTTTTAGGAAAATTATTTCCTTTTAAATCACAAAAAGTAAAAGAGATGTACTGTCGCAATAGCTAACATTGCTTAATTGAGAACAATCTAAAAAAAATCAAGTAAATGACAATCAATATCACTCAATTCTCTTATAATCATGAAAATCATTAATTATTAAAAATATATTAAAAAAGTATTTATATCAAAATTGGTCAATTTACACCACTTCCTTTATATTATAACTTGATATTTCTAACCCAATACCAAATTTTGTTATATGCATTTAGGTACAATAAAACTAGATAAACAAACTAATTTGACCGACTATCTTAAAACAGCTGATGTAGCCATTGTCTCTCTCTTCACGTCAGACACTATTGAATCTCTATTCAGAAACGGAAGAGAAAAAATCATCCATTAATTTTTATATTTAGCGATTTGTTTTGTTTGTTTGTGCAGCCTTACTCATTTTGTTACATGTATGCACTCGAAATATATAACATTATATTTGCAAAAGGATTCTCATAATAATATATAAAGAAAAATATCAGAAATAAATATATATTTGAAATATCAATTATAATTCTTTTTATATATACTTTATCAGCCAAGCATCGGGCAGTATAAGGGAAAGAGATTGAATGGTATTGGATTTCTCTTGTTTCTATTTTAAACAATGTTTTACTTGAATTATGGAAGTAAAAAAAAAATATGAAGCAATAAATATTAATCATTAAAAGAGGACATAATTATTATTTGATAGAAAATATTTGAAATTACTCTCGATTAAGCCATTTTAGCTCTTATAATAGCACTTCACAAAATAAAATTGACACTTTCCAGGAATCTAATTCCGTTTTATAATCAAAACTGGGAATTCAATTCCCAGTTTCTCTTAAAAACACACTTCCCCTCATTCTTCTTCTTCCTCCCCAATCGAACAACAAAACAAACAAAAATGCCGCCATTTCCCTTCTCCTTCCCCTTCCAAAACCCTAGCAACAACAACAAAAAACAAAACCCTTCTCCAAATCCCCTCACCTCCTTCCTCTCCAGTGTTCAGTCCTCCGCCCATGTCTTCCTCTCCAACTTCTGCCCCGCCGGCCCCATCCCCACCCCTCTCTTCGCCCGCCTCACCTCAGCGCAGCGAATCAGAACCTTCTCGAAACCCAAACTGGAGGAGCGACTGGAGGGGATTCCGGTCTACGCTCTGAGCACTGGAGACGATCAGTTCGTGTTGGTGTCTGGATCGAGGACCGAAAAATCGCTCGGATTGTTTTGTTTTAAGAAAGAAGATGCGGAGTCGATTTTGGAGGAGATGAAAAGGAGTTATAATAAGGAACAAGAAATGGGTAAAGTCGTACCGGTTGCGTTAAACAAGGTTAAAAATGTTGAATTGTTTCGCTTGAATGATATAATTTTATTTGCATATAGAGGGGAAAAGGTGTTGAGATTTTATTTTTTTAATTTACAGGTTTTTCAACTAAAGATTGATGGGATTGCTTTTAGATTTGTGCCGGAATCATCTCAAGTTCAAAAGGCAATTACGGTGAGAATTTGTGTATTATTATTATCATACATATAAAATGATACCAATTTTTAATTTAGAATATATATGAAATATATTTTATGAATTGAAGGAAATGGAAAAGGGTGGAGAATCAACTGGAGGGCAATTTCCAGGCGTACCAGTTTTTCAGGTTAGGGTTTTGTAAAATCAATATTCTTTTTAATGCAATTAACTATTAAGCCCTCTATTAATTGACTTATTATTTGATTTTGTTAAATATAGTCTAAAAGCTTGTTTGTGAGAAGCGGAAACGAGAGGTACCGACCAGTTTTCTTCAGAAAGGTTAGAAATTTAATTATATGAAAAAAAAGAATATAATTAAAAGATTTATTTTTAATTAATTTTGTTTTTGGATAAAATGAAGGAGGATTTAGATGATTCACTTGCAAAAGCTTCGCTAAACGAGAGAAAATCAAACCCTGCTTTAAAGAAAGGAGACATCCAGGTATCTTTTCATTTTACCCCCTGATTTTGTTAAAAATTACAGTTTGGTCCCTGTACTTTTTAATTTGATTTCTTTTCTACTTTTCCTTTTAGGTTGGGGTTTTGGAGGAAATGATTAAAGGCATGACTGTAAGTGCTGATTACTGAACTTTTATTTTATTTTATTTTATTTTGTGAGAAATTAATTATTAAATATTTAATTTTATATTTTCTGATATTTTTAGGATGAATCTTCAAATCAGTGGGACGATGTTGTATTTATACCGCCGGGATTTCAGATGTCGATCAGTCAAACTGAATCAAATAAATAAATTAATAATTTATAGGTTTTTTTGTTTTTTAGCTTTTATTGGGGTGAATGCGGTGAAAAAGTTAGTTTTAGTTATTAAATTGTGGTTCTAGTAATTAAATTTTGTTCTCTTTTTTTAATTATGTAGTTATTTTTAGTGCTGTTTTGACAAACCATATAAAATAAAGGCCATGCATGATTATGTATAAGTTAGTTTTTCTTTTTATGCTTGCATTGGTAAAGTAATACTCTCTCTAGGTCATTTTTGAGTAGTTTTTTATATAAGGAAAACAAACTAATGCTAGAAATGTCATGGATTGGATTTCATTTATAAAAAGAAGAAAAAAGCGCATCGTTTAGACTTACATGATTTTATTTATTTACAAGAATTTCCCACAGCACTTTCTACAGAAAATGAAAAAAATAAAATAAAAGAAATAGATAGAAAAGAAATTCAAAGCACTCTATTTATACATGTTGGCAATTTGATCATGATATTTATCTGTCACTTTATCTCTCCTGACTTTCATGGTTGGTGTCATTAATCCATTTTCCACCTTAAATTAAAAAAATAGCTCAGCAAATACTAAAATTTGCGGTAAAAATATATATTAAGAAGCAAAATCTCATAAAACTTACTGTGAATGGTTCATCCACAATCAATATTGGACCAATTTGAAAAGTGCAACCAGCAGTCCTGTTAACATAAAAAACACAAGGTCATTTTTGTAATATCGCCAAACAAAAAAAAAGATAATTTATAATAATTAAGTCTTACCAAGTTCTCACTTCTCCATATAATAAACTCATCATTTTCTCTATAGTCAATTCCATTTTATCACCCAAAATTGCCAACATTTCATCTTTATTCGGCACAATTATTGCCCCTAATCTCCTCCGATCCTAAAAATCATAACAAAAACGCAAAAAAATATCAAACAAATTCGACATTTCACAAGGTTATAATACAAGAAACTATTCTTCTTTCTTCAAAATCATCAAGCACACCTGACCAACAAGCACGATCTGACTAATCAAATCACTCCTGATGGCCGCCTTTTCAATCTCCAACGGCTCCCCATTTTCCCCTAAAATCAACAATCCAACAAACTCATTCTAATCAACAAACACAATCAACTACAATTTATTTCTTCATTCAACACTTTACCTGTAGAGAGAACAATAGTGTCCTTCGCCCGGCCTTCGAGAACAATCATTCCCCCACACACTCTTCTCCTCCCAAACCCATGCTCCGGCACGATCCACCCAACATCTCCGCTGCTCAGCCAACCCGACCCGTCCAGCGCTTCCTCCGTCGCCTGGTAATACTGGTCTATAAGGTTGGTTTTTACTAAGGAAAACAAATGATATAATTGGTATTGAACTATTGATAGACTAGCATGCGAGTATAAAAGTGGCAGTAATTATGATCAAGTAATAAATAAAAAGGAATTGGTATTATATGTACCCAGGATGTAAATATAAGTTAATAGTATGTGCCTTTGAGTAACCTTTTGATATTTCCTTTCGAATTAGTCATCGGATTTGCACATTATGGATGAACGTGATTCTATACCATTCAGGCCCAGTATCCTTCTTGTACCGCTCCTTAAGCATCGGGTGGCACCCGAGGAGAAGCAAAGAATTGAGAGACAATGGCAGATCGGGAAGCGATTGGACCAACTGAGCATCAAAAATGTTTAGATGTTCGAGAAATTGCAACTTCTCCATACAAGAGGGCAAACTCACAAGATTTGTCGCATTGAATATGCTTAGCGATTGGAGAGAGTTTTGGTTTTGCAACAACCATTCTTCTGGCAGGCTTATGAGGGTTGAGGCATCATTTATAACCCATTGTTTTGTTAATTTTATGCTTCTTAATGGCTCCAAAAGTATAAGGGATGCATGGCTGATATGAAGCTTGTCAAGCTGCAATGAACAATTACCTGCATTTGAGGACAATGGAGGTTGTGACCGTGACATTGTCACAAGTTTGTCACATCCAGTTATCGCCAAGCGTCTAAGAGATGTTAGCGCTTCTATGCCAATCAATGATGACAACTCTGGGCAACTGATTGACAAATCATAAAGAGATGTTAGCGTTACAAGAATCTCAAATGAGGGAAGAGATGACACATTTGGGCAATGACGTAGACACAATGTGGTTAATGACGTTAGGTTTTGTATTGACCCAAGCAATGATAAAGCAAGGCCAAATGCTCCAATGGTTAGCTTTTCAAGCGAGGATGGGAGTAAATTTTCTTGGGTATAAGAAGTGGCCACCAATTCCGGGCATTCACTAATAGATACAATTTTTAGGGAGATAAAATCAACAAATCCCCTCGGCGGCAAATGCGTAAGCTTTGGACATCCACCAATGTTGATTTCGCTTAGAGCTTGCATGTATTCTTGTTGTTGTAATAGACATCCATTTAATGAGGTTAGATTTGGACAGTCGGTGATACTCAAATAAGAGAGTTTTGACCTTGATGACCCCATTATGATATTATTTGCATTGTATATTCTCGGAAGACGTTCCAACCCAAGGGAATAAATAGTTAGATTACTAAGACTGGGAGGAGGACAAGGCAAACTCCTCAATTTAGGGCAGCCTGCAACATACAATCTTTCTAGCCGTGGAAAGAGGGCCATGCCTTGTATTTCAGTCCATTCCTCTAGGTCTTGCAAGTCTCTTAACATTAACTCCTTGAGTTGTGGAAAAGCACATTCAGTACCATTCCCATAGAATGCATTATCTATTTGTTTTACCTGAGGAATATAACTCAAGTTAAGACGCTTGAGCATAGGCAATTTTCCTAGTGTAGGTAAGCTTACCAACATGAAACAACTAGATAAATCAAGTGATATCAAGTTTACCAGATAGAGATGGGTCATCCAATGAGGCGGTCTCATGCCACCATAATCAATAATTCCAAGTTTCTCAAGATGGATATGTGGCCGAAGATTCTCAATAACTTGCTCGTATTCTTCTGGAGAACCACTACGGTCAAACGACCACTCCAACGATAAATCTTTGAGGTTTTCTTTTTCATCCAACTTTGCCTCTTTTGCTTCTGTAGGATCTTTTACATTCTCGAGATCCTTGATAGCTAGCTGTCGAATGCTTCTAAGATCTTTAAGTTCACTTATTTTGTAACCGTCTTCCTCTCCAATAAAAAATATTTCTAGTTCCTGGAGACAAGTTAGCCTGCCGATACCGGGAAACTGTTTTAGGATTTCGAAGGTTGCATCTAAGTGTCTCAATTTAATTAAATTAACCATGCCATTTTTTTCATGTTCTTCCATTTGTTTTACAAAGGATGCTGAAAATTTAATTACCTCAAGATGATAAAGGTTATATACTGACTGAGGAAACCAAGACAGTTCTTGAAACCCGGCGGCATTTGACTCGAGGGACAAATAACGAAGCTGTATTAACTCACCAATTGTATCGGGCACCTTGAATAAGTTCTTCAGGGTCAAACTCAACAAGCGCAAGGATTTAAGCCCTTTCAGAACTACACCAAATATTCGTATATCATCAGAGTCTGGACTTTCGCCTTCATATGTTATACAGAGAGTGTGCAAGTTCTTGAGATGTGAGATTTCTCTAATTGCAAGAAGGCTTTCCATTTTGAAATTTAAGTGCCGAATTGTTTTTGGTATACGTAATGAACTTTCTTCGACTTGCAAACATTCACCGTCTGAAACGGCTTGTGCTAAATCATGCAACAAATCATGCATAACATAATAATGCTGTGAAAACCTGCCTGCAAATTCTTCCAAATCAAAAAATGATTTTCTTACCAAATGATTGAAATATTCCCCTCCAACATCCTCAGGCTTTTGTCTTACATTTACGGGCTCAATTAAACCCTGAACTCATCCACATCCAAATCAATTTATCTTTAGAAAATTGATAATCCTTGGGAAATATACTACAATATCTAAAACATAATTGTAGATATGTTGGTAAATGGTTATAACTAAGCCTTAAAACTACCATTATGCCATTTTTACCTACTTGAAAATTAGGTACATCTTCTTTCAAGACCTTCTTCCAATATTCAAACTCAATACAATAGTTTAGCACTCTTCCCATAACCTTTGCTGCTAGTGGGCATCCCCCCAACTTCTTTGCTATTTGTTTCCCAATCGGATGCAAATTTTTATATTCATTAGAGTCAACACCATCAAATGCATGCATATTAAAAAGCTTCATAAATTCATTATCCTCGAGACCTTCCAATTTGAGACGATCATTTTTTCCCTTTATCACCTTCGCGGCCATATCGGCCACCGATTCCATTCTTGTTGTTACTAAAATTTTACTTTTACCATGTCCAAATTTCAGTGGAGCTATCAATTTCTCCCATTCTGAACGGTTTTCATCATTCCAAACATCGTCTAATACTAATAGAAATTTCTTTGAAATTAAGTTTTCCTTGAGAACATCCTGAAGGGCAGTTAGCGAGCGGACACTGGGGCTCTCTTTTGTCATGACCTCTAAGATTTTTGCAGTTACCGTGACTGCATCAAACCGATCAGATACACAAACCCAAATTATTACATCAAAGAAGTGCCTGACCCTTTCATCCTTATAGATGAGCTGAGCCAGAGTGGTTTTCCCCAATCCGCCGATACCATAGATAGTAAATGTTGAGAGTTTTCTCCAATCAGTTATCAACCATTCAACTATTGTGCCCCTCTCCTTTTCTCTACCAAATACCACACTTTCAGTTAACATAGAGCCAGTCTCACGGTCATTTTCAACCTTTTCTTCATAGTTTTTACTTCGAAACCTGCTCGATTGTTTTTCAAGGTCAAGGAAGTTGCACGCGCTAGCCGCAATCCTATCCAACCCCTTGACAACCTTTACTAGTCTCGTTAAGGTTTCATTATTAAACTTGCGATTCACATACTTACCAAACTTCCTCTTCAAGCTAGACATAGAGCCACCTACCTTATCGTCCCGGTCTTTGACTTTCTCCTCGAGCTCATAATACGCCATCTCATCGAGCACATCTTCTGCAGAATCGATAGCATCCCTGAATCGCCATAGCCACGAGTTCAGCGCCTTGTTTTCGTTCTTGATTTCATCATTTTCAACTGCCGATAAGACCATCTTAATTTGTGGAAGGGTGTCCTGGAGCCTCTCCAGCTCTTCTTCCATATCGATGCCGGCTGGCAAGAGATTTTCTTCGATAAAGGAGTAAGCCGTCCCTACTAGATTGTCAATGATGCCTGCTGCTACTGATTCTCCTATGAAAGCTAAAGCCATGGCAAGCTGCTAGATCTATAGAAAGTGGGAGAGAACGATAGAGTGTAAGGTGTGAGTGAGAGAGAGAGCGAGAGAGAAGACTTGAGCCTTGGAAAAAATTAAGAGAAAATTGTCACATGTCAGCAATAAAAGAATGAAGCAAGAGACAGCACTCTCCATTTATGATGGCAATGGAGAAATTCACTAACTCGATTATACAAAGAATGTTTACCTAGTGAATTCTATAAAAATGATAGTTCTCAGTTTGTAGTATTTATATTTATTTTAATACAATTTTAGTAATCTTTTCTTCTACTACATACAAAACAGAAGAGTTAAAACTAAATATAAAATTTATTTTCTTCTCCACAAGTTTGTTTGTACATAGCAGCTTCTCCATTTTCTTTGTAATGGAGACAAGCCATCCAAATTTACAATTTCTTCATGGTAGGTGTTAGGTTGCTTCCTCAAGAATCTTTTTTTGACTTTTTTTTAAGTGGCAAAAAAAAATTAATTAATAGAATAGCCACTTGAAAATATTTGCAAAATTGACTCTTTCGCTCAGTCACTGGGTGAAACTGAAGTAGTTTCGCTCAGTCGCCTATTTTAGTTTCACCCAATCGCCTGGCGAAACATATCAGAACGAGGTTATGCTACAAAAAAAAACCTAATTAGGCCCTGTTTCGCCCAATGCGAAACAAGCCTGTTTTCCCATTCCCGCCCGCTAATAGTCCTTAACCAGATTAAAAGAAAAAAAAAATATGTACAGTGTACACGTTTCTTCCAATATTTGGGCCAAACGGGCTGAGCCAACGAAATTGAGCCCAAAAAAATCAATTTAGCATGTTTCGGCCATTGGTGGGGCAAAACAGGGTGGAGATTTTTACGCGTCTCTGTCTGTTTTTGATTCAGTTTCCAAAATTTTCAAAACAGCGAAAGAACAAGTGAAAAAAACATGCGAAAAAAAGGAGAAGAGAGGAGAGGGAAGGAAGAAGAAGGATGCTACCTAATTAATAAGGTATGTTGATTTCTTTGAATTTAGATTTAGTTAATCTTGGTTATTTATTTGAAATTGGTTTGAAATTAGATTTATAAACTAAGTTATTTGCTCAAAATTAGTGTTCAATTTGTTTGATTGGTTTGAAATTTGGTTTATAAACTAAGATATTTGCTTAAAATTAATTTCTAATTTGTTTGATTTGATTAGAAGAAAAAGAAAGAGGAGGAGGAGGCGGAGAAGAAGAAGAAGAATAAGAAATTTTAATTATTGAAGTTTTTGAGATTTTTTTTCTAGTTTAGTTTATGTACATATTTATTTTTAAAATTATTTTATGTAGTTTAGGTTATGTATATATTTATTTTATTAATTATTTTTCTTGTTTAGGATTACTTATTTATATATATTTTTTGTTATAAATATATTTTTTGAGTATATTATTTATATATTTTTTTAAATTAAAAAAATCCTATGTGTGTTATGTATGTATTTATTTATTTATTTATGTATGTATGTATTTATTTAAAAAAATCCCTATTAAGTGTTATTTATATATTTTTTGAGGGTTGTTTTATTGTATGTATTTAATTATTTATATTATTTTATTTATTTATTTATTATTAGTTTTATTTATTTATTAATATTCTTTTATTTATTAATATCAATTTATTAATTAATTTATATTATTTTATTAATTTATATTATTTTATTAATTTATATTATTTTATTAATTTATATTAATTTATTTTTTAAATTTCAATTTTACGGTTTTCACAAGGCTTACTGGTTTAATTACTAAATCCGCTCTAACGACATCTATAATTAGTCCCCCAATAAATGCACTTGTTAACTGTTTGTGGTCGTTGTTAGGTTGTCGATTAATACATACGTGTATCTCAAACACATGTCGTTTATTTTTGCATGCATACAGCCTCCAATCACAGCCATAACGGTCATCTTTTAGCTTGCAGACTACGGTGTAGAGCGTTTTGTTTGATTTGGAGACTACAAATCCTTGATGATGCTTAATGCTGTATAATTTTATGGCCGATTGTAGCTGTTCTTTCTTGTCGAACGTGTGTCCCTCATACAAACTATCATCGCCTCTCACGTATGCTCTTACCATATAAGATATCGATTTTCGCTTCTTCCCACAAAATAATATCTTCAAACTCTTCCGCCGGAGGATTGCCAAAAATTCCTACACTAACCATCTCAGCCACTTCCGTATAATTGTTCATAACATTTATTTATGGTTCGTCGCCTTCTTCCATTCCATGCACTTCATCTTCATCATATTCGTCATCTTCAACATTTTCAAACTCATCTTCAACACTATCTTCCTCGCAATCTTCAACACCAGTTCTTAACTCTCTATCACGATTTATTACAGGTTCTAACCTCTCAATCTCGTCGTCATTAAAAGCCACATCTGATCTCCTACTATTTCCTACATAGGATTCTCTAGTTTGGATGCGTTCAACGTATATTTCTAATTCAGGACAACCGTGTTCACCATCTTTGATGTACTGAGCAAAACTAACTAACTGAGAATCATTCGAAATTTTTACTATTTTAAAATTCAAACTATCATCTATACGGCAAGGAAACCTACCACTAATTTTAAGATCGTCACTATTAGGCCAACCGGTGGTAGCATAAATTTCTAAACACAATCTGTAATAATTTCTATTTCTACTATGTGGGATAAAAACAACTTCATGTGGATAGTAATTGTATCCGCTCGAATCTTGAACAATTTGACCATTGTAATATGAAAAAATTTCAGAGTTTTGTGGCATTTTCTTGAAAGGCAGAAAGAGAGAAAGAGAATAAATTTGCAAAAGAGACTTGTGAGATTTGATTTGTTGATGATGAAGTATAATAAGATGACTAAACCCTATATTCTAAATCCTATCTAAAAAAAACTGAGATTTCATCTATATCCTAGCATGTTAAATCAATATTACCCACTAAAAAAAGCTAAATTGTCATTTCAATCTGTAAAATTAAATATTCTCTAGTACCGTTTATCTGAACCCTAAACTCAATACCTAAAGAAAGCTGAGATTCCACCTATATCCTAGCATGTTAAATCAATGTTAACCTACTAAAAAGAGAATCTGAAAAAGTAAATATTCTCTAGTATCCTATATCTGAACCCTAAACTCTATACTTATAAAAGGCTAAGATTTCACCTATATCATAGCATGTTAAATTAATGTTACGCACTAATAAAAGCTCAATTGTCATTTCAATCTGAAAAAGTAAATATTCTCTAGTAAATACAAATTCTAGATAAAAATAAACTGTTTATTATCTTTTTTTGTCTTCAGATTTCTTTTGTTTTTTTTTCCATGTGAAAAGACTAAAAACTCTATTTATCCTTATTTCTCTAATTTTTCCCCCTTTTTTCTGGCTTTTTTTTGGCGAAAAAGAGTATGTTTCGCCCCACCACGGGGCTAGACAGACTGTATATATATTTTTTGGGTATTGGGCCCACTTTTTGTGGGTTCAGCCCTAAATAAGGAAAAAATGTGTTTCGCTCCCCCACGGGGTGAAACACACTGTGTATATATATACATATATATATATATACACATATATATATATATGTATATATATATATATATGTATATATATATATATATATGTATATATATACATATATATGTATATATACACATATATATATATATGTATATATATATATATATATATATATATGTATATATATATATATCTATATATATACATATATATATATATATATATATATCTATATATACATATATATATATACATATAAAAACATACGTATGCACAACATACGTTTTTTTACCACACCCAAAATACGTATTAAAAAAATAAAAATAAAAATTTCAACCGTACGGATGTAATATATATGTTATGAATATGCTGGAGATTAATTTTCACCAAAATCAGAATAATATATATACATATATATATATATATATATATATATATATATATATATATATATATATATACACATACATATAAAAACATACGTATGCACAACATACGTTTTTTTACCACACCCAAAATACGTATTAAAAAAATAAAAATAAAAATTTCAACCGTACAGAAGTAATATATATGTTATGAATATGCTGGAGATTAATTTTCACCAAAATCAGAATATTATATCGTTGTCATCATATATCATCAAAAATATGCAGCACTATTCAAAACATATATCGGAATAATAGTTTCATGATACATGATGGCAATGATATATTATTCTGATTCCTGTGAAAATTAATCTACAACATATTCATAACATATATATTACATCCATACGGTTGAAATTTGAATTTTTACTTTTTATAACCACTTTACGGGTATTTTAAAAAAACATATGTTCGAACATACGTATGTTTTTTAGCATCTCCCATATATATATATATGGTTAAGGGCTGCTAGCGGGAGAAAATGTGAAAACAGGCCTGTTTCGTCCCACCAATGGGCGAAATAGAGGCTAATTAGTTTTTTTGCAGTGTAACCTCGTTCTGATCTGTTTCTCCGTGCGATTGGACGAAACTACTTCAATTTCGCCCAGTGACTGAGTGAAAGAGCCACTTTTGCAAATATTTTCAAAATGTGACTATATCCTTAATTATTATTTCTTTTTTTTGGCCATTTTAATAAAAAAAGTCTCTTTTTTCCCCTTCGGTACCAACTTTGGTAACCTGTCTGTTTCTTCTTTCTGAACAAGATGTAATCAATAATCATCTCAATTATTGTGGGCACGTTCATGTTCATGCAACATGTTACGAATTGGTCACAGACCGTGTCCTATTTACACTATGGGCAAATTATATTCCTCTTGGGTTGTTCAAACAGACATAGACCCATTAATGCGTTAATGTGACTTTTGAAATGAATGGAAGATAAAAGTGAGAAACAAATTTAGTTAGGGCCATATCAGCCCAGAAAAGCCTATTTATTCCACAGTTCTCTGTTAATTGGATTGAAACAAACTTAGTTCGAGTCAATTTATTTCTTTGAAACTATAATTTTTGACATGCATTATACAAATTAGAGCTGACAAAATTTAATCGGCCCGAGAAATCCGCCCAACCAGACTCAAACCTGAGCTCTAATTGATGTGAATCTGAATAGACCCGAACCAATTGTCCCCTTTATAGCATTTAGGGTCATTCCGGTTACAATATGTTCTAACGAATTTTGACTCGGTCAATCATTTCACTCAAGTTTCCCCATTATTTTCCTTAATTTTGTGTTTAATGCAGCTAGCTCTATATCTAGATTGGATCACAAGTGTGAGTGATTTTTATTTCTTATTCTAAAGTCTGATATCGGTAATTGCACCAGTAAGATTAATGCAACCATTGACTCTCTTCTTTTCGATGAGTTTTTAGCATTTTCCCACGTTTTCTTTTTCTATAGTAATTTTAATTTAATTTTGTGAGAAATTAATTATTAAATATTTAATTTTATATTTTCTGATATTTTTAGGACGAATCTTCAAATCAGTGGGACAATATTGTATTTATACCGCCGGGATTTCAGATGTCGATCGGTCAAACTGAATCAAATAATTAAAATAATAATTTATAGGCTTTTTGTTTTTTAGCTTTAATTGGGGTGAATGCGGTGAAAAAATTAGTTTTAGTTATTAAATTATGGTTGTAGTAATTAAATTTTGTTCTCTTTTTTAATTATGTAGTTATTTTTAGTGCTGTTTTGACAAACCATATAAAATAAAGGCCGTGCATGATTATGTATTAAGTTAGTTTTTATGCTTGTATTGGTAAAGTTATACTCTCTCTAGGTAATTTTTGAGTAGTTTCTTAATATAAAGAGAATGAACTAATGCTAGAAATGTCATGCATTGGATTTCATTCATAAAAGGAAGAAAAAAGCACATCGTTTAGACTTACATGATTTTATTTATTTACAAGAATTTTCCCACAGCACTTTCTACAGAAAATGATAGAAAATAAAAGAAATGGATAGAAAAGAAATTCAAAGCACTCTATTTGTACATGTTGGCAATTTGATCATGATATTTATCAGTCACTTTATCTCTCCTGACTTTCATGGTTGGTGTCATTAATCCATTTTCCACCTAAAATAAAAAAAAAAGCTCAGTAAATACTAAAATTTGCGGTAAAAATATATATTAAGAGGCAAAATCTCATAAAACTTACTGTGAAAGGTTCATCCACAATTAATATTGGACCAATTTGAAAAGTGCAACCAGCAGTCCTGTTAACATAAAAAACACAAGGTCATTTTTGTAATATCGCCAAACAAAAAAAAGATAATTTATAATAATTAAGTCTTACCAAGTTCTCACTTCTCCATATAATAAAGTCATAATTTGCTCTTTAGTCAATTCCATTTTATCACCGACAATTGCCAACATTTCGTCTTTATTCGGCACAATTATTGCCCCTAATCTCCTCTGATCCTAAAAAACATAACAAAAACACAAATCACTCCTCGACATTCTACAAGGTTATAATACATGGAACTATTCTTCTTTCTTTAATCAATCATAAAACACACCTGACCAACAACCACGATCTGACTAATCAAATCACTCCTCATCGCCGCCTCTTCAATCTCCGACGGCTCCACATTTTCCCCTAAAACCAACAACTCATTCAATTTTACACACACATTCTAAGCAACAAGCACAACAACTACAATTTATTTCTTCGTTCAACAATTTACCCGTAGAGAGAACAATAGTGTCCTTAGCCCGGCCTTCGAGAACAATCATTCCCCCACACGCTCTGCTCCTCCCAAACCCATGCTCCGGCACGATCCACCCAACGTCTCCCGTGCTGAACCAACCTGACCCGTCCAGCGCTTCCTCCGTCACCCTCTGATTCTGCAACAGTAAACAACAATGTAATTGGGGGTTCAAAATGTAATTTTGGATTCGGAGCTGAGGTTGATTACTGTTCCTCAGTCGCCCTCAGGTTGTAAACAAGTGGAGTTGAGGGGTAGAAATGTAATTTTGGATTTGGGAGTGGGATTGGTTTACCTTGTAGTAGCCTTTCGTGACTTGAGGCCCTTTGATTTTGAGAATGCCTTTGGAGCCGTTTGGGAGTGAAGAGTTGGTTTGTGGATCGAGGATTTTTATTTCGGTGTGGTTTATTGGGTGCCCTATTGTGCCTAAAACCTTGATAGATTAAAAATAACAATTATAATTATATAGTTGTTTGGAAAATATCGAAATATTTTTAGTTTTTATTTATTGTGTTACGTTTAAATCGGGTCTTCTAGCGGCAACAATTGGAGAGGTTTCGGTTAGACCGTATCCGTTTTGCACTATGATCCCTATTGCCTAAAGAATTACAAAATAATAATAAATTAAATTCAGTATTTATAATTTAATGCATAAAACTAAGTTAATTTTGCTAAGTTTCTAAACCTCAAAGAACTTGTCAATGTGCATTGGTAAACTCCCACCTCCACTAATACCAGCCTGAAATTAATTTTACAATTTAGTATTTGAAATAAAAATATTTACGAATATACCCCTCAAAAGGAGAAAATTGTGTTATATTATACCTTGGATATTCCGATCGAAGAGTGGATTTTGGAGTAGATTAATTTCTTTGCTAAATTATGCAAAGGTAATAAAATTGAGGCGAAAATTCTCGCAAATATCCATTCAAGAATGGAAATTATAAGTGGAGCTGGTTTTGGATTCTTAGATATTACTTTTCCCTTTAAGGAAAAAGAAAAAAATATAAATTTAATCAGAGAAACGCCGAAAGAAGATTAAATAAAAAGAATTTTGAATGATATTTTTGGTATAAATACCTCATAAATCCTCTTTAATTCCATATAAAGCAAGCTTATTTTAATTAACATTTGCGCGACAAATTTGCGAGCAGCAGAACTAGTCGATATCTGTTTCTGAATTGAACTAAAAAGTAAAAACAAAATAACAATATTAATATCAATCGTATTTTATTACTTCACATAATTCCATACTAAAACAATAAGGTAAAAAAATTACTTGTAAAGTGTTTCATAAACCAAAGGCACCGAAATGAGATATTCAGGTTGGTACCGCTTCAAATCTTCCTACCAACAAATTCAAAAAATAATATATTAATTAACAAAATAATAATTAAAAAAATTACATAATATTTTTTTTAATATAATACCTTGAGGAATTTGACGTTTGTATAAACTTGTTCAACACCATGTGTAAAAATGAAATATTCAGAGGCTCTTTCATATGCATGCCATGAAGGAAGCATGCTTAGAAATCTATCGCCAGGCTGGCACGGCACAATTTCCCACAAATTATTCACCTAAAAATAATATAAAAAATGATTAATTAATTGTTTGAAAAGGGGCGAAACGTAAATTGTAAATATTGTTATTGACCTGATAGATAGATAAATAAATAATTTATTAGTTAACTATTTGAAAAGGACTGAAATGTGAATATGAAATATTGTTGGGTAAAAACGGAATATTTTCTGACCTGATGTAAGAGGTTTCGATGAGTCAGCATTACGCCTTTTGGTGTACCGCTCGTGCCACTTGTGTACATTAATGTCGCCACATCATCAGGTTTAATTTTCTCAGATTCTCTTTTTTCCTCTAATAAAAAAAATAAAAATAATACGAAAATGTTGTAAAAAAAATTATAAATAAATAATAAAATGAAATGTGAAATTAAATATACCTTGTTTTAATGCAAGGCGGTTCTCTTGGCCTAGTTTAATAACTTCATTATATGTGTATAAAGGTATGTCGATTAAATGTGAGTTCTTAATTAAACCTGATTTATCGCCCCAAAGTAAAATTATGAATTTAATATTTGACTTTACTCTCGGAATAAATGATTCCGTAAGCCTCATGAGAAATTTGGAATCATCCACTACAAGCGCTACACTGAAAAAAAGAGTAAAAAAAATACATAAATAAATAAGTTATGTGAAGTTAAATAACTATGTAAAATATGAAAAATTTGATAAAAAATGAAAATATGAAAGTACGTAAACAAATAAAGTATAAAATATGAAAAATAAAGTATAAAAAAAGAAAAAAAATATATGAAAATACATAAATAAATAAAGTAAGCAAAATGAAAATATTAAAAATAAAGTAAGAAAATAGAAAAAAAGGAAAAAAAGGGAAAAATATGAAAATATGGAAAAAAGTAAAAAAAGATGAAAAAATGAAAAGTAAACTAAAAAAATGAGATAAAATAGTAAAGTTGACCTGTCAGAATGAGAGTAAATCTGAAACAACTCATCGTCAGAAGACTTGGTACCGCGCACCACACTGACCGTACCGGTACACATGATTCCTTGGTCCGCAAGCAACCACCTGCTTGAATTATCGGCAAATAACGCTATTTTCTCGTCCGGAATTACGCCAATTACTCTTAGGCCCTCCGAAAAGTTCATTATTTGTTCCTCCACCTGTAAAAAGAAATTAATATTGCAATTTCGCCTCAAATTAGAGTTCAATTTATCCCAATTTTGCATGACAATTGTGTAACTAAACTTCAATTTATCTTAATCTTGCATTAATAATTCAATTAATATTACTGGACACAAGAAGAACAAAGGAAAGACAAAAAGGCGCGCGAATTATAATTCTTTTATTAAAGTCTCTTATTTAATATTACCTGTTTTTTTTGAGACAATCTTACGGTGGATCAATTTAATATTACCTGTTTGTAAGTTAGTTTTGAAGGGGGGTCATGATAAGGATCTACTAAAGCGACTCTATCACCGTACTTTTCTGAATTGGTCCTCCAAATATCCGGAATCGCTTTCCACTCATCACGTGCTGAATTATTATTATTATCAGTGGCAGTATTTGTAATTTCTCTGTTTGTTTCTAGTAAAGGGGCGCACTTTCTTCTTACTTGATATTCAACCTATGGTTAGAAAAGAATATGAGAAACAATGAATTGCAAAAATTTAAGCAAAAATTTGAAGCTGTTTGACATGACTGAAAAATTGAGGGGTATTAAGTAAATTAAATATCTAAGAGGGTAGTTATGCAAAATTGAAAATTGTATACAAGAAAAGAACTTGGAAAGGCATCATAAAGCAAAAAGCCTTCAACAAAATTACTTAGATAGCGACCCACCCCTTTGTAATGAATAATAAGGCTAAAAAAATTACAAGGAGTTTTTACATTGATTAAATCAGTGATCAGTATCACACTTCAGTACCACATTGCAAAATTCGAAAAAGACAGGTATCTCAATGCAAACTGCCAAATTTAGCTCAAGCACTTTCAATAATAATTAGCAGCACCTTTCTCCTTTCCATAATTACACAGGAAAAAAGAGCTTTCAAGCGTCACAACAACTAATTCCATGAAAACAACCACAAAAACATATTCTTAAGTAAAATTACCTCAGAGCAACAGAAAGCCACACCCGGTGATCCCCGGCGCCTGCTCCAACATAATCCATTCCACGGCGGACAACGGCGGGCGGGGAGGAGCAGCCCGGCCGGTCCACGGCGGTGCACGAGTTGCATGCTTAGCTTTGAGCTGAACTGCATAGACATGACTGAGAGAAATCCGAGAAGAATTCAATTCAATAAATTGCCCATCAGGAAGTCTGACTGATATGATAATAAATGACTTGATTGGTGTATATGGACCGGGTCTATGGAGATTATTATCATGGAGGGTTCCGTCACGGCAGGAGAGAAGTTATTAGAAGATTGTAAGATCTTGTGTGACAGAATATATGTGAATATCTGTGTCATCTTTATAAGTTGGGCTAATGGGCCTACTGGAAGCCCGAAACAGAACAACTGTGAACATTTGCATCACTATCATTTATTTTTAAGAGAGTTGGGTTTATTGGCCTACATGCAATATAGGCCTAAATACTGGTTTCTTCTGTCTTTCAATTTTATCAACGGACCTTGTGCGAAAATTATATACTGACATGTACTGAACTAACCAGTACTCCGTATGTACGTAATGATATGCATTAAACTCAAATCATACTGGTCAATAAGGTTAACTAAGGAAAAACTAGTGATCTTATATTGGTTGGTACCGGTAGTAACTCGATAATTAAATCAAAAAATGAAATGGACAAAAGTTAAATAGTATATACCTTTTTGTAGCATCTTAATCAATTATCACTGTAGGAATGAATGCGATTCTATACCATTCCGGGCCATTATCCTTGTTGTATCGCTCCATGAGTGCCGGGTGGCACCCGTAAAGAACCAAAGAGGTGAGAGACAATGGCAGGTCGGGAAGCGATTCGACTAATTGCGCATTATTAATCTGTAGATTTTCTAAGAACCGCAACCTCTCCATACAAGAAGGCAAACACACAATATTCACCGCGCTGAATATTGTTAGCGATTGGAGAGTGTTGCGGTTTTGTAGCAACCATTCTTCAGGCAGGCTTGTGAGGATTGAGGCATCACCTATAACCAATTCTTTTGTTAATCTTAGATTTCTCAATGGTTCCAAAAGAATAAGGGATGAATGTTGGATATGAAGCTTGTCAAGCTGCAACGAACAATTATCTGGATTTGAGGACAATGGAGGTTGCGAGCGTGAAATGGTTATAAGTTTGTCACACTCTGTTATTTGCAAGCGTCTAAGAGACATTAGCACCTCTAGTCCGCTCAATGATATCAATTCCGGACAACTAATCCACAAATCATAAAGAGAGGTCAGTGTTGCCAGAACCTCAAGGGATGGAAGAGATTGCACGTTTGGGCAACCCGATAGGGACAATTTGGTTAACGCGGTGAGGTTTTGGATTGACCAAAGCAATGGCACATCAAGATCACATACTCCAATATTTAGATTTTCAAGTGAGAATGGGAGTAGATTTTCTTGGGCATGAGAAGTGGCCACCAATTTCGGGCATCCCTCAACGGATACATTTCTTAGGGAGATAAAATCAGAAAACCCCCTTGATGGCAGATGCATGAGCTCTGGGCAATTATGAATATCGAATCTGCTTAGAGCTCGCATATATTCTTGTTGTTGTAATAGGCATCCATTTAATGAGGTTAGATTCGGACAGTCGGTGACACCCAAATAAGAGAGTTTTGACTTTGATGATACCAAATTGTTATTATTGGCATTATATATACTCGGAAGAACTTCCAACCCAAGAGAAGAAATATCCAGATGACTTAAACTGGGAGGAAGACAAGGCAATCTCCTCAAGTTAAGGCTGTCGGAAATATACAAAAATTCCAGTTGGGGAAAGAGGATCATGCCTTGTATTTCAGCCCACTCCTCTAAGCCTTGCAATTCACTTAAAGTTAACTCCTTGAGTTGTGGAAAAGCACATTCAGTACCGTTCCCATAGAATGCACTATCTATTTGTTTTACTTGAGGAATATCACGCAAGATAAGACGCTCGAGCATGGGTAATTTTCCTAGTGTAGGTAAGCTTACCAACATGAAACATCTAGATAAATCAAGTGATATCATATTCACCAGAAAGAAATGGGTCATCCAATGAGGCGGTCTCCTGCCACCATAGTTACTAATTCTAAGTTTTTCAAGATGGATATGTGGTCGAAGGTTCTCAATAACTTGCTCATATTCTTCTGGAGAACCACTACGGTTAAACGACCAATACAACGATAAATCTTTGAGGTATTCTTTTTCATCCAGCTTCGCCTCTTTTGCTTCTGTAGGATCTTTTACGTTATCGAGATCTTGTATATCTAGCTGTCGAATGCTTCTAAGATCTTTAAGTTCACTTATTCTGTAACCGTTTTCTTCTCTAATAAAAAATACTTTCAATTCCTGGAGATATGTTAGCATGCCAATACTGGGAAACTGATTTAGGATTTCGAAAGTAATATCTAGGTGTCTCAATTTAATTAAATTAACAATGCCATTTTTTTCATGTTCTTCTATATCTTTTACAAAGGATGCTGAAAACTTAATTACCTCAAGATGATAAAGGTTATATACTGACTGAGGAAACCAAGACAGTTCTTGAAACCCGGCGGCATTTGACTCGAGGGACAAATAACGAAGGTGTATTAACTCACCAATTGTATCGGGCACCTTGCATAAGTTCTTCAGGGTTAAACTCAACAAGCGCAAGGATTTAAGCCCTTTCAGAACTACACCAAATATTCGTATATCATCAGAGTCTGGACTTTGGCCTTCATATGTTATACAGAGAGTGTGCAAGTTCTTGAGATGTGAGATTTCTCTAGTTGCAAGAAGGCTTTCCATTTTGAAATTTAAGTGCCGAATTGTTTTTGGTATACGTAATGAACTTTCTTCGACTTGCAAGCATTCACCGTCTGAAACGGCTTGTGCTAAATCATGCAACAAATCATGCATAACATAATAATGCTGTGAAAACCTGCCTGCAAATTCTTCTACCTTCAAATCGAAAAATGATTTTCTTACCAAATGATTGAAATATTCCCCTCCAACATCCTCAGGCTTTTGTCTTACATTTACGGGCTCAATTAACCCTGAACTCATCCACATCCAAATCAATTTATCTTTAGAAAATTGATAATCCTTGGGAAATATACTACAATATCTAAAACATAATTGTAGATATGTTGGTAAATGGTTATAACTAAGCCTTAAAACTACCATTATGCCATTTTTACCTACTTGAAAATTAGGTACATCTTCTTTCAAAACCTTATTCCAATATTCAAACTCAATACAATAGTTTAGCACTCCTCCCATAACCTTTGCTGCTAGTGGGCATCCCCCCAACTTCTTTGCTATTTGTTTCCCAATCGGATGCAAATTTTTATATTCATTAGATTCAACACCATCAAATGCATGCATATTAAAAAGCTTCATAAATTCATTATCCTCGAGACCTTCCAATTTGAGACGATCATTTTTCCCCTCTATCACCTTCGCCGCCATATCGGCCACCGATTCCATTCTTGTTGTTACTAAAATTTTACTTTTACCATGTCCATATTTCAGTGGAGCTATCAATTTCTCCCATTCTGAACGGTTTTCATCATTCCAAACATCGTCTAATACTAATAGAAATTTCTTTGAAATTAAGTTTTCCTTGAGAACATCCTGAAGGGCAGTTAGCGAGCGGACACTGGGGCTCTCTTTTGTCATGACCTCTAAGATTTTTGCAGTTACCGTGACTGCATCAAACTGATCAGATACACAAACCCAAATTATTACATCAAAGAAGTGCCTGACCCTTTCATCTTTATAGATGAGCTGAGCCAGAGTGGTTTTCCCCAATCCACCGATACCATAGATAGTAAATGTTGAGAGTTTTCTCCAATCAGTTATCAACCATTCAACTATTGTGCCCCTCTCCTTTTCTCTACCAAATACCACACTTTCAGTTAACATAGAGCCAGTCTCACGGTCATTTTCAACCTTTTCTTCATAGTTTTTACTTCGAAACCTACTCGATTGTTTTTCAAGGTCAAGGAAGTTGCATGCACTAGCCGCAATCCTATCCAACCCCTTGACAACCTTTACTAGCCTCGTTAAGGTTTCATTATTAAACTTGCGATTCACATACTTACCAAACTTCCTCTTCAAGTTAGACATAGAGCCACCTACCTTATCGTCCCGGTCTTTGACTTTCTCCTCGAGCTCATAATACGCCATCTCATCGAGCACATCTTCTGCAGAATCGATAGCATCCCTGAATCGCCATAGCCACGAGTTCAGCGCCTTGTTTTCGTTCTTGATTTCATCATTTTCAACTGCCGATAAGACCATCTTAATTTGTGGAAGGGTGTCCTGGAGCCTCTCCAGCTCTTCTTCCATATCGATGCCGGCTGGCAAGAGATTTTCTTCGATAAACGAGTAAGCCGTCCCTACTAGATTGTCAATGATGCCTTCTGCTACTGATTCTCCTATGAAAGCTAAAGCCATGGCAAGCTGCTAGAGAGAACGATAGAGTGTAAGGTGTGAGTGAGAGAGAGAGCGAGAGAAGACTTCGGATTCAAAAGAAATGAGAGAGAATACTTTTACGCTTATGAAAAAATTAAGAGAAAATTGGCATATTATTCGTATGGGCTGTCAGCATAAAAGAATCAAGCCAGAGGCAGTCCTCTCCATTTACGATGGCAATGGAGAAATTTACTGACCAGACGATTCTACAAAGAATGTTTACCTCTAGTGAATTCTACAAAAATGATAGTTCTCTTGCAATCCTCTAAAACAATATAGTTTGTACTTTGTAGTACTTATATTTATTTTAATACAATTTTAGTAATCTTTTCTTCTACTACATAAAAAACAGAAGAGTTAAAACTAAATATAAAATTTATTTTCTTCTCGACAAGTTTATTTGTACGTAGCAGCTTCTCCATTTTCTTTGTAATGGAGAAAATTAGCCATCCAAATTTATAATTTCTTCATGGTAAGTGTTAGGTTGCTTCCTCAAGAATCTTTTTTTTCCTTTCGGTACCAACTTTGGCAACCTGTCAGTGTCTTCTTTCTGCACAAGATGCTCAATTATTGTAAGCACTTTCATGTTCATCCGACATGTTACGAACTAGTTGGCTGCCCGCGCGATGCTGCGGGATAAGATTCTACTCTAAATCATTAAATTTCTCATACACAATATATATTAAATTTATCACTGCCTAATGGAAGGCGATAAATGTAATGACTATAATTAAGAAGAAGGTCGATATTGCAGGAATTGTTGTGTACCTGGCATCCTGGCATTCTTCCTCACAATAATTGCAGTTGATTATACCACAAGCAGCCCAATTTCCTGAAATATTATTATCTAGGATAATAAATTATTGTTTTAAGATAAGATTAAATAATTAGATTATTCATATATTAAGTGAAAGAAAGGATGCTTTGAGTTATTTATACTAACCGTAAATGCCATTTTAACCTTGGTGCACTTGTAGAGAGTTATGTTATTCCCTTCACTGCAACAAAACAAAATTCAATTTTATTAAAATAGAAAATTTAATAATAAAATAAAAGGCATAAAAATTATGTAATTAATAATTAATTAAGTATATAATTAGCTATACACTTCACTTGCAGAACAGAATCCTTAAAACTGCCCTATTTAAATACTTGAAATCTGGCAAAATTACTACCTTTCAGAAAGTCATAAAAATTTCAAAACCAATGAAGCAATGCCAGTCTCATCATTCGCGTGCCAATGGGAATTGCAATTGTACAGATCAGCCCCGTATTTGTTGCATTCTCGCTTAATACCACAAATACAACATATCAAAATTGAACCAAATTAATGCACATCATTATCAATTTCTGGCCAACTGTCATGTCATCAAATAGAGCATATCAAAATTATCACAACCAACATCATTATCAATTTCAACTGCCATGTCATCAATTAACAGATAGAACCAAAGAGCTTCGAACAAAATGCATAATGTAAAGTGAAAAATAAAAAGTTACCCATTAAAAAAAAGTTGCAACAAATAGAGGGGCGAAAATCAAGACTTTTAATTAAAACATATACCTTTTGTCTTTGGAGTTGCCTTTAATTCATTCTTCTGTTTGCTAATTTGAAGAGCTCTGAATAAGATGGTTGTTACAGCTGTCTTTATTATTTGTCCCTCAAAAAAAGGAAAACTTTAGCAATTTAATTAATTAATTTTAGTTCAATTATGTTTCATACTTCCTAACATAACAACAAGGACTGGTTTGTTTACTTTTTACAGAATGTACGGGCTTTTCTGCAATTTTCATCCATGCAGGGGCTTCTTTGAAATTTTGGCATAATGCAGGTGCCTTTAAAAATTGAGTGTCTCAATTGCAATCACCATTGAAGCTCTCTTTAATACCCTGTTCATACAGTGATTAGTGGATAATTTAAAAATTTACTTAATAAATTATGATGTTTGGTACCAATTTAACTCAATTTTAACTTGACTCCCGTTTCTCTCTCTCTCACTCTCTCTCTCTAAATATCTCAAATTGAATTTGAAATTGATTGGGTTGGGTGAAAATGACCTGTCTTGTTCAACAAGAGCAGAATGCAAGACAATTTGGGGCGAGTTGGGTTTTGGGAAATCGACTGCGCCAGAAACAAATAAAAAAGAGAGGAAAGGAGAGAGATAAGACCAAGTGAGGGAAAGGTCGGGTCGATGGCTGGAGGGTTTCTTCTTTCCTTTTGGCGAGAGTGACAGTGAGACGCCGAATGACGTCGCTGCCAATAAAGGAGGCGTCGATCGTCGATTTCATTCAAGGAACCATTCGGGTTGAGAGCTGGGAGGGGAGGCGATGTTCAGTTTTTTTTTCCCGTATTTAAACTATGGGCAATAACATTCTCTTGGGTTGCTCAAACAGCTATAGGCCCATTAATGCGTTAGATGTGACTTGAAATGAATGGAAGATAAAAGTCAGAAACAAATTTAGTTAGGCCCATATCAGCCCAGAAAAGTCAAACTAACCCGTTTATTCCACAGTTCTCATTTAATTGGATTGAAAACAAACTTAGTTCAAGTCAATTTATTTCTTTGAAACTATAATTTTTGACACGCATTATACAAATTAGAGCTGACAAAATCTAATTCGGCCCGAGAAATCCACCCAACCAGACTCAAACCTGAGCTCTAATTGATGTGAACCTGAATAGACCCGAACCAATTGACCTGTAAGAATGAGAGTTTTGACTATTAAGTAAATAACATATTTAAGAAGGGTAGTTATGCAAAATGTATACAAGAAAAGAACATGGAAAAGGATCATAAAGCAAAAAGCCTTCAACAAAATTACTTAGATAGCGACCCTCCTTTTAGTATAGAATAATAATTCTAAAAAAATCACAAGGAAAATTTACATTAATTAGATCAATGGTCACACTTCAGTACCAAATTGCAAAATTCGACAAAGACATGTATCTCAATGCAAACTAATTGCTCAAGCACTTTTATTAATAATTAGCAGCACCTTTCTCCTTTCCAAAATAACAGAACCAATCTTACATCATCATAAATGCATAATTACACAAGAAAAACTAAAAAGAGCTTTAAACCGTGACAAGAAATAATCTCATCAAAAACAACCACAACAAAATTCATATTACAAATATCTCCAAATGCATGTGCATTTATTTACCAATTCGTAAGTAAAATTTACCTCAGAGCAACAGAAAGTTATACCAGGTGATCCCTGGCGCCTGCTCCAACAGAATCCAGTCCACGGCGGACAACGGCGGGCGGGGAGGAGGAGCCCAGCCGGTCCACGGCGGTGCACGAGGTGCATCCTTGGCTTGGAGCTGAATCGCATAGACATGACTGAATGAGAAAAATCAGAGAAGAATTCAATAAATTTCCTATCAGGAAGTCTGATCATAGTTAATGATGACCTCAGTGAGGTGTTCATTGGTGTATATAGACCGGGTCTATATGGAGGTGGTCGTGAAGGCCTCGTTGGTTCAGTCAGAGGAGGAAGAGAGATTTATTATAAGATTGCAAGATCTTTTGTGACAAAATGTATGTGAATGTTTGAATCATCTTCTTTTATAAGTTGGGCTGATGGGCCTAACAGAGGGCTAAGACAGAACATATGTGAGCATTTGTATTACTATCATTTGTTTTTAGAAGTTGGGTAAGTTGGCCTAACATGTCATATTTTCGGACCTTCTGCAAAATCTGGTGTGTATAGTGTATACTATACTGACATGTATTGAACTAACCAGTACTGGTATTACTGATATGTATTAAACTCATATCATACTGGTCAATAAGGTTAACTAAGGAAAAACAGGTGATCTTATATTGATATTGATAAACTAGTATGCGCATAAAAGTGGCAGTAATTTTGATAAATAAAACAAAAAGGAAATGCAAGGAGAAAGGTTATAATTAATATATACCTTTTTGTAGCATCTTTTATTTTGGATCAAAAATCAAATATCACTTTAGGAATGAATGCGATTCTATACCATTCCGGGCCATTATCCTTGTTGTATCGCTCCTTGAGTGCTGGGTGGCACCCATTGAGAACCAAAGAGGTGAGAGACAATGGCAGGTCGGGAAGCGATTGGACTAATTGCACATTATGAATCTGTAGATCTTCTAGGAACTGCAACCTATCCATACAAGAAGGTAAGCAGACGATATTTGTCGCTCCGAAGATAGTTAGCGATTGGAGAGCAATGCGATTTTGTAGTAGCCATTCTTCAGGTAGGCATGTCAGGCCCGAGGCGTTATTTATAACCAATTCTTTTGTTAATTTTATGCTTCTCAATGGCTCCAAAAGTAGAAATGATGCATAATCAATATGAAGCTTGTCAAGGCTCAATGAACAGTTATCAACACTATTTGCGGACAATGGAGGTTGTGAATGTGACATGATTTTGAGTTTGTCACACCCAGTTATCTGAAAGTGTTTAAGAGATGTTAGCGCCTCTATGCCAATCAATGATGCCAACTCCGGGCAATTAATTATTGACAAATCATAAAGAGATGTCAGCGTTGCAAGAACCTCAAATGATGGAAGAGATGACACATTTGGGCAATGAGATAGAGACAATTTGGTTAACGCGGTGAGATTTTGGATTGACCTAAGCAATGGCACATCAAGGTCACATACTCCAATATTTAGATTTTCAAGTGAGAATGGGAGTAGATTTCCTTGGGTATCAGAAGTAGCCAACAATTTCGGGCATCCCTCAACGGATACATTTCTTAGGGAGATAAAATTAGAAAACCCCCTTGATGGCAGATGCATGAGCTCTGCGCAATTATGAATATCGAATCTGCTTAGAGCTTGCATGTATTCTTGTTGTTGTAATAGGCATCCATTTAATGAGGTTAGATTCGGACAGTCGGTGACACTCAAATAAGAGAGTTTTGACTTTGATGACACCAAATTGTTATTATTGGCATTATATATACTCGGAAGAACTTCCAACCCAAGAGAAGAAATATCCAGATGACTTAAACTGGGAGGAAGACAAGGCAATCTCCTCAAGTTAAGGCTGTCGAAAATATACAAAAATTCCAGTTGGGGAAAGAGAATCATGCCTTGTATTTCAGCCCACTCCTCTAAGTCTTGGAATCCCCTTAAAGTTAACTCCTTGAGTTGTGGAAAAGCACATTCAGTACCGTTCCCATAGAATGTACTATCGATTTGTTTTACTTGAGGAATATTACACAAATTAAGACGCTTGAGCATTGGTAATTTTCCTAGTGTAGGTAAGCTTACCAACATGAAACAACTAGATAAATCAAGTGATATCAAGTTTACCAGATAGAGATGGGTCATCCAGTGAGGCAGTCTCATGCCACCATAACTACAAATTTCAAGTTTCTCAAGATGGATATGTGGCCGAAGGTTCTCAATAACTTGCTCGTATTCTTCTGGAGAACCACTACGGTTAAACGGCCACTGCAACGATAAATCTTTAAGGTTTTCTTTTTCATCCAATTTTGCCTCTTTTGCCTCTGTAGGATCTTTTACGTTGTCAAGATCCCTGATAGCTAGCTGTCGAATGCTTCTAAGATCTTTAAGTTCACTTATTCTGTAACCGTTTTCTTCTCTAATAAAAAATATTTTCAATTCCTGGAGATATGTTAGCCTGCCGATACTGGGAAACTGTTTTAGGATTTCGAAAGGAACATCTAGGTGTCTCAATTTAATTAAATTAACAATGCCATTTTTTTCATGTTCTTCTATATCTTTTATCAAGGATGCTGAAAACTTAATTACCTCAAGATGATAAAGGTTATATACTGACTGAGGAAACCAAGACGGTTCTTGAAGCCCGGCATCCTTTAACTCGAGAGATAAATAACGAAGGTGTATTAACTCACCAATTGCATCAGGCACCTTGAATAGGTTTTTCAGGGTTAAACTCAACAAGCGCAAAGATATAAGCCCTTTCAGAACCGCACCAAATGTTTGTATATCATCAGAGTCTGGACTGTCGCCTTCATATGTTATACAGAGAGTGTGCAGGTTCTTAAGATGTGAGATTTCTCTAATTGCAAGAAGGTTTTCCATTTTGAAATTTAAGTGCCGAATTGTTTTTGGTATATGTAATGAACTTTTTTCAACTTGCAAACATTCACCGTCTGAAACGGCTTGTGCTAAATCATGCAACAAATCATGCATAACATAATAATGCTGACTGCCTGCAAATTCTTCTACGTTCAAATCAAAAAATGATTTTCTTACCAAATGATTGAAATATTCCCCTCCAACATCCTCAGGCTTTTGTCTTACATTTACGGGCTCAATTAACCCTGAACTCATCCACATCCAAATCAATTTATCTTTAGAAAATTGATAATCCTTGGGAAATATACTACAATATCTAAAACATAATTGTAGATATGTTGGTAAATGGTTATAACTAAGCCTTAAAACTACCATTATGCCATTTTTACCTACTTGAAAATTAGGTACATCTTCTCTCAAAACTTTATTCCAATATTCAAACTCAATACAATAGTTTAGCACTCCTCCCATAACCTTTGCTGCTAGTGGGCATCCCCCCAACTTCTTTGCTATTTGATTCCCAATCGAATGCAAATTTTTATATTCATTAGATTCAACACCATCAAATGCATGCATATTAAAAAGCTTCATAAATTCATTATCCTCGAGACCTTCCAATTTGAGACGATCATTTTTTCCCTCTATCACCTTCGCCGCCATATCGGCCACCGATTCCATTCTTGTTGTCACTAAAATTTTACTTTTACCATGTCCAAATTTCAGTGGAGCTATCAATTTCTCCCATTCTGAACGGTTTTCATCATTCCAAACATCGTCTAATACTAATAGAAATTTCTTTGAAATTAAGTTTTCCTTGAGAACATCCTGAAGGGCAGTTAGCGAGCGGACACTGGGGCTCTCTTTTGTCATGACCTCTAAGATTTTTGCAATTACCGTGACTGCATCAAACCGATCAGATACACAAACCCAAATTATTACATCAAAGAAGTGCCTGACCCTTTCATCTTTATAGATGAGCTGAGCCAGAGTGGTTTTCCCCAATCCGCCGATACCATAGATAGTAAATGTTGAGAGTTTTCCCCAATCAGTTATCAACCATTCAACTATTGTGCCCCTCTCCTTTTCTCTACCAAATACCGCACTTTCTTCATAGTTTTTACTTCGAAACCTACTCGTTTGTTTTTCAAGGTCAAGGAAGTTGCACGCGCTAGCCGCAATCCTATCCAACCCCTTGACAACCTTTACTAGCCTCGTTAAGGTTTCATTATTAAACTTGCGATTCACATACTTACCAAACTTCCTCTTCAAGCTAGACATAGAGCCACCTACCTTATCGTCCCGGTCTTTGACTTTCTCCTCGAGCTCATAATACGCCATCTCATCGAGCACATCTTCTGCAGAATCGATAGCATCCCTGAATCGCCATAGCCACGAGTTCAGCGCCTTGTTTTCGTTCTTGATTTCATCATT
Source organism: Juncus effusus (assembly GCA_027726005.1). Lineage (NCBI taxonomy): Eukaryota > Viridiplantae > Streptophyta > Magnoliopsida > Poales > Juncaceae > Juncus > Juncus effusus. The sequence goes on along the minus strand of CM050894.1, from coordinate 10,347,807 downwards.
TTCAACTGCCGATAAGACCATCTTAATTTGTGGAAGGGTGTCCTGGAGCCTCTCCAGCTCTTCTTCCATATCGATGCCGGCTGGCAAGAGATTTTCTTCGATAAAGGAGTAAGCCGTCCCTACTAGATTGTCAATGATGCCTGCTGCTACTGATTCTCCTATGAAAGCTAAAGCCATGGCAAGCTGCTAGATCTATAGAAAGTGGGAGAGAACGATAGAGTGTAAGGTGTGAGTGAGAGAGAGAGCGAGAGAAGACTTCGGATTCAAAAGAAATGAGAGAGAAGACTAGCCTTCAGAAAAAATTAAGAGAAAATTGACATATTATTGGTATGGGCTGTCAGTATAAAAGAATCAAGCGTGGCAGTACTCTCCATTTTCGATGGCAATGGAGAAATTCACTGACCCCATTCTACAAGAATGTTTACCTCTAAAAACCTAGTTTGTAGTATTTCTATTTACTAGGAGAATAAAAGAATTTTCGCGCTCCGCTGCGATTTTTATCATTTTTATTATTTAATAATTAACACATTAAATTCATCTTATGAATTAATAATCATAAAAAATCTATATAAATTATCTCAAGAATTAACTTATAACAGAATAAACAATAAATAATTCATATTTTTGTTAGAAATTATCTATGAATCAAATAAGATTTATACAAGTCATAATAAAAAATATGTAATAAGATTTATACATAATTGTGCGTTCGAAAGTATAATCATTGAGATCTTGAATGAAAGATCTCACCATCCTTGTTCTATTTTTCATTTTTCACAAAAAATTAGGCTACTGAAAAATCATATTTTGAAAGAAAACGTTGGGAAAAAATTACCTGAGCTAGACACATGGAGCCCACATTCTTATTTATTTATTTTCTTTTTTTTAATTATTTAGGGAGAGAGAAAGAGAGGGCCCACATTTTTTTTGAAAATTATTAATCTATTTTTTTTGTTTACTTGAGGGAGAGAGAAAATGAGTGACACATGAGACCCGCATTTTTTTTGATAAATTATTATTTTTTTATTTTTATTTAGGAATGAGTATAATGTCATCTGATATTGTGATATTCAATCCAGTCGATTGAAGACACGAGATATTGAAAGTCATTATGATAAAACATAATAGTGCATTCGAAAGTATAACAATTAAGATCTTGAATGAAAAATCTCATCATCGTTGTTCTATTTTTCATTTTTTCACAAAAAATTGAGCTACTAAAAAAATCATATTTTGAAATAAGACGTTGGGAAAAAATTACCTCAGAGAGATAGACACATGGAACCCACATTTTTTTTTTGGAAAATGAATTATTTATTTTCTTTTTTTTAATTATTTGAGAGAGAGAAAGAGAGGGCCCCACCTTTTTTATTTATTTTGAAAATCATTAATCTTTTTCTTTATTTGAGGGAGAGAGAGAAAGAGAGTGACATTTGGGCCCAGTTTTTTTTTTTTTGAAAATCATTATTTTTAATTTTTTTTTTATTATTTAGGAATGAATTATATGTAGCGAGTATTCAGTGGTTATTGATATTATAACTCACAACACATAAGTTGTACAATTTAGTTTTCAAAATAATTAATTATATTTGATTTGACATTTCGCACTAAATCAGAATAGAACACAGAACACCGAATTTAGACCAATCATATTCTGACACTATTTAACTACACAGAAACTACACAAAAACAGCCATAAAATATCAGAAACTCTAAACGATCGAACGGTCCATATCGAACCACATCACCCCATCCAACGGTCCCCAAAATAGAGGTGATGTGGCCTCTTAAAATCACTGACTTGGATGCTAGAATTTGGGGGGGGTGAATTTGAATACAATTTTAGTAAACTTTTCTTCTTCTACATACAAAACAGAACAGTTAAAACTAAATATAAATTATGTATTGCTTTATTTTCTTCTCGACAAGTAAGTTTGTACTTAGCAGCTTCTCCATTTTCTATGTAAGGAGAAAATTAGCCATCCAAATTTATAATTTCTTCATGGTAAGTGTTAGGTTGCTTCCTCAAGAATCTTTTTTTCCTTTCGGTGCCAACTTTGGCAACCTGTCAGTGTCTTCTTTCTGCACAAGATGCAATCAATAAAATTATCTCAATTATTGTAAGCACGTTCATGTTACGAATTGGTCACAGACCGTGCCCTATTTACACTATGGGCATATATTTCTCTTGGGTTGTTCAAACAGCCATAGGCCCATTAATTCTTTAGATGTGACTTTTGACATGAATGGAGGACGATAAAAGTGGTAAACAAATTTAGGCCCTTGTCAGCCCAGAAAAGTCATATTACCCGTTTATTCCCCAGTTCTCATTTAATTGGATTGAAACAAACTAAGTTCAAGTCAATTTATTTCTTTGAAACTATAATTTTTGACATGCATTATACAAATTAGAGCTGACAAAATCTAATTCGGCCCGAGAAATCCACCCAACCAGACTCAAACCTGAGCTCTAATTGATGTGAACCTGAATAGACCCGAACCAATTGTCACCTTTATAGAGTTTAGGGTCATTCCGGTTACAATATGTTCTAACGAATTTTGCCTCGGTCAATCATTTCACTCAAGTTTCCCCATTATTTTCCTTAATTTTGTGTTTAGTGCAACTGATTAATTTTCTAAATCTAGATTGGATCAGAAGTGTGAGTGATTTTTATTTCTTATTCTAAGGTCTGATATCGGTAATTGCACCAGTACGATTAATGCAACCATTGACTTTCTCTTCTTTTCGATGAGTTTTTAGCATTTTCCCACGTTTTCTTTTTATTTTACTTGTTTTACTTTCTTGTTTTGGTTGTATTTCTTCTTCCACTTGGTCAAAGCTGGTTCGGCCCGCCTCTTCTCAAGAAAAATTAAAACCAAGCATGAAATTGTGTGAAAGATCCATTTTTGGTGGAGGTCTTTGTTTTAAATGTTTTTCATTTTCAACTTGCAAAAACTTTCCTATTTTACATGAATGCTAAAGTTCACAAAATCACATCCGACTGTTCCATGCCTGTTTTCAAACCTAAACCCGGTTTAATCTGAAACCAGTTTAAGAAATCAATTATTCGAACCTGTATAATTTGAATTTCGATTAACCCAAATTGTGGTGCGAACGACCCAAATTTGGAACTAGTGTGATTCTCTCTGATCCAAAATGCTAATCCAGGCTCACTAGAATCACATTTAACCCAAATATAACTCATAATTTAAAATCAGTCATGATCTTATTTATCTAACTAAACGGCTAAACCTGATTTTACTTTGACTCGACAATGAACGAAACCAAAACCCGAGTTTGAGCATGGTTACATTGATATCGGATTTGGCCAAATCAGATAAAAAATCCGATCAATGTGGCAGAAAATTTAATTTTATATAATCGTGCGATTCAGATAAATGAATTTAGAGTCTTGTATTTTCAGATCCGAATCAACACATGATCTAGAATTATCTAAACCTAACATTTCCAAATCCAAATTCAAAATATGTTGAACTTGACCGACCCGACAGATAGCGAGCTCCTCAAGAAAAATACTATAAATAGGATGGTATGTCTCTATCAAATCCCAAACCCCTCATGGCGCCTTTTATCCTTCTCCTTTTTGTTTCCTCTCTTGCTTCCATATGTAAGTTCCTCTTTCTCAAAACATATCTATATCTACATGAAATTGAGTTCTAAAGTACTTTGTTTATTTTTCTTTTTTCTTTGACATTACTTAACAAACATGTTAATTTCTGCTGCAGCTACAAGTGCTCAATTTCTCGGAGTAAACTATGGCACACTAGGTGATAATCTACCTGCACCTGATCGTGCAATCCAACTAATCCAATCCATCAGTGGTGGGGGTGTCAGAATCTACGATGCAAATTCCACAATCCTTCAAGTTGCATCTCGTACCAAACTCCGTATTGCCGTCTCGGTACCGAATGAGCTCATCATCTCCATCGCGTACGACCAATCAGCCGCTGACACTTGGGTCACAACCAACATTTTGCCCTTCGGGAAACATATCACCTATATTTTCGTAGGAAACGAAATTTTATCAGACCTGAATGGTACCAGCTCGACATGGCCCGCGTTGGTACCTGCCATGACTAACATTTACAGAGCTTTACAGGCAAAAAGCCTCAAAAGTATTTTAGTTAGTACACCTTTTGCAATGGATTTCATAGATACTATCCTTCCGCCCTCTTCGGCACAATTTCGCTCCGACATCCCATATTCCATTATTTCGTCACTTCTCAAATTTTTGAATGATACTAATTCTTATTTTTTTGTCCAAGCGTACCCATATTTTGAATGGTCTGAAAATTATAATACCACTAATCTCGATTATGCTCTTTTTAGAGCGAAATCGAAAGATTATTTTTTCGATTCTGGGACTAACTTAACATATATGAACTTGCTCGACCAAATGCTCGATTCCGTTATCTCAGCAATGGGAAAATTAGGTTACGGTGATATAAAATTAGGCATTTCCGAGACAGGCTGGCCAAATGCTGGTGATGTAACCCAAGTCGGGGCCAGTGTCTATAACGCGGCCATGTACAATAGAAACTTGGCGCACAAATTGGGAGCACGAAAAGGAACACCATTGAGGCCTAAAGTAGCAATGCCGGCTTTTGTATTTTCTCTTTTCAACGAGAACTTGAAAGGCGGATTCGAAACTGAGCGCCACTGGGGCTTGTTCAACCCGGATGAAACTGCTGTTTACCCTGTACGTGCAAAATAATACAATTTTTACATAATAGTTTATTATGAGTTTATGACTAATCTAAACAAATACTAGAAACACTTGTTTGATTAATCGACGTTTCTTATACGTAACAATTAGGTGGATCTAATGGGAAGGAAGCTGACGGGGGCCTACCCTCCGATACCGTTACCAACGAACAACAAGCCATACCCAGGAAGAGTATGGTGTGTGCTGAACAGCAAAGGATGGAACAGCGATCCTAGTTTTCTTGTTGATGAGATTACTAAATTATGTAAAGGAGGCGATTGTAAAGGCAACAACGGCGACTGCCGGCGTTTTTTGGGGGACAGTCTACAGGTAGCACTCACCATGTCGATAAACTACTTATGGCAGCAGTCTAGAGATACCGGCATGCCTTGCTACTTTGACGGATTGGCACACGAAACAACCTCGGATCCTGGTATGTACAATTGAAAAGCTTCTTATTATGATTCAAGTACAATTATTTAGTTTTAGTCTAATAAATATATAGCTCAAAATACTTAATGTGAAGTTATGGATGAAATTAGTATTTCTGTTTTAATTTTTTTTTTTTGTGAGCATCATTTTTCTGTTTTAATTTTGAGATTTGAGAAATTTCTTTTGCTTTTGCAGGCATGTATAGCTGTGTTTTTCCATATACTAAGACGTAGATCAATGGTTTGAAATTGTGAATGGGCTAAAATCTTATGGAAAGAGCTCTCATATGTGGCTAAGTGTTACAAGTGTGGTGTTATAATTTATCTTTTAGTAGATTAGGATTAGAATTTGCCTTCAGAAAAAAATAAATAGGGCATCAGTGTTGTAATTTTGAACCTTTAATAATTTATGTAACTTTCATCAATTCCATGGTACTTGTTTGAGACTTTTTCTTCTTCTTACATCCATTATTTGTTAAAAAAATAGTTACAAAAATTATAAAACAGGGAACTTAGAAAAATTCCCAAAGAAAAAACAAAAAGCGAAAGAAGAAGAAAAAAACTATATATGAAAAGCTAAAAAGCACCTAGAAAATAAAAAATCTATGAAAGCCCAAAGCCCAAATATAAACCCAAACAGCTAATACAAAAAATTCTAAAAATATAAAATATAAAATAACGATCCAAATTTTCTTATTGTTATTCTTACTATATAACAATTTTGGTCGTGCCATATTCTGTTGACACGTGTCCAGGTGGGTAAAGAAAAAAGTCATTGTAATAAAATCTATGCATAAAAAATATTAATATCAAATTTATCATATCTTTTTTCAAAAAATAGTCAATTTTTGCACCTCTAAAATAGAACAAGCTCCTAGAAATTAGTCACCTCTGGAATATATATATATATATATATATATATATATATATATATATATATATATATATATATATATATATATCATTTCAAAATTCAAATACGTAAAAATGTACTCAACTTTTAAAAGTCAAAGTACATAAAATTTACCCTTCCAAAAATATACACACTAAATTTATAGGGGAGCTGATACTGCGCGACGGGTATTGTAGCGACCCTGTAGTGACGTGATATAAAACTGAACTATATAAACTGAAAACAAACAGTATATAAAAATCAATTTTTTTAAAAATAGTATATACGTGAAAAAACAAAAACAATATATAGAAAATACAAACAGTATATAAAAATTCATTTTTTTAGAGGCCGTAAAACAATATATACGTGAAAAACGAAAATAGTATATAGAAAACAAAAAAATATAGAAATGTGGAAGAAACAATATATAAATGAAACGGTCTCTACAGGGTCACTACAATACCCCCGTCGTGATTTCCACTTTCCCAAATTTATATTTATTAATTCAAAACAAAAAATGTTTACAACTTAACTCTTTTTTTAGTACCAAACAAAGCACGAACATAAAATTTTAAATTCAAAAGTACAAGAGTTTATTTTTCTTCTTTCTAACTAATATTTTTATGTAAAAATGTTGATACATTCTTTTTAAGATTTTTTTTATAAATTAACTAGCAACGCCCTAGTTCTTAACAATATGGAGCCCCACTGGTCCAAAAGCAATTGCACACGCGGCCTGTCAAGCCTCTTCGACAGGCGCAGTCAATCCTGATAAAATAATCTTCTTCCACAAAGTCCTGTCCCAATTATATTAGATGAACATATACAAGTCCTTATAAATCTTTATTGAGTCGGCAAAGATAAGATCGAAAGTAGAATTTTGAAGGAAGGTCACTAATTGCTAGCATTGGAAGGTACATGCACAAAATTTGCAATTCAATTTTAATAATCCAAAATGAGTCAAGATAAAAGAAATTAGAGATATGAATATGATATTACCACTATAAAATCTGCATCCAGACTGTTTACACCGCCCCATTAAGGGAATCAAGTAAATTCGAAGGGAGGGTTCTAATACAAATGAAAATAATAACGAAAGAGTGAAATAGTGTGAAGATCCCAAAATAGTGTATAGAGATCTTTGCTTTAGATCTTACTCATTTCCAAGTTTTCATGAATGCTCTCATTTTCAAATTTGACTCCAGCCTTCAAATTGTTATCATAGACTTCAACCGAAACATTTTAATGTGAGAATAAAAAAGAACATTAAATAGTGTGAAGATCCCATTTTAGCGGAATAAAGATCTTTGTTTTAGATCTTACTTAGTTGCATCTTTTTGGTGAATGCTCTCATTTCCAAATTTGACTCGAGCCTGAATTTTCAATTAAGAGTAAGACTTGGTTCAATCCGAAAACATTGAATTAAGTCTGAATATGTAATCAAAAACCCTAATCTGATCCAACTACAGTCATAGGTTGGTTACTCTTCTCAAGAAAAATAAAACAAAAGAAAGAGTGAAATAGGATAGGTCTTTGCTTTAAATTTTACTTATTTTCATCTTGCACTCAAACTTGTTCCAATCCAAAGTACTTTATGAAGTCAATGACTTGAATCAGAATAATTCAGAAATCCTCTGACATAATTTGAAGTGCAGTTGAGCAATTCAGATATGAAATTGGCTCAATAATTTGATCAGAAACCGTAATGCAACCTGAATATTATTTAATCCTGTATATCCTGAAAATAACTCATAATCTGAAATTCATTATAAATTTTATTGTCCGATACAACCTGATTCGATCTAGCCTAGGATCAACATGCCAATAATCCAATATACAATGCCATTCTAACCCTGTGAAATTAACTTAAACCAAGCAAAATCCGAACCCGATTTGACTCAAAACAAAATATAATATGACCTTGAATTCCACCTCAGCTTTCTTTTTATGGAAGCTCACTATAAATAGCCAACAGTAATATCCTCTATCAAATATTCCCAAGCCCCATGGCGCCTTTTCTCCTGTTTCTTGTTGCATCTCTCACTTCCATATGTGAGTCTCCCTCCATCAAATTATTTTATATTGAGTTTAAAAAGCCCAATAACATTATGCATACTGGTATGGTCTTTGCTGCACTATCTCAATTCAATTTTCTTTTACATTCAGCCTTTTCTTTCAATTCACTGAACAAGTCGGGTTAATTTCGATTGATTTCTTCTGCAGCTACAAGTGCTCATTTTCTCGGTGTGAACTATGGCACTCCATATGATCATCCATTCAATCAATCATATTTTCTGGGAGACGACCTGCCTCCGCCTGATCGTGCAATCCAACTGATTCAATCAATCAATGGTGGGGGCGTCAGAATCTACCATGCAAATTCCACAATCATCCAAGCCGCCTCTAGCACAAACCTCAGCATAGCCGTTTCAGTACCAAATGATCTAATTAACTCCATCGCAAACAACCAATCAGTTGCCGACACCTGGATCACAACCAATATTCTCCCTTTCGGGAAGCACATTAAATATATTTTTGTAGGGAACGAGATTTTCTCAGACATGGATGGGACCAACTCGACATGGGGCGCCTTGGTACCTGCCATGAAAAACATTTACCGAGCTTTACAAGAAAAAAAGCTTAGAAAAATTTCAGTTACTACCCCTTTTGCAATGAATTGCATAACTACCATATTTCCACCTTCTTCCGCACAATTTCGTGCTGATATTCCTGATTCCATCATTTCCTCACTTCTGAAGTTTTTGAGCGATACTGATTCTTTCTATTTCGTCAACGCATACCCATACTCTGTATGGTCCAAAAACTATAAAACCATTACTCTTGACTATGCTCTTTTTATAGCAAAAAGAAACAATTATTATGTTGACTCAGGGACCAAATTAACATACACAAACTTACTCGACCAAATGCTTGATTCCACTATTTACGCAATGAGAAAATTAGGTTATAACAATATAAAACTAGGCATTTCTGAGACAGGCTGGCCAAATGCGGGTGATATAAACGAAATCGGTGCAAGTGATTACAATGCAGCCATGTACAACAGAAATTTGGCACACATATTGGCAGTACACAAGGGCACACCTTTGAGGCCTGGAAAATCAATGCCAGCATTCGTTTTTGCTCTTTTCAATGAAAATTATAGAAGTGGAGCTGGAACCGAACGCCATTGGGGTCTATTCTACCCGAATGAAACTAGTGTCTATCCTGTAAGCTAATATAATTAAAATTTACGTAATATTTTACATAAATATTTCTTGTAAATTTAATATGATTATTCTCTCATTATTTACATATACCAAGATTGATCTGACGGGAAGGAAGCCGATAGGGTCGTACCCTCCAATTCCATTACCAACAAATAACGAGCCATACCCAGGAACAATCTGGTGCGTAATGCAAGCTGATATAAATATTATAAGGCATCTTGATTATTTCCAAGACAGGATGGAACAGTTCTGTGACCAAGGAAACATTACCTGTCCCCGAGTCACAAATCGGGATTGCCAGGATGATCCTTGGCTGAATTATAGCTACGCGATGAACTCCATATGGCAAGAGTACAGAGACTCCGGCATGCCATGCTACTTTTACGGATTCACACTAGAAACGACAAGGGATCCAAGTACGTATAAATAAACGGAGTTGATTGAATTTCCTTTTAAGTTAATTTTTGAGTTGTATAAACAAACAAGTTCTTTTGGATATTGCAGGTAGAGCTACTTGCATTTTTGGCGCGCACTAAGTGGATTGGGGTGAAGTTCTGATGGACAAAAAACCATTGAGAAGAGTTATCATATTATGTGGCATAATGTTGCAATAAAAAAATCTTGTATTTTTTTAAATAAAAAAAATAAAATTATATATTTGGATTATGACAGAATAAAGTATATTAATAAATAAACTCAGAAATTCATCTGTTACAAAATTATATTGATATCCATATTTTTTCTTATTTTCTTAAATCTTTACTTTTAGTTACACTCGACCATCAATCAATGCTTTGGGCAGCATATAAGTTCCCTCATTTTTATTTTCTTTTTGTCATTTGTATTTGATTGTTTGCTGGAATGGTGATATTTCTTTCTACATAACGGCAAGTCTTGTAATTGAGCAATTAATAATGTTTGTACTTTTCAAGATCAGGTTAGAATGATTCTTAGACTTTTTTTATTTGGTTTATATATAGTGATATTGATGATGGAATTCGGTAATATATAGATTCTGCTATTTGGTTTATATACTATGTGGCAACTCTATACACTCTTTTTATCTAGGGAAATTTACAAAAAACCCCCTATCTTTTCTGAATATTACAAATAACCCCCTGCATTTTCGTTTATTACAAAAAACCCCCTGTCAGAAGAAGTTTTCTTTCAAATACCCCCCTACATCACTATTCCATTCATTCCAAAGTTAATTTTTTTAAAAAATGACTAAAACGCCCTTATTCATATTGAATATATTTAATTAACAAATTAATTAAATAAACAAACAAAATAAATTAAATAAAAATAAGTAAAAAAATAAATTAAATAAAAATTGTTAAACGCATAAAAAACAATTCATTAAAAAATAAAATTCATTAAAAAGAAATAAAACTAATTAAAATAAATAAATTAAAAAATAAAAAGAATTAAAAAGAAAAGGTTAATAAAATAATTAAATAGTTAAAAATAAAAAAGTAAAAAATAACTCAATAACAATTAATTAAAATAAAAAATATATACATATTTAAAAATCTAGAAATAATTAAACAAAATATAATAAATAAATAAATAAATAAATAAAAATTAAGTAAAGATAGAAATAAAATAATAAAATTATTATTAATGTGGTGTTGACCTGAATGTTGTACTGTGCCAGTTAATGCATTAGGCACTTACACTATGTTATAATAAATAGAGTTGTGTGTGTCGATAATTATTACTATTTTTAAAAATTGATTTTTCTTCTATTATTTTATTTTATTTTATTTTTTTAATTTTTTTGTATTTTATAATATTCAAATAAGTTAGGGGTTTTTTTGTAAATTTCCCTATTTTATAACATTAATTATAATTTTATAATTTTATTTTTTATCGTTACTTAATTTTATTTATTTATTTAATTATTATATTTTGTTTCATTATTTCTAGATTTTTAATTATGTATATTTTGTTTATTTTAATTAATTGTTATTGAGTTATTTTTTACTTTTTATTTTTAACTATTTAATTATTTTATTTTTTAACCTTTTATTTTTAATTATTTTTATTTTTTAATTAGTTTTATTTATTTTTAATGAATTATTTTTTATGTGTTTAACAATTTTTATTTAATTTATTTTGTTTGTTTATTTAATTAATTTGTTAATTAAATAATACATGAGGGTATTTTCGTCATTTTAAAAATAAATAACTTTGGAATGGATGGAATAGTGATGTAGGGGGGTATTTGAAAGAAAACTTCTTCTGACAGGAGGTTTTTTGTAATAAACGAAAATGCAGGGGGTTATTTGTAATATTCAGAAAAGATAGGGGGTTTTTTGTAAATTTCCCTTTTATCTATTGGTGTTTAAATGTACTATTAAAATTTCCTTATATTCTTTTTTCGAATGTACTTTTTGCGACCAAATACTATTATTATTGGTGACAATTACATGCCTTTTTTACCCTTGAAAAAATGGTCAAGAGTCAATATTAACAGTTGCCCAAAGCGATTTAGGCGTGAAGGGGCGACCCTGCATTAGTAGATCACTTTTTAAGTTCTACGCTAGGAATCAAATGGAGACTAGCTTCCCAAGAAAATTAAAAATCAAAAATCAAAATGAATATAATCAGTGTGTAGGTCCACATTAACGGGTAGCTAGCTAGGTCTTTGTTTTAAATCCTACTCATTTTCAAACTTACACTCAAAACTTGATTAAATTCGAAGTAATTAAGAAGTCAATGACCATAAACCAAATAACAATCCAAAATCGGTTGACACCTCATAACTCAAAAGTCAAATAATCCAATTTGACTCGATCAAATCTAATCCTTCCTGTCATTTCCACCTCATCTTTTCTCATAGAAGCTCATTTATACAAATAGCCATATAGGAGAGTAGCATCCTTTGTCAAATACGAACGCTCATGGCACCTTTTCTCCTCCTTCTGTTTCTTGTTACATCTCTTACTTCCATATGCAATACAGGTACATTCATGATCTTCCCTATTTTTCTTTATTTATTTTTTTCATTTTTGTAGTCTTATTTTTCTGTTTATGCTTTCATAGTTTTTTTTCTTTCACCTTACTCAATACACCTAGTAAATTTCTTCGTAGCTACAAGCGCTCCAATTCTTGGTGTGAACTATGGCACATTAGGCAATAATCTGCCTGCGCCTGATCGTGCAATCCAACTAATTCAATCCATGAATGGTGGGGGCCTAAGAATCTACGATGCAAATTCCACCATCCTTCAAGCCGCCTCTCAGACCAATCTTAGTATAGCCGTCTCAGTTCCAAATGAGCTCATCACCTCAATCGCGTACAACCAATCAATTGCTGACACCTGGATCACAACCAATGTTCTCCCTTTTGGGAAGAACATTAAATATATTTTCGTAGGAAACGAGATTCTCTCAAACATGACTGGCACCAACTCAACATGGCCTTCTCTGGTACCTGCCATGACGAACATTTACCGAGCTTTACAGGCAAAAAAGCTCAGAAAAATTTCAGTTAGTACCCCTTTTGCAATGGATTGCATAACTACCATATTTCCGCCCTCTTCAGCACAATTTCGCGCTGATATTCCTGAGTCCACCATTTCCTCACTTTTGAAGTTTTTGAACGATACTAATTCTTTCTATTTTGTCAATGCGTACCCTTACTTTGTATGGTCTGAAAACTACAAAACCATTACTCTCGACTATGCTCTTTTCAGAGCAAAAAGAAAAAACTATTACATTGATTCGGGGACTAACTTAACATACACAAATTTACTCGACCAACTGCTTGATTCTGCTATTCATGCGATGAAAAGATTGGGTTACAACAACATAAAATTAGGTATTTCTGAAACAGGCTGGCCAAATGCGGGTGATTACAGTCAAATTGGGGCAAGCGTTTATAATGCTGCCATGTACAATAGAAAATTGGCACATGTATTAGCTGTACATAAAGGCACACCTTTAAGGCCTGGAATATCAATGCCAGCATTTGTATTTGCTCTTTTCAATGAGAATTTGAAAGGCGGAGCTGGAACCGAGCGTCACTGGGGTTTGTTCTACCCCAATGAAACCGTTGTTTATCCGGTAAGTGCACATCAAAACTTAACTTTACATAATAGTTTTGTATATCTTATACCTACAATAAATTAAGAGAACATAAAACTGGTTGATTATTATATCTAAAATTTCTCTCATTTTTTATGTATATTTAACAAGGTTGATTTGACGGGAAGGAAGCTGATAGGGTCATACCCTCTAATTCCATTACCAACAAATAACGAGCCGTACCCAGGCAAAATCTGGTGTGTATTGACGAGCGAAGCAACAAATAGTCCTGACAGTTTTTTCAGTCAGGAGCAGGATAAATTATGTAATTACGAAAATGGATATTGCAGCGCAATGGCAGATTTGGAGTGCTTTTTGAGCGTATTGAAGCCGCACGATCCTGCATTGTTTGTCAACTTTGATATGAACTTCTTGTGGCAGCAGTCCAGAGACTCCGGCATGCCGTGCTACTTCGATGGATACGCAGAGGAAACAATTCAAGATCCAAGTAAGCATAGACATCTGATATATAACTAAAATCCAAATTATCTAAGTAATTAAATTACACAGATGAAATTAATCTCCTGTTTACTTTTGAGTTGTAATGAACTTGTTATTTTGGATTTTGCAGGTATAAATACTTGCATTTTTCCTGCAAACTAAGAAGAAGTAGATTTGATGGACAGAAGTTACAAGATGAAGCTAAAATCTGTTGAAAAAGATTTCTCATATATGGCAAAATTTCAAAAAAAAAAAAAAGATGTGAAATCTTTTAATAATAATACTCAGAAACTCATTGTTACATACAGGATCGTTATATAATACAGTAAGCAAATAACAAAAAATGGTTTGTCCAAATCATGTTAAATTGTGTAATTACATAGAATAATGAGTTTTCTCATTTTGGAGTTTCGAAGTTTATTATTTCGCACTAACAAAATGTTTTTGAAACTAGTATGTCTCAACTATTTATAAAGTAACTGAGATAATGGGGACCATATGCATTCTTCATTTTCTTTTTCTTCCCCTTTTTTAATTCTTATGCAGGTTAGGAGAATACTGAATAAGAAGCATTTCTTTACATTCAAACTAAATATCTAAACTCTCTAAAATCCCTAGTGAGCTAAAACAACTGGTCAAAAGTAGTGAAGAAACAGTTCTCACTTTTTTGTGATGCAAACGTTCAATTATTTGAGGACTAATTAAGGACTAATTACACCTTAAGGACTAATTAAGAAAATTACTTACGAGGGACTGGCACAGATTGCTTCCATAATATTAATCTCTAATCTGATGAATCAGCTCACTTCCAATCCATCGTGCAACATGAGTTATAAGTCATGAAGTTGAGAGGAAAAACTTAAACTCCCATGAATCAGAGTTGAATTGTTGGTTTTTAATTTTTTTATAAAAGCCAAGAATTGGGTTCTTAGTGTTTCATAAGACGTTTTTTTTTTTTGAAAAAAATATTTGGAGAGGGCTCTAAGTCCCCCATCCAAACTTGATTCCTTTCTATTAATCAAAGTTGAGTATATACAAACTTTACAATCTATCATCTAATATTTACAACCTACTCTAAGAAGGCTTCAAACATAGCCCAAAACTGTTTTCTAAAAACGGCCCACAACAAAATTAAATCAAAAAATATCTAACAGAAAAAGGTCCTGTTCTGATCTCTCTAATTTCCTCTAATATCTCCCCTATACACAATCGCCCATCCTTCCTTTGTCTGATCTCCAAATGCTCGCCGAATAGAAAGAGTGCTTGATGTCAAGAACGAGATTCACAAGAACCAGAATTCGGTAGAAATGAAAAGAAAATTGAAAGAAATTGATTGAAATTCGATTAGGGTTTTAGCAATCCGAATATTACAAGATTTCGGATTTAAATTTGATCTTTCGCGCCATGTTCGATTCATCGGGTCTTGACACTTGAGCATTGCTTAGCACTGAATAACTCTTCAAGGGAGGCTTGTAACGAGGGATCCAGTTATGTTTCCATGTTGGAAGCAGACCGGAGCAATTGCCACCATTAGATTCAGGACTAATTCCTGTGCCTTACAGCACATGAAACATCTATTAGCAAAATTGAACCCCCTCTTCGTCATAAGACGTATTTCATTTCATTCATGGTTTTCAAGAAATCTGCCGGGATTTGAAGTCTCGGATCTCAGGTTACTCAAGTCAAACACGAGATTTCAAATTGAATCCATGGCAAGCAGGGAAAAAACGCTCCTTCTCTTTTACATTTCAAAACTATGCTTTGTTCTGTATTATGAATTATGATAGGTGCCTTCCAAACATATTCAGCAATTACATGTGAAATCAGAGGGGAAAAATATGAAGTGACCATGCAATAATCTTTTCAAATCCCCGCTTTAAAACAACTCTCATTTCAAATTGATCACATCATACAAATCAAGATATTATTTCAATTCAAATACCCGAAAAAAAAACATGCTCAAATCAACCAACCAACCAACCAAACAAAACCGACTGTTTAAATTTAAAGCGAGACAAATCAAAATAAAAGGTAAATCTGAGAAATTAATTATTCTTATGCACTTCAGGGTAGACGGTATAGTAGGTTTGTACAATAGTAAGTCCGAGTAATACAATACCCGCAAAAACCGAGATCGAAGTCCATGGATTTCTGAAGTAATCATGCATTAATCTTGCCTTGTACTTATGCCAAGCCAAATTGCTATACTTTTGCACTTGATCAATCAAGTTTTTGAAATAATGGTTCTCATGGTCCAAGAAACTATAATCAGCCAACTCATTAAAGAAGAAAGCTACCTCTTTTTCATTTCTTAGAGTATGCACTAAAATGTGACGACGCTGGAGAAGAACCACATCTAAGCTCGTATCGATTAATAAATCCATCAAAACCGCAAAACTCGTGAAGATCCTAGATAAACTAGGTTGAGTTTGTTCAAATGCAATAACATTCGTAAATATAGTTCTTGTTGAATCACTAATTATTAAAAGGGGCATCTCTATTACGCCATTACGAAAGGTTATATCAAACATATTTTTTGCGTGTCTTTTACAGAAAAATGTAACGCCTGCCTCATGGAGCTCACTGGCGCATGGAATTGTTTTTGGTATTAAACGCACTTCAGACTGCCGGGAATTAGAACGCCAAGCCCTACTTTTAAGCCAAGATAAAATACGAGTTTTCAGTGAAGCTTCTTTACGCATTTTAATACCACGGCGTTTACTGTTGGAATGAGGTGTTGACGGCACAATGCTTGTGTGAAAAAGGTGGAGCAAATGATCGATAGTGTTACAAGATGGTTTAGTTGAGTTCGCTTCCAATACATATGGGAAGAACCTGTTAAAAATATCAAACATAATGAAAATGTGTTTCTAGATACAAAGAATAGATCATTACATTATTATTATTATTATTATATAAACATGATATAATTTGCAATGTTTAATAAGAAAAAAAATGAAATATTGTAAGCTTTCTTCATTAAAGTAATTATAAAGTGGTATTAGAACCTCAATAATAAGTCCACTAAGACGCACTCCTCTTCACGGTGTTCAGTGTTCGGCCCTTGGAGGATGGAAATCAGTTTGTGGATTACAAAGAACGGAATTTGATTCTCCAACAACAATAAATCAGATTTTATAGTCTCCCCCCAACCCGAATCGAAAATACGATCATTCTCTTTGGATTGATACTGAAAGTTAAAGAAATATTCGAGAATGAAACAACCATCGAGTAAAAGCATCAGCACAAAATCATCACTTTGGATATGAGTAATGCTCTCGCTATAACACCGACGAGCTTGCATCTCTAGTAATCTCATTTCCCGGATGTAGAAATCCATTCCAACCTCGGAATTGCGTTGAAGGAACTGACTAAGGCATCGCCATTTGTACTCTTCCATGGATTTGAGATTCTCCTTTCCGTGATAGTAAGGACCGATTGACACCAATTTTGGCTCATAAAATGTTTTTTTCACGGAACGGAAGTAGGCTGGAACGCGAAAAATAGTTGAATTTTGGGGATTGTGCGGATTTAGGGGTAGAGTTTCGAGCCTTTTGTGCACTAGTATTTGAAGGCGATCTTCCGCGCTATGAGACCCCATTGAGTTTTTGTTGGCAGTCTTAAGAAAAATAAATAAATAACCAAGATTAATATCATATAATGAAAATGTGATATATTTGCATAAATACAAGAAAAAGTAGGGGAAATTGAATCAGGTAGAATATTAATTTCAATTAGGTTTAGTAAAGTTACATAGACTAATTACCATAGGATGTATTTCAAAGTCTAGTAAGCTGCCTTCATTCTCTCTAGCCATCTCACTACTTCCATATCTTCTTCTCCTTCATGGATCGATTTGGTTTTGCTCCATAGATTCAATGAAATTTTTGTTTTTTATGGATGGATTTGTTAATTGTTTTTATTTTTTTTTAATTTTCTTGTCCTTTGACCACCAAAATATTAGTTTAATTCAAGTAATGTTTTCAAAGGTATAAGGGACAGAAAAGGAAACCCAAACAGTGGTTGATGGATTACTTGGGGGCCATGATTGATTTTATATATTTTCTTCTGAATATATATATAAATATATATATATATATATATATATATATATATATATATATATATATATAAATATATATATATATATATATATATATATTTATTTTTTTATTTTTTTTTTTGAATGCTAGCTTGAGGTCTTCTGAATATATATTTTTAGATATTTTTATTTATATAATTTTGGTTTAGCTCTAGATATTCCACCTAAATAATTGGATTATTAAATATATTAACATATTTTACGCCATTCTGGCTGTATTACCTTGAAATAGATTAATTAGTAATGAATCATAAAACAAAGGATCAGATAAACTAAAAATGAGAGAAAAAACAAAAAATATTGATGCATAAAGTTTATTTGTGAGCAATGCCTTCGGAGTTTTGAACATACAATCTCTTGTTTCAGAATTAGGATAGAATTTTCATGTGACTTAAATGGATTGTAATAGCAGTATCAAAATGGATCCGTCTCAATTTCAAAAAAATAAGTACCAAAAGCATTTCAAATTGAGGGGCCAAAACAGGGATTAAGTAATAGTTTAATGCCGAGTTTTTTTTTTTTCCCTTTTGAAAGATTGTACAGGATCCACAATTTGTTTCTTCAGATTAAGTTAATAATCCCCCTGATTTTCCATTTACTAATTAAAATGTCCTTTTCCGTATAGATGTCGTTCCAATAATAATCAAACAACAAGTATATATGTCCTTCCACCAACAAGTATATATCTTAATTAGTTTATATATCCCCTTTTTTTTCAATGAAATAAAATAAAATGTCATTAATAAAATATGAGTTGAATCTTTAATTTGTCTAATTATTCTCATATAAAAGTTAAATATTATTATAATTTAAAAAAAATTAATAATTAAAATTTTTTAAATAATAACTAGTTATTTAAGATTATGGAGAATTCAAAACACATGTCTACGTGCTACCATTTCCAGGCAGCCAGCTGTATATGGGCATAATATATGCCATTAATCATGAATCACATGGCTTATTTTAAATAAAATTTAGGATATTTTACTCAAAAGCAAAATTGGGATTCTTACAAATTACAACCATTTTTCATTTTATTTGCATAAAACATCGCTTGCAACTATCACCAATATAAATGTGAGCCATGTGACGCAGGAACAATTGTAAGTCTTTTGGTTCTTGTTAACATTAACTTTTTTTTTTTTTGCAGAGAATTCATTTGTAAATTTCTTTACATTAATTTTACAATATAAATTATTATTCAATTCTTCGGTCATATATATATATATATCCAATAACGACATGTTATGAAATAAATTAGATTGAGGCGATTGTTTATTGATTAATATTGGTAGTGTATCAGATGAATTAAAACACTTGGTAATAAAAATCAACCTCATTAAATTATTAAATAGAAGTAAGGAACCCTTAGAAGCAAGAAAAAATATTTTAACATAATCAACAAATCAACTAATTAAATAAATTTTATCTCCAAAATTGTTCTCTTCATCCACTTTTCTACTTCTATCTTGTGGTGTAGAATAGAGCCCTGATCATCAAATAATTTAAAGGATTTTCAAGGTCCAATTGGTAATTATTATTATTATTTTTTAAAACGGAATATTTTTTAAAACGGAATACCAGATGATCTTTCAAAACTTCAAATCCATCACTGGTATGCAAAAGCTCAATTACGTGTCCACTCCCATCGATTGTTGGCTAAATTGTAATTTGATTTATCTCTGTAGCAAACTATGATTTTCTCTTTAATTTAATCAAGCATCTCAGTGGGCTAAAGCCTTCTGCACTTTAAGAAAAAAATATGTTAAAATCCAATTGATCATTATTTTGAAAGCTTTTTTCAGTTGGAACTTCATAATAGTTCTTATTTAGGGCCATTAGTTGTCTCTTTTTTATATTATTATTTTCTTTTAACATTAATTGTCTCTTTCTCAGGACATTGTTTCCTCATTTTCTCAGGACTTTGT
This sequence comes from Juncus effusus, assembly GCA_027726005.1. NCBI lineage: Eukaryota > Viridiplantae > Streptophyta > Magnoliopsida > Poales > Juncaceae > Juncus > Juncus effusus. Next base: position 10,327,962 of record CM050894.1, on the reverse strand, counting down.
TTCCTGATTTTTCTTTTATCCCTTTTCTTCTTTTTCTTATGGAATTAAGTTCCCATTTATGTAAAATTTTGTAATTTTTTTTATTAATAACTGATATTACCCATTTCTTCAAAAAAAAAAAAATCTCTCTTTTTTGTTTTCTCATCAATAATATCCAATTAGTGTATTAGAAATTCATAATATAAAGTAACCAGATTTTCTTTTTGAAGGAGTGGCAAACGTATAGACCTGTTCCACTCAATAATGTAAAGTAACCAGAATTACATACATAAGTACATATATACAAATACCAAATAAGAAAAAAGAGGTAAGAGAAATTAAAATCCATCATACTTCAATCAACAATCACGAGCCAACCAACAAAGATCAAAGATTTAAAATAAAGAAGAAAAGAAAAAGAAATCAACAAGTACAATTATCGCCTGAGTAGACCGTATAGTAGGTTTGTACAACGGTAAGAATCAGCAAAAAGAATCCAGCCATGACTGAAATCGAACTCCACGGATTATTGAAATAATCTTGCATCAACCTGGCTCTCGATCTGTTCCAAGCCGAGCCATAAAATTCTTGCAATTTTTCAAATAATCTCATGTAATGATGATCATTATAGTCCATAGTCCAACAATCAGCCAAGTCGTTAAAAAAATCTGCCGCTTGCTCCTCATTATGCTGAACAAGCTCAAGAATTCCTCGGTGTTCAAGCAAACTCACATCTTTTCCCGTATCAACAAGCATATTCCACAATACGACATAACTTGTGAAAATCCTGTATTTCATAATTTGACTTTGCTCAAAAGCTACAAGGTTTGTAAAAATTGTTTGTATCGTGTTGTCTAATACAAAAAGAGGCATTTCCATTACCCCATTTTCGAAGGTTATGTGAAACATGCATGCACTCGAGTTTCTCTTGAACTTCACGCCAGCATCGTGAAGCTCATCCGCGCATGGGATTATTACCGAGGATGAACGTCTCTTATTTTGCTTTGGAATCTGCATCCAAAGCCATGAAAGAGGCCGTTTTAATGAGGGTTTTTCTTGAATATTGTTATAAGATTTGGGCATCAAGCTCAAGTAATAAAAATGGAGCAAATGATGGATTTCATTGCATGATAGTTCGGTAGGTTTCAACATTTCTTGGTAAGGCAGAAGAGGAAATAATTTTTCAACTAGGATTTCGCAAATGCTTTCACAATTGAGAGGATTCTTAGGTCCGGAAAAGATATAAGCTAGCTTGTGGATAACAAAAAATGGGATTTGATTTTCCAGCAATAACAAGTCCGACATTATTGTTGGCGCACCCCAACCGACATCACAAAGAGCGTCCATTGTTTTTTCCTCATACTTGAGGAAATACTCGAGTATGAAGCACCCGTCTAGCAACAACATTTCGACAAAATCATCTGAACTCAGATTGATGCTCTCGTTGTAGCACTGACGAGCTTTTACCTGTTGAAATTGTTAAAAATAACAAATTAATACTAAGCTAACTAGTGATTTCAACAATTTATACCATTAAAATTCTATATTTAGAAAGGATAATATTTAAATATTATATATTAAGAGTATGATTAATTAGACATCCAGTGATATACTTTGAAATCTTAAAAGAAAAATAGGAAATACTTGTGAAAAAAAAGAAACAATATCAACTGATAATTTGTAAGCTCTACCTCAAGAGTTCTCATCTCTTCAAGGTAGACTTCCACGGGAATCTTCGGATTCCGGTAAGCAAAATCTCGAAGGAACCACCATTTGTGTTCTTCCATGGCCTTGAGTTCCTCTCTTCCTCGGTAAAACGGTCCAATAGATACGACACTTGGCTCATAGAGAGTCTCTCTCCCTTTGTGAAACGAAAGCGGGACACGGAATATTGTGGTTGGTTGAGCCTTGTGGGGTTCTCCTGGCAAAGCAGCCAGTTTTTCTTGAATTGACACATATAGATTGTCGGTTTCTTCAGGCTCTTTCTCCATTGTTGTTTCAGATAAAGCGTGTGAATTTTCAGAGCTTAGAGGAGAAGAATTGGAGGATGAGTTGAGATTTTTGTTTGATAGAATTTTCATTTTTGTTGTCGTTGTTTTGGTGTTCACATTTTGATTTTAAAGGGTGCCAATTTGTAGATTGGCTCGTTGAAATTGTGAGATGGATTTCTTTTTTTCTTTTTGAGGAATGCCAATTCAATCTGAACGTGTCTGATGGTCTTTATATTATTTTTATGATATCATGACAATAACGTGAGAAAAGATTTAATATTGACGCCCAAATTATTTTGTATAAAATATAATAGCAAAAATAAATAATATAAATTTTATTTCTTATTGGGATTTTTTTTTTAATTCCACGATATTGTGCTTCTTAATTCTTCTAAAAAATTGTCTAGAGGGAAAGAAAAGAAATTGGGATAAGAAAATTTCTTCCTTTTTTTTTCCCCATTTTTTAATAAAAATAAGAAAAATTCTTTGATTTCTAGTTAATTAAATTGTTTTTTTATTGGAAAGAAAATGAAGATGGGAATATTTATATTTTAAAAATTATCAAAACAGAAAACATTTGCAAATAATTCAGCAAAACATGTAGTGACATTTCATCAAACTTATGAGAAAATTAAATTCATCAAAACCCCCCTTCGAAAAAAGAAAAATATGTTCACCAAACAACCAAAATAAACTAAAAATCATACATAAAAGGAAGAAATTAATAATAAAATTCAAACAAATACAACATCGACCATACATAATTAACTAAGAAACATGCAATTGAAAATTCATCACAAAATGAAACAAGCGAAAAAAATCACGATCAACTCCTACAAATTTCTTCCCCGCCCGGGTAAACAGTATAATATGTTTGTATAACTGTAAGAATCAACAGAAATACAGCTGCCACCACAGATATCGAACTCCATGGATTATTAAAATATTCACGCATCAATCCAGCTCTGTACCTATTCCAAGTCGACCCGCAA